>JAUESO010000612.1:3222500-4422500 GCA_030914385.1 Drosophila antonietae | reverse complement strand
CTGATAAGCTCTGCTTATAAAAGGTAGCTGGTGTGTAGTTGCTCTGGAATTTGTCTGAGGCTTACTACTATTAGTTAAGGCTATATTCTATAATAATTTATTGGCCTACAAAGATTTACAGTAGCGAGCAAAAATGAGTGAATGTTTGCAAATTTTGACTTTGACGATGCATAAAACATAACGAATCTATGAAGTGCTATACCAACTCTCTTGCAATGACATTTCTGTAAGAGAATAAAAACTTAAACTTATGACAAAACTTCATAGTCTTAAGAGTCCAGGTTGATTGGGTGGATTTCGACATATAATGTTTAAGTTTTAGAGCTCTAAATATAGATAATTTATTTTTAATTTGAATATGTTAAACTTAATTTATAACGCTTGCAATAAAAGAAGAGACCTACAAAATTTGTTGATTAAAAGAATCATGGGCAAATAATTAAGTTAATTTTTGTTAATTGCTGTGATAATTGCCATTGACTAGATTGAATATCTAGATTAATTTTGTTGCTAATACAATCACAACATCAAGGAAGAATATTAGTAAGAAAAACTAAAGTTATAATTAAAAATCTCCATTAATCATATTAATGCAGCTAAGGTTACATTTCATATGAATGTTTCAGCTTTTTTGTGTGGAAGTTTTAACTATTCTGTGAAGCAGACTTAAGAGCTCTTCAAATGAAATGTAAAATCCATTTTTGATTCGATAATGAAGTTGTCAGTTTGAAAACTGATATAAACTCTCAGTTAAGCACATTAATAACCAAATTGAATAACTAATCAGATCTTAAACTTCAATAAGATATATAAGGCAGATGATCTTTCAGCTAAGCTGTAATATATTCAAGACTTTATGCTATAAATCTTGCTTGGATCGTATTATCCCATTGGAACTACAAAATTGTAGAACAGAATATCATATTGAACTGGTAATTCATTGTCGTAGATTTAGTGGCAATGCTGCTATGAATTGAGTTGTTACGAAAAAGTTTCTCATACTGCAACAACCAAACGTTGCCGTTCTTCTCTGTGCTCTCCCAACAAATTGTTGGTGATTATTTGGTTAAGAATATATATTTCACATATATAAATGGTATGTGTTATAAATGTGAACTTGAAGCAAATATATATGCTACTATATGCTGAACTAAAAGTGAATTTAGAAATAAAAGAATTTAAGAACAATTTTAACGATCGATCAACTATAACTATATATGATACCTATTTAAAGTCAAGCTTACATATTTAATATGTTGCCCAAAAGAAGTCATATATTCAATAGTCTCGATGGCACTACTCTTCTTTTAATAAGACGCGCATTTTTTGCGGAAATTTTAACGCACGCTTAAAAGCTTTGGCTCTGACAATCGCTACATCAGTTGGACTATGTGTGTGTGTGCGAGAGGGGGTGATAGGGGGGGGGGGGGGCAGAGATCATAATTGAATGGGGAGCCAGGCGCCATGGTCAACGGAAAAGGTGAAAGACAAAACAGCCAATGGTCGCAGACATTGGGCTGCTGTGTCATCTTGCAGGCGCCTCTTTGTTTAACTCTGCAGCTGCGACGATTGCTGTTGCCTGGCATAGTTGACTCGTCTGCCTGACCTTTAGCGTTGAGCAAGCGCAATAACAAATCTGCATATCATTCATTTTGTGGCAGTCTCTGGAGTTGCAGTCAGAGTTGTGGCACTTTGTTCCCGTGGCCGACAAAATTAGTTGGAAATGCGAGGGAGGCACAAAACAATTTACGATTATTTGTCTGCGACCGACTGCGGTTGGCTTAAGCGCGATGTTAATCGTCGTATATGTCCAGACATAAATTTTAAGAAAATGTCAAGGATTTGTGTTGGGCCAAAAAGAATACAAAACAGTAAAAGAGAAAGATCGTCGCATGGCAATAAAATGAAATATATAAAATGCAATCAGCGGCTGGCTAATCGCTCAATCGGGTTGTTCCATCTGGAGGCCGACCTGTGCTGCATGTTTGCCCGAATGCTTGACACATTAATTGGAGTTAGCCCAGACGACAATGACAACAACAACAACCACAACAAAAGCAACAACAACAACAATAACGTCGAATCGTGAGCAAGGTCGTTTCTTTCTTTTACTCACCGCCCGAAAAAAACAAAAAAAAAAAAAAACAAACAAAATAAAAATCAAATCAAATCAATTTGCATATATAAATTCTATTTTCTGATTGGATCTGCCATTGAATTATTGTTTTTTAATGGCATTTCAAATGTGTTGGCATTGTCTTTTCCTGCTTTACTGTGTGTGTGTGTGTGTGTGTTAATTTGACAGTCGCTGTCAAATGATTGATGTATAGAATTGACAGACAGTTTGGCACAGGCCTAAGTGGGTCAGTGTCTAGACATATATAGTATATATATATATACCTAACTATATCCTGTTGTTATGCGGGTGCGTATCAACGCTGATGTCAGCAGCTTCAAATTTTTGGCTCGACTTTTGATGACTCAATTCCAAAAAAAGAAAAAAATCGCGGGTTTGGCTTGACCATGTAAAGAAATTGAGTTGGAAGCTGCGTCCGTCCTCATTTCCGTCTACATCTCCATCTTCGTCTCTGTCTCTGTGGCAGATGTTGTAATGCAGTTAATGAATTTCTGCTTGTATGTATATGTGTGCCTGTGTGTGTGTGTGAGTTGGCTTAAGCCAAAATTGGGCGCCAATTAACTATTAACTGTCGTTTCCAGTTGCCACAACAAATCAATGTTTATCTCATTTGACTTTTTTTCTTTACTTTTCATTTTAGCCATGTGCCAGCTGCCATAAACAAAGCCGTGCTTCCTAATTGAAAAACTGCCAGCTAAATGGACGCGTAGCACGTGTGTCTGTCTCTGAGTGTGTGTGTGTGTGTGACTGAGAGAGCGAGCGAGAGAGTGAGAGAGCAACGACGTTTGCAAGCATTGCAGTGAACATCGAGATTGAGAGTACGAGCAACGAAACGAGCCAAACCAAAACACTGGCCAAAATGTGCAGCACCACAAAAATGGTTTACAGTTATAGAATTTTATGGCTTTCCGGCGTTTTACTAGGTGAGTACTATGGCCCCAATTATCAAGCAGACAACACCGAGAGACGGTGAGAAGACATGAACAGCGACCGCAAGACACCAGTTGGCAGTATAATTGAATGCTAAGCGCGTTGATTAGACGATTACTTTGAGGCCGAATCGATGGCATGCGTGAGCCACATAATAAGTGTGTGAGGAGCAGTAAGAATAAGGAGAATGCAAACGTAGAGGAATAGTGTAGAGCAAATACCCTGCAGTAGAAGAGCCTCTAGGGGAGATATACTACAAATGTTGCATAGATAAGCTCAGAGCTGTCTACCTCCACTAGAGAGAACAAATATCTGATGAATGAAATAAGAGTTAGGAAGAAAAATGTAATTGTAAACGTAAAGCTTTTAATGTGAGTCATATACAGATGAATAATACATATATAACAATATATAACAATATAATATTAAATCCAAAAAAAAAAACTAATCACAATTTTCCTATCTAGCGCATCTATTGCTGGTCGCCATTGATGCCCAGGAGCCAGCCAGTCCAGTATTTCAAAATCACAAGACGAAGGAATGGACGAATTTAGATAATATAACATTCTCCTTCGATTGTAAAAGGCGTTCGGTGGGCTTCTATGCGGACATGGAATACAATTGTCAGGTAAGTGAGTGAGTGAGAGAGTAAGATAAAAGAGTTCATAATGAAAGCTTAAACCAATTTAGGCAAATGCCTGAAAGTATGCAACAAAAATGTTGAAGCTAACAGCTAAACTTCAAGTTAGCCGGCGAGTCCATAAGGACAAAAATTTTTGAAGACAAAGCCCACAAAGGGATAATTGTAGCCCCGTATGGCTTAGTAATAAACAGAAAATAATAATTAAAAAAAAAAAAAAATAAATAAAAATAAAAACAACAATATGAAAGAAAATACTTGATTATTATTATGAAAATAATTATATATAACAAAATATTTAACTAAAAAATAAATAAAAATATAAATTTTAATTGCATAGAAATGCACTTCTAAATTTCTAAGAATTTTTTAAAATTATGTAAAAATTGCAGTTAAAAAAATTGAATTTTTTTTCAAATGATGAAATATTGTAAATTATCAAAAAACAAAATGATGTATAAGAAAATTATATTAATATAACAAAATGTATTTATAATAATCTGAATTTCATTTAACTTCCTTTTCTATTGCAGATATTTCACATGTGCGACGAGGAGGGCAATCGAATACCACATTTGTGCGCCAATGAGACGAGCTTTAATCAGGAATACAGAATATGTGATTGGGACTATAATTTCAATTGCACAGAATCGCCGGTAAGTGCAAGACATTCCAACAATCTATAGTAATAATAATGCTATTTATGAAATTGATACCTTTCAGAAATGGTTCTATCTGAACGAATTGACATATGCAACGGATCCGCCAGACGAAGATGATGAGGACTACTGAATGCAATTAATTAAATATTTATTGTCTTTGAGAAAGAGCAAAACACTAATTAAATTAAATGGAGCCAGCAGGAAGGAGACGAAGAGGATGAAGGGATGGATTGACGCAATGGAAATGAATATGTTTCCATATGAATAAATATGTTAACTAATTTAAGAGATTTGTTGACAATTTTGTTGAGTTACGTTTTGTGTACAATTGTATGTAGTCTAATTTGAGGAATCGCGCTTGGGGCATCGATCAACGAGCATCGTGTAAATAATGTAAATAGAAGGCCGCCAACAATAACTGCAATGCGAAGGTCGTCGATGAATAATTTACAAATAATGTAATTGTTTGTAAGCTGTTTGTAAAAACTAAAAAAAAAAAAATGGAAAATCAAAACAAAAATAAATGAAGCTCAAATTGCGTCCATGAAATGTAAAATATATAAAATACTCGCAAATCAAATAATTGTATATACCTTTTTACCAATTTACGTCAATTTGACAAAATGTTTTGCACTTAAAACAAAATGTCGAAATTACTTTATACCTTGTTTAGTTTTTTTTTGTTTGCTGTTTTTGCTTACGTTTTTTGTTTTTGCTGTGGGACTCACCGTCAGGCGACTTTTAATGGGTAAACAAACCCGATGAGTCAAGTTCAATGACGAAACAATAAGGGTGTTGAAATATACAAGAGAGTTTTGGCCCAACACTGACTAAGGAGATGCTCTTTTTAAACCCTGAACCCATTGAAAAAAACGTCGACAACGAGGAAACTACAAAAGCTAGAGAGCAGAAATTTCACATGAAAACTCGTATGTTAGTTACGCAGTTTTTATTTTGTTTTTTCGATAACTCATCCCATTTCCATTATATCGATAAAAATCGAAAATTCGTTTACATTTTTTAGTTTTTTTATATATTCTGAAAGTTTCATGACGATCGTGCATCTAGAAATGGAGTTACAAGCATCCAAAGTTCAGCCCAACTCACCCCTAAGCCACGGCAGCAAGTGCGCGTAAAGAAGAAGAGTATTACTTTTTTTTGCAGGGTTCAGGGTATCTCGTAGTCGAGCCGTCTCGTCTAGAGCCTTCTTACTTGTTTACTTATTAACTTGAAGTGGAATCACGCCTGTGTTCAATTGTAAAAGTAAGCAGACAAAAACAAAGTGAAACAGAAATGGATGCCCTATAAAAAGTACATGAAAATTTGTTGAGGTAAATCAATAACAAAATTGCATGGAAATTGGAAGAAAAACAGATTTAGCAGATTAAGTCTGAATATATGAAAGTAGGTATGAATAATAAATATTATATTTTAAAGTGAACTTGGAGCCGGAGATGATGCAGACAATGTCATATAAACCTAAAAAAAATCGACTTAATTTAGATATATTCTAATCATCCAATCATTAGCCTGAGACACAGATGGACTTTACAATATTTATGCATCCTATATTTGTCTATCCTATCAATTTAAATATGTCTTTTATATTAATATAAATCGTGCTGATCTTGATTGTAAATACAATGAACAAACTCTGTTACATTCATTTGCACATAGGCCTGATAGCTTGGCTACTCTTTGCCCTACAAGTTCACAGCATAAAAATATTCTGAATTTACAGAAGAAGAAAAAAAAATTGGAAAAATTAGAAAACATTCAGTAAAAAACAACAAAGCCCACTGTAGGTGTCAGTGCGTGAAATTGCAGCTTCCCGGTTCATGACTTATAAAATGTCATTGAGCAGCCTAGAACACAGTTAGTCTGAAAAGTGAACCCAAACAAGCAACAACCAATTGGATAATCTATATATACATATATAACTTTTTGTAAAATATACTATATATAATGGCTCACAAACTCTGTTGCCTGCTGTTCCTCACTCTGCTTGCCGTAAGTCTAGTTGTTTATTTGATTGAATAAACTATTAAATATATATATATTTCATTATCAAAATTTAACAGTTTGCTGCAGCTCAGTACTATACGCCCTATAATCCCTACAATACGCCCAGTCCTACGTTCTCTAGCCTGAATGGCTATTACTATTCGACAGCATCGCCTTATTATTACAACACACCGAGCAGCTATTACAATGATGTTAGCATACGCATCTGGCCCTATGTAATTGGCCAATATCTGTATCCGACTTACTACAACAACAACAACTACAATCCATATGCCACACTCAATACACCCAATTGGCAAACATACTATGCGAGTGCGTATCGAAGTAACTATGGTAAAAAGTAATTGCTGTGAATTTCCATGAATGAATCACAGTTTGTTGCCTGTTGTGAAATTATAAGTATATATAGATGTATTTTTACATGTCGACATGTTGTTCAATAAAGTTTAGGTTTAAAAGAAAAAAGAAAGAAATAGAATTTTAAGTGGGGTGTAAAAAGAGATATATCATCATCATTATCTATTCTATATTTATAGATAATGAGGAGAGAAGGGCCATATTAACTCTGGAATTTATGATATTCTAGCCGTAGAAGAATGATAGAATATGAGATAGAAGATGGGATTCACACAGAGCATGGCTGTGAAAGAGAACAGCACAGCGTAGCTATAATAAGAATGGAGAGTGGCCAAGCTGATATAGCTTCGACAAAAAGACATACATATGGATATGCATATCTGAAAGTTCAACTCTCTAGGCATATCTATGAAATATGCATGCTTTATAAGTTGAGCGCAGAAACGAGTTGAGAGCAGTTAAATGCATTGCTTTGCCCATAAAGAGACAGGCAGCTCTCGTTATACACACATTGAGCATATGTAAATTCTCTTTTCCATCATCGAAATATGTTCTACTTCAGGTTGCATTTCAGAAATCCAATTTGGGCACAGTTAGAAATGAAAGATTTAAATGCAAATGATATAATCATTAGTGATGTCATTTTGATAACCAGATCTGTCATAGGCGTGAAGACCGTTAGGAAATCATGTTGCGTGTTGAGCCCAGTGCGGCATTTATGGCGGCTTCTTTTTTACACATTTTAGAGCATTTGAAAGCAAAACAAACAATTCCATGCAAGCAAATCGCTGACTGACTGTGCTGCAGAGCTGAGACCGCGTGCTACATGAAGTCGTTGACATCGCGACTTCGGCTACAGCGCTGGCCATGACATTAGGTCTGGCCGTGTGCTATGGCGATTACCACATGGGCCTAACGGATTTCACACACGGCTGTCAGTTGGGTACCATTATGTAATGGCTAATAGGCAAGCCAAACAAATTGTGTAGACGAGCACTGAACTTGACATCCAGGTAGTAAGTCTGTGGCTTCTTCAGCTTAATCGTTATCCAAAAAGGTGCTCATAGCTAGTTAGTTTCTTGACTTTTAACCCACATTCGAAGTTGACGGGACTCTCGGACTAATTCTAAATTAAAGTTCTAGTTAACTGTATGGCTATTGTCGATGCCTGTCAAATGGGCATTGTGTGCCAGAAATCAAATATCAAAAAATCAAAATTCAGAACTACTTTGCATCACACAAGAGATGCGCTCGCATAAATAATATTTGCTTATCAACAACCGCTACTATGCGCACTTTTATCATGCAAAGCAGTTGCTGTGAGAGAAGTTTGGTGAATGGGCCTCAATGGGAGGTAAAACGACACCGACAGAGAGAGAGAGAGAGCGCGAGAGAGTGAGAGAGTGATTGGTTTAGTGGAGAAATGGGTCAAAACAGTCACAAAAGAGTGGGTAAAAGGCAGCCGGCAAACATGAGTTAAGGTTACATGGAAAACAAGAAATGCTCAAAATGAAAATGTTTAGCGAGACGAACTGTTGATGCTCTTAAAACTATTCACTCTTTTGTTATATTGAAAAGATTAGAAAGAAGAAATGACTAAAATATAAGGAATGAGAATGAGAAGTTGGACAGATTCTTTTTTTTGCATATATAAAAGTTATTCATTTGTCGAAATATATAAAAACAAAGTCAAGTTTTGCTTTTTATAATCCATAAAGTATTCTCATCGCTTTCCGTAACTATTTTGATATATAGGTCGATATTTATATGGGTTTATAGAGGCAGCTTTTAAAACTAGTTTTTTATGCGCTTTTAACTAATTTTCATTCTGTTTTTATTTTGTCTTGTTTATGGCTAAAGTCATTGGTTAGGGAGTAGTTTTTTCTTCGAGATAGTATTCGTGTTTTGTTGCTTTTTATGTAATTAAATTTAATTATGTTTATTGCTCTTTAATAAAATCAAAGAATATACAAAATATTTTAGAAATGCTTTTAAAACAGAATTAAAAATATATTTATATTAAAATTAGTATTCAGTAATATGATAATTTGAAGACCCTAAGCTGAAAAAGGTAAATATTTTAGTATAGAAAAAAAGCAAAAGAAATTTATGGAACTTAAATAAATCAAACTGAATATATAAATAGGATAATTTATTCATTTTTTAATGATCAATAAAAAGTTTTCTAAATACTAAAAAGTAAAAGTGTATAAATAAATACCAAAAATGTATATACTTTTAAAAGAATTCAAATTCATTCGATTGTACTCGAAGAAATATCTACTGTGCTTTAATAAAATAATAAAAAACTAAGAAAATAAAAAAGTGAATATTAATAGTATTAAATATTATAAAAATCATATTTCTTAAAAGTTATAGTCAACTATGGTAAAATGATTTATAGCATAATAAACTGTTATGAGATTATTACACAATAATTCATTTAGCCCAGTAAACATTTTATGAACAATAAAAGCAAACAAAGAACGATAGTTGTTATGCCTCGAGGTAAAAAAAAATAAAAATGGTTTATGCCACATGTGTCAAAGTAAATACGTGCAACGTGAAAGCTTTAGCATGAGCAGGGCAATGGGTTGAGTTGTGGCTGGGTGGCTCAGTGGTTGGGTGGGTCAAAGACGACTTGTGGTGCGTCGCTCCCAGCAGCCCAGGCATGAGGCTGTGACGTCAGCAGCTTGTTTGTTGTCACGTTCGCAAAACACTTTTATGCTCTCGCCCCTTGCACGACTATTCGTAATAGAGTCAACAACGCGCAGAGCAGAGCGGGTGCTGCAGAGACAGCACTGAGTCGGCATTTTTTTTTTTTGGTGCGATCATCTGCTATATCTTGCTGTTGTTGCTGCCATTTAGGGGAAAATTGTGAAGAAAGTGTTGAAAACGAAATTGTGGCTGAGAGAGCGGGAGAGTGACAAAAGCAAACACGTTGAAGACGAGCGCGTAGCACAGCGACTGGTCTTGGCGGAGAGACAAATTTTTTTGCTTGGTCCAACTGCACGTTCAACTCCCCAGTCCAGACTTTACCTGCTGGCCAAGACCATGGCCAACTGCCAGTCAACGGGCACAACTCAAGCTCTGCAGTCGCATCAAGTAGCTAACCAAACAAGTTAAACCAACAAAATCGAAATACATTCGATACAATTTTGGATTCGCATCTGCTGATCAGGCCAAAAACAATTTGCGTGTGGCGTGTGTGTTGTCTGACGAAGAATTGTTGTTATTGTTGTTGTTGTTGTTGTAATTGGCGCTACTGGCACAGCTGTTGTTGCTGTGCTGTTTAGTTGCGTGAAAGTCGTTGAAGCATTGAAGCCGTTGCACTTAGTTAATTTGCAGCCAAGAAGAGTTCAATGAAATAATTAAGGATACATACGAAATATAACAACACCTTCAATTAACAAGTGAAGCCACACATTAATCTATCAGACAAAATCCACAATCATGCTGGTAAGTAAATAATAAACAAACTAGTTTCAAGTGCTCTAGACGTGTGTGTGTGTGTATTAGAACAGAAAATAATTTTAATTTAGAATTTGTGTTGAGAGATCGCAGAGATTTGCAAGTGACACACAATTATAATAGTAATAGAAATGGAAGTGGAACTTGAAAGAAGGAAATGCTACATATTGTTAGCTGAAGCTAAAATGATTAATAAAAACTAAGAAAAGATTTGGTAGAGTTGTAAGAGCGAAATTGTGTCGCGCTTGTCATAAAATCTGCCTGCTAAATTATATATATTATTTTAATTTTGAAATCAAAGTCAAATTTAGTTTGATTTCATTTTAAAATCGAATATATTTGCATTTATAGCATTTATAAACATTCAAAATGCGTTAAGCTCAAATATGTCAGATTTCTTTAGCTGAGATGGGCTTTTTTTGCAGGTGAAATTTGCATGGAATATAGGAAAGAAAATATCTGAAATATTTACGCCAAGCAGCTGTAGTTTGAGCTAAAGATTTTATGCAGCTGTTGACTGCTTTGTAAACGTTTTGAACGTTGACAGGATAATTGCTAAGCAGCTTGGCAGAGCTGGGCTTATTTTAAAGCAAAAAATTTTTGGGGTATAAGAGATATATATTTGAATAAATATTGAAAACGTTAGAGAACTGATTAAGAGAAGTTCATTTTCCTGCTACAGCATATTCATATCTGAAGCTGCATATATATAGCTAGATATTGAGCTTGTTAGAGTTTTTTGTCATCTATTAACCACTTCCCAAATGAGCAGGATATATCTAAACTATCCCAAGCTTGCAGCTAAACATTGGCAAGCTTTATATAAACAGCCAGAGGCTGCAATTGATTTGCTCGCTACATCATGCCCACTGTCAAAATGTACAGGGTATTCCCTAATCAGCTGTAAATCATAGCTTACACTCAATTCACATGCTTGGCACGCGTTCTCTGACCGTTTTACCTCAATTTCTCAATTGTTTCGGCTCAAAGGAATTGACATTGACAAAAGAGTCAAACGGTTTTGGCGATTTGTACAATGCATTAAACATTTCTTATTAACAATTGAGAAAATAAATCACTTGTCTAACAATTTTGGCCTGCTTACAATGTAAACATTTTCTTATTGTTGCCAAAAAAATAAATAAATAACAAGCGACAACTTTCTATTGAAGCCAGCTCAGCTGAACTCTTTTTGTTTGTCGGCTGCTCTATTATTAAATGCGTTTAAAGTGTTTTCCGTTTGCTGGCCACTCGATTTTTGTGTCATGAACTGTGACTTTAACGGCCGCATTACACACGACTCGTACAACTATTAGATAATGCGCACGAGTAAGCTATAATTACATTTATGCATATATCCACGTGCCTCAGCATCATTGCATCAGCAGCAGCAACAGCAGCAGCAGCATCACTTTTGTTTGAGATGTGCTTTTGTTTTTTTTTTGTATTTTTATTGTTCATAGTTTATAGTTTTTTTATGGTTTTATGTCTGCTTGCCTGTTGGAAGTTCAAATTTTATGAGACATTTAACATTTCTGATAGATATATAAATACATCTAATCATAGCCCACACAATATAGAGGAAAGTTTAGGGCGCCATATTTATTGTAGCTTAGAAGAGGGAAAAGTCAAGCCAAAAAAAAAAACAAATAAATGTAATTTTTAATGAATTTAATTTGTATGATTAAGACTTCATTAGCTTAATTTTAATTTTGTTATTCTGCATTGACAATGAATGATTCATGGAAATTTTCAGTAAATGCCTATGGCCAAATTATTTGAATAACAAATTCATTTTTAACAATTAACAATAGTTCATTTAGTTGTTTAAACTCAGCTAAATATATATTGCCCTAATGAGTTCTACTTAACAATTGAGCGCCTTTCAGCTTGCAGTACTTTCCATTTTAACAAGGCAATTCGAGTTCGAGCTGCGCACTCGAATGTGCTAAATTTTAAATAAATGTAAAAGCGAATAAACGGCAAGTGCTTAACAACAGTTCGAAGAAAGACGAAATTTTGTGTAGTATAAATATTTAATTTTAAAATAGCTTTAACGATTTCACCCGAATGACGAGATTCGGTGGGCAGATGTAAATTAAATTATGCGTGCAGCTATAAATTTGAGTGCAGTTTGATGGACAACAAACAAAAAACGGAAACAAAGTGAAATCAAGCTGGAAAAACTATCTCAAGTCCAATGAATTGATCTGCACATAAATTATGTAAATACAGTGACATTTTCATTTATTGTTTTTACTGATATATTTATATGCAAATAAATAAACGCAAATTGATTTCGAATTTTTGGGAAAATGTTTGTTGCATCACAGTAAAAGTCTTTCTTTCATTTTAATTGCTTAATCGTTTGGAAACGCTGCGAATGCAGTTGCATTTCTTTAACTGCCAAGATCAAATTAATGCCAAAAGATTTCGCTTTACAGTTACAAAAAAAAAAAAAGTAAATCAAAAATGAAATACCCCAAAAAGAATTTGCCCCACAAACTTGACCGCGAAAATAGAAGCCAAAGCCAAACAAAAGAAGCAACAAATTTGTATACAATGCTTTAAATAAGTTTTATTGTATAATATACAAAAGACGAACACAAATTATGTCAAGCCAACGGATTCCACTTGCCATGCGAATTCGACTTATTAATTAAACTGTCTCGTCATTCTGAATTGATTAATTCCCCCAGTTCAAGTGGCATTTGTTTATCTTGTATCCAGGCCAACCGTTAGTTCCATATAATTTTGCCCAGAACTTTTGTGATGCTAAAGCCAACGCATATAAATTCTTTTTGCTTTTACCTTATTTATTTTTTTTTTTGGCTACGCTCCAGGGAAATTTGTTGTGAGCACAGAAAACAAATTTACTATTTGTCTGCCCATATAATTGAGTTCTGAAAATGGAAAGCGGCTTGAACTTTCAATTCTTTTGGGAAAAATCCAAAAAAATATAACAATTAATTAAGAATTGCCTCTGGGGCAGGGGCAGCTCTAGTGGCATCCAGTGGCACTCCCGGGGCCACTCCAGCTATGCCTAAGAGCTTCAAATTGAATGTCTCTTTTTGTGCTTTTAGTTCTTATCATTCAATCGAATGTTGTTCGCTACGAATTTCACTTTTGCGCTTTTGCTTTGCTTCCAAATATTTGGAAATTGGTTAAAACTAAAATAAATATAACGTAATGCTTGGAGATTTATGTGTCAGGTTTTTGCCATCATTTGCAAACTGCAAATATGTAAATGTAAATTTTACAATAAAAACAATGGCACAGCAACTAAAACTCTCATAACTACGAATGTGTTGACACATATACGGAATTTGAAATAAAATAAAAAATAAAACTAGTTGCTACAAGAGCTAACATTACATAAAGGGCGCTGTCCGCAAATGTTGTCCAAATGGGAAGTGCTGTTAGCCACATATGTGTTATGGATCATAAAATATTTTATGTTTGCGTTAAATATGACTGTAAGAGAAGATATAAGTCACATGGTTTTAGTCTGAGTGCATTCTGGCAAGCTTTTCACACAGCACTGTCTCCATTACAATGTAAGCCTGTGCACTGTTATGAAAGGCAAGTTCGCTGCCTAAGTTTTTCGTTTACGCAATTTCCGTGTGTGCGTGCCTATGATGAAATGCGCTTAAAGTGCGCCTTTATTGATGTCATTGCTGAACAATGCACTTACACACACACACACGCACACATAATCTGATAATTTCTCTAAAACACTTTGTACTTTCAGTTTCTCACAAAGAGTTCAAGTGCGCGACGCTCATTGCTGGCGGTGCTGCTGGCTCTATGCTTTCTGAACTGCGCTCTGGGCGCCAAAATAATCAAAAAAGTTGAAAAGCCGCCGTCTAATACGAATGACAATGAAAACAAAGCCGATACAGCAGCCGAAGCAACCGCCGCAGCAGCAGCTGAAAAGCCAGCCAATAGCAGCGATGACGATGATGAGGAGACTGAAGACGAGGATGCTGATGAGGATGATAATGAAGATGAAGATGAGGAAGACGAGGAGGAGCAATCAGCAGATAAAGAAGCTCCAGTAGCTACGACCTCGACCACCGACAAGAATCAGTTGCAGCCCGCTGTCGATCCCACAGATCTCAGTGTTTGGGGCATGGTGCGCACACTCTGGAGCTGGCTGCGCAGCGATCTCAGTGAAAGTCTGTTTGGCGACGACGACGACGGCGACAACAACAATAACAAAGAGAAGCCAGCTGCTGTGGGTGAGTAATATGCAGCCGCTGCAACTGCTCCAAATATGTCCCGTTTCTTAATTAGTGATTCGTTGATTACATTTACGCAACATCGAGCGATAGCGTTTGATTAGCG
This sequence comes from Drosophila antonietae, assembly GCA_030914385.1. Taxonomy (NCBI): domain Eukaryota; kingdom Metazoa; phylum Arthropoda; class Insecta; order Diptera; family Drosophilidae; genus Drosophila; species Drosophila antonietae. Next base: position 4,407,931 of record JAUESO010000612.1, on the reverse strand, counting down.
ACTTCTCCAATTCCCACTTTCGTTTTCAATGAAACCTGACTAGAAGCAACGCGGCGATATAAAAAGCCCAGGCCCAAGAGCCCCAGGTGCTTAAAGAGGTGTTAACAACAATTTATTTACTTTTTTTATCTTCTTTTAATTTCTGTAAGACTTCGCTCGGTCTGCGAGATTTTGTTGTGAAATGTTTTGCTCTCATCGCCTGTTGTAATTTCACTTTCAGCATTTGTTTCTTCTAGACTCGGGTGAATTATTATATATGTATAAAAATATATTTTTTTTTTTGGTTAAGCGTACACGCATCTTTAAGTGCTGAGAAAATATTTATGTTTTTTATTTATTTTCGGCGTTTCGGTCGCCTTCTTTTTATGGACTTTCGCATTGCTAAGCGTTCAGCTCTGTTTGTTGTTCCAATTATCGCAATGAGCGATGAAATAAAAAGCCAGGCTTAATTTGGCAGCGATGCCAATTCAATGAATATTATTAATGGTTAGACCTTCATGTTGTTTCGCAAAAAAAAAGAAGAAAAACAAAAGACTTAGACAACAAACTTGACTTAAGTATTGCATTTTTCGCATATTTTTATATTCAACCTTTTTTTTTTGTTTCTTTTGCAGAGGGCCGTACCTTTGGCAAGATTCGTCGCTTACAAATGGCTATGATTCCCATTATTTTCAAGTTCGGCGTGCTTTCAGCCATGGTTGCATTCCTGGTCGCCATTGGCATGAAGTCACTCTTCCTGCTGAAGGTTTTGGTGGTGATGAACGCGATTGCCATATTGGGCAAGTTCCTAACGCTGAAGACGAGTCTGTTCGGTCAGTATGAGAATTCAGCGCCCAGCTTTACTTATCCCGGCTGGAATCCACATGCTAAGGAATCGTGGACGCCCACTGGCTTCAGCGGTAGCCCACCATCGGGACCACATCCGCCAAGCAAGGAGATTCACTTGCACATTCATGGCAATGCCCAGGCACAGTCACACACACCTAGCCAGAGTTACACTTATGAGTCACAAGGCGGCTGGGCTAGTCGTGCCGATCCCTATGGCGCCTATCAGCCCACCGGACAATATACCGAACAGCGTGTAAACGAGGTGCCCAATAACACAGATCCCATATCCCTGCTGCCCACAAAGTACCCGGCGCGAAATTTGATTCGATGAGCGAGTCTCGAACTCATGGCTAAACGACCACCGAATACATTTTTAGTCAGCGACTTTGCGGGGGCGCAAGCTTTACATAATTAGTTGATAGATGAACTAGTGGAAAAGTTGGCTTAGATTAGTTAGGAGTTAAATTTAATTAAATTATTTTCGCTTAAACTTGCTGTAAATAGGATTAAGTTACTTGCTTATAACATATTTATTAAATCCATATAATTAATAAAAAAACAAAAATAGATTAAAAACTCCACGTGTATTGATTTCTGGGCAGCTGAAAATATTAGCTACGTCGCCTGACAGCATCGGCGATTGTGATTGATGTGTGAAGAAAGTCAGCTCCCGATTCGAGGCCTCACAGCGGCGCTACGACTGTGAGGCATGTGATTAATTGGGCATTTGACAAGCTGCCAGCACAGCGATTTCTTTGGGACCTAACCCAACAATGGGCGTGCGATGGCTTCACGTTTTGCTGCCTAATCATCGGCATTATCGCCAAAAACATTGAAATAGAAGTCAAAGTCATGGCACTCTGTAGCTACATGTATGCAGACATACATTTCAGTTTACAGTAGCCCCGAAGGGAAAGACAGAGAGAGAGAGAGAAAAAAACATTTCCAATTTGGGTAATGATCAGCAATCGCCGCAATCATTTATTTTTGTGCGAGAAAGAAATTTGTGCGGGTGGCTAAAAGCTGTTTATGTTTTCGAGATTGTAGCTTAAATGAATATAAATAGTTTCTGGCTTTATTTAGAATATTAAATTGATTAAAATAAGCCAAGATTAAAGCTTAATTATATTTTATAAAATAATAATAAACTTTCTTATACAAATTGCATAATTTTAATAATCATCATTTCTACATCTCTTGTTTGATTATCATTTCATAATAACAATTTTAAGTGACAGATTTTTGCCTCAAAATATTATATATCTCACCCACAGTGCAGTACTTCTCAAACTGTATGCGAATGTCCAAAAAGTATGCCACAAACATTCACAAAGCCAAATCAAATAATCTTTTAAAGCTGCAGCTAAAAAGTATGCCATATTTAACTAAAATATAAAATTTAAATCAAGTTTGTGTCTTAAGTCTTTTGTTTTGAGTGTGCACTAGAACCCAATTATAATAAAATAATATACAATAATTATAATAAAATCAATATTTATTTTTATAAGCTCAATAGACAATTGTTTCACACTAATTAAGCGTAATTAAAATTTCTGTTTAGCGAGTGGCATGCGACGCATATAGAAAGCAAAATAAGAGCAGAGATAATAATAAAAAACTTAACTGACAAGTGTAACAAATTAATGTTTGCCGTATATCGAGTTTGCACGATAAATATTTATCGACTTCAGTTACGCGCACAATTAAATCTGGACAGACAGACCAATCGCACAAGCAACATGTCGTGGCATGAGTCGTAGCTGATCTATGCGATATCAGGCCTAACCGTACCGCCCGCGCGAGCATGCAATGCGAGTGACTGACAGCTTGCAACTTGCTGTTCAAGTTGACTTCACCTTGTCAGCGAGTGCAGGCAGCTGACGTTTTTGCTCTGACCAAATGCTGATCGCTGAATGCTGCTTGCTTGTCTGCTGTTATGCCTAATGTCTTCTGTCTGCTGTCTGATGTCTTTGTCGCTGGCTTCTTCTAATTAAAAACGTTAAATACGTAGTGGAAAAGCCTTTTGTAGAGCTGCTGATAAACGTGCCAATTAATTAGTGGCTGCGTTGAAAACAAAATGTTGCAAATTATATATACCCTATACATACCCTATATAAATATTAACTAGCTGAATAATAGATAGATTGGCCATCAAAATGTCATTGAGTTCACATATATTATTATTGAAGTTCTCTTAAATCTGAGGAATATCTGGCTTTACATATATCGAGTTTTGACTATTGTTAATTACGTTTAACTGTGTTTATTAGTCCTGAATTGAACTAATTCAGTGGTATGCAGAATGTCGCAGAAACTCCTACCCAAAGTATGAGAAATTGTTATCGATAAGTCAGATTGCCAGTTAACCTATTTACAGAGAGTATAGACTTCGTTAAAGATGGTATCGATAAGCATTATCCCACCTCAAGAATCGGATGGGGTTTGCTATGAATCTATAATTGACATTGACACACTTAATAGCAGTTTTTTTTAAGTATGCTGAATGTAAACATTGATAGCAATGATATTGATAATATAAATGCTTCCTCAAGCATCACATCTTGCTATCGATAAGCTAAGCTTAAAGTGATTTGCTGTTGTAACTTGATTAATGTTTTAGCAAGATTTCTAATTTAAGATATTGTCTGGGATAATCTTGTTATCGATAAGGCAACTAGCTGCGCTTACACGGTATTCATATAGCAGCCCAAACTCGGGGGCTGCATTCTTTCGTGTTTGCTGGTATGGAGAAGTGCGTGCCTATATATTACAAGTTGTTGCAGCCAAATCTTAAAGTCGCAGCCGATTGATCACATAAATTTCACTGCTTTCTAACGCATCAGTAGGCGAATCGGCATTGGCATTGGCATTGGCTATGCGATTATTGAAATATCGTCAAAGGTTTTTTTTCTTTTGGCCACTCTTGCCGTTTGGCGACAAATCATTCAGCCACCGGCTGCAGCAGCGGCAGCTTTTGTTTTCTCAAAATGTGGATAATTGCAGCTGACAGAAGACGCAGACGACGATAGCAATGGCAATTGCAGTGGCAACGGCGATGCCAATAGTAGGGGCTATGCTGACACTGGGACTGGGTCGGAAACCTGCTGACAACGTTTGCGGCTGCTCTCACTCTTTTTCTAACATGATAATTGGACATGTGCATGGACATAAGCAGCTCTTTGACAGGCCACTCGCAGCGTTTACCTTTGACAGATCGCCTTGGCTGTGCCCTATTCCTTTTTAATTGGCAGTCGCATCTTGGCTGGAAAGTGAAATTGATAAACGAGTCGCTTGGCCAACAGCCGAGCGTGCTTGGCCTACAAATTTCTTTCATGACTTTTGCAATTTCGTAATCCACATTCGCAAAGCGAGTGTTTTTTTTTTTTTTTCGTTCAATTTGGTCTGTCGTCACACCCAATTTTAACAATCTATCCGCTATAATTATTATAAATTTTTAATATTTTTTCGCAACTTTCATTTTGTCACCTTATCTAAACATACAAGTGACAGGTGTCTGACTATGCAGCCTTACTATATCTGACAGCATCTCTTTGAGGGCTGGGCAGAGCCTACATACATATAAATCGCATTAGCTTGCTAATTGCTAAGGTCAATAGAAGAGCAACAAAAAAATATATTAAACTAAATACCCTAAGGCTCGGCTACAGTTTGTTCGGCAAACAGTTAGAAAACTTTCATTTGGGGAATGTGAAAATTTGATGTGTGTAATACAGAATGCGTCGCATATGATGCAATTCCAAATTGCGTAAACTTGCATGTTTATTCAATTAACAAATCATATACGCAATTTGTTTGTAGTTTAAGTATGTGTTAATTACAAATTTTCATGAGATTTATGTTAATTGAATGAGTTTCAGTTGAGCTTTAGGTAGATGCTGTGAACACAGAATTTAATATATTAATAGATATTATTTCTTAAAATTTTCAGAAAGAAATTAGAAGAATTAAAAAAAAAAATATTAAAGACGTTGAGTAGAAAGATTTAGTTTCCATATGGAAAGGTTTTGAGCTCATGATTTGTTATAGTAACTTATTACAATAACATGTCTTAAGCTCAAAACCTATGCTTCCATATTATGTTAAAAATATATTTACATTTATAATGCTAAATGCTAAAGAAGTTGACAACAATTATTTAAAATTATAAATAAAGTATACGTGTAAATATTTAAAATAACATTTTGTTAGTCATTTAACATTATTTTATTGTTTAATGATTTTGTTTGCTGCTTTGTCTTGCTGCTCTAAAGAAAAAATAAAATTAGCTTAGTGAAATTTTGATCTTATATGCAAAAAAAAAAAACAAATCTCCTGAGTTAAAGATCTGCCGCCCACGCTTTGCTTAACAAATGATAATTGCAAGCATAATTTAAATGTATAACAATTCTCTTAAGCTGCCCAACAAAAAGACTTAATGTGTTAGGGAAAAATGTGAGCCGGAAAAGTGAAACACAAAGTGCTGGGCATTTATGGTAAAAATATAATTTAAACAAAATTTACTTAATATAATTATTTCTAAAAAAAATATATAAATTTGAATTTATTGAATTAACTCTTTAGTGACAAATTTAGCTCCCACACTTAGTGCAGAGATTTGCGTTAGGTATGCAAATTATGCTGAAATGTCAGATAATGAGACATACGATATGCCTTTAGCAGACACCTTAATTGAACATATTGGCCAAGTTGTATCCGTACAAAAACATGCAAACAACATGCTAACAATTCGTGGCTGCTCTTTTGGCTTCTATACACATATTGCTCACTTTCCACAAAGAGCACGCCAGCTTTCACAATGCTCTCTTAGGAGCGAGTTGGCGAGTCGTCGTCGAGTAGCTGAGTCGTCGAGTTAGCCGCAACTCGTGGCTGCAACGTTTGGTATAAAACTTCTTACGTATGCGCGTCATGGCTCAATCTTACCTTGAACTTGGTCGTGTTAAGATCGTTGCTTTAACAGATATAACTCAATAGTGAGCATTAGAGTGTGGTGAATTTATGCTGCGCCGGCGCAGCTTAACATTTGAATATTTATATGTGCGTTAATTGACAATAGATCGGTGACGACTTTTCTTCTTTTAAATAGAAGAAAATGGAACAAAGAGCCGTTGCTCGTATGAGTGTCATTAAGTGTATATAAATCAGTGGTCAAGACATACACACACACACACACACACACAGAGGGCAGAAGGCAGATTCTTCTGAACGATTTCACATCTAACGGCAACTGTATATCGATAACTAGCCAAAACACACACACATATATATATCTAGTTGTAACTGTATTTGTATCCGTGAACGTGATGGACTGGCAGCGTTCGTTAGCAGGCGTTGAGCTATGGCTGCTGCTGCTATGTTTGCCAATGCCATTTACACTGACCCATGCCTGGAGCCTGCCTGCACGCCCAGCATCGTCTCCAGTGAGCGCTCCAGCTCCCATTCCAGTTGCCCGGGCAGTGACAACGACACCTGCTGCTCGACAACTAAATGGTAAGTAATGCCAAGTCACTTCAAGCCAAAAAAGAAAAGAAGTGTTTTTAGTTTTTCGGCCAATGACTCAGCTCAAGTTGTTCAATTTCTTTCTTATTTCTTATTTTTATTATTTTGGGCTTTTCGGATATGTAATACAGCGCCAAACAAAGCAAAGCAAAGCAAAGCCAAACAAAATATAATCAAAAAACACTTTTATTGCAGTGAAATTTTTGCTCATTAAGTTGAATGTGAGAGCGCATGAATTTAAATAGGCATTATATCATAGTCGCAGTCAAAGTAGAGGAAATGCCAGCTGAGCAGGAGACAGATGCTGGCTGGATATGTGTTTGACAGCGAGGCAGACATCAATTTTATCAGTTGAAAATAAAGCAAAAAAAACTGCATGGCTAATTAGCGTTGAGTGGCATGGTTAGTGCAGCAGAACTGGAATATTGTTAAGAAAGGCTAAGATTTTTAGAGCAGTTGACATGCTTCATGCGCCAACATTTCAGCTCTGTTACGCTCTCTGTGCAAGAGTCGAGCAATTAGCTGCCTGCCATGGCCTGCACTTGTGCGAGGTGCCATAAAACTGAAGACAGAAAAAAGCAAAAAGAAGAGCCCATTGCAAGTGCCATGGCCATGTAATATGGGTCACATATAAGTACTTATAACTAAACTAGAACTTGTTTAGCGCTACAAAACAGTCGTTGCTTATTTACGCACTCACTCGTTTGAGCTGACGAAAAAAAACATATATATATATAAATAAAGGGTGCCAGACTCACAAAAGTGTGGGTAACCAAGAGCAGCTAGACATAATGTAAAGTCATTTTAAAAGCAAGCAGCTAAACGTGCTCGAATACTAAATACTCTTCTAATGAGAAAGTGCAGCTGCTGTTGAGATTGAATGGCCCAATTTGTAAATCGCATTGGGGAATAAGAGAACTTTATATTAGTATTAGTATCACTATTAGTAACTAATAATATGCATTGTTAACAATTCATTTTATTCAAAGCATCTTAATATTATTATCATTATCAATTATTAACATTTTATTTGTATTTTCTTTGTCTTTGTTGAGACTTGTCATTCTTTGTCATTCTGATTAGAATATTTGCATTTTGATTATGTTGCCTTCTTATTAAGCTTCTTGTTATTATAATTCTTTATCATTGTCATTCACAACTATTATTATTGAAAACATTTGCATTAATATTTGTTGCTACAGCTAATAATTCTCATTATACTTATCATATACAACATACATTTCATTATTTTCATTACTATCAATATCAAGAGTCATTATAAACCTTATTCTCGCTTAGCTAATCAATCTTTAGCTTCAATAACATTGCATGCTTATCTTAGCCTGCATCAATTCGATCAACTCATAAGGTAAAACTTGACCAAATATGCCATGTTTTCAGTTTAATACGAAATTCTCTTGAACTATAGCTAATTTCGCACAAATTGTTAGCTCCACATATAGGCATTAGCCGTCCACTGATAATCAATACATCTTGGCCACATATAGAAGTTGTTATGCTCGGCCAATGTGAGAGCAGCCATGCAAAGTGAATAGCATAGCAAAGGCTGATAGACTAAGTCAAGTCATGATATAGCCACATATGTATTTGGTTGACCATTGCGGCTTGGTTCCATACAATAAACACAATAAACTGAGACAGACCGGCACAATTGAGGCGTTGTGGGGAGCTGACACCAAAAACAACCTGAAAAGTGTTCATAATTGGGTTATAACCGTCATATGCCAAACGTGTGTGAGAGTGTGCGGGACTATGTGTGTGTGTGTGTGTATGTGTGGCTCCACCTTGTCTTGTTTGGCTAGTGGCAAACAAAGCCACTGGAAAACTGAACAACAACAACAAAAAACTGCGTCCGCGACATTGATGCCTTTTAAGCTCAAAAAATTAAAAGTGTTGCCTGCGTGCTGCTGCTGTTGTTGTTATTGTTGTTGTTTTTCCTTGTTGTTTTTTGTGAAATGAAATGCAATTTCATTTTTTAATTGCATTTGCTCGTCAGGCATTTCAAACTCCAATTGTCCAGTTTGGCCGGACAACAATGGCAAAGCAACGCAGAGCAGAGCCGAACCAGAGCTGAAGCATCTGCAGCCAGCAGTTTCAGTGCATTTGATGCAGATTAAGTGACATTCACTACATGGTTTGTTAAACACACTGTTTACTTCTTTTTCTTCTTTTTTTTTTTCAACCCAACCACAAAACTGTCGACGATTTGCGTAAGTGTTTCACGTTGGCTCTTCCTCTTCGATACAACAGAGCAGATCGAAACCAGTGAAAGTTTTATTTTATTGAGCGCTTTTGGTCATGCTTATTCACCGTTATGCCAAGCTCACACACTTCTTGGCTAACGGTAATGCTTAACTATGTTGTTGTCTAGCTGCGAGGGCCAACTGGTTTCCATTGACACATTGATTAAGAATTCTAGCCAGCTTAGCATAGGGCTAATAGATCTAACTACGTGTCGACTAACTAGCGGTGCCTGGGGTTAGCGTAGCTAAATAGAAAAATATTTCACTTTCAAATGCCACCCAGGGCACATAGTATATTTTACAACTTCATTTGCTTTGGGTATAGAATTTCGTGTGATTATGCTAAAATTTTATGAGCTACTGTTATGGTTAGCCTGGAGGCTGTAGACAAACGAGATTTACAGCACAGCTGGACAGTTAGCCAGTTGGCCAGTTAGTTAATTGGCCCACATGCCCAGCAGCCTGGCAGAGTTTACAGTTTAAAGTTTTGTTATTATAACTTTTTTGCATACAGCCCAGCGATATAAATGAACGCGTCACTCTTGAACAAGTTCGGGCTCATTGGCCACGCCCCAGCAGCAATGCATGCGATTGCTATGAGTAGCTAAGCATATTAAGCCATGGGCCACGCATAAATTTCAATTGTAGTGAAAGTACAAAAAAAGAAGAAAAAAAACTATATATTTGAAATTAAGTCGAGCCCAGCGCTTGGGCATTGTCTTGAAAGCTAGCTCAAGGGGAATGGAAAGGGTCGCTAGCACGAAAGTGGAAAGATGCACAGGTAATCGTGTGCCAGCAGCAGCAGCAGCACTCGAGTTTCGCTTAATGTGGCGCATTTATAAGCAAAGCAAACAGAGTTTCTGGCAAATGTCAAAGAAGCATACCGCGTGGGCTGCAGACAGAGTCGAACAAGGATTTTTATCTGTTGGATGTCACCAGAAAACAAGACAAAACAAACAATTTCTCACAATGCAAGATCCTAGTGCGCAGCAGCTTTCACTTGGCATTGAACTGACATTATTGGCAGCTGCCATTGCATAGAGGTCAAAGTACACACAGACACATATATAGACAAAGATCGAAAGCGAAATTTTCACTAATCACGACTTTGAAGATATGGCAGCAACAACCTGCAAACAGTAGCGCCTCCGTTGATGTGGTGCCAATTAAGCTACAGCTGGCTGACAGATAGTGGCATTAACAATTTCTCAGCTGTGGCAATCAATAATAAGAAGTAAAAAAAAAAAGCAAAATAATTGCTCAATTTACAACGAGCTCAGCAGCCTGCGGCTCGTATGGCTGTGACAATGAGTTAATTATATTTTTCACAATTAATTCTCTTACAGCTACTGCTGTAATAGTGTAGATACAGATGCAAAAGAAAATTGCGCAATTTATAGTAAACTCCACACGTATTTTATTTTAACTTAAAGAAATTTTGCTGTAGGCGAATGCCAAGAAAACATAATAAAAGTGAATACTAAACAATGCGAAAAATAGAAAGAGCATAAAAAAGCTGTTACCAAAAAGCTGAAATATGATTATCTTTGAATAAACATTTTTATTTATTAGCTAGTTTATTACGAAAAAATAGATAGCAATAAATTTGAAAAGAAAAGCTAAAATAAATCGAGTGAGGATTGAAAACTGAATAATAATAAATATTTTGCACATCATTAACTGGTATTATTAATAAAATATTTTTATAATTTTGTTTAGTTACGAAAAAGCTAAAATATTTTATTTTTAAATTTAATTTAAATTCATATATATTTTAAATAAAATATATTTTTGTACTTCTGTTTTGTACATAAAAACTTTAAATAAATAGATACAATTTTTTTAACAAATCTGTTTAAAAAACTGATAAGAAATAAATCAGAGTTTAATATCTGTACTATCAAAAAAAAAAAAAAAAAAAAAAATAAAAAAAATAAATAAATAATAAAAGATAAATAAATAATATGTGAATATACATAAAAAATATTCTAATAAAAGCTTTGAGAATTTGAGCTTAAAACTAAAAATATATAAAAGAAATATTCACTAAAAATGTTTTCTTGTTTTGATTGATGATTTAATAAATATAAATTATACTGCAAGAAAAAAAAAGAAAGAGAGAAATATAATAATACTTTGGCCATAATTGTTGACGACTCATTTCTGATTTAAGTAATTTAATTTAATTATTTGTCAATTGGAATTTTGAAAGAGAATTGCTACAATTAGCTTGTGTCTAATTATTAGGCTGTGCACATTTTCACTCGATTGTTGTTGCCCGGTTAGTTGGATGTGAAACTATGTTTTACACATGGCTGACAATGTTGCAGGTGGCAAAGCCACACAAGGTGTTATCAATGTGGTTGTTGTTGTTGTTGTTATATGCTGCTGCTACTGCTGCTGTTGCTGCTGTTGTTGCTATTGCTGTCCAGTGGTCAGTGGTTGCGTACACTTTCACTTAAATATTTACAGTTGAGCAAAAGAAGAAGCAGCAGCTTGTGTGGCAGCTGCCACATGTCCAAAACACTTAACAAACCAGACCAAAATGCCATTTGTGCGTAAGCCAAACAATTTGATTGTTTTGGGCATTTGTGGCAACAAGGCCTTTACAGATATTTATAATAAACTTGTTTAAATCATTTTTTTTTTCTTTTAATTTTGCAGCCTTCACGCCCTATCTGGACTTGGCTCTTTGTCCAATTCGACCAGAGCCCTGGTCGTGTGCTCGACAAAGATCGGCCAGAATTTTGGATGCCTGGGATGATGAATTGCAGTTGCAGTGGCAAAAACTGAAAGGTAAGCCAAGTGCAGGTCAGGTGAAAGAGTTGCTAATTAACAGCGGGCTGTCAGCAGAATGTGATTTATGCGCTAGGTGAAAACTTGCAAATTGCCCAGTGATCTAAAAGCAACAAAAGTAAATGGCATTTGCGCGTATTTAAACATTTGGTCGTGGTCATGAATGAACTATATATCCATTTCGATTTGCATAAAATTAAATGCACTTTTTCCATTTACATCGACATAGTTGAAGCGGATCGGCAGCTGAATGCGACGATTGAGAGACGCGGCTACAGCGCCTCAGAGCTGCCCATCAAAGAGAAGCCATCCACATTGTTAAAGAAAATCGAAATTGGCACGAAATACATGAAGGAATATCTGGCGGAGACGATGGACGGGTAATTCGGACAACAAGTTTGACAATATCCAGTTTTTTTTTTCTTAAATCTCTGCATCTTTCGTCTCGTTCAGTTTTCTTGGCCGTGAATACGAGTATTTGCAAGCGCCAAAATCAAAAGCGGATGATAGTGAAAACGTGGAATATGATGACGATGACGATGAAGCGGAAACAGAGGGAGATGCTGAGGCTGATGGTGAGGGTGATACTGATGCAGATGCTGAGGCTGAGGAGGAATCAGTGGTCGATAATAGCGTAGAGGATGAGGCAGATGCAGCCTCTAATAGCGGCGAACACGACGACGAGGAAGAGGAGGATGAGGAAGAGGAAGATGAAGCTGAAGCTGACGAAGAACCTGAAGCGGAAAATGAAAGTGCACAAATTGTGGCAAAGCCGGCGAATGATGTGAAAAGCTCAGTATTTAGCGATGGTGGTGCATCGGGAGGTGTGGAGTTTATAGAGCTCGAAGATGGTGCTGACAATGTGGCGGGCTCTGTGAAAAGGCCAGGCAAAGGCGGCAAAGGCGGCAAGCGCAAGAAGAACAAGAACAAGCGTAAGAAGAAGAAGAAGGGCCAGCAAGAACACCAACCAGCCACCTTGGTAGTGGTGCAGGCAGCGCCAGAGCACCATGAAGTTGATGCCGGACACGAGAGTGGACCAGCCGTAGTCAGCCATGGCGGCGGCCATGGAGGTGGCCATGGAGGCGGTCATGGCGGTGGCCATGGAGGCGGCGGTGGCAGACCCTTCAAGCGGAAGACGAAGCGTGGCAAGCGCAAGCGTAAGGGCCAACACTCGACGGCAGTGGTTGAGCATGAATCCAGCGATACACTGGGATTGGAACTGTTGGATGACCTGCTCGATGTGGATGCGGACGCCTTGCTAGCTGGAGGAAAGCGCAAGCATAAGAACCCGTTTAATTATGGTAGAAGTAACGGAGGTGTGTGTTGTTTGCTGCGTGTGGTTTTCAATCAATTGAGCGCACCTTTTCCATAGCACAGTTAAAGTGCCTATATCTATCTATAATACTAGTTGGTTAAAATGAAAGCTTTGGCTTGCCAAAGACTAGAGTTGTGGCTATGGAGCAGTTCAAACATTGTTCATAAATGAATCGATTCTATTATTCATGAAATCAATGAACTTATGGTCGTAGATAATGTGCTACTAAATGCATTTAACTGACTCATTTACATGAGCCATACATATTTTTTAATTCATCGAATCGATCGTAGATTCACAACTCTATCATATATAAAAGTAGACTTGCAGAAATCATATAAAACTAGTCAATATTTGTTTTAAATTTTGTTACAACAAATTATTATTATTCATAATTTATGCAAGAAATAATAATGACATATGATTTCTGCAAGTGTATAAATTTGCTTGCTTTAGCATTCAACTGCTTAGCATATGCACAGCCAAGCAGTTACTATTGCTTGGCAAGCAGTTAACTATTGGTGTTGGTGTTGATGAGTTTCATAGCAGACAGCTTAACAAAATCAAGCTCAAACTTAAAGCATTTGTTAAGCTGGGGTTTTAACGGTCAAATAATTTCTATACAATTTAAATGAAATAGATAATAATGTAATGCATTATTTTATATTTTATTTTTAATTATCATAAATTATTTTATTTATTGTACATACATATATACCCAATGCCTGCTTGTTTTGCTTCGAATGCTTGTTGTGTTATCGTTATCGTTCTGTTATCGTTATCGTTAACGCACTTACGCGCACTGCAGTTCATACTAACAAACATACCACCCTCCTAAGCGAAGATTATGTCGTTAAATCGTTTTTATGTGTTCTTTATGTTGCGTTTGTTATGTGCCTCATCTAATATGTCTATAAGGTGAATAACTGATCGATCTCACTTGCTTCACAGTAACGCGCGGCAAGAAGAAGAAGAAGAAGAAGGCAGCCGCTAAACTGCTACTGCTCGGCTCAATACTGAAGGCCAAAATCGAATTGCTGCTCAAAATTTTGGGCGCCCATTTGCAGGTTAAGTTCTTTGCCATAGCCCTGATCGGATTGCTGATAAATATTGCCCGATTCTGGATCGATGTCAAGCGGGGCGGTGCACCGTCCAAGGTAGGTTAAAAGGCCCAAAATTTTGCATAACATTTCGTTGCGTTTATTCGTTCGTTTATTCTTTGTTCTGGTTAACACACGAACAAAATTGTTCCGGTTATGAGACCCAACGAATATGAATATATATATATATGTATTTCTAATCTCTTGCACCCCCCCTTTTTGTTTAGATCATAATTGAAATTTGTTATTAATGTTTTTAGTGTTAAGCAAAGGCAAATTCTTTACTTTGTTTTTGGCAAAGGTTTGTTGGCCACATTTTGTCGACTCTCTGTCTCTGTCTATCTTTCTGTCTGTCTCCCTCTCTCTCTCTGTCCCTCGCTCTTCCTTTTAGCTATCCCACTCTCTGAAAACGATATAATGTATATAGATATACTATGCGTACACAGATGCAGGCGTTTATCATGTGTTTTGTTTAACTGTCTCACTCCAGCTGCGGGTTTTCGTTCACAAATTTTCTCCACAACAGTTCCAACAACAACCAAAAAAAAACAACAATTTACCGACCTCTAAAAAACAAATTGTACCGTATGCTAACATATTCAGAGCTCTTTGGTTTCAGATATGGTAACCATTTTGGACAGCTACAACCAATAATCAGTATATAAACATTTTCAAAGATTCCCATAACTCAAAAACAATACGAAAATCAAATACATATACAAAAATACATACGTAGCGTATATCCAAAATGTTCCCCTACAATATATGTGTAAGTATGGGCGTGTCTCTCTCACTGATAGCTGGCGCCCTCTCCTACTCGTAACTCCTGGCCTCGAATACAATCTGAGCGATTCACTCAGACACACAAATACACACACACACATACATACACACACATATACACACACAAATACATCTACAGTCTAATCAGTTTGCCCTTTTAAATCCCATCGAACAGTCCAATCCACACAGCTCTTACAAATAACTCTTTTGGGCTCTTTGGTATTTCCTTTGGTGTTTCTCACTTCACGCCCTATTTGCATTTGCATTTCTAACTAGGTTGTCTATGTCGAACATGCTCATCATCAGCACCATTACGAGGACCATGGCGAGGATTGGGGCGAACAGGGCAGCTACTGGAAGCGTTCGTTACAAACGGATCCATCCATCGAAGATCTCGACTCGTCCACGGATAGCTATCAAAATCGACCGCTGCTGCAGCAGACGCAGCAATCGCAATCACAGCCGGAGCAACAGGATGCACACTATCTGGCCTATCGCAATCAATATCAGTGGCAATAATAGATATATACATATAAATACATATATATATATATGTTCTTATTTAACTTACTGATTATTAAATAATCCCTCGAGTCCTAGTTTTGAAATTAATTTTAGCACAAATGCCAGTAAAACAATTTTAGTTCTAACCCCGCCTTAGTAGAAATTTATATGCTTTTTAGTGCAATGCCCTACATGTAATTTATATTTATTATAAAATAATACTTATAAATATATTTAACTTAACTTAACTAAAACAATATGCAATGCAATACATTGTGCAGCATTTCCAAGTGCTTAGCTATAAAATTTTTGTTGAATATTAAGTTGAACAAATTAGAATTAAGTTATTTATTTGAATTATTTATTGTATTCGTATATTATATATGTTATGAGACATAATAAAAAGAGACAGAAAACATTTGCCAATTGTAATGAAAAAAAGTGTAGAGTGTTTTTATATAAAGTTAGAAAATATGTGAAATGTTTGTCAGATCAGCAAGGGGAGTTCAATCTTGAACGGGTTTGGAATATATTTATAAACATTTTTTGATATGATGTATAACAAATTAGAGCTGCATAAGAATAAGACAGACATCTATGGCAACAAAAGCTAATTGCTGAAAGTTTAGGGTGAGAGAGAGAGAGAGAGAGAGAGATAAACGATTTAAGGACTTTTTGGACTAGGAATCAGAAGATCAATTTTAAGGCAAAATGAAATGAAGCAGCGATGTTCAGAACTTTATTCTTATTTGCTTTTCATTAACAATAGAAACTTTATATGCATTAATTTTTTTTATTATTTTTTATTAATTTAATAATTTATACATTTTTTTTTAATTTGATATTTTTCTTGACGAGAATATCTCTAGAAGTCTGAAGTCTGAAATTTCCATCACAAAACAGATTAACAGAAAGTCGTCTCCTATTCATTAAAAATTTGTTTTCTACTTCTTTTTTATTTAAAAAATTATTTCAATGGAGCTAAACTCTTGTCTTTCAATGAATGGGTGTTCACTTCCTGTCGCCTCTGGTTTTACAATGAACAGATAGAAAATTTGCAAACTGGCACACGCTGTTTTAATAGCAGAATGCGGTCAATTCTATGTGGAATTTGTTGTTGTTGTTGTTTTCGAAATTTCACCAATGTGGCCGTGCGCTTGTTTCTAATTTGTGGCCCAATTCTAGATCGCAGCACTGCTCCGTAATACCAAATAGGTGCGACGTGCTCCGATGGGTGTTCCCGTGTCTCGCCAGCGCAGCGCAGCTGGATGTCAACTCAACAATTTTTTTTGTTTTTTGCTAAGCGTGCTTTAAATTTTGAATATATGAAATTTTGTTCGCTCTTTTTTCTCTTTTTTTTGGTTTTTGGTAGTGGCAAAATGTTGGCAATTAAATTTGTGTTTGACAAACGTCAATTGAGGTACGAGTGTAAACAATTTATGGCTAATAAATTGTCGACATATTAATTGATAAATGACTGCCTGGCTGGTTGCCTGAAAGACTGGGATATATAGGTAATAAATTGATTGACAACGACCGCCTGTGAAAATTCGAAAGACGCTCTGAAGAAAAAAGAAAGTGAACAAAGGTCCAGTTGTTACTGTTGGTTGGGTTCAGGCATTCAGACACGTTTGATATTGACCTTGTTTAAAGCACCGAGAGTCTTCGGACTTTGCTCAGTGCACTAATTGAAAGAAAAGCTCGACATTAGGCATTAACATGCAGCAGAGGGCGGGGGCCAGCGTGAGGTGGCATGAAAAGCATTGAATTGACATGCCGCAACATGCGTCTTATCTAGTGGCAAACATCTACAAAATATATATACAGAAACTCTACACAAAGAAAAAGTCTTATCATTAGCAAAATACAAAATCAATGAAATTGGCCATAAAAATTCGATTGCCCCATTGGCAAGGGGCAGCTGCGATGCGTGGGAGTCTCGCTGTTCGAGGTTTCTGCAAACGTGTGCCACATAATTGATGTTGATCAGTGTAAAGTCAATTGAAGACAATCGGTCAGTTGGACGGACAGAAATAGTTTAGTTTTCAGCACTTTCTAAACTTAACGCCCACAACATTGTATTGACAGTTGGGTTGGGTGGGTGTGGCTCGACGCCCATACATCATGCTGATACCAATCAGTAGCACAGAAATCTGTGCGTTCTCGTTACTTTGCCAAAAATTCAGTATAAAACTGAATTGAAATTCTTGTGGCAGCCTGCTATTTTTGTGGCGAATCGGTGAATTAACGGTTAACCCTCTGCCACTGTTTGTCTCTCACTCTCTCCTACAGGCTGGCAATGCTAAAAAATAAACAGCAGGAGTGAGAGAGCCGTCAGTGCCTGACTAGGAAATACCCTGAAGCGCTTGCGTAGCTGGCTCAAAAGAGACATTTTTTAAAATTATTAATAAAATCATGAAACGAGCGGACTGAAGCTCAAATCTCAGTAGTTATTAGCTACTCTCATTTTTGAATGTATATTGATTATAACTTTTTCATATTATACAAAAAAAATACCAAAGACTTATAGGGTATCTCTCATGTACATCAAGTCTGTAGCTGCCAAAGAATATATCTAAATTCCAAACAGATTTTCGTTCAGATCAGACCTAAATATATATGAGACTGGGTTTGTATTATTTTAGATAGCTCTCAAATGTTGTTCACTTTCTACATTCTCTTATTTGCACATTAACTGCATTCGACTCAGCTCATTCCCTCTCAGCTCATTTCCTCTGCCTATTATACTCTCACACAATAAATACAAGGTATATGTACTCTTGCAGCTAGAACCCTTTTCTTAGCTTGCCTGGGCCTGGGGTCAAGTGTGCAATAATTTCTAAGCGCGCTTGTCGTTTGGCGTTGCCTCCACTGCTCCACTAAACGACAGGCGGCGACGTGTGGCTGTCAGTGGGGCCATCAAGTTGGACAATTTGATGTGCTCGCCACAATTTAATTAAATTTAAGTGCCGCACTAGAAAGTGCGACTGCATCACGTATACGCACTGCACGACGGCTGCGTTCTCCAAAGGGCTTGGGTGGGTGGTTGAGCGTGTGTGTTTAGATTGGACTTTGGTGGATGGGTTGGCGTGGTGGCTGCTTGGCCCACGTGTCGTCAAATTTAAAAAGTGCTCATGATATTTCCAATGCACTATCATTTGCATTTTAGAAAGTTACACGTGTTTCTCGTTGCATTAAGGTGAAATAATCAAAAAAATGAAAGAAAAAAAAAAAACCAAAAAGGAAAAGTCAATGCCTAAAATTAAGCTGGCAATTTCAATGGACTTTAAATAATGACCAAGTCTGACTCTGGCCTGTTGCCCGCTAGCTCCCACTAATTCTATTCATAATTCGATTATCATAATTCCAGTCATGTTTTCTCAGCCTGCTTAATGTAGAATTCTCTCTCTCTATCTCTCTCTCTCTCTCTCTCTGGTTCGTTTGTTTTTGCTCAACACGTCGCGCTGTTGCCAACGGCTTTATCTTTGCACACGTTTAAGGGTCTGTCCGTCTCGTCTTTTGCTTCCTTCACTGCGAGTCGAAATGCATTTTTAAAGTCATTTCTGTTGTCATGTGCGCAAAAAAAAAAACAAGTGCATGTAGGCATTTTAATGCACATGCGCGCAGGGCTAACAACTACTTATCAGCAATTTAGCTGCCCATGTGCCATCTAAGGCAGGGATATAATGACATATATACACACATACATATATGCATATGCATGTATATATTGCAATAAGTCTTCTATGGAAGTCAGTTGTGCTTGACACGTTCCATTGCTGACTTGGCTTAGACTAAAGTTAGACGTTTGCTAATAGACATTAAATATGGCTAATGAAAGTTGATTGTTATTTGACTTTTACATACATAACTTAACCATGAAGATATGTTTGAATGAAAGGATTGTAGAAGCCATTGCTATACATTGCCTGCAAGCTAGTAGACTATTAGCTCTTATAGAGTAGGTAGGGCTGAAGGCCTTTTAGTTATTCAAAAACTGGTTCACTTAGCTCAGTTGTTTATTAACTTAAAGAGAATAGCAAGAAGTAGGAAACAAAATGGAAATCTGTTTTCAATTCTATTATTAAGAGTTCTTCGAAAAATTAACTTAAAATTCAGATAGAAATAAGAAATAAGAGCTAGAGCATAAGAGGTAAAATCGAACTGCTCTCAGTCTAAGCAACTTTTATTGAGTATTAGCTGGCAGAAGTAGGGAAAAATAATAATAATCTGAATCTAATACCTTCAAATACACCCAACTTGACTCACATCAAATACCAATTGCTATTTTATACATAAACTTCACATTTCCTTTTAGCCTTTTGCAGACTGCAGAAAATTGTCAGGCTTTGCTGACTTCTAGAAGAATTCTAAGTAACTTAATGTGCATGGTGGATAGTCAGCGATTACTAAGAAATTGTTTAGCCATAAGTGACTCCGTACTGGCTGCCTCTTGTCGCAGATTAAACTCGAAAGATTGGCAGAGGAGTGAGATGGACAGAATGAGAGATACAACGACGACAAGACGACGTGAGATTGCAATTTTATGTGTACCAAGTGGGGCTTTAACTTTAGAGGTGCGTGCTTTTTCATTGAACTATAACTCGAAAATATAATAATAAAAATTCATTGGGGTTCAATGGCAGTAGAAGAGATGGCAAAGGATTATGCAACAAACGAAATATCATCATATGGTTTGCTGGCTTTCAACAACAAGCGACGCCTATTAGGGCGCATTAATAATTTAGAATGGTTTGCTACCATTTCGCCTGTGGGGGGCTGGCTACACGTACAAGTATTACGCGTCAATTATGAATTTCTAATTTTACGAGCATGTATATATATTTGGATTTATATATACGTTTGTATGTGCTCAGAGCTAGGCCCAGTGGCAGTCGCGCCTTTGCCCTTTTGTCTTGTTCTATCAAAATCACGTACAGCCGAGGCACAGCGCAAAAAGCGAAAGCTGCCGTGGGGCCAATGGCTTCGGAAATAGCGCCTAACCATAAACAAATATCAAGTTAATAATAATTTTAAAGTGTATTTTAATTGCCAATCAATCAACTGGCGCTAACAAAAGCAGCCAGTAAATGCTGCTAGCGGCTTTTAAAAATGGCTTGGCGGTGCTTTTATTACATCTTATTCTTGAGATAAATCTCCTTGAGTTGGCAAAAAAAAAAAAAAAAAAAAAGAATTGTTGCCTGGCATATTAATGAGGCGGCATCTGAAGTCCAGGTACACACACCCTATAAGATGCTATCGGAGATTTACCAGAGAGGTCTAAGAGTTGAGAACTGGGATGTGTGAGATTGCAGAGCAGAGAGTTGGAATGTGAGAGATGGTAGCCTGGAGACTTTGGAATATGAGAACAGAGAGTTGAAAGATACGAGATGAGAGTTGAAGATGTGAGAGATGTGAGTTAGAATGTGAGAGATAACAGTTGACAGATGAGAGTTGTGATATGAGAGCTGAGAGTTGAAAGATACGAGATGAGAGCTGAGGATATATGAATGTTAGAGCAGAGAGTTAGGATGTAAGAGATGGAAGTTAACAGATGATAGCTGAAAGCTGCAAGTTGACAGTTGAGCTGAGAGTTGATGCTTCAGAACTAAAAGTAAATATATATAGGGATTGACTTAATTTTAAAAAAGTTGAGTGATAGACTTAAGGAACCAGCTTCACTTGAGATTAAAGCTATCAATTACAATAACGTAGTTAATACTTAACTTGCATTCTCAGTACCACAACTCTTTTTTTATCTTCTTCTAATTCTAATTTATTTCAATGTACAACTTCAATTTTGTTTAAAAATGGCTTCATATAATATGAAACGTATCTTATTCCAAAAGAAATGTAATTAAAGTAAAAATACATTTGATTGAATAAAGCATTTTAGCATTTTAATTAAGTCTTTATAATATCTCTTCAACTCAGATCCAAAGAGGATCACTTAGGCATAAATCTACTGATAACTCTATCCCTCTCTCTCTCACTCTCTCTCTGACTGACTCTCATCGCTCAACTTAAGTTCCACAACTTAAGTTCCACCAAATTCCATGTCACGTTTGCGCCGCAGAAGCGACAACAATGTAAGGCACTTGCCAATGTAATTGTGTTTGTTGTTGTCAACGTTGCCGTTGCCGTTGTTGCTGTTGTTGTCGCCTACATTTCTTTGCCGCACGCACCTGTATAGGTGTCGTTGTGTGTGTGTGTGTGTGTGTGTCTATGTGTCTGCGTGTTCGTTGTGGTTTTCTCTACCTTTTGCATTCTTAATAAATCAAAGTGAAGAATATATAAATTGGGCGTCGCTTGGTTAGCTCGTTCGCAGTTAGTATTTGGTAGCCAACGGTGCCTCACAGGTGTGTGCAAAGAGTCGCAGACAGTACGAGTGCAAGCTTTGGTCGTTACAAAACTATCTTGGAAAAGGCAAAGAGATAAACAGTTGCTAACGTCTTGGATAACATTTGGATTACACACACGCCACACACATACATACGCACAGAGAGAGAGAGAGAGAGAAGGAGAGATTGGGAGAGCCAACAAGGATTACTATGCTCTCCAGTTGTTATTAAGTGTTGTGATAAAAGTGATATACATATAGATATAGACATATATAGAGAAATATATACAACTGAACAATTTGTGCAAGTTAATCGTCATGTGGAAGCTAATTTGTGTAATGTTACTCCTGATTGCCGGCTGCAGCGCGGGACCCCTTAGCCAACAGGTGGGTGTTTGGTGTTGGTGTTTTTTGGATTTGGCTTCGATTAGGCTGCAAGTAGTGGCAGACGACTTCCGTTAGCAAACGGAAATCGAAACGGGCAACGGAAAACTGTTAATGAAATGTGTTCGCCTTGCCAAGGCATAGTCAGAAATTTTTAATGGCAACACGACTTCAACTCCCAGCTGGGTTAGTCATTCTAGATGTCTGTCTGCCTGTTGTCTCCATTTGCATAAGACTTTTTGCTGCCTAGTTGGTATGCCAAACGTTTAGCCTTTTAACGGCTAAATGCAGCTCAAGAGCCGCAGAGCAGAAGAGTAGAAGAAGTGCCAAAGTATTTATAGACGGCTGCAGGCTCGTTACGTTTATGGCAGACATGCTCTAAGATTGGCAACACTCAATCAAGCCACGCGAATTCCATAACAATATTCAAGAATGGAAAAATATGTAATAAATTTTGGTTGTGTATATAAATAGATATGCTAAAAATATATGTATATATAACGTGGAGCATAAAGACATAATAGCAATATATAAATGGAGCTGAAGGAAAAAACAGTTAAAGCATAGAAAGAATTCAAATTTGCAGAAATCAAAACCATCGAAGACTTATTTCATATTTTCACGAAGATATAATAAAAAAATTTAAATGGAGCTGGAAGAAAAAAATATGAATTTAAAGCATAGAAAGATTTAAGCTTTGCAGAAATTGAATCACTCAATATATTAATTTCATCTTTTATTTTAAAATTATATTAATATATTTATCATAATAAATTCATGATTACGAAAAGAGAAAGATATATAAATGCTTCCAGAAGCTCGAAACAGCTGGTATTTATATATGTATGTATATACATCGATTTCATAAGTCGTGCGCCTGCGTGACTGAAAGCCGAAAACTGTTTAAAATGCATAGCTCCAATCGAAATAAATAATATATCGATATGGTTGAAAATATGATGTGATAACATGCGAGCGTATGGAAAGTAATTTCAATTGCAGCGCTGACCAAAAATGGTTTCCCGCCAGGTGCGAACTGCAAACGCATTTGGTTAGCAGCTTCGTTAGGGGCTTAGTTCATAGTTTTCACTTAACGCCAAAAAACTAGAACACAAGTGAAATTTTTTATATACATTTTTTTTTTATTTTGGTTGATTTCAATACCAATTGCCTAGCTCAATCGAGCTGGGGCTTGTGGGCCGAGTCACGTCACGTGCTTGATACGTTATAGAGGATTTGCGCATGCGTGGCACGTAGTCCGTTAGCTGAATGGTCTGAAGTGTCTTAATGCTTGTGCTTACAACTCTTTTGCAGCGCAAGAATATGCCCATTGTGGCACGCGAGGACACGGCAACAGCAGCTGTCGAGCAGGAGTCGGAAATGCAGATGGAGGCTGCTGAGGAAATGCCAGCAGCGCAGGCAACTCCTCTTGTTGGCACTTTGACGCTGCCCAGCAATGCGACTTCGATAAGAGCCGACATTACGGACAACTTCTCGTGCGCGAACAAGAGCTATGGCTACTATGCGGATGTGGAGAACGATTGTCAGATCTTCCATGTGTGCTTGCCCGTGACCTATGCCGATGGCAAGGAGAACACCTTCCGCTGGAGCTTTATCTGCCCCGAGGAGACGATCTTCAGTCAGGTAAGCCAGTTGCTAACTATTTGAGTATAGTCAAAGCAAACGTTTTGCTTGCAGGAATCCTTTACTTGCATGCGTCGTGAGGACATGACCATCGAGTGCGAGGAGAGCTACAGATACTACGAATTGAATAGCAACTTTGGCGTGCCTGCCGAGGAGGAAAAGCAACCAGCAGCAGCAGCAGCAGCATCTGCAAACACAGCTCCTGCTCAGGCCGTGCAAGCTGAGCCAGAGAAACCTGAACCTGAGGAAAGTGAAATGAACGCTCCCGCTGAGACACCTGCTGCTGCTCCAGAGCCTGTAATGAAGCCAGTCGAGCCAGTCAAGCCAGTGAAGGTGCAAAAGCCCAAGCCAAAGCCCAATCGCCGCAAGCCCGCCGTCACCTACAACAAGCCGCAAAGAAAAGTGCCTGTGGTAGTCACTGAAGCGCCCGTTATTCAAGCTGTGGAGCCAGAAGAGCCTGAAGTCCTTGCTGTGTCCGTGGTCCAACAGGCAGCCAAGCCCTTGAAGCCACATCGTTTTAGCGTTCGCCCAAGCAATAAGGAGAGGCCACAGCCCGTTAAGCCCGTTGCTTCTGCACCTGCACCTGCCACGCCCATACGCAATGAATTGTTTAACTCCATACGCAAGCGTCCAGCCATGTTCAACAAGAACAGCATCTCGAGCACGGCGAGACCTGTGCTGGAGAGCGAGCCGGCCGTAACGGAGGCCATTGTTCAGGCAGAGCTGAGTGAGCCGATGCCCACGTTGAAATTGCAAACGATGTTTGTGGAGCCAGCTGTTGCAGCACCTGTAGCTCCTGTTGCTGAGCAGGTGTCGGAGCCCGTTGCCCAGGCATCCGAGCCAGTTGTAGCCATAGCAGAGCCTGAGCCAGAGCCCGAGCAGATAAAGTCTGAAGAACCAGCGGAGCAAGTGAATTCCATAAAGCCAGAGGAAGATGAAGTGCAGCCCATTGAAGCCATTCCAGAGATACCCGCTGTTATCGTAGAGACCTTAGAAGAAAACCCACAAGAAATAGAAACCATTCAGCCAGCTGCAGCAGAGGAACAGCAATCTGGGGACGCTCACATGGAGCCAGCTATCGTGGAGCCAAACACTTCCAACGAGGAAACTGTGAATATTGAAGCCATGGAGGCTGCTAAGCCCGCTGATGCGCCTGTCAGTCTGCCAGCTACGCCCGCCATGGAGCATCCCACTCCACTGGTTGAACAGATGTTGGATAACAAGAATGAGGCTCAAGAATCAATTGGTGGCTTCAAGCCCGTCGATCCCGTTATGGCTGCCGAAGCAGAACAGTTGATCACTGACTTCTTGAACACGCTGCGTAAACACGAGGAAGCAACGAAAACTAACACGAAAACTGAAACTGAAACTGAGACAGAGACTGAGCTGGCCAATGCTGCTATGGACATGGCCGAAACCATTGAGCAGCAGCCACAAATCCAAGAGAGTGAAACGAAGCCAGAAGTTGAGCAGCTGCAGCAGGCGGAAACTGATGCAACGGCCGTGTCCATTGAGGAGGCCAAGCTGCCAGAGCCAGGCAATGTTGATAACAACGTCTCAGTCGAGGAGCAGCTGTTGGAGGCGGAGCAAGTGCAGCCAGCGGAACCGAAATTGAAACTTAAACAGGATTCACCCATTATCAATATCATGCAGCTTAATCATTTGCCCGCCGACTATCAAATACCTGTACAGGTGGTTGCTGCACCAGAACCGGAACCCGAACGAGAAGAGCCCGAGTCAGCGCCAGAGCCAGAGCCAGCGCCAGAGTCAGCGCCAGCGCCAGAGCCTGAGCCAGTAGCAGAGTCAGCACCAGAGTCAGCAGAACCAGAGTCAGTGCCCGTGGCTGTTGAGCAGCCGGCTAATGAGATTGAAACTCAATCAATAGCTGAGCCTGCGGAGCCAGTTGCTCAGGACGATGCACAGGAGAGCCTGCCCGCAGCGAACTATATGTCGGGCATTAGCATTGACGACATTGTGGAGCTGGTGAAGGAGCGTCTGGATCAGAATCCCAAGAATGAACCCATGGCACCCATGGAACTGGTACTCACACCAGGTGCTGCAGAGCCCATGACATTGATACAAAGCCAGCCAGAGGCAGAGCTCGCAGCAGAGCTGGTAGCAGAGCCCGCTGCAGAGCCCGCTGCAGAGCCCGCAGCAGAGCCCGCAGCAGAGCTCGCAGCAGAGCCCGCTGCAGAGTCAGCGCCTGCTGCTGCGCTCATTGCAGAGCCAGCCCCCGTTCAAGCCAACGAAGAAGAAGAGGTCATTCTGCCAATATATAAGCGCGTTTCAGAAGCTGATCCAGCCATGTCTGTGGCGCAAACACAGCCCATGACTGTGAGCAAAGTGGAAGCGGAGGCGTCACCCCAGCCGGAAGCGGCAGCAGCTGCTGTACCAGAGGTGCGAGAGCCAAAGACTCAATCGAGAATGGATGCACGCAAACGTCGCTTTCTCTTTCGTGCCGATGCCAGTTAGAGGAATTACCCACCATCATCCAAGCTTCACCATGGAGCAACACACCCGCCCACAACATCAAGCCTCTCGCAGCGCCTCCCTCCACTCATTTGCACCTAGGCTGCTTTAATGACTAATTTTTGAATTTTTTCCTAGTTTTATGGCCATTTCAGAGTTGAAATTTAAGTTTAGCATTTGTTGTATCCTTGAGTAAACACGCACACACATGATAAAAACAAAACAAAAATTGAAAAAAAAAGAAAAATTTCAATAAAAAAATATTTAAAAATAAAACAAACAGGTATGTATCGTTTAATATTTGACTCGCATCTGAAATAGCGTACGTATGTATGTATGTAGTATATGGGTTAGCGAGCTCCATCGTGCACAGGTTTGAGTGTTTGTGTTTGCCTAGTCGCATTCAGCCTTTGAACGGTAGAGATGGCCAACTGACAAGCGACCTAACTAAAGGGGAACCAAGGGCATAGAAGAGAATTTTATATAAAAATACAATAGCTGATCAAATATTGCCTGAATGGAATATTAGAGCTCTCACATGTTTCTGTTGTTTTATAGTCAAT
This sequence comes from Drosophila antonietae, assembly GCA_030914385.1. Classification (NCBI taxonomy): domain Eukaryota; kingdom Metazoa; phylum Arthropoda; class Insecta; order Diptera; family Drosophilidae; genus Drosophila; species Drosophila antonietae. Next base: position 4,381,424 of record JAUESO010000612.1, on the reverse strand, counting down.
GTCTGAATATATGTGTTAGTCTCTCACGGATTCACCAAATGACTTTTGTGAAGGGCTCTCTTCATGTCTGAGTGAATGTAAAGACCGAATAGTTAGCTGCACACTTACTGAGCCTCATTTTGCGAGCATCACTCGTACGCTCCTTAAATGATATTCGTTAAATGAGCAACACACGAACAGTTCAACGCGAAGTGCTCAACCGAATACCAAAGAAAACTAAGTTTGTTGTTGAGAGCGAGAGCGTGGGAGTGGGATTTTTTCGTCTGATCTCAGAGAACGTGTAAGCTCATATTGATAACAGATATTTAGGCATATACAAGGAATTAAATAGTTTAAATATAAATGAAAATAAAATTCATCAAATTTGAGAAACAGCCAGAGCTCTGTTACGCTATACATACATACACAGTTGATATATTTATATTCCTAAATACTCACATTCATACCTACATATGTGAGCTTGCATAAATTCATTCAGCAATACATCAAAAGTTACATAGACAGTTTAAAAAGTTGTATTTTTTTTTTTCACATTTTTTATACAAATGTAATTTAGTTTAATTTATATTAATTTACGTACAAAATCGTTTAATTTTTTGTTTGTTTACAATTGCCTTATGCTTAGGCTTTGGGTAATTAGCTGTATGAGGCAACTACCAGGTGAGAGAACTACACAATGTAACAACAGCATCGGCAGCAGTTGTGCGATAAGTAACTTTGACAATCACAATGGATACGATTACCGAAATCCCAAAAGATAATACACATACACATACACACACATACACACATATGCTATGCCTCTGTCTCCTGCTCCAGTTCGCCGGCTTGGATCTCTTCGGGTGTGCGTAGATCGATTGCAAACTTATGCCTTGTCGGCGTTATGGTATCACTGGGCGTGGCACTGGCTGTATTGTCCTGCTCGTCTCCTGCTGCTTCTTTGACGACACGTGAGTAATCCTGAAAGGCGGCGGACAGGGCAAAGGTCAATTTGCGTGCCATGGCTCGACTGTCGCAAACGAAGGCGTGCACCTCGAACGGATGCGGACTAGACTCATCCTTGACCACAATCATGGCAAAGACGCGCGTATAGACCAAATCTTGCACTCCATATGAGATCGTATCGATCGGGTAGCTCCAGTTATTGATGCTTGCCTTTGGTGAGATAATTTCCAGTTGAACGCCCGTTGTGGACACCTTCAGCTCGCAATTGGGCAATACCTTGTTGGGCGGCAGATTCTTGGCCACGCCCACCATCAAATCAACCGGCCTGCGTGTGTACTTAATGCCCCATAGACCACGGGCCGCCTCCGAGCCAATGTATTTGACCTGCAAGAGCGAAATGGCTTTAAATTATCAACAAGGTAGAACGGCGGAGGAATTGGAGTTGGAGTTGGAGTTGGATCTGAAGCTGGCGCTACTTCCGGGCTGAGTTGCCGTTAGCTGTTAGCTGTTGGCAAACTCTCTGAACTGTCGCCTCATTTGCATCCGACCCGGACCGGATGTCAGCGCTGTCCGCCAACCACACACACACACAGCCAAAATGCTCAGGTGAGTTTAGCCAATGCTCAGCGAGGCGTGACGAGTGCGTAGCTGTCTGGCTTTGTTTTTTTTTTTATTGTTTTTTTATGAACTGCACAAAAAGTATGATTCAGAATAGCCGAGGAATTTTAAGAATGAATAAGTATAATTCGTATATTCAATATAAAATGGAAAATTTTATATTCTCAACAAAATGGACTTTAAAGAAAACTAAAAAATGAAATTCAAGTGCAAATATTATTAAAAAATTAAGAAAGTTCAGAGCATTGATGGAATAAATTAGGAAATTTAATTTAAGTATTCTTGAAATCTGATAAAAATTGAAAGAAAATTTGAATAGAAAAAATGTTAACAAGAATTGTTAAAGAACATAGCGGGAAAAACTAAACATTTTGTTTGTTTATGAGCTAAAAAATGATTAAATAATCGTTTGCATTTAACTTGGAGTTATTACATTAAATGTAATCTTACTGTAAATCAACTGTTAATAACATTCAATTAGCTTTAAACTCTGTTCGAACCACTTAATTTTGTGCAGTGTACATTACAGATTCGTCGCGTATTGCGGGTGTTAGTCAGTCGCGGCGGTCGGCGGTTGTCGGTCTTCAGTTAAGCGCCTAATCCATGCGCGTTGAACTTTACATTCAAATTTATGGGAATTTAGCAATGAGCCGTTTTTTTTTGTTGCTGTTGTGTGTGAAATGCTGCGCTCTGTTTGCGGCACTTGTTATTTGGTACTAACCTTGAAGCTCATTGGCAAATCCTCTACATTCACTTGCGTATCCAAATCACTGGGATGATTGTTATTGTTGCTACTTGCAGCTCCATTGCTGGTGGCCATAGTTTCAAGTCAAACGTTCAGTTAAGCGTACACTGCAATAAATATAGACAATTTGTAGTTGACTAGCTTGAACATGACCTTTACTTTTATCTTACAACGGGGCGTATCTCTAGATATTACCTAACTTATCTTCATATTTTTTATAGTTCACTATGCTCGTGATCTAACAATTTCCCAATTTTCTAGCAGTTTGTCGCTCTGTTGCCTCTGTTTCTATTGCTGTTGCTGTTGTTGCTGTGGCTGTCAACTGCGACTGACGTCAACTGGCAGCAACAACATTCAAATTTGTTGTGTGCACAACTGAGCCCAGCTGGAGGTGAGCTGTCAGTGAATGCGGTGTCGGTGTCGGTGCCGGTGGTGGTGGTGCTGGAAATCGTGGTGAAGGTGTAGGTGGGTTGGCCAGTTGCCAAGCCTATTGCGCATTGGTTGCTCTCTGTTTGTCTCTTTTCATTGTGCATGATCTGCTTCCCCTCTCTCACTCTCACTGTATTGTATATTTTTCAGTTGTCTCGTGCTCGGTCTAAGTAATTCTGTTCAGCTTCTGCGTTTCCTATGTCAATTACCGATTGGTGTCTGTCTTTGTCTCTCTCTTGACAGTTCTCTCTCTCTCTCTCGCTCTCTGAATTATTTTCCATTTTTTATTGTCATTGACTCTATTGCTTTCCATATCTCTCCTTAGCACTGTCTTTCTTTATGATTGCATCTTTTTTATATCTAGCTCGCTCTCTATCCAGCTCAGAATCTGTCGCCATCTCTTTCACATTCCCGCTGTTATATTCTTCCTATTTTCTCACTCTCATATCTACTTGTATCTCTCTTTTTCTCAGTTTCACTGTCATATTCTCCTTTACTCCCTGTGCCTCTTTCTCTTACTTGCTTTCATTCCCACATCCTCTCTCTTAGTTGCACTTAAATATTCTTGCTTATTTTCTCTCCCTTACTTTCTCTCTCTCTCTCTCTCTCTCTCTCCTTATTTGTTTCTCTCTTTCTTACCCCTTTGCTTTCCATTTTACATTCTCGCCATTTCTTTCACTCCATACTCTTTGTCTCTTTTTAATATGTTTTCACTTTTTCTCCATTCATGTCATTCTCTCTCTCTCTCTCTCAAACACTTCTAGAAAAAAGTGACTTAATTTCATTAATAGCAACAGTAAAAATAACAACATTAAAAAACAATCATAAAGAAGCAACAACAATATGTGTTCTACACTCATTTCTGTTGGCCTTTAAGCTTTCTGGGGCGTCAAAAAAAGGAATAAAGATAAGACAAAGAGCGATTCGAGAAATTTACGATTTGACAAATATAAATAATTATTAAACATACATTTTGTTATATTTTATTTTCTATTTATTTTTTGATAACTTCCAGCAAGGTCATATAATATAGATAAAATGTCAGTGCATATACAACATTGCTATTTATACATATATTGTATAATAGATTACAATTTTGATATAATCTATTTATGACAACAGAGACTCTAAACATAGAGCATACACTATTCGATCTGCTGCATAGCTTGTCTCTACTTGTCTCTTCTGCACTTGAATGCCAATCTATTGTTGTCTTTGCACTTGTTATTGTGATAACCTGTGTTGTTGCCGTTGTTGTTGTTGTTGTTTGATTGTTATTTATTAAAAATGCATTATTAATACTTCCGCTGGGTTCGAGCGCTAGCTGTGAAAGCTGCAGCAGCTGATAGCAGGAGGCAGCAGCAGCAATAGCAACAACAACAACAACAACAACAATGCCAACGACAACAACAATTGCATGTATATAGTTAGTTAATCAGCAGGTAGATAAAAAACAAAAACAAAAAGTAATAAAAAATGAAGCAAAACTGTAACGAACGAATTTTTGTTTGCAGTTGATTTGCCTGCCCGACATGACGTCACAATTTGTGTTTAAATATACATACACATATACATATGTACTTCATAGCTGTAGTTTGCGCTTGAGTCTGTGTTAATGGCCAACGACCTGGTGTGACAATTGCGAACCTAATTGCAGCTCAGGGAATACGCATAGCAGAGTTCTCTGAGTTCTCTGAGTTCTCTGTGTTTTGATCTAATTTTTTTTCTTTTGTTGATTGTGTAAGACCTTATTTATGAGTTATTTTAGTTGTTTTCTTTGCTTTTATGAGGTATTTAAATATTTTTCTTTTTTTTTTCTTTTTTGTTGTTGTTGTTGTTCAACTGGGGAACTGGCTCAACAACAGCGGCTCTAGGTAGAAGTCTATAAATAGAGCTATTCGCTAGTCGAAAAGTTTTTTTGCATTGCAATCTGTGTTAGAGGTACAGTAAAGACTCGTAATGAAGAGTATTATTATTTATTATAGTATTCTTATTATCTATTATTACTATTATGAAATTGTTTACTCAGCAAGAACTACATTACAGTGAAGCTTCCAATGTTTATTTTTATTATATATTTATTTAGAATACAAGTTTATCCAAACCAAACTTATATTATATAATTAAAGTAAATACTCGACAAACAATGCTTTCTTTTCGACTTGCTTTGTTTTCATTCTGCAGCTACATTGCATATAAAAAATATCGATATTTTTTATTATTCAATTCTCACACATCTCTTACACTTTAACGAGAGTCTACTGTATTTTACTGTCGGTTTAATCTGAGGCGCGCACAAAAATGAAATTATTTCCGATTTATGTTCGTAATAATTTCTATGTAATTTGATGGGCATTGCTAGTTGTTGTTGTTGTTGTTGTTGTTGTTGTTGTGGCGCTGCGCTTCGATTCCGCAAGCCGAATGTTTGTTTGTTTTGATTGTTGTTTTTATAATGCCGCAGCGCAACTTCAAGCTGATTGATTGTTATAAATTTCTATAGATATATATATGTATGTATATCATGATCATTATATACATATATGTATTGAAGCACATATGACAATAACAACAAGCTAATGCGCTGCAAGCCTGAAAGCCGTAGCCTAATTTATATATAATTTTTCCACTGACATATTTCTGCTCTTTTTTTTATCTTTTTTTTTTTAAATGGTTGTCAGAGCGGAAGCTGCTCATATAAGCATATCTCCTATTACATTTAAGCAATTTTATCTATATATACAGTGAACACTCATGGGAGTGAATAAAGCTAAACTGAAAGAGCTGTTGAGCTGGAAAAAGAATTGCAGAATTCGTTTCTTTTTGTATACATTAAATATGATGTAAGCGCGCTTACAGTGAACACTCATGAGCGAGCACTGGCAATTCTTGAGCAGCCAAGGTGACTGACTGTTTGTTAATTGAGTTATACATATATACTGCTTAGATTACCAATAAATTGATGTACATACAGTGAATACTCGCCGGGAGAAACAATTGTGCATAGTACAGAAATACTTGGAGTTGGTTAGAAACATTGTTTCTAGGCAGCCTTTACTTCCAGTATAGAGTTCATTAAAGGAGTTTTTACTGTACTTTATGCTGCTGCTGCATACAGCGAAAGCCTTTAAGCTTGAACTAAATCGCTTTCAGCTATTTCTAGTTACACAAACTAAGTTCGTTTACAAAGTTTTCACTGTTCACTTAAGATCTGGCCACAAAAAGCAACAGGCATAATCCATTTTTAATTATTTCTCCCTTTAATATATTTACATCTATATTTTTAATATGTTTTTAATGGCCAATGTTCTTTAGTTCGAGTGTTCACTGTAGCGCATCACATTTGTATACACGTCATATAATCTATGCATGTAAATGCTCTATTGCCTAGCTGTTGTCGCATGGACAATGCCATTTGATTATTTACATTTAAGTTTAATTTAATGACTAATTCGCTTTAGCCAGAAGCCAAAAGTGAATTGTCTTTTTACAAATTCCCCCTTATCACAGATTGTCGCGTTTCTGGGCTATCTTATCACACGCTCGACACACGCACACACACACACACACAGGCGCGCACACACATAGGCGCTCCCTCCACATAGTTTATTTAATTCAATTTTTGCGCATTTTGCGCTTTACTTTTATTTGCTCTTTTTTTAAGCTAAAATATTTGCTTATTTATATTCATATTTATATAAATATTATTTCATTTTGCCAACCCTTTTTTCGTTTTTTCTTTACCGTTACTAATCGCACTGCGCGCTGTTGCGTTCACCTGTTGCGTTTGCGGCCGATCGCGCGACTGAAAAAGATAATAAAAAAAAATCTTTACAGGTGCACTTGGCAGCACTACCTAGCGGCTGTGCTGTGAACTAAATGCTGTATTTATAGCATAGTTTGTTGTAGCAATGAGCGCTAGCTAGCGGCAGAGCTTAGCTAACACACTAACTGCACTCTAGCGGCTGCTTGCAGAACGTTAATTATTGCAGTTTATTTATAGCATACTTTGCTACGCGCAGTTGTACTAAATGTGTAGAGTTTATGCTATACTTTTGGGCGGCATATAATTATGGCTAAAATGTTTGCTATTATGGGTGCCATACGAAAACCAAGTTTCGTTTGTATAGCGGTTGGTGTATTCGCTATTTATGGTGTATGGCAATATTTACGGATATGCCTGAAAGTATGCTATGGAAGTATTGTTAAAATTTTATGGCATTGCTTTGTGAATATACTCTTCTTCTTTTTGGCTATCTTAATTATTTGATGAAATTGCAAGAATTGAGTTTAAATTATATAATTCGACTATTTTTCTTATCGAAATTAATATCAAATCGAACTCATCTCATTTCCTTTATCAATACATCGAAGTAAACATTTTATTAATCGAAATCTCAGCGCAGCATTTAGCCGATTGTCTTTAGTTGCTCCTCCTGCTCCTCTTCAGCCCACACACTTTAAACAATAATAAATAATCAAAAGTTGAAGCGTTTTGCGAGCATCCAAAAACCATTTGACATTGGCCACAAGTGAGCTTCCAGTTGTCCCCCTGGCCACACGCCCACACGCCCACACGCCCGCACCTGTTCAGCTATTCACCTGTCCGCGCGCTCTTACGCTCTGGCCAACATGCTTTTGGAGCAACGTTGTTTCAAGCCCTGGCCAAGTGTTGAACGTGATTAATGAAATGGGCCATGGACGTGGGCGGTGGAGGGGCGTGGGTGCTACGAAGGCAGCTTACTATGGGGCATGGTGGGGGGATGGGGGCACGCTGGTTTTGCTGGCTTGTTTCGGGGTTAAATAGAGTTCAGGTCGAAAGTGTAGTTGATTTTGGTTACGGAGCAGCGCAACACTTGATTAATTTCGCTGCATGGCATATAATTAATTTGCTATTTACAGTGAAGCGAGGCACAGGCCAAGCTGAAGGCCCACTCCATGCCCCACGACGCCTATAGAAGTCATTAGCTAAATTGTTGAGCATTTTTACGGCGACAGGTGTTGTCACAATGTGTGAGCCGGGTTGGCTTGGCTCGAATATATAGAGAGGGGCCAAGCAGCCTCACTGTTCCGATTTAAATTCATTGGCAAACGGCTATGAAAATGGCCAACAGCAAAAACTTGAGCCCGCGGCGGACAGCAACAAGCGACGCCGTTAATTGACCACAAAAGTGCGACGCTTTGCCGCGTTGCTCGCGAAAATGTGGCTTAATGTGTATTGCCTTGGTCGAGGCCCAAAAAATGCCGCAGAACGAACGAACGAACGGACAATGTTCAATGTGACATTGAAATCCTTTCAGCGCCACGCACACAGGATGTGACAATGGCAATGGATACAAAGCAAAAAGTACTTTTTGGCTTGACAATAGTTACAAGCGCGCCAATCCCCCCCAGTCCGACACGCCCCCTTTTCTCTGCTGCGCATCGTTAGCCGCAGCTGCTGCCCAAACTATGCAAAACTCCACATTGAATAATGTTGGTCTTATCCCGTTCGCCTGGCTCCGCCATTTAGCTTGATCGCGGAACGTAAGCATTTAATTAAAACAGGGTTTTGTCTTGGCACAATTGTTGTTATGTTGTTTTTGAAGCATTTCAGCTTAATAAGGTCAAGGATGCGCGGTTGGCATATCAAAGATTTGAGGCTACTTAAAGTATTTGCTGTAAATTGCATAATTTATATTCTATTTTTGGCTGCCATTGATTTGAGCTGGGTTGGGAAATTAAATTAAATTAAATTTGATTATAGAAATTAATACAATTATTTATAATTAAATAAATTAATTAATTCTTGTAAATTTTTGTAAATATTTTCTGTTGCTGTGAGATTCAGTCTAGAATTTTATTGTTAAAATGATTTTAAAGCAAATTTTATAGATTTTTGTAAAAATTTTGTTATATATAAAATTTTTTGGCATTTTGTTAAATTTTTTGGTATTTTATTTTGTTTACAAATATTAATTAAGCATTTTATTGTATAATTTTACTCACATATTTTATTTTGTGCCCAATTTAAGTAGCAGCAGACTTACCAGAAAAAAAAGATTTAGTCTTAGCTTTGTCTTAGTTAGTCTAATCAATTTTTATTTAGTACAGAAATATTTAATGTTTTGTTATTATATAATATAGCATTAAATTCTTAGTCTTTTAGTTCATTTTATAAATTTTGTTTAATTTTTATATTTTTGGATAAATTTACTAAATTCTAATGAACTCATTTATAGATTTAGATGAATGAAATGGAATCCCTTTAGGGATTAGTCTTATCGCCTTTACTTCAATAAAACATTTACATATGTATGTATGAAATTTTATGTATAATTTCATGTCCGCAATTTTATAAGAAATATTTAATTCATATATGTTTAGGTCACTTCTTTAATAGCTAAATGTAAATTTAAAGAAAATAACAACAAAATTGTTGGTGAAAGAAAAAAAAACAACAAACAAAATCAGAAATTTATGAAACAAACATCTCTTACATGACCTGTAATTTTTATTTTATTAAAATACAGAAAAAATACAAAAATCATAATAATTTGGCTTTTGCTTTTAAGACAAATTAACAAATAAATTATTAATAGAAAGCTGTAAGATCTGAAGAAAATTTGAGCACATGTTTCATATGCGGGGAATGCGAGAAATCACAGTTAGCTGAATAAATCCGAATCAGAGTCACATCAGCTTACACACACACACATACACACACATAGGTACACTTACATGCCACATAGTTAATAATTTATCAGTCTGACTGCCGCAGCAGCAGCAGCAGCAGCAATAGCCGTGGAGGCTGCTGTGTGATGACGGATGAGCTGACGATTGGCGCTGTTGATGCGCCCGTTGATAGCAGTCGCTGCTCATAAATCAAAAGCCATAGCCAGGCCGAACTGAAACCGAACTGAATTCTCGACTTGCCAATGACAGCAAATGTTTGGGCGAATTTTATGCGAATTACGCCTAATTAGCATTTTTGCTATGCCAAATTCCGCGCTCAGCTCAGCCTGATTATGTGGCCGATTGCATATGCAAAGCATAAGTGCCCTCTGTGAAGGGAGTTGCCTCCGGCTCTGGCTCTGGCTCTGTCGCTGGCTCTGTCGCTGGCTCTGTCGCTGTGTCGTTGTCGTTGTCGCTGACATATGCGTCCCTTCGCAGCGCCTACAAAAATGCATTGGGGAATCGCATTTTATCAAGGGAGCCAGCCGGTGGTGCGGCATGGAGCAGCTGTTGATTCTGTTTGCTGTCGCCGCCATCGTCATCGTCGTCGTCGTCGTCGTCGTTGCTGGAGTCATGCGAGACCCAATAAAATTATGCGAAATCGGAATGTGTTCGACCGAGTGCAGCAAATTGTATTTGCAGCCGAGCAACGGCTGTGGCAGTTCTAGTGCACAAAAGGGGCGTGGCCGGGTGTTGGCGACACGACCCGCGGGTCAATTGTTACATTAGCGCAGACCCCAGAGAAACGTAGGCCAACCAAATGCGATGTGCGTGCTGTTTCTGCCTGCGAGCAAGTAAAATACAATTGCTCCTAGGCATTGGATAATACTCGCATAATGCAATAGATCGAGCATATGCATACTGCATATATATAACAATTGAGAATGGATAACTTGTGCTTGGCTCTTAATTTAAAACTGATTTTATTTGTTGTTTCGGTTTACGTTTCTTCGTCGAAGCCTAGAAGTGTCGATTGATCAGTTTAAAGTTTATATTCAGTTTTTGTAATACTTAAACCTTCACTATCAAACCATTTATCTTACTAGGCTCTATTTGTTCTTGATCATAGATTTAGTTTCATCTCACAATACTTCTCTCTCACTATCTCTTTCTCTATATAAGTTGATCATTTTAGCTGTCTATCTCTTTATACACATCACTCTCTCTCTTTTTCGCTATCTAACGAACTGTTCATTCCTCTATTTTAAAATTTTCCTTCTCACTTACTCAGTTGCTCTAGCTAATGTACAGGGCATCTGTCAGTCAATCAAATTATGTTTCTTTTGTACTTTTTTTTTAGTTCTTTTGCGGTCTCATTTGACGCGTAGAAATAGACTCTGTTGCATTTGGCATTCACTGAGGCCTGGGACGTGCCTTGTGGGAGTTGGAGCTGACGCAACTGTTGCACAGTTGTTGTTGTTGTTGTTGCGCTGCTCCGCCTGCTCGCTAATTGCGGCTGGAGCCAGAGCCGGGGTCGCAGTGGACTCCAGCGGGCATATCAAAGGCTGCAATTTGGCATTCAGCTGGGACAGAGGGGTTGCTTCACTGCCTGCCTGCCTGCCAGCCTGTCTTTATCTGCTTTGGCAATGGCACTAGGCTCGGGCACTGGCTCATGTTCTGGCTCTGGCTTTGGTTGCCAGCGGAGCGTGGCTCCTATTAATGATTAATTAAAAAAACTGCATGCGGCAAGTGGGAGGAGGTCGAGCAGTGAGTAGTCCATGACATATGTGGCATTTAATTGGGCAAACAAAACAGCGGCCCCAGCTGGCAGCGAGCGAACCTGAGATGGAGATGGAGCAGACAGAGCGACGGAGTAAGAGAGAGAGAGAGAGAGAAAGAGCTGCTTCCAATGCCACACATTTAGGTGCCTTCCATGGCGGCAGAGGGACTGAATTGGCAAAACCAGTTGCGCCACAGCGGAACGCAATGGCAATGGAACACATGCGCTCTTAAACTCTCGCACGAACTCTTCGACAGTGTCGCAGGTCCGGGTGCTGTTGCCATATGCCCCGCTTCCTTTCGCCCACTCTCTCTCTCTCTCTCTCTCTCGCTATTTCTCTGTCGCCCACAAGCCGAAACGGCGGCTGCCGAGCAACAGCAGCGTCGCCGACGCCGACACACAGAATTTTGGGGCAAAGTTGCCCCAACTTGGGGCATAGCGCTGCGTGGCACAGAATCAGTCGTCAGTTTGTCTTAAGCGGATTTGGTCGACACGTGTGTGTGTGAGTAAGTGTGTGTACTTGGCTAGATTGCTGTGTGTGTGTGTGTGAAGCGTTTTACCTGCTGCTGCTGCTGCTGCTGCTACTCGAAGACGTCGTTAACGCCAGAGCAATCGGAATCGCTAACTCAGCCAGCCATTTGGCATAGACTGGCGGCATTTTGGCATTCTTCCGGCTGATATTTCGCATGAATTTAACGCTTGGCATAGGTCACGTATAGCACGTGCTGGACTCTCATGCCACTCACGACACGCACGCTTTTTTGATCAAGTGCGAGTGTGCGAGTGTGTGTGTGTGTGTGTGTGCGGTTGACATTCGATTTACTTTCGCTGCAAGTTGGCCAGCGGCGTAGCATACTTTTTGGCAGCTCCACACGCGCTGCGTCTCGGTCGATATTTGCATAAATTAAAAATAAAAGAGAACGCACATATAGAAAATCCGCACATTGAAAAGCAAAAGCTGAAAAAACATACACACAGAGTCTGCTTAATGAGTTTTTAATACGCTTCCACGTTTCCGTGTGTTTCTTTGTGTGTGTGTGTGTGTGTGTGAGCGAGAGCGAGCGAGTGTGCCAAGAGAACTGGGAACTAAAAGTCATTGTCACTGGATTTGTGGCTGACGTAGCTGCTAATTTATTGAGCCCCGCAAAAGAGTTGCCAAAGCGATAGAATAAAGAGTCTAAAAAAACTAATTCAAAGTGAACTTCAGATAACGGCGACATTTGCTTGGCCCACAAACTTTTTGCTAGGGTAAGTGAGCGCCAAATATTTCTGCACAGCATTAAGAATTTAAGCTAATTTAATAAAGAATACGAAGAAGAAGAAGATAAAGCGATTATTGGCAGAAATAAAAATATATAAAAAAAATTATAGAGAAATTTTGATTTATTTAAATAATTTTATAAAATATAATATGGAAAATATAAAATAAAAATTTATATACAAAATTTTAAATATAATGAAATTCTCACAAATTTATAAATGTATAAAAAATGTCAAGAATTTTCTTTCAGTGCATCTAATCAATTGCGCCTTATATTTCCAATTAATTTATTATTTATTTTATAATTTTCTCTGCATAATTTACAGTTGATTGTTTGGCTGTTGTTTTGCTGTTGTTTTTGCTGTTGCTTTGAATCAATTAGTATTATAAATTGGATGAATTTATATAAAATATGCAAGACTGTGTACCAAAGTTCATTTTGGCTGAATATTAGACCAGACCATATTAGGGCAAAGTCAATCGATTTCTGCCCCCCAAGCAATCGAAATTCAACAAATATTTGCATATTCCAAGCTGACAAATTGTTTAAACAATTTGGTCCTTTGATGCGTGCAAAAATTACATTTGCAAATGCTTGGAATGTCAAATGTGTGTGTGTGTGTGTGTGTGTGTGTGGATGGTTCTTATCGTTAATTACAGGTCATAGGTAAATAACAGAGCACTTGAAATGGAATTATTAATGCAAATGATTAGTTGGTGACATCTGGCACAAGCACACATACGACAGATACAAAAGTATCTCAAAGATACAAATTCATTGTCAAACAATGCAAGGATTTCGCCTCAACTTATTTAATCAAATTTTAATTGAAATTTTAATTCGTGCTGGCAAACAACAAATTCCTGAATTCAATTCAACTCTCTCTCCCTTTCTCTCTCTCTCTATCTCTCTCTCTCTCTCTGTCTCTTTGCAATTGCTTAGCCAAAAATTGATTGAGAGCAAGTGCAACAACAATTTCATAAAATTTTCGCATATTTACACACATTTCAGTTCAGTTTAAACAAACGCAAGATAAATATGTAAAAATATATATATCAATTTTCAACTGTCGCAATGCGAAATCAAAAATTAATTCAAATTGTAATTAATTTGTTCGCTATATTCATTTCACATATGCAAAACATTCGCCATTCTCCATTGATTATTATTATTTCTTTTTTTTTTTTTTTTTTTGCTTAATATTATTTTTTGGCAATTACAACATTGTAAATTGAAGCATTTTTAGCATTTGCATTTACATTTGCATTTGCATTTGGAAAATGCGATTAAGCAAATATGTCAAAAGCATTTCAGCTATTTACTGTGTATTCAATATTTAAGTTAATTTTAATGTTGTTTGCTTAATGGGTTTTTTATGTGCGCTTGGCAAATGCGGCGTATGCGTGATGTGGCCGCTGGAGGACGAGCCTTCACTTTCAAGCCAGATTCAATGGGCTCTATCACATGCAATTTGCATGGCCAGCAACAGCAGCAACAACAGCAACATCTCATTGCATGCAATTAAAAATAATTATTATCAATTTACGATGACAACAATTTTCAATTTAAGTTTTATTTTATTTATTAAAAGCGCTCGATGCATTTGCACAGCTATTTCTCTCACTCTCTCACACTCACTCTCTCGCTTTGTTGTTGCTGCCGACACTTGTCATATCTGTGTATGTGTGTGTGTGTGTGTGTTTGTGCATGTGCACGCTTTGCTCTAATATCAGGCGTTCGGTCAACTTCAATTTGAGCTGCCTTCCTGGTGAATTGATTTTTATTGCAATATTGGAAGCACAGTTTCCGTTTGTGCCATTGAAAAGCTCGAGGCAACCATAACCAGGGATACAGAGAGAAAGACAGAGAGAGAGAGAGAGAGAGAGAGAGGGACAGAGAGTGCTGTTGAGCCGCATCATTGTTGTGGCAGGAAGCTGTTGGCGAACGAGTGGCATCAATTGTTGCTCCTGCCCCACTAAATGCGAATGCCAATGCCCATGCCATGTGCAATAATGCCAATGCAGAAAAAGAACGAACAAAAAAAAAAACATATATATATGTATATCGTTAAAATAAAAGGGAAAAAGTCAGCTCGGAACTATCCAACTATCCATCTATATAAAACTATGCATAGCAATTAAAAGTGCCACAGAGCCGCATTGATTGCTGACGCTGAACGCCCTTTCAATTGAGTTTATTCATTTTAGTTTTTGACTTTTATGCAGGTGTCAGCTGAACTCTATCAAAAGGTGAGCTACAATAGCTTAAAGCCGGTTAACTTTCATGACTGCAACTTTTACATATGAACATATAAACTTTGTAAGCCTTTAGGGCATACGATATTCGTTCATAAATTTTGCACCTGTTTTGTCTTCAATTTTGTGGTTGACAGCAAAAATCCGTTGAATTTCAATTAAATTGACGCCTGCAATCAAAGCAAATGAAGATAAAACTGCCTTTGTTCTGCAGCTCATTGTCAGCTGAGAGTCCTTCAGCGAGTGAGTGGGCCACTAAGGGACATTTACACTGAGAGAAAAAGAGCAGTGTGCAACATTTATGTTGAAGTTTGAATAGTTTTTCTAGGTTTGATTACCAGAAAGGTCTATTCAAATACCTCTTAAGCCATATTTTATTATTTGAGTCTAGCCAAAGTACTTTACTAATTGGAAAAACTATCATTAATCAGATACATATTATATATATGTATATTTATAGGTATACTACAATTATTTATATACCTCAACACCTCATTTAGCCATTAGCTCGACTCATACTAACAGCATTAATAATATGCTAAACAGTTTTCAATT
This sequence comes from Drosophila antonietae, assembly GCA_030914385.1. NCBI lineage: Eukaryota > Metazoa > Arthropoda > Insecta > Diptera > Drosophilidae > Drosophila > Drosophila antonietae. The sequence continues at coordinate 4,366,184 of JAUESO010000612.1, read as the reverse complement.
CAGCAAATGTCAGTGGCGAAAAGTCAAGGACCAAACAAAAAGCTTAAGCCTGTCCAGGTCAAAGATCAGCTGAGTGGGAACTGAACCTGTGGCTACTTTTAATTGAGTTTTGAACGCAAATAAAATGCGTGTGAAAGGCGAAAAAGCGAAAATTAATGCGCTCGGCTGGCTTTACCTTCTGTGTGTGTGTGTGTGTGACTGTGATTGTGATTACGATTGTGTAACAGAGTCGAGGCGTGTCGGCGAGCTGTGAAAATATTTTAAATTCATTGGCTCCGCTTTGGCCTTACGTTTGACTCTTGTGACGCCAACGCAGTGAGGCAAGCTTACAACGGCTCCTGTGTGCCACATCCTTATGCAAATCGCATTTTAATAAACTTGCGTTACGTCAATTTTCATTTACAGTTGCTCCGCTGGGAGTTCAACTTCCCTCTTCAGAGTACAAGACAAAAAAAAGAAAACAATACACGAAAATAAAAAAAAAGTTCTAATTAAATTTAAATTAACTTTAAGCATTTGGGCTTTTGTTAGCTTTGCTTTTCAATCTACCAAATACCCTATAGTAGCCGCATATTCTCTGTTGGGTATTCACGATTAAGACGCAATTAGAGCAGAGGCGAAAGCGTGTGCATCTGAAATCCATTTTCGACTTATTTATTTATGTTTTCTGTGCGCCTTTTTGATGGCTCATTAAAATGCGAAATTTAATTTCTTTTGTACTTACGTATATGGCCATAAACAAATTGTAAGCAACGAAAACGAAATTGAATAGAATTTAATATTAGTTGCCTAATGGCCCACACATGCTGCAAGCGCACTCTCGCTGGCGTCTTCAAAGCGGCTGGGAATAGGCGCAGGCAGCAGGAAGATTGTGCCAAATATTGCCCTCGGGGAGTAGGACGATCCAATAAATATATACATATATGCGCATGCAAAAGCGTAGACCAATGTATGAAGATAAAATGACATGGCTTGGAAATCAAGGCTAAATGCGTTAAGTGATATTTAAAGTACATTTAACAGCCGCCAAACGGCTTGGCTGCTAAGACTGCCTCGACTGTCTGAGTTGTCTGCCTGCCTTGACTGCCTCGACTGCCTTTATCCGCATTACGTTTATGCCGCCTTCCCCTCGTTGACTTTGGCTTTGTTGTGCTGCTGGCAAATATATATATATTTTGGTGGGCTACATTTTTCTCCTACTTGGATCACACAAAAGCGGAAAAGGAAACAGCGCGTGTGTATTGACAAATGAGCGGGAAGTAGGCAGCAAACAGATATAAATATATATATATATACAGATAGAGATACACACATGCACACATATGTATATGAATGAGCGTACACATGTTTGTAATTTCCTTTGCCAATTGTCGGGCTCTAGGTGGCCTAGCCCTTGGCTGCTGATAGATGACTTCAGGGATCAACTGTGACCGCACAAATGTGCGACAAATGTGCCGCAATTTCTGTGCTCTGTGCGGCCTTGAGCCTTGGGCTCTAGCTGGCATATATATTATATATTCCTTTTTCTCAGTTTGTCTAGCCCTTTTTGCTCGGATGATTAACGGCTGCACTGGGCTAAGCTAAATATTGATGTTTGTCAGGCAAAGTATTCCGTTTAGCCAAGTTGGAGATTGTAATATGAGCAACAGATTATGATTGAATTGCGATTTACGTGCTCTTTGTCTTCCATACAAATCACACATTGGAGCTCGTGCAATTCATCAAAAATCCTTGCAAAAAAAATGTATATATATATATATATAGAAATGTGTTCTTTGAAAATCTGCAGGTTAAGCAAGCGCTCTCTAATCCCAGCCAGAGAGTTCGTAAAAAATACTTGTCAAGTATTTTTAGCAGCACATAAGAATGTATTCAATAGAATTACTGGATTATATTTGAGTATTATCAAAAGAAAAATATAAGTATCTATATATAAATTTAAGTATCTATATTAAATTTATATAAACTGCTTACATCATTTTCTCCAGTCGTATACTTTTTATATAAAAATCATGTAACAGATTGATTACTGATTCAGACTATCCCCCGTGAAGAAATTATTAATTAAAAAAATAATTTGCCTTTGGCTTCTCATCATCGTTCTATCTTTCACATTATTATTTTGATTAGATTTTCAGTTCACGTCTGCGTTCGTTGGGAATTGATTTGTTATCAACAACAATTTGGTGCTAAATTTAAAGCAATTTCAATTTCACTCGCGTTGTTTGTATCTGGTTTCACTTACACTCTGTTGCTTTGCTTCGTTTTGGCGCTGTCTGTCTTGGCTTGGTTGACACATTAAGCAGCTTAATGTTGCGCATACGCAGCGTCTGACCGGTCAAAGGCCAGCGGCTATAAATTAGCTGGCAAATACTTTGATTACATAATCAGCGCACTGGGCTAAACGGGTTGGCCAGCAGCAGCAGCAGCAGGAGCAGCAGCAGCAGGAGCAGTAGATGAAATGGAATGAGCGCTTAAACAAGCTTTAAGTGTGCCCCTGAGTCAGCACGCAATTGATGAGGGGTGGGTGAGCACCACCAGCAGCAGGAGCAGCAGCAGCTTGCCTTTGCCATGAGGCGGGCTAGTCCATCGCGATTGCGACTGCGACTGCGACTGCGACTGCAGCGTGTAGCAAATTTAATTGAAATTGAAAGCACTTTAGTGTCGCTCGCCTTGGCCTGGACGCCCAGGCTCGAGTCGTGCTAGCTGGCTGCTTCTGCTGCTGCTGCTGCATGCAACTAATTTGTGCCACTAATGAATTTATTTGCCACTTGTATGCTGGCAACGTGGGCGTGTGATAAAAACGTACAGCGAGCACTAAATGTGTGTGTGTGTGTAGAATAAAGCAAAATAAATGAAACTAATATAAAAATGGTAGAACGAAAAGGGTGTAGACTGTGAGTGTGTGTGTGTGTGTGTGTGTGTGTGTGTTTGTGTGACATATCAGCGGCACAGTCAAGTAAGAAAGGCGCCTGTGAGGCTTCAACTAACAGCAGCTGCAATAGAATCGTTTGAGAATTAATTTCCCATTTCACAAGCAAAAGAAAAGTGCGAACGCGTGTGTCCTGACTGTGATCCTCCTGCTTCTCCTCTTACTTCTCCTGCTGCTGTTTCTGCTGTTGCTGCTGTCGCTTGCAGCTCGTGTCGAATTACAATTTATTGGCTGCTAAGTGCCAGCGCCTTGGCGCTTTTCACTTACCTCACACCGATTGAGCGGTCATTAGCAGTGCGTCATCAGCTTTGCCCTGGCCCAGACAAGACTAAACTCTACACGACCCGGCCAGGTAACAAATCAAGAGCCAGCGCCAGATTAACTCATTATGGCACAAGCATGTAATTAAGGCTGAATAGTAGAAGAAAGAGTATTTCGCATTCAATATGCTTTGAAGTGGCCGACGTGGAAATGTGACCAGAATTTTCTATTGTTTTTTTTTTTTTTTTTTTTTTTTTTTATCGAACTCTGGTAAAGCGCATTATAAATGTGTCACATAATGTGTGAAGCTTGGTGAGAGATGTTGGACTTGAGAAATTATTGATGAGAGAGAGAATGTTGATCTTGACTAAAGCAAATTTGTGTATGATTAGTGAAAATAGTGGAAACAAATTGTGTGGGCGGTTGTAATAGTAAAAGTTATAGTTTTAGTTAGATAAAGATATATTGATAATGATGTATCGAAAGAGATAGGTAGAAGAAGATAGAGGTTCACAGAAAAGGATTGAATTGGGCAGCTCTTTTGTTTGTATTGGTAGTCTTATACAGGGTATTTGATCATAGAGCATTTTTAGCTTTAAAGGCATATCATGTGATTCCGAGAAGAGCTAGAGACTAAACTTTACAGAAAAAGAGTGAACAGTTCAGTTTGAATGCTTGGAATGATAGCTTAGTGGAGGGTCTAACAAATACCTTCTACTAAGTTGTCACTTCAGCATTTTAGACTTATAATAAAAATATACAAAAATATTAGAATGTCAAATTCATAGACTAGACAACTAGTTATAGAGTATATGCAAGTTCACTATTTTTTTTTTTATGAAAGTTAAAAGCCAGAGTTAATATATTTAAACAAAAATACAAAGAGTCAGCAGAAAAGAAAAGTAGCTTGCTCGAAATTGTGTTAGATTGAAGGCAAGTTCTACCTACAGGGTATCTGCGTGTTTAGCTTGCAATTTGCAACTTTCAGACCTTCTTTTTTTTTGCTGAGTGCTGCGATATTTGCCATGGTCTGGGAGCATGCATTACTTCTAATTGAATAGAGCTGTTAAACATGAGGCGTAATTAGACTGCATTTTTGGTGAATGTATGAGTGTCTGTGTGAATGTGTTTATTCAGAGAAACAAAAGCGGCAATTGGGTCAGAGTTGCTGCAGTTGCATGTGTACGGGCACAGTTAACTTCTTGTTATTATGCTGTAAAAGAACTCGACGGCTCGACGGCCAATTCATATATTTGACTGGCACTTGGCATAGGCACAGGACGAGGACGAGCCCGAGTCATAGGACTAGAAGTCAGCTCGCAGGTCTCGCTTGGCTGCTGCGTTGTTTTTTGTGCAATTTCCATGAGTGGCACTCGGGCAAAATATACTATTTATTTCGCTACACTCAGCGCGCGCTCCTCCAACACAGTGGCCCAAATGAACCACATTCCATTTTGACTGATGCTGGCCAACTTTTTGCGTATGAAAATAAAACATAACCCCCGCACACACACACACACACACACACACACACAGACACACACGCACACACATTCAGCTGTATTCTCGAAAACTGCGACAGAGATGAGAGGCAGCTGTGGCATTGTTGTTGTTGCTGTTGTTGCTGTTGCTGTTGCACTTCTACACTTTGTTGCCGCTACGTAAAAGCTCGTTGAGTGAAAAACGTCGAGTTAAGTATGTGTGTTTTAAAAAGCGATATGATGCAGAGACACACCCACACTAACTAACACTCACACACACATACACACATACACTGAGTTCGCAGTTTGTAGCTCAGAACCGGCAGTTTCTCGAGTGGCACTCACCTTGCACAGTACGAGAGCTCAGCCCCGGACGACAGAAGGACAGTTTGTTTTTTTTTTTAGTTGCTACACTTGGAGAAAAACTCTGCTCATTACAAGTTGTATTTGCTTGGCTTCGGTTTGCTTCATAAATTTCTAATTGCAGCTGCAAGTTTACATGGCCAAATTAGTTTCTATGAAAGCGAATATTTTATGTTGAAAAAAAAAAAAAAAAACTAGGGTGATCTGTTGCTGTTTCTTTCTTTGCAAAAAACTAAAAATATATTTTTTGCAAATAGAGTTTTGGTGAAAGATGTATTTATGAGTAGGTAAAAGCTTAGAATAAAACATTTTCTGCAACCTAACATAAAATATCTCAAATATTGCTACAATTAGCTTTTAATATTCGAAGTATATATAAATCTAAGAATATGTAAAAGTATACTAATATATAATATAACAAGTTTAAGTTTGATTATCGCTAAGTGTAGTTTCTATAAAATTGTGGACTGGGTAAGAAAGGCATTTTGCCTAGCCCAAAAGTATGCTGCAAACATGCCACTATACCAGCTAGCTGTCTGCTCTATCTCACTCTCTATGTAAATGTATATATATATATATGTATATGTCTATATGTTTGTATCTGTTTGCGTGTGTGTGTGTGTGTATGTTAGTCTGTATTTGGTTAGTTTTCGTATTCGTTTACGTTTTCGTGTCGTGCTCGCTGCTTTTGTATGTTGTTTTTAGTTTTAATGAAATGTAAATGTTTAGTTATACACACACACACACACACACTCATCACGCGGAGCGCAGACAGAGGTGATAGAGAGTGTGTGAATGTGTTGCCCGAATTATGGCTATGTAGTAGCTATAGCTAGCTAGCTAGCTAGCTAGCCAGCTCGTCGAAATTTATGTTAAGCTGCTTTTCCCCCGAGTTGTAATTTTCAGCAGTGAATGCAAATCAGCGCTTGAACTTAAAAAAAAAACTATATACGAAAACGCATCAAAAATAATGTTGAAATGAACCAAGCGCTTTATGTATGTAAAACCCACAATTTTCCCAAGTTTTTTTTTGTATATTTGTTCTCTTTTTATACCTAGTTACCAAAAATATGCAGCATCAGTTATTATGTTGCAGATATTACACGGTTTTTATGAGAATCAACTCTTTTTTATATTCACTTCTTTTTTTTTTAATTTTTTTTTAGCAATTACTTAGGTGGAAATTTGAAAAAAAAGTTGATCTAACAAAAAAATGGAAATCCGTTCATTATTTTAAAATGTTGACTTAAATGTTGACTTATAATTTTACAAAAAAAATTATATATTTCTATTAACTAAAAAAATTTAGAAAAATATGTTATGCTGACTTGATTATTTAAAAAAATTTATTTTGATTATATTTATATAAAATTTGGTATTGCACTTCAAATAAGTTAATTTTATTGCTATTCAAATACTCAGTGTGATTTACCTTGTGCAATCGTTAATTTTCCTCATTCATCTTGCCAACTCAAACAGCTAAGACAGCTTTTTTCTTCAGTCAGTGCGTCAATTAATCAGTTATTCAACAGTTACTCTATATATAGAAAGTTCAACAGCTTCTGACAACTCCCAGCTTGCAGTCAGTTATCAATCAGTTAGCCATGTCAACAATACTTATATATGGACAAAGAAGCTGCACGATATGCAGCTGCTTGAAATAAAATCCCATTCACCTGCTGCCTATTTCTGTCTGGAAACTTTGTGCCATATTCATTTCTAATTTATATTAGCTGGTAAATTCAGGTTTCTTTTTGGTTAGGGTTTGAATTACATTTAGCTTATTGTGCTGCGCTGGGTACAGTTTCAATTTCAATAAGCCAAAGTGCATTTTGTGGTCAACGCTGCATATTTATTAAAAATGTTTGATATTAAAAACACACAGACAGGCAAACAAACAAATAAACAATCAAACCGACCCAGCAAACAGTCAGCCAAACGCAAACAAACATGGTGCAATTTGTAAACACTGACAAAGTGGCTGAAGGGCTGCTAAAAGGATTCAGAGGGGAGGCAACAGCGCGGCTTAACACGCTTGTCAACGCCGGCCAAATGACCCCGCAGAGAGCGAAAGAGAGAGAGAGAGCGAGAGAGAGAGGGAGAGAGTCAGGATAGTGGGGTGTGTGGGCCAGCGACAAAATGGCATTTCCTTTTGGCTCTTTGGCTATTTGACTCCTCGTAAGCGTCGCTTGTTCGCATTTTCCGCCGGATTTTGTTTACAAGCCACGCCGCACTGCCACGAAAACAAATTGAAAATGCGCAGCAGCAACAGCAGCAGCAACAGCAGCAGCAACAGCAGCAGCAGCCGTGACAACACGGCCCACGACAATAACAGTAGCTATTGCAGCAGGAGCAGCAACAGCAGTAAATGGTGGCAACTCTGGTTGCCATTGTTGCCATTTGTTTGCTTTTGTGCGGCATTGTTGTCAAATTTATTAAGTTACTCATACGCCACGTCCAACAGCCCACGCGGCTACGGCAGCCGCAAACAACTGACAAGCGGCACATATCTGACTCCCCCCCCTCTCACTCTCTCCCTCTCTATGTGTGTGGGCGCCACCAAGCACTCCCTGGCGGCTTCACATGTTTGGCATATCAAATGTTGTTTTCGTTTGTCAAAATGACAAACCCATATGAGAGCCAAACAAAAATATATATACATATATATCCAATGGGCAGACGAAAAGAGGCTCTTCTTCGACTGTGCACACATTGGTTCCAGTCTGTAAGCATATGAGCAGTGGCTCACATGATTGGCGATTAGATATTATAATTGATCAAGTATTGCCAAATCAATGGCAGCCAAAGAACTGTAGGAATTGTAGCTTTAAGGAAGTAGTTTATGCACTTCTTAGCTATATTGTCTGCATAAGCTCAGTTCATCAAATGCGAGTTCTGAACTCGAACTCATTTGAGCTCTTTAGAAAAGTTCACAATCAATGGAGAGCATAGCTCGAAAAAACCTGTTGACCATTTCTCGATATCTGCACTTAAGAACCTCAGACTCAGAGATAAAAAAATTCCATGGGTTTTTTAATGAGTTCGTTTTGCGATCGCTTGGTAATCGATTTTTCTTCATTAAGGCTATCTTTTGCGTGGCTTGACTTCGCTCAACAAATCAATAGCATTCGTGAATTGAGCTACCCGCTCAATAGAGCAGTCATAACTGAAGCTCATTTGTCGTACAAATCAATCGTTTCGCTCCCTAAACGATGTTCGTTTAAAGATCGTCACACGAATAGTTCAACTCACGACGCTTAACAGAAAAAAAAAAAAAACGAAAAGAATCGAAGTCTTTTGCTCAAAGCGAGAGTGAGTGAATATAACTTCTTCTTAGCACGGTCAATTGTTACAATTTGTATTTGTAAGCTATGATAAATACTAATTAATAGAACACTTAAATTATAAATATAAGATATAGTAGTTGCTCTTCGGAGGATCAGTTCAGCATTGATCGCTGTAGCACATTACAAATTACAATTTGCATTTCCATTGCATCTTCAACATCATCTTCATCTTCAATCAAGTATATATACACACTTGATATACTTGAGTCAATAGTCAGATTTATATCTGATGACTGCCTTTTCGTTCATCAAATTAGCTTCAATTAGAAAGCTTTTGAAAATCTCTGTTAACGTTTTTCATTCAGCAGCAATTCAAAGCTCAATTCAATTGGCATTGGCTGGTAATAAGCTAAAATTGATTTTGCTTTTTTTTTTCGTTTTATTACATTTTTTTTTTTCGATTGCTTTTGCTCCACTGTGTGTTATGTAACATGCGAGCTGGTGCTGGTGCTGGTGCTGCCATTGCAGCTCCAAGCATTTGCCACTTGTCGTGCCAGTGGACAAGGCATGGGGTTTGGGACTTTGGAGGTAGTTGGCTCTGTAAGTAGATCCCATTTGGCAGTCTAGAGGTTTGGCTGCCGTTTTGGGTTGCTCAGTGTCATTTTTGTCGGTTGTTTGGCTGCTGCTAAAGTTCCTGCTGCTGCTGTGCCGTCAATAAACAGCAGACAGTTGGCAAGTGGTACTGCTCGATCTGCTCATGTTTGCGCTTGTTTGCAGCCGCCCACACACACGCACACATACACTCCCACACTCATGGCCATACCATGTGTATCCGTATTTGTGTCTGTGCGATTGCCAGCAAGTCGCGCCGAGTGTCGAATTCCTCGTCGTCGCCATTGGCCATAAATAATCGCCTAAATATGCTGGCCAGCTGCCCAGCGGGCAAAATCAGTCTTAATATGGTCTCCAGTGTGAGCTGTTGCTATGCCTTCGAGCTGACTGTGTCGCTATGTGTGTTTATATGTATATGTGTGTTAGTATGTGTGTTACTTACCGTTTGTTTTTGTGATGTTGGGATTTATGTTTGGCCAAGTTTTTTATGTTGAACTTAAAGATGTTCTAAGTACGTTTTGTGCACTTTGTGCCAGTTTTTTTCTTTTCCATCCACTTCCTCTGCAGCCGCCACGCACCCACAACAACTACTGCTGCTGCTGCTGTTGTTGTTGTTGTTGTCGAAACACTTGAAGTTTTACTGGGTGGAAGCCGCTCACTGCAGGACATTCAACTTGCCATGTTCCTCTCGTCTCTGTTATTGTTGTTCTTGGCTACTGTTTTGTTTGTGTTTTATGGTCATTTCTAATGTGCTACGTTGTTTATGTTACACTGCCACTGTATAGGTGTGAGTGTGCGTGTGTAAGTACTTAGTGTTAATAAAGTTTTATAAACATTCTCTTTGACACTTTTAGCACGAAATAAAACTGACAAATAAATCAGATTAATCATTGCACTCTCTGTGCGCTTTCTAATAGCAATTTTTCTCGTTTTAAGCTTTTCCTTCTTTGGCATTGCACAACCGAAGTTGCTTTTACCTGTTTAGAGTTATATGAAATTAAATTTTAGTACTGTAAACTGCGACTGTTTTAATCCGGATAACATAAGTACATTTAACTTTTGATGGATGGTCATCAAGAATGCATAAAACAAGCTGCAAAGCTGCTTAGAGTAAGACTAAAGCAAAAATGTTTTGGCTGCAACTAAAAACTATTTAAAATTATTCCATTTGCTCGTCGAGTAAATGGGAACATATTTTTGGACTGGCATACAAATTGGATTAGATGCCAGATACCAGTTAGTTGCTTATAGAGTCAAGCACTCGGCTGACCTATGGGCAATTTGTTACAGTCGAGCGCCTTTATTACAGCTCGGTCTGTTAGCAATATATACATATTTGGGCTATTGGCCAAGCGAAACGTTTGATAACTAAAAACGCGTTTCGCTGGCCAAGCACTCATCAAATCCAATGAAAAAATCAAAAATTTGCCCGAAAGCCCAATTGGCGCTGCATCCTAACCGACTGACTGACTGCCTGTCTGCCTGCCTGGCACGCCTCTACTCCGTTGCCCACATCCACAATGCTAGGCAAATACAATTTTGAACGTATCACAACACGCAAACACAATCACTGGTGGCCAACAGGATCGGGCCGCTATATAGCGGGTCAGACCTTTGGCCATCCGCAACTGCAGCTGCAAAATGGAGTGTCCATCTCTCATTCTCTCTTCCTCTCTCTCTCCCTCTCTCTCTCTCTCTGTGTGTTTGTGGAAACGTCTGTCCTGGCATTGATATGCACGTCGTATTGCATACACTTGCGTTGTTTTGCTGGCACTGTTCACAGCCACGCGAAGAGGTCACACTTAATTTCCGCTTGAAGTTCGCACAATACATCGACAACAGCAACAGCTACCACAACTAAGAATCTTGCCAGTGGAGTATAAGCGACTAGACTCTGCTCTGTAAGGTAGTTTGCTTAAGGTTGTTTCTTCAAGAGAAATGAGAAAGTACAAAGAAGATGTTAGGTGTAGAGAAATTTGTCTATAGAACTTTTCTTTGCTTTTACTTAGCAAGACATGATTGCTAGAATTTCAATTTCTTTGATTCTACTTTTAAGAAAATATTTAACTTATATCCTGCTTGCAAAGTTAATTGGAATAAAAATCTATAAATAATAGCTGAAACCTAATTGGGATTACTGCTATCTAAGACGTTATATAGAGTCTTCAACTCTTTTCCATATTTAAGCTAACAGCTGAAATAGATAAAGATATCACCAATGCCAAGAGCAATGTATAAACTAATGAGAAACGCCAGAGCAAGGCTAAACTGACTCAGCTGAAGCCTACATTTAGTACACTATACTCTACATTGAAGTATGAAGCCAATATACTGCCTTTCACGCAGTGTGCATAGTGTATAACAATAGTAGTCGCTGCATTCAGCATAGCATACTTTTTGGGGCTGCCACTGACGATGTTGGCTCTGGCAGTGCTGGTGCTGCTGCTACGGCTGCCTGTCATTGTTGACGCTGGCGACCTCTGCCTGGGTTGCCGCTGTCAGTCGCGCTCAACTTTCAACTTCCGCTTTTCATTTACACACACACACACACACACATACACGCGATAGGCAGTTTTTCGGCGTGCATTGTGCTGCTTGTTGTTGTTGTTTGCAACATCTGTTGATTATTTTGGGCGTTGCTTGTTTTTTGCACTCACTACACTTTGCGCTGCACAGCAATGGAAAAGGGTGCAAGTGTATGTGTATGTCCGTGTGTGTGGTTTGTTTATTGCACTCACACATGCACAAGCGGTGCACCGGCGGGCACAAGGTGGCCAAAGTTTTTTGTGTTTGGCCATGTGCCGCGCACGCTTCTTCTTTTTTCATATCTAGAACCTTTTGCATCCCAGTGTAACACACACACACACACACACACACACATAATTGTCACACACAGAGAGTGCGAGAAACATGTCAGCGGCAAAATTGATTATGAAATGATTTATTGGCCTCAAAAAATGCTTCAATATTGATTAAAGTTGCTGCCTTTCACTGCGTTTCCCTTCTACTTTATTTTTTTGTTGCTCTCGCGTTCTTTTTTCGCTTGCTATTTCCTGCTTTTGTAGCATGCGGCGTATGCGAAATATTTGCTCACTTTTGCTGGCCAATTTTTTTTTTTTTTTTGCATTGGCCTTTATTGTCGCTTCGCTGAGCATTTAAATGCATTTTTGTTGGTCTACCACATATCCGTTGCATTGTTTTTGACAATATCCTCAGTTATTTATTGACAACTAAAAGCAGCAAAACATTTGCAGAGACAAAAAAAAAAAAAAAAAAAACTGTACATATTTGTTTTTGCGTTTAGAAAAAATAATAATAAAAACATTTGCAAATAACTGTGCTAAAAACAACTATCCAATTTGTATATCATTGATATGATGACCCAATTGGCTAAATCAAAATATATACAAGTTGACCATGGCAACAATAGGCAGACTTTGTGTAACGGCATGATGGCTTCAAGTGAAAGATATTTTGCGAATGAGGGTCAAAAAGTCAAATTATTTGTATTTATATATATATTTGCTTTACTCATTGGATATGAGAATGAAAATGGAATATGACGAGCTTATGCATACAGCAGGAGGCTTAGCAGAGTTCATGTATAAACTGAGTTCATTTGGCCATGATTTCTTATAAACTATAAAAGCTATAAACTAACAAATATTAGTAAAAAGATATTCTGTATATAAATATGCATTCTGTTTTGCTTTGCAATCCAAATCAATGAATGCTCTTGCTTCTAAAGTTTAGGGTATCTCGTAGTCAGTCACACGCGCCTATCGTAATTCTCAGCTCTGAGTTGTTTTTTGCATAACTTGTGCCACATTTTCATACACTTTTTGTTTTTGGAGCCGCCTGTCAGCAGTTGTCAACACCGAATGCTGCTCTGATCTCCATGTATATCTTTTTTGAGTCGGGGCGTTGTGTGAAAAGTTATGTGAACTGCATTTGGAGCGTTAAATCATTCATGTTGATTTAATTATTTTATGTTGTTGATGCAGGCAATTTTTATTATTATTTTATTTTTCAATTTGGTTCTTATTTGATTTATTTATTTATTTACAAAGTTCGCAGCTCGTAACTTAATGTTATTATTTCGAGCTTCGAATTAAGTGACATCATCAATCAACCAATCAATCACGTCAACACAAACTGCATGGAAAAGAAACATAATACAATATTGCAGCCATTATTCGATAGAAAAAAAGTAAATAAAACTATAAATTTACGAGAGCAAACAACATTAATAAATAAAACATTTTTAATCTGCTTTAATTAAGGTAAAACATGTGTCTAGAAGCGCTTGAATAAATAAACCCATTGTCTACTTAATCACCAATGAATGGCAAAAAAGTTAAAAGCTTACATTTTAAAATGTAAATACAACAAAAATAAAAAAATAAGATTTCATCAGAAAATTGCAAATTTTATAAAAAAAGGGAAAAATTTGTTATTTCACACATGATAAAACCTTAATGCCGAATCAATTTAGAGAACAAACCATGAAATGTCATCAATCATGCAAATCGCTCAACTTTTTCTAGAGCACAATACGCAAAGCATTACAATTCAATATACTTTTTATTGAGAAATTTCTATGAAAATATAGATATGTTTTTGTTGACATCATTTATTAAGCGTGAAGCAAAAAGATTATATTGATTTGCTAAAAAACAAATGAAGCTGCAGAGTAAAGAAGCTCAAAAATTTATATTTTTGTCTGAAATGCTAAGTGCAATTGATTTTTCTATATTTTTTGTAAATTTCTATTCTTTAATAAATCACCAAATATATAAAATAACAAATATAAATGTTCCTTAACTTTGTCTCAAACTACTTCAATGCTGCAAATTGTTTTCGCTAAGCTTGCAAAATATTTAAAAATAATATTAGCTAGATAAAACTCTCACAGAAACTCTTTGTATTTTAGCCTAAATAAGTTTCGCAACTATTCTACTATTTCATTCATTCATTTATTTTATTTAATTCTCTTTTAGCAATTTTTTTTTTGTATTTCATTACGAGTAAATCATTTTATTTTCCCGATCCACGCTGCTTCCCATTTTCTGTGCGCTTTAGTAATGGCGCATAGAAAGTTTTTGGTTTGGCAAATTGAAATTCAATATGGCATGGCGAAAAAATAAAGCAGAAAACTTTCAAATGCTTTAGCCCAAAAATTGTGCCGGCTGATTAAAAGTGCAGGGCGTGAAATGCAGTGCACAATAAATTTAAACGATTTCGCTCATGCAAAACCAAATGGCACTCGCGCTTTGCGCTTTGCCCCCATTGTTGTTATTGTCGATGCTGTTGTTGTTGTTGTTGCACGGATAGTTTGGCAGGCGTTGGCTGGGAGAGCTTTTTTAGGATTTATTATTATGATTTGAGAGTGCAGAAACCACTTGAGGGCGACTCGTGCATTTCGCTTCCATAATTGGCACAATCAGCCAAAGGCCGTTGCGATAAAATCTCGAGACGCGCTCACAGTTTGCACCGAAGCCCTAAAAATGCGATGCCACTTCAGACTACTTCGCGTTTTCCCATTTATTTATCGCAGTCACCCTCAGCACATCTCTTGACTCGCCTCGCCTCGCCTCGCCCATGCCCAAAACTTTGGTCGAAGCCATAAAGAGGCGCTTCAACTTGAAGTTCTATTTCAACGCTGCTCTACAGCTGCAGCGTGTTGATTATGCCAACGTTTTAATTAAATGACAGCTAGAGCCAGAGAGCCAGTGGCGGAGCCAGGGATAGAGCCAGAGCGAGTGCAGTGCAAGACAGGGTAGGGCAACAAGTGCCCGGGCAGCTGCTGGGCGTACACCAGGTTCACATTATAATGATGGCAAATCGGGCGTAGAGAGTCAACAAATAAACAAACAAATCGCTGTTACAACAAACAGACAAACAGCCAGTGCATGGGGCAGGCACACTGATTGAAAGAAGTCTGCACACACACTCACACACACACACATGCACACACATACACTCACGTGTTAGAGTGCTTGTACGTTAGTCCTGTATCCTTTTGCTTGCTTGTGTGTCCGCTCATTAAAATGCAACTGTGTGTGCAATAAAAACCAGCTACGTCAGCGTCAGCAGCCTGGAAATAAATTTCGCTTTATGCAAATGCATAAAAAATACCACAAAAATGAAGAAAAAAGGGAGAAAAAGAAACAAACAAGGCAAATAAACGCGGCGGCAACAACAATTGGAGCTGCTCTGAGAGATGAAAGAAGAGAAGCTGAAGAAGAAGAAGAAGAGACTTCTGTTAAAAATCTTCCGGGCTCTCTGTCTGTCAGCTTCTAAGTGAGCTGTAGCCATGCGGAGGTGGGCTAGATGGGGTCTGCGCGTGTTCTTATACCCTGTTCACATTGAAAATATAGTGTGGGTATATTGTAGTAGGCGTTAGAAATGTAAAATTGATGGGCAAAAGTAGAAGACTTGAGCAATTAAGCAACATATTTCTAGACTAAAAATAGGGTATATGAAATGAAGCCATGTTCATTATTTCTGGTAAATAAAATGGATATTATTAGCTTACACTTACAGGGTATACTTCAATTGTGCATTTTAAGTACATATAAATATTTGAAGAAAAAAACACTTAAAGAATTGAAAATGTGAAAAGCTTTATGATTGACATAAAGTATGACATTAAGCAGCAAAAGAGAAAGTATATGCCAAACGGATATATTGATTTAGATATATTTCCATTAAAATCTATCGATGCCTGTTCACAATTGAAGAAGGGGAAATAGCTAAATGTTGATTGCTTGCCAGTGATATATCACATAGCAATCAGAACTAACAGAATAAATATATCGATTCTTAGTTGAAATCTAAGAAAGCGCTCAGTTTAACATTGAAATATCAATAATGATTGAAGACATATATAACAAAGTATATTTAAAAACAGGGTATACTTTAGCACATATTCATTCACATTTAAGCAGAAAAAATTGTTTATGAAAAACACTTAAAAACTCTGAAAAAGATAAATTTTGTTGTGGAGCTTTAATGTTAACGCCTTATCCCCAAAAGCAAAAAAAAAATTGTGCGTACGTCGTGTTTGTTAATTATAGAAAAAGCAGCTCCTGCTTCTACGGCTTCCGAGGTTCTTATGGCTCCTACTGCTTGTTGCTCTGGCAGTGGCACTGGCAGCTTTGACAACCAGTTTCTATAGCGAGGTGTGAGCCAGTAATTAGCTTTTGTTTTGCGTCAATTTCATTCAAACCAGAAAGCCGCAGAGATCTAGGCTCGGAGCGCCCAAAGCAATGGCAATTTTAGCGCTTTGCGTGCTTTTTCCTTTTGCTTCTTTTATTTCTCATCTTTTTTTTTTTCAAATTTCGCGCTTGAGCGCCAAATGCCACACAAACAAGAAAGCAAAGCAAAAGGCATAGGAAATAGCAAAGGCAGAGTTCCATGAACGCAATCTCCCATGTTTCGTTGCGGGGCCTCTGACATGCGTTGATTGAGAATCAACTAGAAGGAGAAAAGCAAAAGAAAATGAAGATGCTGAGCCAAACGAAACTCATCAACTAGAGGAGAATTTGGCAAAGAAATTCTTTTGGGGAACACCTTCGATTGAGCTGCTGTTTATGAGCCTCGTATTTGAGGGGGCTAATCAGCGTAGCATCTGGCTATTGGCAAAGCGCTTTCAGCTTCTGTTCAGCTGTCTGTCTGGGTCAGACAAACATCAATAAATTAGAAAATGAATAAATAAATAAGCTGTGAGCATGGCAGACGGACACGCACAAGCACCGACACCCAAATACATATATAGTATATATATATATATATATATAACTACAGGGGAAATAAGTAATAGACAGGGAAAATAAATCACCACAATAAATCTTTGGGGTCGCAGTTGCGAGAGTTGCTGGCTAAACTTCACTCTATACGCTGTCTGCTGGCACATTTTTCTGCTTTGGCATAAATATCTAACTATAAATACTTGTATATTTATGCATGCATGACATACGTTTGTTCTGCATAAGCATCCCAAAATGGATGAGCTGTGCTTTTGCGACATGCATGCCATCTCGCTCTCACTCTCTCTCTCTCTCTGTGTATGTGTGTGTGTAGCTGGCCGGGCGCCCATAGCAATTCAGTTGGTGAAGCTGTTCAACTGCAAAATCTGTGCAAAGTTTTTCATGCAACTTGAGAGGGCAACCGCAACACCGCCAACAGTCAATAGATATCTACGAGAAGTTCATTTGGTCGAAGGACATGAGACATGGAACGTGGGACGTGCGATGTGGGATGTGGGATGTGGGACATGGGACAATGGCCGGAGCCATGCCAATGGCTGGCAAATCGCATTAATTTCACAAATTTGACTGGCACAAAAGTTTGCCAGCTGTGAGGCACTTGAAGTTAAATGCCACTTAAAAACAAAAGGATACACTCAAAGTACCCACTGAGCGCGTTTGGCACTGCTGCAAAACTAATAGAATCGACTCCATTGTTGCTAGCTACTCTGCAGTCAATGTGATTCGACTAGTTATGGCCGAAGTGATGGTCTATAAACTTTTGGTTTAAGCTCATGCGAAAGGCATAATAAGAGTAAATAATGCACAGCAGGCAAAAGTGTGCCAGGAATTAAATAAGCTCTAGCCCGAAGTGAATGAAGAGTTGCAGAGTTTTATTAGGCTTAAAAAGATGTGAGATTGAACTGAAATGTTTATTATAGATATGTATATATACAGATTAGTTTATATAGCATTTATTGAATTTATATATAGGATATATATTTATTCATTGATTCGTTTACAAATTAAAGGATTCATTAATGCTTTATATTTAGCTATCTATATATATCTCTGATATATATATATTACAAAATTTAATTCAACATAGCAATATTTCAATTTCTTGCCTAAGCACTCCAACATTTGCCTTGGTTGCTTCTGATGATCTGTGAACAATTGATGTATTATGCAGCTTTGTCAGATTTATAAATAAATATATATATTTTATATATATGTGTATTATACTGAAAGAGATGTTTAAATTGGCATTCGTCTTGGCCAATAAGCTATATGACAGCCCAAATTTGTTAAACCGCTTGGCATATAAAATTACCTAAAATTAATCATACGCATTAAGTAGGCAGTTGATTGTGGGCGTGGCAGTAGTAGAGCCAGCCAGCTGGCTGCATAGTTAAATTTACATTTATTTGGCATAGCTCGTAGCTCGTAGCTCGTAGAATATGCACTCAATTGGAATTTATGTGATTTGTGTGCTCGAGGACCCGTTTGGGTTATCAACAACACGGCAGGCTCCACTCTTGGACCTGGCCATGACTTGCCACATTTGGCTTTTAGATATATATGTACACACATACATATATGTATGTATTTATAGAGCGAAAGTTTTGGGTCTTTTAATTAGCTGTTGTTCGGGTGTGCGTGTGTGTGTGTGTGGCAAAGTTTTGTGGACGCTTGTTTTAATATTGTCATCATCATAATAATTGAAATGAAGCAGCAGTCGCTACTGTGGCTATATCCTTTAGCCAAGCTTTAGGCGTGACCCAACTGTTTTTTAACCTGTTTTGTGTGGGTGTGTGGGTGTGTTTTTTTCTTTCGTATTTATGAATTTCGTGTGCTACTTTTTCACTTGTTGGGTTAAATTTTCGTTATTTTTTTGCTTTACGCTGCGCCACTTTGTGTGTTAGTTTTGGCCCCAAAAAGTGTTTTGGCCAGCGTTTACCTTTATAAGCGGCTTTGGACAATTTGTGGCCGCAGGGCGAGCGGCAGGGGCTGCTGCTTCATGACGTGTGTATGCCAGTGTATGTATGTGTGTGTGTGGGTGTGTGGGTGTGTGGGTGGATGGTGTGCGTGCTCACGTGGTTGTGGGTTGCGGCTGGTTCGGCTTGCTGCCTGCTGCGTGGTGGCTTTCACCTTTCGAAGGGAATTGTCGGTGCCCAATGCCAGGTAAAGCGGTTTATGTGGTTGCTTGTTATCATTTATGGCTTACACATTTGCGTATTTCTTCTCAGGCTTGTTGGCAACATAATAGCAACTGCTGTCGTTGCTGTTGCCTTTGCTATTAGCTGGCCTAATGAAGTTTGCTAATTATATTAAGGCCCTGTGGGCGTTCGCTGGGGTAGGGGCGGGCACAAGCTTTAAATAGCTGCATGATAAAGCTTTAAGAGCATATTAAAATTGGGAATATATTGCTATGAAAGTTAACAGTGTACAGTGGCAGCTAGTTTAAGTGAATCTTTGCGATAGCATTTCGACTGCTTAATGCATTGCCACAAAATAGCAAAATTTCAGAAATTTTCGATTTGACCCACAAAAAGCAGCAGCCAACCGAAAAATGTGCGGACGGCGCAAAGTTTTAACGAGTCGAGCACAAAGCAACCAAAATTTAAATTTGCATAATACACACACACACACACACACAATTACTCTGGAGGGAGGTGGTTGGGGGCTATTCCATGTGAATTTAATAGCTGCAACGACAAACGACAAAACTCAAACTGCGGTTGTTTAGAAAACTGCGCGAATGCGGAGCATTTCATGTGCTTTATGCGCAAGCAATGAACTTTTAATACACACAACAACACAGCAACTAAAAGTGGACGATATATCACAGCTAAGCACTCAGAAGCTCACAAATACACACACACACAGAGCCAGGCAGGCAGGCAGACATACAGAGCGATAAGAGCCACACGCCCACATTTAAACACAAGCAGAAATATAGACGAAGCGAGCGAGAGAGAGAGAGAGAGAGACGAGACGAGACGAGCGGGAGGGAGAGAAAGACAATTACATAAACCCACTTGTTCGTAAGTTTTTTTTTTCGGTTTTTTTGGTTACAATTCGCGCATTGGATTTATGGAGCAAAGTAGTAGGTAAAAGCAGCAGCAATTACACTACAAAAACTGATCGACTGAATAATATGAATATGAAATACAATAGTTGTAGTGCAATGCATTTTGTTTATGACTTTTAGTCTTGCTCAAACTAATTTTAGTTAATAATGAATGCAAGTTTGTGTTACTAGGAATATTTTTGTATATATATTTATCTAGAGATATATATTTATCTAAGCTTAGCAGAAATTAACCAGAAATAATTGCTGAAAGCTGTTTTGATTATCAGCAATTTGTGGATGTTAGCCTTATCTATATATAAATTAAATTATACATTAAAGTCTTATGGTTCGTTCATCATTAGGAAATTTATGTAAAAATAAACCGAAAAATGTAGATATATCAGCGCAGCATAACATTACAATATATAAGCGACAATTCGCCAAAGAGATTAACTTATTAGAGATTTATATTTGTAAAGAGATTTCACTCGTTCGTTACCATTCGTCTTGGCCTCGGCTTGATCACGATTGGTCGGCTCTCAGAGTCCGATCATAAGCTGCTCGTGCGTCGACTGCTCTGTAAATTTGCTCTGAGGAGACTGTATGATTTATATATAGTAGTGAATAGCACAACAGCCAAAGTTATCTTCGGTTTTTGTGCTTAATATTGCAAATTTCTCTTTGAATTGACTTAAGCCCTAAGCCTTATAGCAACTCTATTGCATTCTGCTTGAAATAAAATGGTTAATATTATATTACATTCTCATTTAACACAATAATTGCTATATAGTGATATAGAAATTGATATGCCAAGCTCTAAAATACTGTATTCATTCTTTCTCTGTATGCATACATAAATATTTCCCTACACGCACGTGCATTACAATTTAATGTATCTCAACGAAATGGACAACAACAACAACAACATGTAGAGTTGTGGTAGAAATTTAAGCATGATATTTGCAGCTTTAATACGTGAGCAACAGTCGGTTAGTGCGACAATATAATTGCTACCCTAGATGTTTGTTTTCTCTGTTTTTAGCTATCTACAATAATCGCATGAGGGTTGGCCTACAGGCCAGCCATATGCCCAGCGTTCGGCTTTTGGCTTTAATCTTCTGCTATTTCAGTGGCCACATGTGTGCCTGGCATTCATGTCTCACAGTCTTGTGTGTGTGTGGGCGACTAATTAATTGCCGCCACGTTGAAAATATTATTT
Source organism: Drosophila antonietae (assembly GCA_030914385.1). NCBI lineage: Eukaryota > Metazoa > Arthropoda > Insecta > Diptera > Drosophilidae > Drosophila > Drosophila antonietae. The sequence continues at coordinate 4,345,202 of JAUESO010000612.1, read as the reverse complement.
TTAATTGTGTGTTTATGGTCGGGGCTAGCGGCAGAAGAAAATTGCCAACCATCCAGCCAGCCAGCCAGCCAACCAAGCCAGCAAGCAAGCAAACAGGAGGCGGAGTACTTACCAAAAGCCGAGCCTGTGCTCAGCTGCTGTTCGTGTTGTTGGTGCTTTTGCTGTTGCTGCTGTTGCTGCTGCTGCTTGTGGCAGCAAACATGGCTCAGATATACAAGCAGATATCCGGCACACACACACACACACAGAGATAGAGAGTTGGCAGCATTTGGTTTTTGCTTGCCCCCTGCCACGTTGCAACTCTAATATTTATGAAAATTATCCTTTCGCTGTGGCTTTTTAAGATGCTCATAATTTATATTTAAGTTAAGTTTAGTATGTCGCCATGCGAGCAACAACAACAACAACAACAACAACAACAACTGTGGCTTGTTTATATATGCGCCTGAGTTATGAGCCAACGAAAAATATGCGTGTGCCATGTTTAATGGCGGAAGCTGTTTAGTGTCATGGCTTTCAACATAAATCTCTGCTTTTGCCGGTATCAAAGGGTGTTGAATGCTGCTGCGCGTTGCGGCTCTAACGCTTTTAATTGGCTACCAAAGGCGTGTAAATAAACCTGGCCATTTCGCAGCTAACAGAACAGCTCAGCACGGCCCACTCTTCGCCCACCAACCAAAGCAAATATTTGCCCATCGACAGTGACTTTGAGCTGAATTTAGCTGACCAGCCAAAGTCAACGACGCTGGCTGAGGCCATTAAATAAACGCAACACGCGCCGTAGCGGTTCAAGTGGTTTGGAAAGTAATTTCCACTTTGAGCCAACGACGAAATGGCAGCGCATGGAGCGCATGCATTGCACTTGCCTTGACTTCGACACCAACGCCAGGATATGAGTATTCAAATTTATCTCAGTTGGCACTTCGATGTATACATAAATTAACTAGTGCGATTCGGCGCGTCAAAGCAAACCAAATAATTGAGTGCTACGTTTGTGGTATCGCCAACCGAGTCGATTGGATGTGCGGGAGAGAGAGAGAGAGAGAGAGAGAGAGGGTAACAAGGTAGTTGATTGGCAACCACAGTAAATTTCGGTTATAACTGCAACTGCGGTTGCCATATGCTAAAGAGGCCAAAGCCTAAGAAATATAAATAGCTGTCAAAAACATAAATGTTGTATGTTGTTTGATAGTTTTATAATTGATATTTTTTGATTAGCTAAGTAATTCAATCATGGACAAATATTTTAGTCAGCTGAGAAGAGTTAAGAGCAGGTAAAGCAAAGCTTGTCAATTACAATAATATTTGAAATATTTATGATTTATTTATAATATATTTTTGCTTGTCAAATATAATAATATTTTAAAGATTTATAATTCAATCAATTTATAATTACATTTGTGCTTGTCAAATGTATTATCTAAAATTTATTTAAAATTTTTTCTGGTTGAGTAGAGAAAATTCGTGTTGCATAAGTAATCGAGCTGCTTATCCTAAAATGTAATTACTATTAAGTAATTTGAATATTATATATATATACTACATACACAATGAGATTATATATTATATATACGTATATGGCTTTGCTTTGTCTGTTTGAACTCATGTCAGCCTCAACACAATGTTTAGTTGTTTATGGTGCCGGGTAGAGAAAATCAATCAAAGTGTTTACAATTCAGTCATTTATTTTGCAAATTTTAAATTTACTCGATATTGAAATGTTTTCCTTACAAATAACATGCCATTTAAATACAATGCTAGCTAACTGAAACTTTTCCTGTTTAATTCAATACCTTTCAGCAAGACAAAATGTTTCACACATCAAACAATAAGGCCGACAATACAAAAACACCATTTCAATGCAAAATAAAGTTGTTTCAATCAAAGAACACTAAGCGGATCAAGGCGTTAAAGAGTGTATCGAATATCGAGTGAATATTCTTGCGCAACTCTGCAGTGTTCGTTGTCTTTATTTTACATTACACAAAAGTTGTGCAATTGTTGCTCTAACTTAGTTAAAGTTAAGCACCTTTCCTTTAACTTCGTGTTGCGCTTGCTCTTAATCAACTAACCTCCGCCCTTCATTCAGCTACTTTGTAGTATTTGTTCAAGTGTCGTATTGGTTGCGGCTGTGGCTTAGCCTCTGTAGCTCTGTGTGAGTGTGTGTGTGTGTGTGTGCTGTGGTTAACAAAAAGAAAAAAAAAAAAAAAAAAGCAACAGCAATTCAATTAATTTCCGTTGCTGTTTAAAGCCGTAATGAGCATTTAAATTGCTTTTGAATGGGGCTTTTGCGGTGTGGACAATTGAACAAAAGGCGCATTTCACATACCGATATGCTGTTCAGGTCTTTAGCAGGCAAAGTTTAAATATAGTGTAAATGAACTATAAGTTATCATGAATAATAATCAAGTTGAATTGTAAGAAAGTTATATAGAATAGAAACTTCAGCTCAGCAACTGTTTGTAAACATATTTGTATATTTACTGAAATACACTGATTTAGTTTTGCCTACACATAACTTCACTTTAAGTTCAGTCTCATATTATCTTTTAGGCCCACATTCATACCTGTAAGAGCTTAGCTCAATTAGTCTAGCTGAATCTGCTGACAAATGAGCTGAAGTCGAAACCTTTGACACAAATCAAGCAACAGACCCATTTTATTTCTTACTTAACAATCAACTAGCTATAATTGTCAATGGCAAACTGTTGATCAGGCTGAGCCTAAGCTGGAGCATGAAGGGACACCTGCCAAGGTGTTAGCATTGACCAATAAGATTTATGGGCGTCAAAGCGAATTCCATTAAGTCAAAAGGCTGCTGGACGATGCGTGCATAACCTTTTAACATTTTATTGAAGTTTATTGAGGCACAGCAGGCACAGGCGACCGCAACTGCAGATCCTGCTCGCCATTATTCAATAGGCAAAGAGATAAACGTGTGTGTGAGTGTGTGTCGGTGTTTGCCTGTGTGTATTGTCAACAAATTAATCAATGTTTATTTGCTAAGTAAGTTTGCCCTCAAGGCTGGCATCTATCCTGGGAGCGAGAGACGGACAGACAACAAAGCCAGACAGCGCGGCGCGTTGGGGCTAATGTTTTGTTTCCTTTTGCCATTTCCTAGTTCCGGTTTGTGTGCGTGTGTGCGAATGTGTGTGTGTGTGTGTGTGTGTGTGTGTGTGCTGCTTTGTGCCTTTGAATTTGTGTAACTAATCGTGTTAATAGAGTGGATAATACGCCTCAGGTATGCGAGAGTCGCCGTTGACTATTCAAATGCCGTTGGCAAAGCACAAACCATGCCAAAGTCCATTGCAAGTGTCTGACAGCCTGAGTGTGAGTGTGTGCTTGTGTGTGCTTGTGAGTGTGTAGGGGCGAGTATCTGATATAGTAAAGAGGCGTAACAGCTTTAAGTGTCCCTTGTACAGATGTTAACACTGTGTATGCATAATATTCAATTTATACAAATTATAGGGCACGCAAAACCATTTCAATTCCATTTACTTATTTTATTTCAATTTCTTTTTTCTATTCTACTCAGCTGCGTTGAAAGGTAATTGCAGGCGATTAACACAATTGATTGTTATCGATTGGTTTCACACAAACTGGGTCAGTGAAGCAAACAACTTGTAGAAAATTTAATAACAGCCTTTGGATAATTGAGTTATAAGCAAACGGCAAATAGGCATTGCCTAGCACAGTTGGCTAGAAAACTTGGTTGAAATTATCATGTGATATCGTTATAGAAGCCTTGACACAACTTTCTTTGCTATCGCTTTACATCCCTAACCCCTACACTTTCTAGTCGTTTGGCTTTCGAGGCAGCTTGGCAAATGATGCAGCAACATTGTCAAAGCAATCGTAACAAATGAAGTCAACGGCAACAACGACAACGGCAACGGCAATGGCATCAATGTCGATATCTATGCCATCATTGTCCTTTGGCCTCCTCACATTTACTCGATTTGCCTCCCTTTGGGTTTTCTGTTTGTTGCTGTCCATTTTATGCAAGTCTTCCTGTCACACACTTTAACCTTATTCGAGTCTTGGTCTCTGTTTGTTTAATATCATCTGTAGCAGGTTTTAAAATGTTGAAGCTGCTTTTATGAAGCATGAATAGAGATTTTCTTATAGCTAATCAATTTTATTCCTTATAATGTTATAAACAGATAACTATTTATATATCCAGCTTTAAGCTAACTGTCATCTGATAGCTAGAGCCTTAACGCCTGCAGGGTATTCAAGCTACACCTACTGAAAGCTTGCCACTTGCTGGCATTATTAGTATGAAGCTTAGCTTTAGCTACTCTGGCATCGGTTTTCACTATACGCCCACACGCCATATGCACGGAATCGTTGTCCGACCTGGCTCCAGTTCAGCCTTCAAGTCGGAATTTATGGCAAATACGGATATGCGAGTCGCCTGCCAACGACGCCTTCAATGGCAGCAGGCAATGCATGCGCTGATTATGAAATGCGCCTCATTAAAAAAAAATATCAAGGGGAAAAAAAAAACATCATACACAGCTGGAGGGCCGTGCAGCTGGTGCCACTGGTGTCGTCGATGCCACACTCTGACCTAATTCGTTGCGGCACCTCAAAAAAAAAAAGAAACTTTGTCGCATGTTATTCAGGCTGCGGTAAAAACATCATCAACACTCGCAATTTGTCCCAATCTCCAAGTGGGCGACTGTCACACGCCTCACAAATATTTTGATATGCAGCTACTGCTGTCTCCTTCTCTCTCTCTCTTTCTCTCTCTCTCTGCTTGCTCTAGCAAACCCAAAAAACACACACAAATTGGCAGCACAACATTTTTGCCACAATATTTTTACAGCTGCGTCCGAGACTCCAAATATTTGGCTGGCCCACATAATTGGCAGCCCGTGCGCTATCAACTAATTTGGACCTGGAGCGCAAATCATAACTGGGTTGAGCAAAGAATTGCATATGAATGAATTATATATGCATATATAGAGTGAGATTTGATATTTAGGAATTTCCATTGTTCAAGATTCAAGTAGCGACATTTTTGCAGTTCAATACAGCTGACCCAAATCTGTCTGCCAAATATCAGAGCAAAGCAGGCATAGGCATAGACCAAGCTACTCCATGGCAGGGCCAAGGGCCACTCATATGCTGCATAGCATGTCGCCCACTCCCTTGGCTATTTAACACTTTCATATTTCGTCGCCGGCTGCTTTAACTTTACTACACCTAAACAGTATACATACACATGTATGTATGTACATATGTATTGTTATGTATATATGTACGTTACCTGCGCGCGTTTATAAATTTTGTCTGACGGCGTCTGGCAAAGCCGCTGCCATATTTGTGACTCCCCGGGCGGCCATTTTGGGGAATGACAACGGCACAGTTAGGGTCTTGCTATAGGGAATGGGCAAAGCCGTCACAGCGGTAAGAGCAGAAAAATACCCTGTAGTAAAGTAGTATGTGTAGTAGTGTAAAGTATGCGAGTCTGCCTTCAAAGTTGTTATAAAAAGAACTATATATGAAGAAAATAACTATATAATAATATAGCCAGCTACAGATGAAAGGTATCTCTTAGCTGACTCTGACAATAGGCAGAAATTTCTGTAGGCATACAAAACACATATGGAAATGGCTAGGGTATAGATTTCAGTTGAGCAAGTCCATGCAAAGAGCAGATACAGAGCAGTAACAGAGAGAGCGAGAGAGAGAGAGCTTAGTTGCCTTAAGCAACAAGATCTCCAAGATTGTCTCAATCTGTAGCTATATATTATGATACATACAGATAAAGATGAATTCAAATGGCAAATCAAGAATTGATTAAGTAATAAAGCAACACAATTCATGGAAGTTTATATATTTGATTGACTAACTATAGGGTAGCTCTTGGCTGAGCAACTCTATGACTGTACTGCTGCTAGTCTCGACTTGGTACGCGGCAAACAATTTATCAAACAAAATATGCACTTGAAATACACGTACCTAGCAGCACAACATGGCGACCAGCACATAGCAGAGTGCATTTTTTTTTCACTATTTTCAGTTCAACCCTTTTGGTCGTCTCCTCTTTCGTAGCGCCCATTCCCTGGTGATAAAGTATGGCAGTGAAATGAATTCGTAAGTGTCAGAAAACTTGGAATGTGGCCCAGTTGCGTCAACGAATTTAGTGTCAGCGATATTTAAAAGGATTTAGCTAAGGCCAAAGATAGATGTATTTCAGCTAAGCCAAATTGAAGCAGGTGCAAATTGGGGGAGCTGTGGGTGCACGTTGTGCTATGCATATATTTTGCAGCATAAATAGTCAATTGAAAGTTTGTGTGCAGCCGCAACAAGTTTAATTAACAAATTTTTTTTATATTCCATAAAATTTGTTAATAACTGCAGTTTGTTGACACATTTTAGTTGACGAACGAGCTGTGCGCACAGAAATGGTTTGAGGTATTTATTTTGCAAAAACATTTTGCCCTGTTTGGCAACAAAAGCGTCAACTTGCAGCTCAACGCCAATTAAAAGTTAAATTATTCTAAGTATTTTGATTTTGTCAAATGGCTGCTTGACATGCGAAGTGCACGCGCGCGCCCCAAGCGTCAGGTAGCGGAAACAGCAACAAGCGGCAATATGAACATTTTTCATGTTGCACGCTGTGTGTATGGCTTAATGTATTAAGCAAGGCTAGAGTGCACAGCTGGGAGATACCCTGAATTGCATTGAGAGATAATCATAATTAGTTTACTTTTAGTTGTCAAAGTCTTTAAATTATTTTTGAAAATTTTATATAACATGTTCTGTGCTGACAATCTTTAATTTGTGCCTGCAAAACCAAAGATTTGTATAAAAAACAACCAATAGTCTTGCTTTGCTTTAAGTTAAGCCAAACCTTCTCCACGCCTCCTGCTGCATGTCACAGATCTCTTTTGATAACACAAATACATTTTGCTGAAGCTTGCAACAAAACTTCAGCACTCAGATACATTTCTATCTTTAAGATACACACATTCAATCCGTATATACAACGTAAGCATTTTATTGATTTCCGCTGCGCTAATGCAGGCCAATAAATCTACAGAATGAGTCGATTTGTAGGAGTACCAACAATTTGGGCCTAATTTCGGGGCCGATGATAGCAATGAACTGTTGCCATTGTTTGTTATTAGTTTTTATGGTTCCATGTAATTTGTCTCCATTTTTATCATTAAAATAACAATTAAAGCTTTTGTTGTTGTTGTTGTGCCTTGTAAATGTGTGCAACATTTGCGGTCTATATATCATTATGAGACTGTGTGTGTGTGAGTGTGAGAGTATGATTGTGTGCGTATGTCGTTTGTTTTGCTAGTTTTATTGCTTGTAAACATTTATACCGATTGTTATCCATTTACACAGACAGCTACAAAGCTCTGGTGCAATTGTAACGCATGTTCAAGTTTTGGTCAGCCGGCAAATTGTATCATAGCCGCCATAGTCAATCAATACGTTACTTAATTCATGTGTTTATCGCGCCCTGAATTATGCTTATTACATTAGCAGCACACAGCGAAAGAGAGAGAGAGAGAGAAGAGAGAGAGAGAGAGGGGCAGGGAGTTAGTGTGGGCGAATACGAGAGAGAGATAGAAACCGGGAGCCCGCAACTGTAGCCTAATGACACCCAAGAGGCACATTTAATTACTCGGCAACTATAGCGAGGCCTCGCTCGGCCTGCTTCATAAGTTCGCATGTTCAAAATGCATAAAATTGTCTATGGAACATAACATAAATATACATATGTGAACAAGCATATCCTATTTGTTGTAGTTGCTGTTCACTGTGTATGCGAATGTGCGACGTGCTTTCAGCAACATGAAAATGCTTTATAGCTATTAAAAACGACAAAACATAAATTGTAATCTCTACCACATGGAAAACAATAAAAGAGACACAAATTCGAATAAAAAAAAAAATAGTTCAAAATAATCAACAACAACAACAACAACCAAAATAATGTTTTCAAATTTTTATATTTTTTTTTCTTTCGCCTCTCTCTACAAAGAGACCAAAACTAGTTTGAAATTGCAAATGACATGATGCCAAAACAAATTGTATTCCATAAATCGATTTCGCCATTTACTACAAATCTCAGGCAAACTAAAGACATTCTTGTCGAAATTGAGCGGAAAACAGTTTATGGAATGTGAATTTTCTGTCATTTTGTGTGTGTGTAGCACAAAATGTCAATTTGTAGGTAAAGGCAATTGGAATTAAATGTCAAACAGACACACAGAATTTTTGGAAGAGGTGCAGGGTGGGGTATATGACTATGACTATATATGTATATGGTATATTCGCTAGACGACAGTTAAATGCCGTAAATATCCCATGTACTTACATATGCAAAAGTATTTGTGTAATGCCAACGATAAGCTCATGTATTGATCCACTCGCACTCTGGGTGGCTGAGTGGTTGAGTGGTTGCGGCAATGTGGAGTCGTACTTGCTATTTGCTACACCACACGAAGCGCCCACTCTAGAGATTTGGGTAAACTTTCAGTTTGTCGCGCGACGCCATTTTGGTACATTTTCATAGACCATTGGACAGAGTCTAAACAAATGAAGCGACAGTTGGCAATGTGTGAAGGAGACTTACTATGCCGTTTGTGTCTGAGTGCGTGTGTGTGTGTGTGTGTGTGTGTATTGAATAAACAGAAATGCGCTTCAATGCCAATAATGTGGACAGAAGCCAGGTGTAGGCAGGGATAAACGAGCTACTTGACAGCTGCAAACACGGCAGCAATTGTATGTGAAATACTTTGCATAATTTGACTAACAATTAAGCTCAAGTGCACACTCAAACACACACACACACACGCACACACACTCCCCCAGGCACGTACAAAGCATACAGACATACTATACATATACACACACGCGCAGACACACAGACACATGCAAATAGGCGACATCGCAGCGCTGTGAGTTAATGAAGCACTGCAACTTTGTTAATTTCTGTTGCCCAAAACTTTCCATTTGGTAATTTGATAGCTCATTAAAGCGTTGAGCAAATATTTATTGCAAAAGGTAAAAATCTAAACGAAAATAGAATAGAGAAAATATTTATTTGAATTTATTAGCTGTTGGAATTCTTAAATATTTTATATATCAATTTATTTCTTTTGCAGTTGTGCACGAGCGGGAAGTAGAGTGAGCAAACCATAAAATAACAGGTAAATATGTTTTTATTTTATTTTATATTTAATACACATGAAAATATGCTAAAAAAGTAGGGTATATGAAATAAATATATTGATTGCTAAATTGTATTAGTTGAGTTTATTATTGCAGAGATATGAAACACATATTCAAGTGTTCAATAGCTAGTCGAACATTTTCATTGCCATCGTATATCGCTCAAGCATAACTTCTTTTCAATAGACTACAGGCAATCTAATAGTCGAGCACTAGCTACTCGAATTATTGTTGTTTATAAAAACAAATTTCTTTGATTTTGTGGACGGCCGTCCAGTAGTACATTGAGAAAGTCCTTTGCAGTGCCCGCAGTGTGTGTGTTTGCCGAGACCCCTGCTGTGTTTGCAATTTGACAAGAGCCGTTTCAAATATGCAATTCATATTCAATAAATCACACTCGAAATGAAGCCTTTTTGTTTTTACATATTTGCTTAGTGAAATATTTGCTAGGCTGTACCAGATGAAAAGCTACTTGCTGCTGTGTTTGCCTTTTGCCGCCTGCAGTTGCAATTGATTTTACAAATTGCAAATACATTTGCCGAACAAAGCAAATAGAGCACTAAATTGCTGTCTACCATTGCAAGCATGGCATCAAAAAGATTTTTAATACATATTTCTGATGTATTCACATGTATATATGTATGTGTGTGTGTGTGTGTTGAGCAAAGGCCATATTCAAATTAATTGAAATTCAAAATCCCAAATTTCGTTTCGCTTTAAGTCGTCTGCGAAAAGCTTTACGCAAATTGCCAGCTTTGTCAGATGTTTTGTAGCTTATTAAGAATGCTTTTTCAACAAGCAATACTTTTTTTTTTTTTTGGTAATTAGCCAGCTTACAAGATGTCCAATATTCGTATGGGGATGGCACTAGATTTTGTATACCAATAACAAAAAAATAAAATAAAACAAAAAAAAGGGGACATTGCTTTTGCTTTGTGATGCAAATTGTACGCAAATGTTGGCCAAAGAAAATATGAAATAAAGTCATCCCCAGTCTAAGAGACTCGAACATCCACTCAGACTTACTTTGAGAGCTGATACGCATGCAACGCAAGGGGTTATGCAAAGTCAAGCAACCTGAAAAAGACACATTTGTGATGCAAATTTGTATGAGACGCTCGAAAGGATGTGTGTGGGAGAGAGTAAGAGGGAATGAGAGAGTCAGAGAGAGAGCGGAATAATCTGTAAGGCACCCATTGGTTGGTTTTCTATGGCAAAGTGTAAATCAGGCTAAGTACGTGGCCTTTTTGGTCTTTTAGCTGCCACTCTGCAGTGCTTTATAGTAGTCGTAGTTGCGTCCTTGTGACCCAAGCTGAAGCCAAAGCCAAAACCAAAACAAAAAAAATGTATATATGCAACAATTTTTGCCTTCGCACCGAGAGTGTTTGCCCAACTTTGCAAACGGGTTTTTAATATGTGCCTTGGCAAGCAGTGGCAGCAGCAGTGGCAACGGCAGCGGCAGCGGCAGCAGCAGGTGAATCGCAGTCAAAGCTTGTTTGCATGGCGCAAACATTTTGGCCGACATATGCTCAGCGAATCGCTTTGCTAGCCATGGAATAATTACATATGCATGACATGACAGACAGTCAAAGCCAAACTGTGGGCGTTGCCAATATCCAGTGAATAACTCGATATACATATATATATAAATACGTATATAAATACATATACATATACATTATAAATACACACATATGCATGTATATATTGGTATCACTATTGAATATTGCGTATACATCCTGGCTGCTGTCATCTCCCTAAAGCGTTTACTGTCTGCGGAAGGGCGCTGAAGCCAGCCAATTGTTGTTTTAAATTAATTAATTTCGTTTTCATTAGCAGCAACAGCTAAAGACAACAACAATAGCAAACAACAACAACAACAGCAGCCACACAAATAATAATAATAATAAAAGTAAAAAGCTTTTGTTTTTAATTTTATATTTCCATTTGCCATTATTTGTACGCTATTTGGCAATTTAACGGCGTTGTTCCATTTAAAGCGCTTTTCGCGCCGCTAATTATTATTTAAATTTTTGATATGCAACGGACCGACAAATGGGATTATTTTAATAAATAAATGCATGCAGGAAAATCAAGAAGTTAGCAATGGGTGCATAAAAAACATTGCGCCCAATTAACGGCTTACAATGATGCCCAATATTTCAGTAACATAGCGAACAGAGTCGCTGGCATAGTGCAGGCAATTGGTAACGGAATGATAGATATGGAAATATATTTCGATATATTTATATAGTATATATAAGGTGCTAATATCTTTAATTAAATCTTTTTGAATTGCAAAATAAAAAGAAATGACTCTGAAAATTTAATAAATTACTTACTTACTTCCAAAATAAAATATCTTAATTATTTTTTAAATATTAAATTAGTTTTTCATGGCGCTAAAATATGCTTCTTATATGCAATAGCTTTGTTTATTTTGAATAATTTATTTTAATTAATTTAAATTCTCTTTAACTTCATTCAGTGTATTTTCTCTTCGGCTTCACGCAATAATCACACAAAAAAATGTGTAACTTTTTTTTGTTCCATTGCAATGCATTGTGCCCAGTCAATTGCAATTATTTTTTATCTCTTTTCCAATTGGCGTTGTCAGCCTGGGCATTGTTTATAAACTCATTTCGCATTGTAATCCGCCGAATTGGCAACAGAGCCTTTGCCCCGGCAGCTCGTGCCCCTTTAACTTGCCTGCTTGCTAGCATTACAATGTAATTACAGTAAATGCAACTTTGTCTGCGTGGCACAATGCATGGAATATTGCAACCAAAAATGCGCCAAGTTGCGCAGAGCGAGCGAGCGAGAGAGATATAAAGTGAGAGAGAGACAGTGGGAGGTGGCTATGAAGGGTTGCTGCTGCGTAGGCGAAAATGTGCGCGGAGCGTTGATTTTTAAAGCATTGGCACAAACAACAAAGTGAAATTTTAATGCAAACTAATGCAAAATCTTTCGATATAAAACACAAAAAGCAAGAGCAGCAGCAACACAACAAGAGCCAGAGGCAGGCAGGCGGCAGGCCGACAAGCGGGGGCAACAACAAAATAAATTGAAAAGCAAAATGCAAAGTGCGCGCCCCACGCCTCCTGGCCACGCCTCTGCGACGCTCGCCTCTGCTGGCATCCTGTTCGCTGGCAAACACACCCGCGCACGTCCTTGGCGCAGCAAGACAAATGAGTCTGCATCAATCTTAATTAATTATTTAAACGCAGCGGGCATGGAAATGGCTGCCACGGCATTAAAGTAGTGTCTACGGCCAACTCTTGGCTCTCGGCTCACGACTCTCGACTCTTCGCTCTGACTCTGAATTCGGCTCTTGGCACTGACTTGGTAGCCGCAGCCTTTTGCTGTTGCCTTTTCCATTTGATGTTTTCTGCTTTTCTGTGTGTGTGTGTGTAAGTGTGTTGCGCGTAATTAAAACGAAAGCCTTTTGATATTTAAATTATTTTTCATAAATTGCATTGCAACAGCTAAGACAACAAGCAACAGAAGAGCAACAAGCGACAGCGACAGCGCAAGCAACAGGAAACTCTCCAACAAGATCGAATGTCAGGTACACTAACTGAAGTTGGAGTTAATTTTAATTGCTTCATATTTATTTAACAAGATATATTTGGCTATAAAAGCTGTTGTGGGCTTCTTTGTGTTTGGTTGCTTATATACTGAATGAGTTCAGATCAGATAGTAGGAAGTAATTTGTATAGATCCTTGTCAGTTTTAAGCTCTAGAAACTATTGTAATTTTATTTAAAGATGCATTTCTACGCGCTAAAGATACTTTTGTATCTGCTCTCTACTCTCACATGGCGCTCCCTTTCTAACTATCTTTCTTTCAACGGAAAGACCTTGCTTTATGTTGGTCAACTGTTTGGGCTTGAAGCCGTGACCTTTGCTTTACTGCTCGTAGATACATTTGCACATTCCTTAGTTATATATTTATCTTTAACTAGCTTGAGTCTCATTGCCACACTTATCGAAAGTCTTCAACTATTTAAGCTTTTCATTTGAACTTGAAGCAGGCAACATTTGTACGTCTTCTCCTACTCCTCTTCATTTATAGCAAAACATCTATGTAATATTTAGAAAAACTATACCCGAAACAGTCTTTTGGCCAACACATTTCACTTTACTTTAACTACATTTGTAACTGAGGCATGTTGAAGCACGTATGCTCACTCTAGATGAAGGGTACATTAAGCCATGTCAAGTTGAGTGCTGACACTCGCTGTGTTTGTTCGCCTCATTTTAATTCAGCTGTTGGGTCTCAGCACAAACATTAGTTTAATTTGCTGTGGCTTGCGTTTAAATTAACTCTCACTTGCAGTCAAACTGAGGGTCAGAGAGGCAAAAATACTCATGTGCATGTGTGTTTGTATATATATGTGTGTGTGTGTGTGTGTAACCAAGTGTCAATCAGGGCCACGAAACACCCCATATGCTGACAAGCCCAAACCCATGCCCCAGCTAAACTGTCACAAAAATGCATGACATAAAGGAGAAGTAGACCCCAACTCGGTTCGGTGTTTCTTCTGTGCCTGCTGGCTTGGTAATTATGATTAATCTCATTTAAATTAAATGGCTTAATTGTGTGGTGCGCGTCTTGTCATTAAGTGATTTTTATCAGCGCCACAAAATATGATTTGCTATTGTGTGGGTCGTCATCGTTACCTTTGTCTAATATCATAATGACTTGACGTGAAAGTCCCTCTCAGTTTATCAGTTTTTCCCCGTCATGTTGCAAAAGTTGCTATTTTTTCGACTTAAACTAAGACAAAATGACATTTGTGGCGATTAAATGCATGCTTTTAGCGCTTAAGCCTTTAAACACTGGTCAACAAAATGGTCGACTGGCATGAAAAACGCGTCTAACTGCTGCCTGCATTGTTGTGCTTTTGCTACCCTGTAAATAATTTGAAGTAGATAGAATATTTGGTGTATGTAAACATAAGAGAAGTACATGGATTAGTTAAAAAATTTGCATTAATAAAGTTTCATTTGCCTTTCTCATAATGTAAATATAAAATCAATCAAAGAAGCAGAAGTAATGTATTAAATACAAGATCTTTAAGTAATTAATTAAATAAATATCTATAAACTGTCGTCGCATTTCAAAAAGACACAAGGTATCTACTAGTCCAGCTAGCTCTAGACTCAATTCACTTGGCCCTTTGTTTTAGTTGAAATCGCTGGCATGGCTAAAGCCGCATGAAGCGCATGCAAGCACAACGAATAAGTAAATCCGATTTGCCAGTGTTCGCGTTTTACACTAAAACGTGCATTGTCATTGCCTCAGCCGCCGCAGCAGCTAGCTGCAGTGGGTATAGTTGGTTCTGGTTGCTGTTGCTAGTGAAATGAAGCCATTAGCATGGCAAATATTATTTTATCAAAATTAAAATGCAAAAGTTTGCGGTGCGTCACGTAGCGTCGTAGTCGTTGTTGTTGCTTGCCGAAAATCTGTTGCATATTTTCAGGGGCAAACCCGAACTCTGCTGCTCTCTCTTTGGCCTGTTAATAGAGCAATTTGCTTATGCATACATTAAATGTGTCACGCCGCCTCGTTTTTATGCGCTTAATTTAATGCAATTGTGACAGACTGCCAACAACAACAAAAAATAAAAAAATAATAAACAAAATGGAAATATTCGTTGTGCCAAAAAATAAATTTAATACTTGATGCGCAGTGTAAACACTCTGCACTATTGTTAATGGAATATATTATATCAATATTTATGATTGCATTAATTAACTCTTAGCTGGAATTTCGACTTGCTCAGAGCCTAATCGCTTGCCAGCTGCCCGCACACCGCATTATATTCACAATGAATTGTTAGCCTACGTCTAGACCCATTGATGATGTTGTCTGAGCCATTCACACACACACACACAGAGACATACACACTCAATTTATGACGCGCCGCAAATCTGCTAGAAATACCTCGTAATTGCAAAATGCGATGACATTGGGCTTGGGGTGGCACTTGGCGTAGGGAGTTGGCCGACAACACAAGTGGATAATATGTGGATATTTTTGGTCACGTTTGAATTTATTTGATTGCTAGCACTTTTAGCACATTGTGTTGTAGCTGACGTTTTATTTAATGCCCTGCCAACAGCAGCAGCAGCGACAACAAGGACATAGAACTACAATACAGCGCCAACTGTGGCCAGTTGCCAGTTGCCAGTTGAATGTGAAGCAGGAGGTGCTGTGGGCATGGCATAGCGAGTGCATGGAAATTGCTCAGGAAACATACAATTTATTTGGGTTCATTTCTTTTTGCCACCGTTTTTGGGCGAAACGCCCACAAATGATGTTGATGTTGCCTACTTTCGATTTTGGCATGTCGCGACGCTCACGTTTCACAATTGTCCGTGTCCGTGTCCGTGTCCGTGTCCGTGTCCATATCCGTGTGTTTTGTTTGCCTTGGCTGCCATTTGACGGTCGTCGTCCTCGGCATAATTTGAACAGCTCCAAAAACAAAAAAAAAGCATAGCTGAAAAACAAAGACAAAAAATATAGAAAACAACAGAATAGTAAAGCACGCAGACAAACACTAGTTTGCCAAGTTATCAGCCAGACAGGCAACGATCCACCTGGCAGAGCCAATGGCGGACCCAAAGGCAATGGCAACGGCAGCAACAGCGACAGCGGCAATGGCAAAAGGGAAACCTAAAGCTAAAGCCAAACAAGCCATTTGATGTTTTCATTTGGTTGGCCCCATCAACTTTGTGGTCGTTCCCCCAGTGCTGGCAAAGACCCTTTTGTTTTTACCAAATGGCTGCCAAAAGAACCCAAAACCAAGGGGGTGCAGCCAAGCACACCGAAGCATAGATGCTCTTTGCACAAATAGAAAATTTTGTGCTACTTGCTCACTAAGTTCTTCATATCTCTAAAGGTAGTTAAGCGCATTAACTTAAAAGCAAATAATTGCTTGACTCTGGCAACACAAATTTAATGCAAGTTTTCAGTTAACTCAGTTATATATACTCAAAAACTCTACATTTCTACCCTTCAAGCATTTATTCATATTTTAAATATTATATCATACCTTAAGATATTTCCGTTCTTAATGAATGTGACTTTTAATTTTTAGCCTTTAGTCAAATTTTTGTAAGCAAATTTTTTTTTTTGAGAGTTTCATTGTCTTTTAAGTTTGTTCCACTCAAAAATTACATCAACTCCAAATAGTCCAGTGTATGTCAGGCAGATATAATAAGGTTTGTTAATAATTTCCGACTGGTCTGAGTCTCAGTCTCAGTCTGAGTCTGAGTCGCCAAAAGCCCACGCTCAGAAACTTTCGTTCACTCTGTCTCATATCTTTGGGACTCCATTCGTGACAAAAGCAAATAAATTGCAGCGTTATTTGCATAAAAATGCGGCAAGCCGTAGTGCGAGTGACAATGAAATTTAAATATTTATGCTATACGCTTAATATTATTAGAGTTGCTCAAAACTTTGTTTTCGGGGGTGGCTCCTTTCGAACACAAATTTTTTGGCTGACGGCAGTTTACGCTACATGACTGAACCAGACAAAAAAAAAGTCAAACTTATATTAAAACATATTTCACGGATTTTTGTGTTGTGCGTGACGGGACTTGGTCTTTGTTGTTGTTTTGGCTGGCTTTTGACAATGGCGCATTCGGAGCATGAAACGAGCATAAAAATACCAAGAAATTGAGTCATAATTTGGCTGTGAGGATGTTGCAAATGCAACTTTAAAACCAAAATTGAGTGCGACGTGTCCTATTAATGAGCAGCAGTTGAAGCCAGAAGCGAAAGCAGCAGCAGCAGCAGCTGCATGCACTGAAAACGAAAGCAAAAAATGGCACGCAACTAGGACAGACACACGCTTCGCTGTTTTACACTACACACAGGACATGCAGTAAAAGATAGAGCAGAGACAGAGAGAGCGAGTGAGAGTGGGAGAGAGATGGAGTGTAACTACAACTAAGCGCATAAAAGTCAAAGCGTCAAAGCAATGAATCACCGGGCAACCCACTAGCCAAGCGGGGTAGCCAGTCAGCCAGTCAGGCAGTGGGGCAAACGCTGCGGTGCCCCACTTGGCCCCAACAAACAAATTCAACTTGAAGTGAACTCGACTTCGAGTTGACTTTTGACCGTCAAACAAGCGCTGAAACTCCGGCGGAAAAGTGGAAAGTGAGCAAAGTGCATGCAAGCGAAAGTCGAGCTGCAAGACGCCAACTGACCTCCAGTTTGATACCTAAGACCCCATCGACCCTGCCTCAAAAGCGAAGCGCGTCGTTTTAGTTTAGTTTTAGCAAAAGTTACGAAAAGTATTTTTCAGCGCAAAACTGGAAACTGATAGCAGCCAGTTAATAAATGGACTCGTTGCTCTGCCACGAGCAAGAGACAGAGAGAACGAGGCGTGGCACACTCACACGAAAAATGAAATGGAATCTGTGGACTGTCGATGATTGCCTTGGGTTTGATTGAAGGCTAGTTAAAGTGGAACACATGAAAGATGTTTGCATTCTGATGAAGCTAGAGAGAGAGATAGAGAGAGAGAGACAGAGCAGAAGAAGAAAATAAAGAAAAGAAATTGTAGCTGGCTGAGTTCGGGATTGAAATCTTGTCCCTTCGCTCGGCAACAGTTTCATCAATTAATTTTTAGGTTGCTAATTGCTTGCAATATCGAACAGTTTCAGCAGCTCAACAACTTAAAGGATATTGAAATATGCAACTAAAATGAATTTAAAGCAATTTGCGTGCTTTAAGCATAGGTCTGCAGCTTTGCATATGGTACAGAGAAAGAAAGTTCGATTCTCCCAATTTGATCTTTATGATAGAAATGCTGCGGGCACATCTTCATTACTTGGGTATTCAAAACATTAGATTTGGAGTGATATGCGTTTATTACCTCTTAACGTTTTCTCAATGTATCCAAATAAGTTTTTTTTTACTCAAATTTATAGGAAGAATATCGGCTCTGCAACGAGCTTGTTCGCGATCGGCGAGAAACTTTACCGAACTCCATTGGGCGAGCGTCAATCGTTTCGCTCTCTAAACGATGTTCGTGAAAAGAGCGTAGTATGAATAGTTCAACGTAAGGCGCTCAAAGAAACGAAAACGAAAAGAACCGAAGACTTACGAGAGAATTCAAACCAAACCGAAAAGAACCGAAAACTCACGAGAGAATACCTACAGCGAGAGCGATGGAGCATGAGTTTTTTCATCTATTATTTTGCATACTCTAAAACACATTCCACATATAAATTCAAATTTCATGCCATCCATTCATGTCTAAGTTTTAGTATTTGTTCCATCAAAATTGCTGGGATTCAATTATATTTGAGGTCATTTAATATGGATAATGTGTTACGTTTAACTAATTGGCAACTATGAAATTACCAATTGCAACAATTATAATGATTTGCCTAAATAATGAAAATGTGAATTGAAATTGAAGCTGTATTAACAATTTTCATCGCTCACATTTCTGCGGTTGGCTTTCGAAAACGCAAAACTCACGCTACTTTGTGGTTGAGTTTCTATTGCCGTTTGGTTACCATGAGCAACCGCTGGGTATAGATGGCTGGTGTTTAATTAATTAACAAATAAAGTGCTCATGTGTAATTATGCTTATGACAATTAATTCTGATCACATGAAATATGCACTGTATAAAAATATTATAATAAACAACAGAGATTTGTTTTTTTTTTCTGTTGCTGCTACTGCAAAATTGACTGCTAATGTACCTCGTCATCAAGTTACGGAGTGCCCGTAGTTGTTTTTCTCTATTTTTTTTTCTCCTACTATTTTTCGAACTAGATTTCATAATTAACATGAAAATAAATAGCTATTAAATGCTTTAAATAACTACGAGTAATTAAAAAAAAAAAAAGTAAACAGAGGGTGAAAAAAAAGTACAGCATCAAGTGGAGTTAGAACGAATATGAAATATTCTGTATTCAATTAAATGTATGCCAACTTGCTTTTTAGCAAATATACCATGTTGTTTCCATAATATTACAGGGTATTAAAAGGGCAAACGTTTAGGCAAAGGTAAATTTTATAAATGCTGAAAAAAAAAAGGTTTGAGAACGGGCAAAAACCATTCAAACTCATATTCAGACACAAACACACACACATACTTAGGCATACACAATTGCAGGCCGCAAAAGTCGCTTACACAACATAAAAATGCTTTTAAAATGTCAAAGCGCGTAAAAGAAAGCCCAAAGTACGACAGAGACAGCCTGTTCGAGCTGCGAGGAATGGCGAACGTCAGGCAAAGGATTGATGGCAGCGCTTAAATAAGCCCGGCTTGAGGGCAAAAGTTCACATTGCGTATACGCCGCATGGGCTTTGTTTGTGCGGTGCTGCACAGTCAGCGCCTAATCAAAAATGCTTTGCGTGCCGTTTGAAGTTGTTGCACACAACATAGTCGAATGAACGAACACACACGCACACTCGCATCTAGTTTGGTGCGCCTTTGAACTGCGCGTGCATATCAAGTATACGCCACTTTGACTGCGTTTTATTTGCGTTTTAATAATGCTAAACGTTACAGCCTGCACACAGCGCACAATGGTTAAACAACTCCATTGATGAGCCACTCTTCAGAGAAAAAACTTTTTCCACTTCTTTATGACTGAGCAGAGTTGAAGAGCAAAGATTTTGCTTGCATTCGCTTAACAGTTGGCTACGTTGCGATGCTACTTTACGACGAGCTGTCAGAAACAACGCGCAAAAAATTATTTATACAATGTGAACGCTGAGCTGCTGACATAGCTGCCATCAACTCATCAAGCCATTATTTTACCCCTGTCCTGACCCTATTCCCATTGCCCAAGCGCCTCGTCGTGAATAATTTGGGTCACTTGGCGGCAGTTAGTCAGTCAGCTGCATTGTTGCTGCTGCTGCTTTTGTCGCTTCTGCTTCTGCTGCTGCTGCTGCTGCTGCTGCTTTTGGTGCTTCTGTGGCTGAGGCTGTTGCTGCTGGCGCTGCGGTCGCGTTTTTCATTGTCGGCATGCGGCAATGGCATTTTTCAAGAGTATCAACCACCCCATTGCCACCCAGCCTTAAACGCCTTTAAAGCCCAAAGACGACATAATTAATTAAGCAAGTCGGCCTGACTGATGTCCTGGCGTCCGCAGCCTTGCGCTCGCATTGTTATGCGTGCCGCGAAAGGGTCGCACATTTAGCCGGGCGGCTTCTCAAAAATATGCGAACGGTCAGTGTCGCACTCAGTGCACTGAGAGAAATTTTAGATACTCTAAGATTAATTTTTAATATGAATAATATTTTTTTTTAATTAGAGCTACAGTAAACATTTTTTTAAGTCTTCACTTTTTTAGGATTATATTTATAACGAAAATATGCTAAATTTTTTAATAGAAAATTTCGGAACATTTTATATTAGATAGTTAAAGAGAGAGGTTTGAAGGGAGAGGTTTGGAGTACAGAAATATAAAATGAATATCGCAATATATAAAAAAAAGTAAGATGTAGAAAGATTTGAAGAAAAAATACTTTTCCTCTCAGTACTCTCGACTTTAATTCCCTATAATAAATTGAAATATATATTATCAAATATTTTATCCCCAAAAATATTGTTAATTTCCTTTTTTTCAGCATATATGTACTCGATTCTTTCTCTCAGTGCAAGCTGACCCCTGGCCAGTGACGCGCGTAGCTCATTTACAGTCGTAACTCCATAGCACAAAAATTTATGCCGCCCAACTGGCCGACTGGCTGGGGGCCGGCTTATGGCCCGCCATACAAAAGTTTCAGAGCTGCGAGTGTGTAATAATTTAATAAAACGCTCTAACAGTAGCAGTGGATGTAAATGTGAAAAGTTTTCAAATGTTTGCCCAGCCAGCAGCCAAAAAAAGTCAACGAAATAAAACGACGAAGAAGCTGAATGCAGCTACAAAAAAAAAAAAAAAACGTCCAGCCCGGAAGTGCTTCCAGCGCTGGCTGTGATTGCCAACATGTTGTTGCTCTTCATTTCTATACACACGAGCGTGAGTGTTGCAGTGTGTGTGTGTGCGTGTGTAAGTGTAACTCTTGTTGTGTGTTAATTTTTAAAAACTGCCCAACAGCCAAAAAACTGCAAAAAAAACTTTCTACTGCAAATGAAATAACACAAAAGCCATTGCTGTGATTACTTTCCTTATGCCGCACGCTCCGCTGCCAGCCGCCATTGAGCGCTCTGCTCTGCCGAACTGAATAGCGTCCAATTTTTGGAGCTGGCAGTGATTCTACAAAAATAACTGGACATGAACTGTTGCAATTTTAATGCATTTCCCGGCTACTTAGCTTTTATGCTGTGGGTGCAATGAACTCGAACTTCAACTTCAACTCCAACTCGAACTCGAACTCAATCTCGCACTTGAATCCCCTCAACAACTGCTCAGCAGTTTAACATTTCAAAATGCTTGCAACTTTTTAGCGACGCGCAGTTGTTATTATGTTTGCATTATATGGGCTAATTTGTTTTCAAATTTAATAATTTATAGAATAGCTGCAATGCTGAGGAAATGAAGTGAGAAAATTGGTTGAGTTGTGTTTGAAGTTAACAGTTGAAATTGAAGTTGAAATAGTTTTAAGAAATGCTCTATACATGAACTTATGTTAAGAGAAGAATAGAGAGTTTATGCTCTAGTTTTTGAAAAGTTTGTGGTAAGAGTATTAGCTCTTTAAGAACATATGTTAGGAGAAAAAAAGATGACTTTTGATTAGTTTGTTCAGGCTACTTCTAGCTTGCTTGAAGCTAAGCTGTTCTCTCCCTCTCCCTCTCCCTGTTGTCTTATCTTTTACAAAATCTCTAATCTAAACCTATTCTTGTGCGTTTTTTCTTTTCGTTCTTCTTTCAACTTTGTTCCTTCTTCATGCTAAGTTTATCATCTATCATCTTCACTTTTCTCTTAGTTTAACTCAAAGTTAAATCCTTTTGTTGCTCATTTTCCCTTTATTGCATTCAATTTTCTTTTGTTGCTCTTAATACGCAAACAATTCGCAGTCGGTGTAAAAATTCTTTTGCACTTAACATTTGCATATTTAACACCACGGAAAATTTGTGTTAATGACAAAGGTAATCAAATATGTTGAAGCTGTCATCTTTTGTTTATTGGCTGGTTGCCGCAGCCGCCAACTTCAAATGCCAGGCCAGGCGCAGTTAACACTACAGTCAATAAGAAATTTAATTGTATTTATTTAATGCACGCTCGTTTCTCTTATTATTAATATTATTGTTGTTGTTGTTGTTGTTGTTGTGGCTGTCAACGGCCATTGAAGCATTCCCCCAAGTATTGTTGTTGTTGTTGTTGCTGTCTCTGGTCAATGCGATTACGAGTACTGTTTGCATTGATTGCAGCTCTGACAGCCCTTGTCATGGCTCGGCTCGGCTCGGCTGCTCTCTTTCATACTCGATTTTCGATTTTCAATTTTTGATTTTCGGTTTTATGGACAGATATATGTATATTTATTTTAAGTTGGTAATATGCTGACAGCCAGCGCACACTGTGTGTCCCATTCAGCGATATGGTTAAGTGTAAATTAATTGCATAAATTAAGCAAATGAAAGGCAGCGAAAAAAAAAAAAACAAAATGATTGTCACTCCGGCGTATGCGTAATGTAATGGAATATAATGTCAGGTGTTGTGTACTGCAGCATCTTTTCCTGCTGCTGCTGCTGCTGCTGTCGCTGATGTTTGTCCCACTTGTAAATGTGTAAATAATTATCTAAATAATTGAAAAGGGATACCCTTAAAGGGCAGCAAACGAAGCGAGCGAACGCAAACAAGCCATCAACCAGACGAGCAGCGACAACGACGAGGCGAAGAGCAGGTCAAGAAGCGTGCTAAAAACGTCTTGAACGTAATGCTAATGCGGCACTTTGGTCCTTTGCACTCGACTGTCAGTCCCTGCCAGACCTGCTGCTGTTTCCTTTTTAATTATATATATATCTATATGTATATGTATGTATAGATGTGTGTACATATACAATAGGTCGGCAGCTGTGAAGAAACTGTGTGATGTCTTGGGTATTCTTTTTATGCATTTTCTTATACCCTGTAGAAATTGAAAATGAGAGCTAAAGATATACTTGTTTATTTGTTATAGATAGATCACTTATATATAAGAGTATGTACACATATGTTTGCTTTTCCATCCGATCTCTAAAGTTGTATATGTATATAGCAAAAGGCAGACGTAGTTTCTCTCCCATTGCATCTAGATTGAATACCTCGATCACCTTCTCCTTCTCAGGCCAGAGTTGGGCTCAATTACTTTGCTAGACAGTTGCTCCTAAGTTATCCACTCTCTCACAACGACTAGTCTCTCTAGGGTATCTTCTAGTCAGTCTCTGTTAATTGTATGCACACTGTTGTTAGCTCACACCTCTTTGATTTCTTGGTGGAACAATTCATTTTAGCGTGTGATCTCTGCCAAGGCTGCGGCAAAGTTTAAAGTGAAAGCGGCTTTTGAGTTCACCATCAGACACGTTGCACGCAGCTCTCTCACAGCCCATCTCTCGCCTTTTAATGGCTGCTTTAGGTTTTGTAAGCCAATTAGTTCTTAATTTGCAATTTGTTTTGCTGCAGTTACCAAAAGAGTATAAAAAAAAAAAAAATGAACGCTGAAGAAATACGAGCAGCGCCAAAGGAGTTAAAGGCAAAGCCAACAAGCAAACGAGCATATTTAAAAAGTTTTCCCTCAAACTTTGCCACTCGCTCCTTTTTGTGCCCCCATTGTTGTTTCACATTTATTTTCTTTCCTTTTTTTTTGTTTCTCTGCTGTGCTCTGTGTTTTAATGCGAAACTTTTAACTAAATTAATTCCTTTTGGGCTGAGCTGCTGCTGCTGCTTATCTACGGCAACAAAAGAGCAGCGAGCCGTTTCGTTTAATCTTTTCAATTTTATTTCACGTTTTTCTTAACTTGTTTCCCTTTTTTTTCACTGCCAGTTTCATTGTTTAGAAGGCAGGAAAAAGGCCTGATTGCACCGGCTGATAAATACCTCTTCAATCAATTTACGCACACACACATATATATATATTTACTAAATATATAAATTATTTGTTTGTTTGTTTTAAAATTTTTGTACTTTGCTGTCATAAATCATGCAGCGCAACACGCGGCGTATACGCAATAAAATTGCAAATTAATATTTCAGTGGGCTTTCACGCTTGCACAAGAAAAAGGGCCCAGAACACAAATATCCGCCATAAAAGTAAATGTCATAAAACGACGTGTGGGCGTCTAATACGATGCAAGCCATGGGGTGTGGCAGGTGTTGGCAAAAATGAAAGCAACAAAACAGCATTGCCGAGTGTGAGACATTGTGTTCGTCTTGCTGCTCTGAAGTTGATCGGCGGAGTGCGAAGGTGAAATGTCAGTGTAAGTGAAATATTTCCAAACAAATAAAAAGGAAACTGCGCCACAAAGCAAACGAAGGCAAACAAAAGGCAAAAGTGAAATAAAGCTCAAATAAAAAGAAAGAATGAAAAAATAAGCAAGCAAGAACAAAAAATACGAGAAGGTAACATGACATAAACATGACATTTGACTTTTGTTTTGCGCCTTTTGCCTTTGCCTGCAGCCTAGCTGCTGGCCTGACAGTTTCGTGGAAACTGAGAGAGGGAGACTGAAAGAGTCCAAGCTGTAGCTAAAGCCAAAGCTTTGGAGCCCCTCCTGTCTGGCACGTGACTGGCCGCGCTTAGCTGCTAAAAGCTCTGCAAATTATATGCACCTTTGTCAAGAAATTATAAGCCCGTCACCGCCAGTTTGGCACGCGAATCAAAAATGCACGACAAACAAACGCACACTAACTTTCGAGTAGGGTATATTTCATTTGACACTTACGACGAAAATCATAATAAAACAGTTTGAAAAATTATAATAAAATAAGTAAATTAAATTAAATGAATAATGTTATGCATATACTTGTTTTTATTCAAAAAAAAAAAAAACTTTAAATACTCAAATCAAAATGACATACATTAGAGCACATAACATAACATCTTTGCCTTCATTACAGTGTATTTATTTTCTTGCCTATTTTGTGCTATCTTAACTGCAACTACATTTTAACAAGTTTCTTAATCATAGCTTTCTATTAATATAAAAGCATTTAGTCAATAAAAACATAGTGCTTATGGCTGCACTCAGTTGATTAAGTAAGCATGCTCGCTGCTCATATATAAATCCAATAAAAATTAAAAAAAAAATCAATTTGCATTTGCTTCATCTAAACTAGACATCAAATTTATTTGCTAATGCAAACAATTTCTAAATTAGTCAATATATTGAAAATTAGCTTTATGCAGCTGATAAACTCGATTCAATTTTGTTGAAAGGCAACGATAAATGCTTTTATTTATAGTTTATCAATCAAATACTTATTATTTACTCTCTAATTTTGATATTTGATATATTTTCATTTCATTGCTAATTTGCTAAATTGTTTGTAAAAAAAAAAAAAAAAAAACAAGCAATTTGTTAGGCTTTGCTGATATTTATGTGCTTGACAACGCTGATGGGTTGATGGGCTGTAAAGAAATGAGCCGATGAGCGCCAGTACGGCTGAAACCATAACAATAAGCAAAGTCTGTCGAAAAAGAAGAAGCCAATCAAAGTGGGCAATGCCCATTCAAGTTGAATGCATTTCGATAAGCAACAAGAAACGTATTTGCCCTCAAAATCTTATGAAGTCCACACTGAACTTGCTGCTGTCGACTGTTGAAACTGTGAAACTTTGTCGACATTTGGCAATCGACAGTTGCCATAATAATTTGCCACATCATTAACAGCTCAGTGCATAAAAAGCGATGGCAATGGCAATTGGACATGGAAACGTTTGGGGCTGGCAGGCGCCAAATCCCAATGGACGGGACGCAAGATCAAAGCGGCCAGCGACTTTATTAAGCCAGGCAAACAGTCAGAATGAGAGAGACAGTGAGATAGAGAGAGAGTGAAGGCAATAGTCTATGAAGTAACTTTTATACATTTTTGAGTACAAATTAAAATTGCGTTAAATGTAAGTGAACTGGATTTGCGAAACGAGCGAGTCGGCACACAAGTTAGTGAAAAGCGAAAGTCGACGCTAGGGACATTAGCATTTTTAATTTCCAATAAAAATGCAAAAAATAGCCACACAAGTAGGCGATAAAAAATTAATAAAGCTGCGATTATACAGAGACTACACAGGCTAAAGAGCCAAAGCGATAGACAGATAAAGAAAGAGAGAGCGAGAGGGAGATAGTAAGAGTCTAGGGGCGTGGCAAGTCAAGTAGAGAGCTGTGAAAATAATTTGAAATTCAATTTTCGACAATGGCACACAAAGGAATCAGCGCCAAGCGTTTTTTTTTTTTTTTTTTTTTTTGATTCAAGGATGGCGGCAAAGGCAACGGCTACGGCTCGTTAGAAAGTGGCAAACGCGGCTCGCTTGCAACAGAATGAGGCACCTGTGGCAATAGAGCAAGATAGCGTTAACCAAAGCTGGAGTAGATAAAGACAGAGGCTAAAGCTGAAAGCTGAAGCATTTTTGCGAACGCTTGTTGAATGGCCAACAATTGCAATGCCCCGAGGCAGGCAAAGATAAAGGAGCGGATTGTGGCAACGTGGGCAGCGTGGCAGCGCATTCACTTGTAACGTGCCACGGAAAATTTACGATTTTATTACTCAATAAATGCAAAAAACTCGCCACTCGTAAAAATCGTGTTGCCTGCCGCTGCCGTTGCTGCTGTTGCTGCATCTGCTAGGCAGGCTAAAGGAAAAGCAGTCGCCCTTGGCGCTATCTTTAAGTCTCGAATTTCTACGAATTTAATTCGGTAAAGATACTGCGCCAGCTCAGCTCACCCTCAGAGTCACCCGCTTACACGCCGTTAATGTTGGCAGGTGAAAATTTCGAAATCCCTGGCGGTTACCTGGGCGTGCCGTCACTCCTCCACTTACTCTTGGTCATGCATAATTTAAAATTAATTTCAGTTTTTGGGGTCGAGCTGTACAAAAACAATGGCAAATGCCGTGAAATATTATATGTATATATATACTATGTATATGTATGTAGTACATGTACATGTACATATATTTGTGGGCCAGAACAAAAACGTTCTTGGCATTGTGTCTTATTAATAGGCAAGAAATTGAAATTTTATGGCCAGCATTCTTAATGGGAAAGTACAGATGAGGTATAGCTGTTTGATTTTGGATTTTTCCAACAAGTAACGCTCGGCGTTTGCCCTTTGAGGCCATTCATCAAACGCCAAGTGCCAAATACCAAAATGCCAAAGTTCACAGTTCGCATTATTAAAGCGGCCATTTAACCCCGCTCAAGGTGTCTCTTGGCTAACAAACTTTGTGCAAATATTTGCAGTGTTGCCAAAATTTCAGGACTGCGGCAGGCAAACACACGCACACACATATGCGCGGAAATAATTATGAAGTTTGCCCAAAAAGTTTGCGAATCGTAAGTTCTGTGTCTGCTGCTCCTTAATATATATTTTTTTTTATTTGTTTGCTTGCTTGTTTGGCTCCAATGCCAATGAAGTTTAACGACTTAGTTGGCAAAGAAATGCAAGTGTAATAGGATCGCAGTCGAGTGAGTGTCAAGACTTTTAATTGCAACAAAATAATTATGGCGCCCCTTGGCAAATTCCAAATTGCAAATTGCAAATTGCAGATTGCCAGTTGCAAGTTGCAAAGTCGGCGATGCTAAACAGACGCTCGATGCTGCACTTAAAAACTTGCGAAAAGCAAAATTAAAAGCAAATAAAACAATGGAAACTATAACAATGCAGGCAAAGGCCAAAAAAACTAAAAAAGAATGGATAAGGGTTGCAATCATAAATGCAAAGACTGTCAAATACCCTGTAATAGACAGGTCTCTTTGCCTGTCATCTACAGAACGAAGCTAAGATTTTGTAGAATATTAATGATAGAAATACCCTATAGATACTTCTTGGTGCTACTTTAAACAGTTCTTTAGACAAGACGTGAGCTATAAGCTATAGCTTGCTGAAGATAAACAATGAAAGTTATAATTACAATACCTACCAAATACCCTGTTATTAGCTTTAGTGTCTTAGCTTTAGCTTACAGAACTCTATATAAACCAGAATCATATATAGATGTTGCAAGCCTAAAATACTTTTCAAACTCTTCAACTGAACTTAGCTACCCTTATATCACCTGCTGCTAGGGTATATTCGCTGAACACTGCATACAATGGCCCCAATGTGGCCAAAAAAGGGTCGCAATCAATAGTTGCTTTTGCTTTGTGTGCGTGTGTGTGTGGGTTGAGCACAAGTTGAGCCACTGTGAACAGCTTGGCAAGATCTTAAAGTAAACTCAAGGCCAGGCAATTTATTAGCCAAGCGTGTGGGCCAAGAGTTTCGACTGGGTCGACGGGCCCAAATGTTGCGTACGAATATTTAGTAATTTTTAGTGCGCATTTGGGAAACTGAAAAGTGGAAAGTGAAGCAGGGCGAAGCGGGCTAAACCATTTTGCAGTTAGTTTGGTTTAGCTTTTTTTTTTATATTACTTTATTTTATATTTGTTGCTGCGAACATAGTTGTACTTATTTTTTTTTTATGCCTGCGCAAAGTGCGGCCAAAGTTTGCACTTGCCTTGAATTTTGAAGGGACTTCCGTGCGGCGCGTTCGGGTCGAGTAAAACAAAGGCCAAGTGCTGAAAACGATTTGCCATTCGGTCTGCTGCCATTTCATTGTGCGTGACGCATGTTGCCAGCTGCCATGCACTTCAAAAACTTTACCCAATTCCCGAGCACTACATACAATTTTGTCTATCTATGGCCAAGCTGCCAAGTGTTGTATAAAGTTTCAGCTACACACATTGTTGACTCGCCGCTGCTGGCCCAAAATGTGTGCTTAACTGTTGTCGCCCATACACTTACACACACACACACACAGGCACAAGCACACATATATATATACACAGGAAAACATGCAGAAAACTATATGCAGAGATTTGTTTATAGTATTTTATACTTAGTTGCAGAAAGTTAAATAATTTATCATTTAAAGCAGCTACAAATTATTTTAGTGTCAGTGGGAAATTACTCGGTTTTGTTCAGCTAAAAGTATTTGATTTTATTTGGTTTTATTATTTATATAAATTTACTTGCTAGTGCTAGTCGATCAATGAATGCACTTTATAAAGAACATATCAAGATTTATATACAGTGAAAACTATTCTAAAGTGGTATATAATTGTAAACTATCTAACGTATATATAAATGCTACTTTGACTGTCAGCATTAGTTGACCTATTCAGAGTCAAATAATTTTAGTTATTTCTAACTTTTATCTAAAATACTACATTGATTTTCATAAGCGAGTCAATTCAGATAACTTTCTTGCTCAACTTACTTTGCTTAAATGATTTAACTATAATAATAAGAAATGGAAGCGCTTAACGCTTTATTGCCCAATACCTCTATTTCTGCTCTAACATACACTATTATGGCCATGAATATGCTAAAATGGAATAAATTACGTGATCTTATTAACTGTAGTTGAAGCTGCTGCTGTAGCTGTAGCTGAAGCATAGACACGCACGCTGTACTCCCTAAATATAAGTTTATTTGGCCTGACTAATCGTAACTAAGATTAACTGTTGCGCGGCATATATAAATGCTGCACCTTTTCGAACTCCACGTGTCTATGGTAGAAGTCAGCGTCGAGTTGTAGATGAGCGGACCGAAGGGTCGACTAAAATTAAGTGCCCGGCCGGTAGCTTGAAATTTATATCAAAAAGTTAACGCAAGCAAAGGCCCAGAAATCGAAGGTGTGAGGTAAGTGAAGAAGCACCCACTGCCCTCACACAGAAAGACAGACAGAGACAGACTGAGAGACAGACAGACAAGTCTCAGCTCAGCTGCTTTGTTCTAGTCCATTTGAAAGTTGGCCAGAAGCAGGAGTTTCATGCTGCTTCCTCTCGGCTTTAGCTGCGGCTATGGCTGTTGGTCTGGGCGCGTGTATAAATCTTGTGCCGGTTTTATTTGGCTTAATGACCAGACGTGCACGGCTCCATAATTTACGGGGCGGCATGTAGATGAGCGCCAGACAAAGTAGGCGATGTCTATGTCTGAACCCAACTTGGCCATACGCTATGCTACTTGAGGCAACATGTTGCGCTTTTAGTGCCGCAGCCAGAGTTCCGTTCACTACTTTGTCTTACTTTGCGGTACTTTGTTGCGGCTTTTAATAGAAATCCTTTGCGCAGCTTCAGTGCAAAATACCTGAACGGACGCGAAGGGGCACGCACTCTGATTATCCCACAGTGTAACCATTATGCCACACGGGGGGCCAGTTGGCCCGGGGCTTATGCAAAAAGAAGAGGAGAGAAAAGACAAAAAAAAATTATAAAAGATGCGTCGTCCGAGTAAATCTCATAATTTATTTAATTGTATTTTAGTATGTTCAATAAATTTCTATTAGTGTCGGTGTCACCAACTGGCCAAGTAGCAGACCCTCCTGCCGCTGCCTTTACCGACCCGCATGTGGCAATCGAGCAGGCAGCAAACCGCAGGCAAACGAATATAAAGAAAATCCAGAATCAGAACAAGGGATGTCAACTGGGACGACAAGCAAACGGGGAGAGAGTATAGAAATGAGGACACCAAGCGTAACAATATAATAATGGAGATGCGGACAATGGAAAGGGGCTCAACTGTATGCGCGAAAGCCATGCCGAGTGTGTGAGTGCGAACAATGACTGACCAAATATTGACATAAATGTCAAACTCAAATTAGAGCTCAGGGTCAAGGGTCGGCCGAGCTAGACAACCAGCCAGCCAGCTTGCACAGTCAGAGCAACCACCAATTTCTTTCACTTGGAGTTCGAGTTCGTTTCTTTTTTCTTTTTTTCGTTGGCAGGGGTTGCCAGCATAACCAAAAGGCAAACATACGAGTTAAACTTGTGGACGTGCAACCCAACTAATCCTAAATAAACAGACCCACGCACTACGCACCCAAACACTTGAGCTATTATGCAATAAAACAATGAGACAGCTAAACAGATACCAACAGACAAAGAGAGAGAGAGAGAGAGAGAGAGAGGCTAGAAAAAGTGAGTGCTAGACGGGGAGTGGGAAAAAGAGATTATGCAGCAGAAGAGCGAGAGAGAGGGAGGGAGAGAGAGAGAGATTATGCAGGAAAAGCATATTGAAATTGTTTGAAAAATAAATGCAACGCGGCAATGCGAAAGAACTGACAACGCGCGCATAGGATTAATGCAACACTGAGCGAAAAATTATGAAAAATTTAATTGAATAAATTGATTTCTGTTAAATAAATCAGTAAAAAATATAATGTAAGATTTAATGCAGGGAACAAATATATAAAATATTCATTATTTTAAAACAATTTAAAATTATTAATAAATTAAAAAAAAATTTACAAAATAAATGATGATGAAATTAGTAATAGAAAATTATAAGAGTAATAAAAAAAAAAAAGTTTCATTGAATAAATTGATTTCTGTTAAATAAATCAGTAAAATATAATGCAAGATTTAAAGCAGGGAAGAAATATATAGAGGAATAAATTTGAATTAATTTTAATTCAAATTTTTTAACAATTTTTAAATTTTAAAATAAAAAAAACATTACAAAATAAATTATATTTATATAAATTAGTAATAGAAAATGATGAAAATATTCTCAAGATATTTTAAAATATTAATCAACATTTTAAATATTTATATAAATTTATTATTGTAGTTTATAAAATGGTTTCTTTCAGTGTAAGTGACTGCGTGCTTGGTGGCACTCAGTGGTTGCTGCCGCTGCCCGCTGGGGGTTGGGCGACTGTGTGGCAGCCGTAAACTAGCTGCCAGCAAATGAGCAAATTGTACACTAATGCAGGGCATTATTCGAGCAGCGGATCGGTTTGAGTATTGCTTCGGCTTTGCTGTGCGCCAAGCGACCGAACACCGGGTGGTTTTGTGGGTGAGCTGAGTACTGCGTTATTTCACCTTTAATCCGCACTTAGCCGAAGCAGCCAGCCACACGCACACACACACTCACACATCAACAACAACAACAAACGGGCAACCAAATGCATTCATTCAATATGCGTGGCACTAAGTTCGCGTTAAGTCGATTTCAGTACCACATGGCTCTTTAACATTGTGAAATATGCAGCACATCCGGCAGCAATAAACTTATAATTTATTGCATTATATATATGTGCATACATGTATTTATCCGTAACAGTTTAGCTACTAATTAATACTTGGCCAGATAGCCAAGTACCATCTAACTGGCCCGAATGCAACCTATTTTGATACAGACACTGATTGAAATTGAATAAGCCTCAAGGTAACCAAATGATGGACAGACAGACTGACAGATTGTTGAGCTGTGTTCGTAATCACAATTGGGCATTGCAAATTAATTGAGTTCTACTATGAGAGCTACGTTCTAATATACATAACGCAAAACCTCAACTAGCAATAACAACAACAAAATATTTCATAGCATAAAATGCACTAATACAATAGAGTTTACAGATGCAGTTATGTAGCTACAGATATAGCTGCTGCAACATAACAACAGAGCTGCTAAATATTGCAAACATGCATACATCGTATACATGTGCCATATAATTATGGCATTAATATTCCAATGCAAATATATGCACATTGCTCTGTAACACGAGCTTCACACACTTTAACCCTCTGGCTACGTTTGGCCGTGTGTGTGTGCCTGCCATATACATATGTAAATATCTGTGTTCATCAATATAATTATAAGCCTTGCGAAACGCCGCTTACTTCTCATTAAGTCTTATTAATTTAGATCAATTTCCATTGTTGAAGTGTTAAACAAATTTATTTTCCATTCTAGCTTTAGGTGCTGCAAATAAGATTTTGAATATAATATGTATATTTATTGAGTGTGTTAGACTTTGCAGATTATACGTGTTCAATTTGATCAGCGTTGCTTTTGATAGGCAAAGAATTCTCTCAATTTAATACTTGGCATTAAGTGTCATAGCTACTCTGAAGCATATGATGAGCTGACATTCCTATGCTTCTTATATATTCAATCGCTCTCGTTTTGAAAGTGATTTCGGTTCTTTTCGTTATGAGCTTCGGCTGAGTGCATAGAGTTAAACTATTCGTGTGATGATGTTTAGAGAGCGATACGATTGATGCTATTACAGTGAGACTCCAGTAAGTGAGCAGCTAATTTAGAGAGTCACATACCCCTACACATTCACTCAATTAATGTATTCTGCGAACAGAACACTCGCATACTAATACATGCACAAATGAGTTTTAGTTTCATAAAACTCAACTATGTGATCGGGGAAAGAGCAGAGCCAAAAAAGTTTTTAGCCGATCGCAAACGAGCTTTCTCTCAAGTTGTACAATCGTATAGTATACATGAGTATACAATTAACAGTTCAAGTCTCACGCTTCATGATCCACGAAATGTGTTTAGAAGGAGGTGACTCAAGAATATATATGCTTTAAGGGTCTGCCACGCCTATTATACATATATTTAGAATTCACATTTTCAATGGATTCATCCGATAGAGGTATATTTTCTCGAATAAACAATAGAATAAGATAAGGTAAACATTTTTAATACGCCAACACTAGCAGAATTGTACAATAAATTGAGCTAATTTTGATAACTCAATATCCTGGCTACATCTAAACAATAATTCGCTTGCAACTGGCCATTGCCATTTAGCTAGCATGTGCTGCACTAAAGTAGAGTTTTGAATTCTGATTGAATGCAATTTGGGTATTCAAAAATGAATATTGCTGACCCATGCTTAAATTTCGAATTTTCTGTTTACCTTTGGGTTTTTGGGCATTTGCTAATGCATCTACATCACACTCGCAGTTGCCAGTTGGGAGTTGTTCCATTACTCCAGCTCACAGCTTTAACTCATATTGTAATTAACCATGTGTCCGTTGCTGTGGTCGTTGCCAACAATTAGTGATAGATATTTGGCAAGTTAACAATGCATTGCTGGCAGACATAGCAACTGCCACTGCTGCTGCTGCTGCTGATATAGAAGTAGATGGAGTTGTGAGTTTCGCTTTGGTTATGGATTTTACACGAGCATTATGCGCCTGCTCCAAATGCAGCACTAATAGAACTTGGCTTCTGTTGCTGCCGCTGCTCTTGTTGTTGCCTACTCTATATTGTGAAATTAGCTGCCTGCGGTAGCTGATGGGCTTTAATTGGAATACAAATACGCGAATGTGAGCAGCTGTAGCTGTAGCTAAAAACGAACATGTATTCAACAATTCGCATTTTCAAAAACCGGGCCCAATTAGAAGCCTATTAAAAGCGGGGCATCCTTTTATTAGCTGTTGCCGTTGTTGTTGTTGTTGTTGCTCCGATTGCAAGCGCTGCTAATTTCGCTGGCTGCCCCAGAGCGAAGCAACAAATTATTGCGCCGTCTAATGAATAAATATATACATAAGCTACGCTTCGAGCTGCACCTAATTAAATGCATTTTTGTAGCCAGCCAAACTCCTGTCGGCAAGCACTGTCTGTTATCTAAAAGGATACTCTATTATTATAAGCTGCTGGCTAGGGTAGAGAGAGAGTGAGGCATATTGAGTTGCTGAAATGAGTTGGTTGTATAGGTTTATCAATAAACATGCATCAAAAATTATATGCAGCTGTATAGAAGTTTGTATTGTGTTTTGTGAAATTAATTGCTGTAGATAAATAAAGGGAAATATAAAGAGAGAAATATACATAAACAAATATATGTATATCTAGATATATCTTAGTTGTAGTAGCTTTGCCAAGCCTATATTAATATCAAATATTAATAAAAACAATTTTTCTTCACACTCCTTCCACTCTCTACTCTTTACAGTGCATTGCTCAGTCATTTATACCCGTTTCAAAAACTTGAAATGCTTTCAACGAGCGCTCTGCGTGTTTGTGTGTGTGTGTGTGTATTAGGTTCGATATACCTCGATATTAAATTAAGTTTTCCTCTCGTATTACCCACTAATGTTGTTGTTGTTGTTGTTATTGTTGCTGCTATTTTTGTTGCGTTGCTGGCGTTGAAGCTGCACTAATAAGAATGAGCACACACGCAGCAAACACTCGCCAAATTTATAGCTAAAAGGCGTTTATGTATATATGTGTGTGTGTGTGTGTGCGTGGCGAGAGTTTGAGGCGTGCCACATAAAGTTGCTGCTATTATTGCAGTTGTTGCCGCTTTTGCCGCTGCCGCTGCCGCTGTCTGATATTTAAGCACGGTGCAGTTGCGTTTGTCTGCTGACTGCGATATTTAAATCCATGTCGATGTTGTGGGTGTGTTTGATGATATGCCAAACAGGAGCACAACAAGAGTGAGGGAAACAAAGACATATATAGAGAAAGAGAGAGAGAGGGAGAGGGAGAGTGAGTGAGTTGGGTTGGGGAATTGCGCTGTTGGCTTTTGTATGCGCATTAATGCAACGACTCTCATGTTTATTCACACACAAATTTGCAGCAAATGCAACGCACACTAACTGCGGGCGATAGTAAGCGGATGCGGATACATTTGCACTCAGATAGATACAAACGCACACTCACACACACACACACATATATATATGTACACACCCACACTCTAGCGTTGACAAGCTGCTTTCGCCCCTGTTGTGTGTGGTTGCTACTGCTTCAGCTTCAGCTTCAACTGGAAATGCGCTTTACATTTTCCGCACGCTAATACAATTTAATGGTCGCATTAATTTGGCGCATCTGTTGCATTTTAAAATACACACACACACGCACACACGCACACACACATACGCACGCACACCCTCTCTCGACAAGGTCTAACCGCAATTGTGCGACCTGCCTTGTCGTTGGGTGCTTAAAACATTTGCCAACTACAAATAAAGTTAAATGCATTGAAAAATACAACTAAATATTAATTCCGGCATTGGGTACAAGCACAATACGCCGTAATCTAATAGACGTGGCCGCGGGTGCGCCAGCTCCGCCTTCGCAATTTCAACAGCAGCTACAAATTGTTTTGCTAATAGCTGCTGGCTTTACCAGCACATAAACGAGACACAACTTTTATTGGTATTAATTACATGAGTTTCTGCTTGAAGCAATTTTAGAGCACATGAATTCTAAATATAACAATTTTTCATTATGATTGACGGAAGCTTGGTTTTTATTGATTTAATCTAGAGATAATGAAAATTCCATAATAAATTGCTATATTATAGTAACTATTTAGCTATGATCTATAATATAATAAAGATCTCTAAGAAAATACATGTTTCTATATACTAAATTGTTCGCACATATCAAGATCCCATGAGCCCCACTCTTACTCTTTGTGTTGTTGTGCTTGATTGACTAATTAACTAATTAACAATTCACATACACTGCCACACTTTCAAATTATTACCTAATTTAAAATGGCCTCTAAGCCCAGCTTTAAATTTGATCCAAATGTCACGCTGCTCTAATCAAAATTAGTATTCAGCTTTAATGACACTGCAATGCGACAGGTGCTGTCATTTGTACTGGACACGTACGTATATAATAAATATGCACACAAAAATATTATAATTTCAACTGTGACTGCTGCCAATTAGGCTGCATTCACATTTTTACTGTTAATGCTGGCATATTATTTCTGCCCAATTGAATGTTGATGCAATATTTTGGCTAAATTATACTGCGAACTATAGAACATTCATACATATATTAAAATGCCCTGCATTGCCCCTTTTCGTCTGTTGTAATGCTTCGTAAATGTCAAAATTAAAATATTAGAAATGGCAGGCAACAGGCAACAGGCAACGTAATCAACTTCAACCTCCAAGCGCCTTTGTTGCCCTGCCGCGCTATTCACTGTGGTATGCCAGGCGTTGCACTAAGCGGATAAGCGCTTGTTAAATTTTTAATGCGTAAAACTTGAAACTGTTTTACGCGAATATTTGCCATAAAATATTTTAATACAAATTGTTGCTCTCTCTCTCTCTCTCTCTCTCTCTCTCTCTGTGTGTGTGTGGCATATGCAAAGTGCAGCTGCTTTCGGAAATAAGCTTTATGCATGCCACATGCCACCTCGCCTGCCATGCTAAGTCTTGTCTCACTTTGGTTAATGCGTCAATGATGCATTTATTTGCTGATGGCCAGAAATCAAATAAGAAACTGCATTTATATATATTTAATTTATAGCCAAGTGGCTGGAAATAAAGAGTATATTGTTGTTGTCGTTGTTGTGGCTGAAGTGCTAGAGTAAAGCTGGAAAGTTCGATCTGCAGCATTGAAATAAGAAACAGCTTTATATGCATTTAATTTGTATACCCTATTGGACAGATGGGCTACAGATAGGGTATATTGGATGAATGTGTAATTTTGTTCATTTATTTTTAATGAGTTGCATTTTCAGCTTAAGCATGAGTGAATGAATTAATGAATAAAAATAAGATCTTTACTCTCTTTCTGTTTCACTCTTGCTCACTGCCTGGCTTCCCTCTCGCTCTCCTCCTCGCTCTTGTGTAATTTTGCTCATTTATTTTTAATGAGTTGCGTTTTCAGCTTATCATTTTTTTCATTCATAGAATTGATATAGATAAATTAATTGTAAGATCTTTGCTCTCTTTCTGTTTCTCTCTTGCTCACTGCCTCGCTTCTCTCTCGCTCTCTCCTGTTCACCTTCACTTTACTGTCCTGCTAACACTCGCTGTGCATCTCTCTCGTTTTCTTTTTCTCTCAAATTCAATTTCTCTCTCACACACGCTGGGCCGCCCCCTTTCTCTTTCTCTCTTTCGCTAAGTCTCTCTCTCCTCTGCTCTCTATATTTCTTTATTGATAAAGAAAAGCCTCAATGCATTGTTCCTGTTCCTTCCCATTTATTACAGAGTATCTTCAACACTCTGCACTTTCTTCTCTCTTTCCATTGCTCTCCCGTTCTGTCTCCTTCGTTTGCTTGCTTTCGCTCTTTCTGTCGCTCTCTCAATTGTGCAGTGCATGTTGCTGTCTGCGCTGTGCATTCTGCATTTTAATCATAAAGTCCTTGATAAACATTTTTCAATTAATTTTTATTTGCTGCTGACGACATATCTTGCTGCGCACACATATACACTCACATACCAATACACTAATACACACACACACACACACACACACACACACGTTCAGTTGAGACTCTCTTCTTGCTGTTGTGTGGCAGCAGCAACTCGCTCCTTTATCTGTTTTACGTATTTCTTTAACGAATTTCCACTTGTCTCGCTTTTTGAGGCAACTTGTCATGCTGACGTACGCATTGTCAAGCGCACTCACACACACTGACGCACTCTCCCTGCGAGAGAGAGAGAGAGAGAGAGAGGGAGCGAGAGTAACACTTGAGCAGGCATGCATGAATATATACATACTTGTTCATATAAAGCGTATACTATATCCACTTGAAAACTATTTTGCAACATTTTTGTAAATATATTCAGTAATTAGTTTTTCATAAGTTTATATATTAAAAAATTATGGCCAAAAATTAAATGAAACTAATTATGAAAACTGCAAATTTCACTAAAAACTTTAAGCTAATTTTATTAAATTTTTTTGAAAACTTTTACTGCTCTTAAAACATTTTTAATATACAATTTTGACAACTTTGTGCACTTGATTTATGTACAAAAAGCTGAAATTTGTGTTTCTCTGAGTGTATTATTATGCCCGAGTTCGATATATATACTCTTACACACACACACACACACACGCACGCATATTTAACATTTTAAGTAATTCCTTAAACAACAGGTCGCCATTGCCAGCGAAGTCCTTGCATTATCCTGTGTGCCTGTTGCTGTAACTGACGCTGAGTGGCACTCAGGCACACGCATATACACACGTACACACATGTAAATTGAATTTAATGTCGTGTGCCAAAAAATAAAAGAAAGCACGAAATGAAATGAAATGAAGAAAACGTCGAGAAATGCGCGACGCACAAATAAATATACAGAAGTACATAAATTTAAATTATTTTTTTTTTTGTGGTTTCTTATTTTATTATGCCTGTTGCCCAGCCTCTGATCCTTGCTGTTCGCCATGTTTCGACTCGCATGCAATTCAACGCGTCTCGAGGCCAGGCCAAAAGACGAACGCCCGCATCTGCAGCATGCTAAATGTATCTGTAGATGTATCTACAGCAGTATCTGTATCTTTTAGCTGTAACTGTATATCTGCGGCTGTCTCTTAGCCAACTATGCGACCGCAGCTACGAACACACACAGTCACCCACACACACACACATACTTGCATATCCTATGTGTGCCTCCTGCTCGTCGTTTGCATAAAGCATGTTAACTGGGATTTGACAGCTCGTAAATAATATTTCGCTTGTTTGTTGCGTTGCTCTGTGAGAGCAACGACTTGCACAAGGACGGCTGCGAACAGTGGTCTCAGAAACCTAGCTTCTTTTCAGTTATATTTAAATATCTCTATAAGCAATCATTCATTCATATTAACTCTTTTTCAATAGACTCTTTTGGCAAACATATGAATTTATAGTAGAGACAAGATTTGTCATTGTGCACTCTATTTGTTTCTAACCATGATTTCGATTGGAGTTTTTTCCATTTGCTATGCTCAACTGTTGAAGATAGAAAAGTATATTTATATATAAAATTCAGTTCAAATCATTTTCACTTGGTAAAAATTCAGTTTGGTCATCGCTCAATATATAGATTAAAATTTGAGTACCTTTAGCTTGCTTCATGACTTCGCATGTAGTTACAAAATTATAATGCCATTAAAAAATTTCGTATTAATTTTCATATTTTTGGCCCACAGTGCGCCTGCCGCCCACACCTGACAGTCAAAAGCATGAAACGCATTTTATTTTTAAGTTTGTTGTTTTTTTTTTTTTTTTATTTTGCTTTGCGTTTTCTTGGTTCTTGTTTAAGAATCTTTTTACATGACACATGTGAGCTCTGTGGATGGGGCTGTTGCTGCTGCTGCCGCTGCTCTTGCTGTTGCTGTGAATGTCTTGACATGTGCCTGGTCTGTGAGTCTCTCTCTCATCATCGGCAGCAGCAGCCACCCACTCACATATCCACATCCATTTTCACATCGAGTCGCTATAATGGCGTGCTGCTTATTAAATTTTCATGAGGATGTCGCGTGGGTATCTCATTTGGTCGTTTCTTATTGCGGAAGTGGATTAAAATTAAAGGCGCAATCGGTGGGAAACTTCAAACGCGACTTTAATTGGACCCAACGAAATGGCCTGAAAACTGGCCAGCAATTCGATTGCCAAACTGAATTAAAACGTGGCCAAGACAAAACGAAAATCTAAAGCATAGCTCAAATGGAAAATGTTGGAAACCACAAAACTGATAGACAGAGCGTGAGCGGGCGAGTGTTTGAGATTGCCAGACAGACGTTGGCAGGACCGAAAAACCCGCAGACGCGCTCAACTGGAAGAAGCAGAAGACGAGCATGTTGAAGGCGACGATGAAGCAGATAGATATCGAAGGTCGTCTCGTCAGGGGCGCATGGGCGTGGCCGTTGGAAAATCCATGACATGAGGCACAAGATTGTGAAGCAAACGAAACGTGGACGATAAAAATAATACGAGAGGCAATTTCGATTTATTGACAGGTGCTCGACTTTATTGAAACGTTTAACTTCAAAGACCAACCGAGTCGAAGAACCACACTCACACACACACAAGCACAACATCTCACACACATAGCCAGCAGCGACATATGCAAACGAAATTGTGCAAATCGATAAAAATTATACGAATCTGTTATGATTTATCAAAAGCGAAACGGTATTCGCATAAATTTGATGGTCTGTTTACCTGACTAAGCAGGAAACAGGCAAAGGAATATAGAAATGTCTTTTTCCTTTGCTTAAATTTAATTACAATTTTTGCTAAGGACACGCATTATTTGTCAGCGACTTGGACTCGTGGCACGTGTCACACACTCAGGGCTAGCAATAGTTTGTGTTGAATTGCTTTTATCAATTTCTAGGCATTATTTAATAATCAAAATTGAATAGTCCTAATTCCAAGCGCTGACAGGGTGCAGCAAAGGCAGCGACGCGTCAACCTGGCAGCAGGTGAGCAGTCCATAGGCAGTCACATATGCGAGCGCCACGTGTCGGCCATACACGCACGCACACACACACACACACACACACACACACAAGTAGTGGAGTCTCATATATAAAAAGAGTATACTTCACACACACACACACGCACAGAATTGTGGTTTTCCTTTTGTCGCTTCCGTTTCCGCATAATTTTTGCAAACGGAAGACTTGAGAGCATCGCGCTAACAAAACATTTGTTAAAACGGATGACGACAAACGCAGACAAAAGCACAAGAAAGAGATAGAAAGAAATAAAAGGTGAACTAAAAGAGGCAGAAGAGAGGGGAGGTAAAGAAAGCACTTGCTCTATACACTCAGCAAAATGATTAAATATAAGAAAATCAAATTTGATCAAGCTAGTTCTTAATACTTTAAGAAATATAAATACAAATATATATTTTTAAAAGAGTTAAAAATTGCATGAATCTAGCATTTGCTTGCTCAAAATAATCTTTTAAATATTGTATTATCTTTGATATTCGATAAAAGGCATTAAGTCTTTAATATATAAATATTTTTGACAATATATTGCCAAAATATGAATAGATTCTCCATTTACCTTTGCCTTTGCCTTAAACTATGAAGCATTCCTTTAGAAACTTTAATACAACTCAGACAATATATCAACCAAGTTCCTCTTCATTCACTTACATACTGGCAATTTGTTTAAGTGTATGCGACGCACACTAATTCCGCCTTAAAGCTTACATAATTTTGTACCTTACGCAACCTTGGGCCAGCTCATGACCCGCACCTGTCCAATACGGGCACGTACGAGCACCAAAAATGTGACCCCCATCTGCGTCGACTTCACTCACTCCTTCTGCTGGCGGGCTGGCGGGCTGCCTGGCTGCCTGGCTGGTTGGAGTAAAAGGTTGCATGTGATTTGTGTCAGCCGGGCTGAGCGGACGAAGCGATATGTAGCCATGGATGCCAGGATGTGGCACAGACTATATATTATGGGCGCCGTGCGACAGTTACAACAATAAAACATTACGGATGTCTTGTCGCTCGTCTTGTTGGCCGATGCGTCGCTGCCACACGAGTCGGCGTCGAGTCGAGCCGGGCCAGGGCACGGTAATGAAGGATGCCAGGCATTTTCTTGTTATTTTCGTTGCTTTTCTTTTCATTTTTTTTTTTTTTTTAACTTTTT
Source organism: Drosophila antonietae (assembly GCA_030914385.1). Classification (NCBI taxonomy): domain Eukaryota; kingdom Metazoa; phylum Arthropoda; class Insecta; order Diptera; family Drosophilidae; genus Drosophila; species Drosophila antonietae. The sequence continues at coordinate 4,302,741 of JAUESO010000612.1, read as the reverse complement.
GTCATGCCAGTCGCGGCGAAATTATCCATATAGTTAATGCGTGTTGGCCGCATCGCATCAGCTTACAAGCCTTTTCGCACAGGTAAAGCACGCACGCACACTGTGACGAAATGCATTTATAGTGATCGTTACATGTGTTTTTTGGATTGGTTAGTGTGCACTGAACCACTGTAACTGTTCGGCCTGGGCAGATAAATAATGCCTTTTGTCGGCTTGGCTTGTCGGTTGACTTGCAAATATCACGTTACGCATACGCCACGTACGACACGCCCGGCAGATGGCCAGCTACAATGACAATACATTTAAAATTCATTAATTGAGCGCATTTTCAGCATGACAAAGACTATCAAAGGGAAAATGGCAAGTGTGGCCAACGGAATCTTCCACGAAATTTCAGATAAATTTCATATAAATTTCACTGAAATTTCAGCTCAATTTTTGATGCACTTCATTTGTGGCAATTGAGGCTGGACAAAGTTGACTTCACGCCGCATAAATTAATTGAGCGCTCAAACAGCAGACTGTCTGCGTTGCCGTCTAGCCATGCCTAAAGCCGCACTATCAAAAACTTGTGTGCCACATGGCTGACCGAAGTTCCAGTTCGTGTTGAAGTTGAAGTTCTGGGCCTTGGCTTGCCCTGACTTGGCTGTCTAATGCATTTTTCATGGTGCACGAGCCGAGTCTGTGTGTGTGTATGTGTGGGCTCACTGATGCAATCGAATTAAAATTTATGACAAAACCATTAACAAAGTTGCCGCCACGACGACATTGGCAGCCAGTCAACCATTTGCCAGCCTGAAAGAGTTTTCCCAGCCAACGAGCTCACATGCAAAACTTTTTATTATGGATCTTAAAGATCTGACAACTCCGCAAGGAACCAGCGAAGAGAGATTGCCTGCAGTGGCAGTGCCTGTGGTTGCTAAACTTTTTAAATAAATCGAAGAGCGCAACGATTTAAATGTCGACTGCAATTAGCTTTGGTTAGGTAAGTGAGCATTGTTTGTTAGGTAGATATTCGAATAGGTATAACAGGTGATTGTAAAATTATGATCTTAAGAGTCTGTGAGAGTTAAATAACATTTCTAATTAGTTCAAAGCAAATTCATTGGATTGCAGATAGACTCAGACCTCAGATAGACTAGCAAGACTAGAGTTCCGATTTGAGCAACACAATATAGTTCTCCTCCTAGATTGCTAAGGTCGTCTCACAGCCTATAAGAACTTGAATTGTTAAACGATTTAAATGTTCTTCTATTTGTGCATATCTCAAATTGTTGAGGACCTGGTCGGAGACCAAAGAAAAACTGCCCGCGTGCGCTGGCATCTCAGACATCTCGTCCAGGCGTCGCTCCAAGGCTGGCTTGGACTTGGAAGGTCTCTATCGTCTGGCAATTGCGATAAAATGCTTCAATGTTCACTCTTATTGGCTGAGCGTGAGGAATTTTTATATTAATTTATTGCTGCGACTCGACGCTGTTCACGTTCAGCGTGGGCTGGGGAAAGGTGCGCAGCAAAGCCGTAGACTGGGCAATCGGTTCTGGCTTTTAAATTATGAATTGAATTGGCAGCGGGACTTGGTGCCAGGTTCATGGCAGCCTTTGCGGCCTGTTTCCTGTTTGCCGCCTGAATACAGTTTTTCTTTTTTTTTTATAATAATATTTTACGTCTTCTCTTCTTTTTTTTTATTATTGCGTTTGTCGGATTCGGTTTTAATGGCTTTTTAAATGCCAGCTGATAAATGGCCAGCTGCATGACAAATGAGATTTCCGCTGCAAAGTGTTTTTTTTGTAGGCTACATCTTGATGCAGCTTGAATGCCGGACAAGCTGAAACTTATTAATAATTTTGTTCAACTACTCATTTCAATTGTAGAAGTGTGCACAGGTGATATAACCCAAAATAACTACTTAGCCATGATATTGCGCATACGCTGGGTATACAGCAAGCAGAGTTCACAAACGTTTTGGCATCAAAATTAAATGGCATTTGTTTTGGGACAACGGCAGCTAACAAGCTGCCAGCCAGGCAGTCAAGACACATATACACAATACCATTTGCTATGGCTCCCTTTCATTCCCAAAGGTTTTGGCCAGCGCTCGAGTTGCCTTTGGCGTCGCCTTGACGTCAAATTCTGGCGCACTGATGGCCCGGGCGACGCATCGGGGGCACTAACTGAGACAGCGGCAGAGACTGAGACAGACACAGAGTCAGAGTCAGACAGTCAGCCAACTTTTCGCGTAATTTCACGTATTTTGTGCAAATACACTCAAATATGCCACAACAACAATAGCAGCAGAGACAGCAACAATAACAACAACAAGTTTGAGCAAACAAACCAAGCAATTTTTTGCGCATTTGCCTTTAGTTGTTTCTAGTACGAAATTCTTTGACTGGGGACAACTTTGTCAGTTTTTACGTAAAATTAAATTTTATTTATTCATACATTATATTATTTTATTAATGCGTCTGTTAGGCAATTTCCAAATCAAGCGTATCCATAGTAAACACACAAAAAAACAAGCGGAAAATAAATACAAAATTTGTGCAAAGAACACAAAGGCTGGCTGAGAGAGTACTTTACGAGCATTGTTTAAATATTTGCACAAATAATATTGATTGCTTGAAAGATGCACAGAATGTGAGTGTGAGTGTGAGTGTGTGAGTATGAATGGCGACTGAGCTTTTAAACTAATTGGGTCACTGCTTGGAGCTGACTCACTCGGACCCAGGACAATCACATCCTTCCGTTTGCTTGGCCTTAAAAGGCAAACAGCAAATTGTCTGCGATATAGCAAAAAGCGCAACTTCATGCGTATTTGTTGTACTTCATCGAACAAACGTTGTTTGCTTTGAGCAACAATGACGCTGCACTTTCTCAAAGCAAACACTATACAGAGCCAGAGATGGCCATAGACTGCCCTCATTCAATATTGATAATAAAAAATGAGAAAAAAAAGAAGGTAGAAAAATAAAGAACTTTTTAATGAACTCTAGAAGATATTAAGAATAAGGCAAACACTATTGCCGCAGTAATATGTATTTATGTCTGAAATAAGTCATTTCTGTGCTGTTGCCTTCAAGACTAGCAGAAACAAAAAAGAGTTTCAATTTCGTTTAGGAATCGTATCGCTGTTGGATAGACTCTAAGCTGAAAGTGATTTGCCGTAACGATTGTGGCTCTCAATTTACTCGTAAAATTGTTGACAGCAGACCCAAAAGAAACAAAAACAAGGAAGTGAACTCCAAGCGAAAGTGTATAACTAAGGAAATACCCTGCACGAAACATTTTACGCTTGCGGCTGCAAAACTAAGTAAAATAGTAATTATTAAAAAAATAGTTAAAGAAATAAAAGAGAAAAATGCAGAACTAGCTTGCTTAGTGTGCCAGATCGAAGCAATCTGTATCAATTATGTGCTTCGACGTGCCTCCTGCTTGCTCTTGGCCAAAACTATCATGCGACTTGTAATGGGTTAAGGGTATCAAAGGAGGGCCGTGCGTACAAAACACTGTAGCATAAATCCAGGCGCTGCGGCATGCGCTTAAACTGATTTTTATGTGAGGAAAGGGACAGGCAGAGAGGCTAGCGCAGCATCAACTGGTCAGGACAATAGTGCGTAAAGCAGGGACAAATTGTCTATTTAGAGAGAGAGAGAAAAAAAGGGATACAAGGTCAGCCACACAGGAATAACAAGAGCAACAAGGAATTGCTACAGCTACAGCAAAAATAGACAGTTGCGACTTAACGACCCTCAACATTTTATAGTCTATAGACGAAGTCTGAATAATTTATGCGCCATAAAAATGAAATCGAATTGCTGCTGCTGATGCTGATGCTGCTCTTGGCTGGATGTTGGTCGTTTAAAAGGGAGTCATCAGGAGGCAATTTATTGCGAAACGCTCGGACATATGTGAGATTTGGGGGCGGTGACGGCTACAGGTAATCAAAAATGCGTAGCAAACACACTTTATGCAAATTAGTTTTAAATGACAACAGTGGCAAAAGGCGAAAGTTGTTGTTACATAAATAACTGGGGCGACTGTGACTGTGAAAAAATAAATTAAATTAAATGATGTTGAAAAAGCAGCGGACCCAACAAACCTCGACCAAAAACTCCAAACCAAAAATTGTAGCTTGACAACGCGATAAATTTCATTATTGAGCCCATGACCCAACAAATATTTGTTTATTGCTTTTGTTTTGCTCTGCTGCTGCTGCTGCTGCTGTGTTGGAGGACAAAATGTATGCAAAATAGCTTAAAATTATAGGAAATTGCAATGAAAATATTTGCACTGCAATTTTGTAATCAAATTAGGCTTAACAAAAACTTTGTTTTGTTTATTAATTTATCAACAACTTTTTGCAAGTGCCAAATGGAGGATTTTACCTCTCATGCGACTCATGCGAGTCGAATTGAAATTGAAGCATCGCGATATGGAATTTAATTGAAAGATAGTTTTCCGATACGCGAGGCACATGAAATTGCAAAAATCTCGCGGTACATTACGTGATCTTGTTTCCCAATGCGTTTTTATGCCCTCCAAGCATAGGCAATACGTAAGTGGGGTATATTAGCTATATAATTTGAGATGTAATAGACAAAGTGCTGACATCTTAGTGAGCAATACAAGCTAACTGAGCATACATAGAAACCATTGTCTTGCCGTATGTAGTAGTTCGACTTGTGCGAGTACAGAGTATTTCTTAGTATTTGCTGCAGCACAACTGCAAAACTTTGACTTGCTCCCGTTGGCAATGTCTTGGTTGGCATGGTCGTGGTCTGGTCGTGGCCTGGTTTTGGTCTGCTCTTCGTCGCAATCGCAGACGCAGCCAAAGGTGACGTGACTCGACTTGAACGTGCGCCCCATTAGTGACATCTAACGTGGTTTCTTTTTTTTTGGCTGGAGGAGGGGCAGGGGACACAACGTAAACATGATCATCATGCATGCCGCGCGCGCCATTCACGTTGCCGCATGAAAAGTGGAAAATTGGGTTAACAGTGCCAAAAACGCAGACAATGGCAACAACAGCAGCAGCAGCAGCAGCAGCAGCAGCAGCAGCAGCAGGAGGAGCAGTGGCAGGAGTAGCAACACCAACAGCAACAGCGACGTCGATAAATCAGCAACAAAACACGCCCCAATTCTCACTCTTGCAACCCCTGCATCTATTCTTCGTATCACTTGCTGCGTGGCATGCCACAAAACGCAACACGCAGGTCGTTGGGCTAAAATAGATTTAAAATTTATAAATTATGAGCATTTGTTGCAGCAAATTGAAATGTTACATTCTCAGCGTGCTGATATTTCTATTCAATGTGATTTTGCCCCTCTCACTCTGGGCAGCTTTAAAAAAAAAATAATATGATGGCAGCATATTACTGAGCACAATGGAATGATTGAAGTCTGTATAGATGGAGGGCTCAGGGCGAAAAATGACAAAAAGAAAGTCGCTTTAATACTCTTATATACCCTGTAATATTGTGCTGGCATGGTGAAACGACGGAAGTGGATTTTTTATTTATTTTATGAATTTTTTATATAGCCAAGCTCTTTGGCATTTTCAAATTAATGTAATATTTGTGCACAATTGTATGATTGAAGTCTGTGAGTGGTGTAGGTGAAATTACTCAATGATGTTGGTATGAAGTATTTTGCTCTGTAGTATTCAATGATATTGTTCTTCAGCTCACACAATGTTGACTTTTATTTAGTATTTCATGTTTACTGCTTCATCTGTTGAGCATAGCTTCTAGACATATATTCGCATCAGTCAACACAGCTTTTGACATTTTAGGCTGACATTTAGATTCTGTAATTTAGCTTGCTTTCTAATCACATCATCTGTTGACAATTTCATAGTCTCTGCAAATATGTATCCATTCACTCACACTTTGAAAAAACACTGAGAGAGCAACCGATTGCATCGGGTCTTCAACGACTTCGTTCGCGATCGCACGAAACCTTTCTCTTTGCTTCGGTTCTCTCCAAGCATTTGATAAGTCTTTTGTGTATGTATTGCTGAGTACGTGAGGTTTGTCATCGTTAAACACATCAACAGCGTTCGTGAGTGTGAGTATGCGCCTATGCATGTGTATGTGAAGACAGCTTCCAAAGACTCTCTGCTCACTTAATAAACATCATGAGAGCGGCATTCGTATCGCAAACAAATATCACGAATAGTCGCAACGTTAAGCGCTCAACCGAAGTCCAAAACGAAAAGAACCGAAGGCCCACGCTCAGAGCGTCATTCCTATCGCTCCCCAATCAATCGTATGAAACGAATAGTCGTAACGTAAACCGCTCAACCGAAGTCCAAAACGAAAAGAACTGAAGGCTCAACTGTTATTGTGCGAGCTATTATTACGTATCAAAAAATTACTCCTAATTATGAAAATATTAAGTATTAAAAAAAGAATATGTAAACAGTAAATAAAGATAAACTCTTCATAAATGAACTTAATCTTAAAGATTTTTCTAAAATTAATCTAAAGTCAAGGGAATTAATTGAGGTAATCTCTAAAAACCTCAGTTACATGTTCTTCTATCGTAAGACGGTCTTACTAAGACCACTTCAATTAAGAGCTCATCTTATAAATTTCTATTTTGAAATTAATATTAACTACACGTGCCTTCCATAGAAACTGAAAGCAAACATTTCCATCTACATGGAGTCCACAAATAAGTTGTTTATAAAGTAAATACAAATATATTCTCAAACGGACCTAAATTCTGCTTGACCTTTTCCACATTGAGCTTCATTTTAGCACCTGTTTTATGGCCGCCGTTCATTAAACTTCCTCAGATCAAGTAATGTATTTCTATGTACAAAAAATAAGAATAAAAATACAGCAGACCAAGTACTTTCATCATTAGATGAGCCTGCGGTCCGTTAGATGAGGCCGCCCACCTTGAAAGCTGGCCACGTCGATTGCCAGTGCCGACTGTAATCTGCTGTCAGGCATATGCAAATATGGCAGAAGAACATGTTGTTGTCAAGTCTCAACAGGCTCTGCTCTGCTTACATACACACATTATGCTGTCCGAATAAGCAAAAAGGCCAACGGCACAAATGAATATGCGGCATAGACATAGGTAAAATGCTTTGTTGGACAACACAGAGATGGGGCGAACGAGAGTGAGAGAGTGGGGGGTGGTGGACTGATGGAAGACTGTAAAAATTCTTAAGATGCCTACAAGGTAAATGCTGCCTCAGCAGCGTTTAACTTGACTTAAAGTTTTTGCCCAACCACAGCCGCTGTGCTAGGCACGTGTTATGAGCGTCTCCCACTCCAAGGCAGCAGGCAGCAGGCAGCAGGTGTTGCATACACACCAAATATTTCAATGGAGCTGCGAAAGTTTCATTGACTTGACAGGTGGTGTGTGTGTGTGTGTGTGTGTATATATTTCACAATAAGTTGGCCCAAGTGTAATTGTTACCGTTTAAATTTCCATTAAAGGACGCGCCTAGGCAAATGGGGCCTGAGGGTTGCCGGCAGAAGTCGAAGAAGCCGCTACACACAAAATATGTCACATTTAAGCTGCGCTTTAGACAACCGCAACAATAACAACAGAAACACCCTACGCAATAACAACAATAACAACAACAACAATGTAAGCGGAAACAATGGCGACGTTTACAACAAAAGCCGAACGCTTTGAATAGGCCGCCCGCTATTAACAAACCATAAAGTAATTTCTTGCTTTCCTGCACGGAAATTAGACATTTTGTCAAGGGAACACTCAACGTGGACGCTGACTGCGACGGCGACGGCGACTGCGACGGCGCTGCCAACGTCAAGGATAACAATAACAGGAACAATAACAAGCTAAACAGGCCGGCAGGACACTCGGCTGCCAAGTTAAAAGTGAAAATATTATAATGAAGTATGTTGTTAGCTGTTTCGAGATTTTGCAAATGTATCCATCAGATATGCTGCAGAGGCTCAGAAAAAAAATACAAAAACATTTTATAAGTAAACAAGCAGCGGCAAGAAAAAGTTTGTCTATTTAAAAAGTTTTTGCGCAAAAGTTATAAAACATGAAAATATTTCTTAATTATTTTTATAAACAACGGCAGCTACGTCTCGCTGAACCAGCCCCAGGGACTGGGCTCGATTTTTGGCCAGCAGGCCACCATGCCCACCTACCCCGTGTGCCGCCCCCGCTTGGCTGGTTAGGCAAGCGGCTCGATTTGCGTCTTCGAGTGCTGTTTGTCTTGCAAGAATTTTTTTTTTTCTTCTCTTCTTTTCTTTGCCTGAGGTCAGGATTCTGTTTGATTAACATAAATACACGACGACTACAAGCAAAAAGGGAAAAATCCCAGTTACTGTGCTCCCTTTTTATACTCGCTCACAAAACGAAGAGAGTATATTAGTACTTGGCTAATGTGCGTCTATGGTTTTTCCTTTTTTTGAGGAAATTTTTCGATGAACGCGTATTATGCAGTCGCTGGAGCTCGCCTACAACAATTTGACATGAATTTTTTCCGTCTCATGCAAATGCTAAAAAAATTAATTAGCTAAACAGAAAGAAATTTAGAGAAAATACAAACTTGAGGCTGAAGAAGGTCTTGCCGCCACTCACCTGCAATGAGTAGAAGAAAAGTGTGGAAAGAAGCTTAAGATATTTTCATAATTAATTGAATAATATTTTTGGGCAAATATTGAAAAACATTTGAAATATGTATGTAAATCTACATAGATATATGTATGTATATTTGTATATGTATGTATGTGCATGGCAGTAATTTTGATTGCCGTTATCTGCATTTTATGATGCTTCTGCCGCCGCAGAAAATTTCCAAATGGTTTTTGATATATGTACGTTTGTGTTTTGGCCATGGCCATAAAATGTGGCGAATGGATAAACGGAATTTTTGGCGGTTGAATTTGTATTTTGCATTTTCATGCAGCTGCAACTTTGATGATTTATATGCCCACCCAGAGAGAATTGCAAAACACCAAACAGCAGAATGTCAACAAAATATTTTAACACAATTGTCAAACCTTAAAACAGGTTTTGCTCACTGTCAATCCTTAAAGACTTTAAGTTTTACTTTATATATATATATTTAATAATTAATTATCCACATATTTCATAAATAATTGGGCAAGGCTAAATATGCCTATTGATGCCAATTAATAATGTAGAATTTATCAAACAAGCAAAGCTGCTATGCAGCTTACTTACAATGCCCTCTAGCAGTTGAGGTCTATCAAAAAAGGGACTTGTTTTCCTTTTGTGTGTTTGCTATTTAAGTAGGGTTCCGTTTCCGTTTTGCTGCTTTACAAAGCTTAACAATTTATTTTCAAAACAATTTTTGTATGTGGCACAACTTATTAACCCGCCAACAACTGGACCCACGCTCCCAGCGGGCGCCTTCTTCAATTATGCCCAAACCAATTCCTTTGTTTATATGTATTTCTCTTCTACATTTTTCTTTCTACACATTTAATTTTTGTTGTATTTAATTTTTTTTTTGTCTGTCTTGAAGCTCTTGTTATCTGCGAGGGTTTGTGGCCTGCATATTTGTGCCATACGACTTTTAGCATTGCTATTTTTCCACACACACACAGAGAACAAAAAAAATTTGTGTTTTTTTTTTCAGGCATTTTCCGGAGCCTAATGCAGAGCTCTTTACCCTCTGTTTTCTGTTTGCCTGTGTGTGTGTGTGTGTTTGCATTTGTCCTCCTTTGCCAGCTTTGCACCCGCAACAACAACAACAACAACAACTAGGACAACGTTCGCCAGAGAAACTAATTTCTTGCCGTTTTCTCCTGTTTTGTGTTTTCGTGTTTAGCTCGCGGCTGTTAAGTTTTTCTCATTGTTGTTCTTGTTGCTGCTGCTGCTGTTGTTGTTGTTGTTGTTGCAGTTGTTGCTGCTGTTCAGCTCTCTTCTTTTTGCCTGCAGTTTTGCGATAGCACGCATTTCGCTGTTCGCTGCGAGTTGTTCAAATACCCTGTATAACTATTGAAACAAGGTATTTTGAAATTAAAATAGTTAGAGTTTATTTAAACATTAAAACTCATCAAGTGAAGAGAATGAATGAGTTTTTTAAGTGAATTTTTATCTAAAATAAAAATAACTTCAATTTATTTTTATTTCATCAAAGACTTTCTTAGTCATTCAGTTTATTTCTATAAGCAACAATTACTTGAGATGGCAGGTAAGACAGCTCCAATTATTTACAACGATTTCCAGATCATCTCCAAGTCGATCATACCTCACTGTTACATGCTCTCTCGTTGTTGTTGTTAGCTTGTTAGCATGCCATAGCTGAAATGGCATTTCCTGTTGTTGTGGCTCGACTTTAGCTGCTGCCCAGCCAAAGTCCGCCGGGTAAGATATTTAAATTATTATTCGGCGTAGACAGAATGAATTTGATTGGGGGAAAAACTAAGTGAATGTAGCCCGAGGGACTTCACGTGTCTATCCCATGCGGCCTTTGTGCGTTTCACCTGACAGGGGTCGAAGCGCGCGAAGGAGGAGGCGAATGCCACCTGGTTTGCATTTGTCTGAGAGAGAGAGAGAGGGAGATGAACAGTGAGAGAGAGATAACAATTCGTTGCATTCAATTTTCGAGAGAATTTCTTTTCTTAATTAGTTGCAGTCTGTTTAATTTATGGCATCTGGTGCCTGCCCCAAACCAAAACCAAAGTTCACCGATGCATGCTGCATGCATGGCCCTGACTGTGAATCTGTTATGAATGTTCAATATAATTCACATTCAATTGCCAGTGGGTTGGAGGCGCCACATGTTGATGTTGTTCTTGTTGTTGCATCCACAGAGGCATAAAACTGATGGACAGCCAGCGGGCAAGCACACGACTGCGGCATGCAAACCCCTTGTCAGCGTACGCTACCGTAAACAAAACATTCATCAACATTTTATACACTCAACATGTGCCCGAATCACAGTGCTCGCTACCTCTCCCTCACTCCCACACAAACTCTCCCTCTCTCTCTCTCTCTATCGTTCACTTTCTCATCCTGCCTTGAGCTGCATTTATTTGTTTGTATTTTCGACTGGCTACTCCCCTTCTTGCCTTTTCATCAATTTGAATGTTCTTTGAAAAATCACAACTAATTAACTTTGCCTATGGATCCAAAAGAGAAAATTATGACGAATCCGTTTTGGAATAGCTGGAAAAAGTGCATGAGTCGTCTGTTTGCTATGTTTGCGGCTAGGCGTGCCAGATGTGCTGCATTGTTGCAATGCAAGCGCAATGTTTACGGCTATAAATAGACAACAGATTTTTCCCGAAACAGTTTCCGGTTCTTGCTAATGTTCTAGTTTATGGCCAAACAGAGCCACGACTCAGCTAAATGAGGCACAGCCGTAAACGAGATGTTGTCTGTGTTCGGTTGGCGTCAAAGGTCAAAGAGAGCCAAGTAGTTCAAACGAAAATTTCAATGTCAATTTAAAGCATAATTCATAAACATATAATTTACATATTTATTTTACTTTAAATCATGTCTGACATTTCTTTTTCTATTTATTTCAGAGTCTCCTACTTTGAATGTTTTACAGATATTTAATTTATTTCTGAAAACATTTTTCTGTTCAATAAATCATTGTCAGATAAAATTTAAGAAATTACAAAATTAAAAGAAAAATGTGGAAAATTATGAAATTACATAAGAAATTATAAGAAAATATATTTAAGAAATTTTTAGACTTTAAGCTCTTTATTTGTCGTAAAGCTGGCAAGCCTTTACAACCCCAAGCAAGTCTTGATTCGAGTTCTGTTTAATGTATTATATATGTATTCTTCTTCATTTATTTTGATGACTTAACCAACCTCTTAACTATATGTAAAACAATTTAATAATTGTTAACTTGTGGATAACCAACACAACAGCAAGTTTTGCTATCATATTTAATTCACTTATAAAATACGCATAAATTATTTCAAAGTTGTTTTCCGCTAAACAAAAGAATACTTTTCAATTGAAGGCAATATACTTCTTAAACTAGAGCTGTGCCATTTTTTACTTGAATTTTCAAATTCTTTTTTCAGTACACTTCGTTGACCAACTGCAGTTGATGTTGGGCAAGACAATGGGGCAAACTATTGGCCCGGCTCAAAAGATTTTTTAGTGGCGTCCTAATTGAAATATATATGTATGTATATGCACGTGTTTATTTGCCAGCTGCTAGAGAAGTTGGAGAAGTTCGTTGTAATTGCAACAACTCTGAAATGCCAAAGTTCATAAAAACTGAGTAATTTTTGCATTTGCCGTCTGTTGCGGCTGTTGATTGTTTCCCGGACAGCCGCAGCCATTGTTCCGACCTCGCCTCGGAATGTCGATGAGCGGGTAAATTCTTAAGAAACTTTTCCATCATCAACAGTGACAGGATCTGCGCCTGCCCTCGGCTGACTCGCCAAGCAGGTGAGCTGTCTGCTCGCTGCATACACAATGAAAGTATTTATTAAAACAAACTTTGCTCTAGCTCTCGCTCAGTCTTTCTCTATTCTCTGTTTATATTATCTATCGGTCTCCCTTTCTTTCTTTAGCTTTTAGAACGCTGTGCACTATGGGCACATTTCATGAATTTACTTGCAAAATTGTTGCTTGATTAAGTGTTTTGTCAGCGATGTTAAGTTAACAGCTGTTAAACTTAACAGTTCTGTGCGACAATTTAACATGGATTGCAAGTACCTTAAGTCTTAGTCAATTGACTAGTTTCAAATTAGTTTAAACATTGTTCATAGCTAATGCCTTTTGAACTATTAACTTGTTCCACTGTCTACTATGATAGGGCAAAGTTTGGCGCAGTTTGAAGCGGTTTCGCTGCAGTGCTGCAGAGCTGCTGCCGCTGTCGCCCAGGCGCATAAATGTCACTTAGACGCTCCTTGACGCTGGCCATGCGGCAGAGACGCAAGCGCCCAGCAGCTATTGTGCTCGCAATTGCCACATCGCACCCGCTGAGCAAATTGCGAAAGTGACAATTTCGACAGCCTCACAGCCTCAGATACTCGCAAATGCATCGTCGACATCGGCGTCGGGCATCGACGCCTGGCCAAAGTGTAAGTGCAAATTCAGTTTGGTTTAATTTCGACAGTCTGTGTGGTTGGTTGGTCTATTGCCGGAGCCGTCGCCACTGACCAAATGCTGTCAAGCGTTGCCAGTGAGCGTGCGTCCTTTCATCTTGCCGACCTGCATGCGACGCGTCGACGGCGGCGTCAGCTGCGATCTTTATTAAGTTTTCGCTTACTTTTCGCCGAGTGCGACAAAAAGTTTTCCCTGCCAAGTTTTGCCTTCAAACAATTTTCTCTTGTTTTTCTACATTTCGGCTTTTGTTTTCTGGTAAAGATTTCACTTGCTGTTTTCCCAACACTCTTTCTAACCAGTCACACCAGACAGACCAACCGACAGCCAGACAAACGAAATCTCGAGCAACTTTCATTTTGCTAAGAGTCCTCAACGAATTTCCCGTCTAGAGCTGTTCCCCCATAAAAATATCTCTGCCACTGCACACTGAGCTGAAACCAATTTAAAAAGAGTTTGTCTAAACTGGCAACCATTATTGAAATTAGCCAATGGCGTGCAGCACTTGCAAAAATCTTTCAGCTACTGAACTTCATTTGGGTTTATCTAATATTTTTTCTTCCAACTGTAAAGCACTTTTCATATATCTCTTTCCACTGTGTCACATTTGTATATTTGCATTGCAGTTATTGTTGTTGTTATTGTTGTTCGGAATGCCGGTAACTGGGTTTATTTGTTCTCTGCAGCAAATATGCTCGATTGCATTTGAGTTATTGTTTGTGGCGCAGTTGACAGGCTCCTTCCAGAACAGACTCCGGATGCTGGACGCTCAGTGGCGCCTCCCTTTACTTCCTTTTCACTAGCTCTCTCTCTCTCTCTCTCTCTGCCTCTGTTGCTCTGGCAGACACGCTCTGGTCTCTGGTGGCATTACACATTGCTTTGGTGCTCCCTTTGGCTGCCCGTGCATATTCAATATTTTGGTATTTATCTTGTCAGACAATAAAATAAAGCAAAGTACGCACATTGTAGATAGCTATTGGACATGGAAACCAGCATGCATGCATACACCCACACAGAGCTGATGCAGTCTAGAAATAGGTCAGTAGTGTCAAAGTTCTTGTCGCTGTTAGGTTCTTCGCATGCCAATGCCGAGCCACAGGAATTTACATGTTCGAATTTTACGTAAGCGTCCATAAGCTGCCAACGAGTGAATACACTCGAAGAAAATGCGAGCGCTTCCTTAACTACACAATTGAAGTCTTTACATGCATAGAAAGTTGATATCAGAATTTTGTGCTTATTAAAATTTATTCTTCCATTGTATTGAGATTTGTAAGCAAGATTTTTTTGCTAATATTTTTTAAAAGAAATCCAAGTTGAAGTTAGTAAAATTCAAAATTCACATGTAAACTTGAATCAAAGCAGCTTTAGTTGAAACCTAAATTATTTACAATAATTGTCGCATGATATTTTCTATATTTTATATAACAACAATTAGAATTATAAATATATTTTCTACAAGACAACATGTTAGTGGAAGGATGTCGAGAGATTGTGTTCCGGCTAATGCCGAAATTGGTCAAATTATTGCTTGATTCGGAACTGGAGAATGAGACCTATACATATTGTTTGGAAGTTGCGCTGCGCCAGCTCGAGAGCTATGCGAAGCCTTTAAATAACGCGGAGCGTATCTCTCAAAATCTAGCCGACTTTATGGATCGATATCTGTGCGAACAGCTGCCAATTATGGCGGTAACTGTTAAAGCGCTCTCGAATGTGATTCTCGATGATGTCTATATAACGGATTCCTTAAAGTTGGCACTGCTAGATTTTATGTTGTCTGTTAACTTTAAAGCCTTTCGCTCCGTTCGCATTCATTACGATGACTATATGGCACGCAGAAAGAGAACGTTCAGAGCTCTGGCTGAGGTTCAGGGCAACAAGTCTTTATACTATACCAAAAGTGAACTGAAGTTGGATTCATCTAGACAAACGTCAAGTACGAAAGCCAATTCCTCCTCAACATCTGAGGAAGACACTCTTGACGAATCCACAGTCACTTTGCGAACGTTGCAATCCCAAGAAATTTCAGAAGAAATGGCAACATTGGCCAGATCGAGTTCTGGTGAACTCAATGCAAATCATGCTGAAGAATCAATCATTCAGCCTCCAAATTTAACGCGTTGCAATGAACTGAATAGCAATCGGCGCTTCATTGTTTCATTTGGCATCTATTTGCGCAGAAAGTTCAACAATGCAGCGCAGTGCTTGAAGGAGTACGGTGAGGAGGGATTCGTCATACGCGAAATACTCTGCATGTTCTTTCTGCCAGGCAATTGCCACTACTTTCACATTGTCAATCATTTGATACAGCTACGTCCCGATAGCATCAGCAATGAGAATATTAAGCAAATGATTTTGGATAAGTTTCTGAAGCCCATGCAGTATATGCAAATGATACAGCTGTATATCAATAATAATGAAACGCCCCGTGACAATAGCGTACGAATGGAGACGTTGCTCAGTCTAACTGCGGCACTCAGACGCTTGATCAAACCAATTGTGGAGGTGCTCACACAATTCGAGCGCAGCCTGTCCAATGATTTTGAGGTATTAAGCCTGCGCGACTTGCGACATGCTACAAAGGCAAGTTTCAAGGCGCTTGAACGCTTGTGGAAATTGGCAGCCGCCAGTTATATCTCCTATCCGGCTGAGTTTGGCAACGAGCCCCACTCACGTAGTCAGCACATCTTGTGCAGTCTGGTCGAGCTGACGTTACAAAGATTAACCACAAGAGACCAGGGCCGACGCGCCTATGCCGCTACTTTGTTGTTGCATGTGCTGCAGGTGCCATGCCGCTTCCTCGACAGTTGGTGGCAGTTGGGCGAGTTCAATGACTGGTATGAAGAATTTGCTTTTAAGAAAACGGAGAAAAATGGTCGAACCGAATATTTGATGCGCTCGTACGAGCATGGTCAGCCGTATATGAAAATCTGTAGGATCTATAGGATTATAAAGCGACATATCGAATCGGCTGGATCTGCAGTCGCTGCTCTGCGCGATTCGCAGCGTTTGGCGGGCTTTGTGAACGAACATCGAGCATTGTTTGAAATGAAATTGCATCAAACAGTTGTGCGCTCCGTGCACGAGGAGCTCAGATTTTATCAGATGGGCCCAGAGAAACCAGTTGAACCAGGCCTCGATATATTCTGGCAGCTAAGAACAACCGAAGATGATCAGTTGCGTTGCCTTTACTATGCATACTACAAGGAGACCATGTCAGACTTAAGTCAACCAGAATTCTGCAACATCGATGAGCTGCTGAGGCGTTGCCAAAGCTGTGTAAGCTATACGCCACTGGCAGAGCTCATCTGCAAGACATTTGAACGTCATCTAGAGCAGCGTGCGCTGCTCGTAAATAGTTATGTAACTCACCTTATCAAGGATCGATTTCAATTGACTAAAGTGCTGGAGAAATTACGTTCGATCTATTTACTGTTAAATTTCAATCAATTTGCTGAGCAATATTCACACGCATTTGGCTACTTCGAGAGCGGTTTGATTGCCAAGGCTGCCGAGCAACTGCAGAGCATTTTGAATAAGCATAATTCAACGGCAGTGCCCAGAAATGAGATATTTTATGTGGCGCTGCCCATTAGCAATATTGAGCAGATTACATTGGCCTATAGCTGCGACAAAATGTTGGCCAGCATAATTACAGAGAAGCAGCTCAAATGCTACAATGAGGCATTTCGCATACGATTGCAGCTATATGTGACGGTCTATCGATTGCAGCAGCTGCCGCAACTCAATGGGGATCAGGCGGCGGCCGAGTCTCTGGCTCAACTTCAGGCCACAGTGCTGAAGGCTCTGGATAAGCATTTCAGAATGAGGCATTTGAAAAAGGCTGTGTCGCAACTAGATGAGATTTTGCGACGCTGCGAGAAACCATCACATCTACAGGCAGCGCATCAGCAATTCGTGCAGCTCATGAGCTCGAGCCTAAAGCTACGCGTCTATCGTACGCAGCACGAGCTGCACGAGCTGCTAACGATGGCACGCATTGTCATCTGTCTCTGGCGACGTGTTGAATACATTCACTCCAACAACATTACTGAGGATAATGAGTGCGACTTTCAGGGAAAGTATGCTGTGCATAATATGGCCTATCTGATGTCTGTGACGGCTGCTACGAAGGCCATGCGTTGCCTGCATCCGCTAAAGGATATTGTCAAATAGTTTTTCATATAAAAAAAATGTTTAAAAAAAAATTCCGCTTAAATCTCTTCAACTGCATCAGCAAATCCGCAAATAAGTTTTTATCAATTTTCGGTGTGTGACAAAAACCGCAAATTAAATCGTTTTGGGCTGCCCCGACGCAATTTATTTGTAGTGTGTAGCCAAAGCCGCAAGTGCCACGCCCACTCGCTTAAATGAAAAAAAAAAAAAGCTCGCCAAAATTAGAGCTGGCAGCTGGACGAGCTCGACTATGCCAAATCACATGCAGCAACCAAAATGATTCAACGGATTCTGTGGCCGCAGCGGTTGCTGAAACATACATACACAAATATAGATATATATATGTATATATATTTAAATTGCCAGCAAGGCGCTGGCCAATAAATAAAAAAGAATATATATATGCAAATAATTTCATTGAATGACGCCAAGTGTCATAAATTGGTAGGTTAAAAAGGCTGGATTGGGCTCATTTTGGGTTTTCGAATCGTTCATTAAAGTTAAAAGAAGAAATTTTAATTTGTAACAAAAAATTGTAACAAATACATATACATATACAAGGGAGGGTGGTTTAATCAAAAGACACAAAAAAACAATTTTTTTTTTAAATTAAGTAAAAAGAAAAAATACAAATATAAAAAAAAAACCAATTGAAATTCAAAAAAATATAATTTTTATTGAGTTTAATAATGATCTAAGAATTCATTATGAAAATTTCATATACAACAAGAAATATGCATGTATGCATGTAAAAATGCTGTAAGCTCTTTAAACCACCCTCGTCAGCAATGTCGGACTGTGATTCGTTTGCCTGTTTTTTTACGATTTGAACGCCTCAGAGATCGCCTGCTTTATGCGTCTGTCTGGCAAATAGAAAGCAGCTCGTAAAATTTGTTGGCTATACGTGCGGCTGTGGCTGTGTGGTGGGGTGGGGTTGGGTGTGGCAGGGAAGTTGGACAGGTTTATGTGTCGGAACTAGACGTCGTTTAATGCGTATATGCATTTTTCTCATTAACTTGGCGGCCATCTAACAAATAGATAAGCGCCCCGTAGCGCTCGTTAAATAACAAGAATAAAGCTTCACATTTCAAGTGCCAACAAAATGTTTGGCTTTAAACTACAGCGAAACTGGTAGCTGAGAGCTGAGAGCTGAGATTGCAGACAAATTTTTATGTCGTTGCTATGAAATAAAAGTAAATTTTCTTGAATGCGCTTCAGCATGATTCATTCATGAATACAAAACGTCGTCTAACTCTGCTAAAGAAGTATAAAAATACGCACTTGAATTAGAAGAGAAAAATACATACTGCAAATAGGCATAAAGTGCGCCGAGTGAAAGTGAAAGAACTAACACTGAGAGCTCATTGAGTTTTGGGCGTCTTAAGAAGTAGTTAGGAAATTTATAGTGGGAAATGAAATATTTGAAGTGAAAGGGAAATTTTTTACTTGCAATGATTTATTGCCCGAGTTTTTCAGTGTTAAATAACTAGATTATGTTTTTAAAAATTTGTTTTTATATATATTTTATATTTATATGTAATTTTAGGATATATAAAATTCAAATTACTTTAAAAATTTACCAAAATAAAAAAATAAAATAAAATAAACCAAAAAAAAAATAATAAATCAAAATTCAGAGAAAATTAAAATATCTTTTTACTTGCCAAATCAGACAATTTGTTGTATTCATATTCATATTTATTATTTATATTTTATTAAAATAAACAAAATTCGCATTTTATTTTATTTACACATATTGATTTCATTCTATGCATACTTCCAATAACTTCTCTTATGCATATGAAATACAATTATTTAATAAATAAACAAGAGCCGGGTTTGACATCTATTATCATGTTTATAATGCCCTTTTAATGTGCACCCAACAAACAAATTGTTTAAACATATCTTTTTCATTTGATGTCGAACCAGAAAACCATTTTCCCTACCTCCACTTTGCAACTTATTTGTTAAAAAAAAAAAAAGTAGTTCTAGTCTGTGTAATGCGTGAAAATATTTTCATTTACTTTGTGCCCACATTTCGACCACTGCAACCGCATTGGCAAACATTTTAAATACCTTTTTGCATTTTTGCTATTAGTTTTCATTTGATTGTTAGCCATGGTTTTTATTATTATATTTTTATTTCAGTTTCAGTTTTTTTTTACAACATTTTTGGGATTGTTGTGTGTTAAACTTAGTAGAGATTTCGTTTGTCTAGATTTATTTGATTTCATTTGCACAGTGAAAGAACTTTTTCAATTTCAGAGCGCTGAGCGCTCCATATCCAGCTCTATATTCAAATTTCAATTTAGTTTTTGCTGTGAGCTCTCGTTTTGTTTTGTCTGCTGTCTGCTGTTGTTTGGTGGCATTTTATTAAATAATAAAAATTCTAATTAAATTTTTTTATTGAAAATACGAAAAATCATGCGGTTCATTGAGCGCTTCAAGCACATTTTCCCAGCAAAGTTTTTGTTTCAAATGATTTTTCTCACAGCGCCCCGTAAAGTAAATAGTAAATATTTACTCTTAACATCTGCCCTGTCGCCTTCGACGCGTGGCTCGTGCTGCATTTCAATAAAACAATCAGCTGTCAAAAAATATAAACACGGTACAGCACGGCCGGAATCGGATGAAGCTTGGCTTCGAATGCCCTCGGCCGGGCGGCCCCAGCGACCACCAAAGTTGATTTGCATGTCATTAACAGCCAGCAGTCAAAATGGAATCACATCGAAACCGAACTGCAGACAACTAAAAATAAATCCCTGTTGATGCGGTGGTTGTTGTTGCTGCTGCAGTGACTGCTGCTGCTGCTGCTGCTGCTGCTGCTGCTGCTGCTGTTCCTGCTGCTGTTGCAGTGACTGCTGCTGTGGTTCTGTAAACAAGTCGACACTAAAAATATCACATGTCGCCCCCAACTAATTAGCTGTGCCTAGTTGGGTTCGCATATATCTCAATATTTGATTCAAACAAACATTTGGTGGGAAACTTTTTGGACACGCCCCATAAAGAGCGAAAAGACAAATGATTTTCCGCATTTGGTTTGATTTTTGATTTTCCCATGAACTATGAATGAAGTGAAGTTTGGCTAATTATGAATTCCGTTGTCGTTTATTTGTGTGAAACACAATACAAATTGTAAAACAAAATATGGCATCAAACTGAAAATAATATGAACTTAAGTTTGTGAGTGAGTAAAGAGAAGAGCTGAAAATTTGGAATATTGATGAGTGTAATCTATTGGAAACAGAATATACGAATAATTGAATTTATATACCAGCACGGTTTCAGCAATGATAGATGATGCCAAGATAAAATTATCTAAAATTTCTTTAGATGTGAATAGAATATGATAATCGCCGATTGCGAAGCAGTAGGAGAACTGGCGTAACAGAGTATAACACTGTTAATAGCAGAGCATGTTAACGTGTGGGAGGAGTAGTTCCTGTTAATGTAATCTGACATTAACACAAAGTATTTAAAGATATAATCTTAAGTAAAGCAAGAGTAACAACGTTGAACATAGTCAAAATCGAAAACCAATTGGATTTACAGTAGATTATAGCACACTCGCACACATATAGCTTAGACTCTACATCATGACGATATTTGTATGTATGTACTACAGACCTTAGGCTTCACATATTAGCTACGACTATGAAAGATATTTTTCAATTTTACCAAAAAGTTCATCAAAATGTGCCCCAGAGTTAGGTTGATAATCATGTAAAATCAAAGTTCACTCAATAAGCAACGGACAAAAACAAGGTGCAGCTACATAGTAGATGGAGAGCAGAGCCTTTGGAATTTATGGATTTGCATCAGTTTTTGGTTTGCATTGCAAATGTAAACAGTGCTGTAAATGACAGACAGAGATAGTGGGACAGAAAGAGATAGAGAGAGAGAGAGAGATATACCCAGACATGGCAAGGAGGCAAGTGTAACCAAGGATTACTCGTAGATTTTGGATGCATGTGAATCCAGAATCTGGAGTAAATGTTTGGTTGTTGCGCCAGCTGCAACTCAACTGCAAGTTGTTGCGGTTGCGGCCCAACGACAGCCAGCTTCAAAATCCCAACCAAAATTATTAATATGACTTTAGGTGCCGAGTTCAGACGCGTCTCCACCTACTACTACTAAGCAGAGTAGCTGCTCCTGGTTGCTGTTGATGTTGCCGCCGCTGCTCTCTGCTGTGGTTGCCAAGACAACCGACAATGCAGCCGACAGACAGACCTCAATGCATGTCTGTTAGATGCATTTACAGTGACCCCGCCCATTCTCTTCTCTCCCTCTCTTTCTCTCTCTCGTTCCCTTTCTATGTCTGTTAGAATTGGGCTTATGCCTTCTTTGCTAGCTACTGAGCAAATTATGCCTAAGCTCTGCCTCGCCTACCTTTATGCCTTGGCTCTTTTAAATAACTGTATGCCATGTGTGTGTGTGTGTGTGAGTGTGTGTGAGTGTGTGGGTGTGTTGCTCAACGAAAAATTATCTGAGCTAGCTGCCATTGCCATGTGCACTTGCTGCCTGTTGTCTGCTAACTCCATGCTACACTCAGAGAACAAAATGAGTAACAAAATATAATTTGATTTGGAGTGAGTTCATTAGCTTTGAGTTAATTTATTTACTCCTTCAGCAATTTAAGCGCGCTTTACGTTACTTACAGTTTGTGAATGCAGCAGTTCGTTTATGATTGAGAGCTGAAGAGCTCTCTTAGTTCGTGAACAACTGAGCAGCTCTGTCTGAAGCATCATTCCTGAACAATGGAAACAAATGTCTTGTTCTTCTAGCTCGCTAATAAGTGATTATGTTTAGTACATATTTTGAATAAACCGCTCAATTTAATACTCTAGGTAAACTTCACTTGCCGCAACGACAAATTTCAAGTATAAAACTCATACCATGAGAACCTACTTCACATTTTTCTCACAGTGCACTTGCACAGCCTTCGTTTTGAACACTAAATTCTCTGCACATTATTTAGTTGTTAGGGCGGGCGGCATCTTTGTCTGTGCAACGATTTGGTTATCTGGTTGTGGTCTTAGGATTAGGTAACAAAAACACAAGCACACACACCCACACACAGACACAACAAACAACACACACACACGGCTGCATAGAACTAACTGTATTTGTCGCTCATCGGGTCACCTAGGTGAACTAGGCAAAGTGCTTCTTCTATCTGTGCGCTCCTGCTCTACGCATTGTGCTGCGAGTTTCTTTTACTTTTCTGCTATTATTTTTTTTTCTTATATGAATCGCTCTTCACCCTCAACAAGTTTATCGCAGACACCAACTCCAACTCTAATTTACATAACCACGCAAATTAGTTTTGCGTCTGCTGCAGTTTTTATCAGTGAGTAACAGCAACAACAACAACAGCAGCTAGGAGAACTAGCCCTCAACTTTGTCACGACTGTTTGCCGCCTGCTGCTTTGGCTGCAACCAGCTTTCCCCCTCTATTGCCGCCTTTGATGCTACTCCGCGCTCGATCTCACACCCACAAAACTCCCTTCATGCTTTCCACTTAAATTTAGTTGCCAAAGTTATTTAAACTTTTTTTTTTTTTAGCCGCCACAATTTTTTTCTATTTTTTTTTACTCTACCTTATTTTGCAGTTTTCAAAAAATGAATTTTACTAACTTTTTGGCCAGCATCTGTAGAGCCACACACACACTTATATATATGTATGTACATATATACATATGTATATCTGGTATATAGATAGGCGAGAGCCTCCCGCTTGTCGAGCAGTTGCGACAACAATTCATTTAACATTGAAGCGCAGTTTCTGATTATTTTTATTTCATTTTATTTTATTTTTTCTGCTACAAAGTTTTTGCTAATGGCTCATGTGCACAGTGGAACGAAATATTGTAGAAAGTACAGCTGTTGTTTAATGTAGAAATGAAGATTGAGCATTTGAATCAATTTTAGACTGAGCTACTTTTTCAATATATCTCAAGATAAGTTCATGTTTCTAAAATGAATCATTTCATGGCATTAAGTTTCTAATATCTAAAAGACCTTCCAAATGCCAACTTAACAATTAAGCCCACTGTGCAAGCATTGTTGTAATTTTTGCTATGTTTTATATGGGTTTATTAAAGGTTTCCGTTAACTGGCTGGCTGGCTGGCTGGCTGGCTGGCTGGGTGGCTGGCTCAACTACTGACCGACCGTTCGGGCCGGTCTCCCCAGCATGATTGGCAGCTGAGAAAGTTTATTTTGTTAATGGGGGCACGGCGGTGGCATTAAGGCAAACTATTGGCTATGTTGGGGCTTCTGTTTTGGACAGCGTGGCTAATTGAATTTTTTATAAATTATACAAGTCTAAATAGATACAATGTGGGCAAAGGATAGGGCCAGATAGGGACAGAGATATGGTGAGAGAGAGAGAGAGTGATGTATAGGGTGTGAGAGCGAGCAAGATATATGTATTTGGCATGCTGCAATAGTTGCAGCGCTTTGTCGCTTAACCTTAACCGAGTTCCCGCGGTCGCAGCTTATTCTTTTTTTTTTTTAGTTTTAATTTTTATTTTCCATTTTCCATTTCATTCCTTTTTTTTGTGGGACTTTGGCAACTTTAAATAGAATCGCTTCCTGCAATTTCGCAGCGAGTTGACTAAGGCGGAAAAAAATCAGGCAGCGACGTCGGAAGTTATTTTTGGGGTACGTGCAACAGAAAATGTTGCAAATTGAAAGAAAAGCCCGGCACTCGACAGTCGACAGTCGACAGTCGGTGCTGGAGAGATGGAGCCTCCACTTGACTCCCATATGCTTTTGTTCGCTGCTCTTCCAAATTTTTTTTCTCTCATTTTTTTTTCAAACATTTTTTTTTCTTTGCGGGGCGCTGCATTCTAAGCGATTTTCTGCGATTCGCTGCAAGTTTTTGTCGGATTCATGTGTGTGTGTACATGTGTGTGTGTGTGTGTGTGTGGTTGTGTTAGTAAACGGGGTTTGTACTTAAAGTTGTCTATTTGCTCGTTGTTGTTAGTGTCCTGATTCTGATTCCGATTCTGATTCTGTTTCTGGGTCTGTGTCTGTCTCTGTCTCTGTTACTCCTTCCTCTCGAGCTACCATCCCATCCCAGCTCCCCGCTCAGCTCTCTTCCATTCTCTCGCTCTGTTTGTATGCCAAGAGTTGCATTGAAAATGAAAATGTTCGCACAGTTTTCCGCACAGTTGCATTTTCACTATGCAGCTCGGCGCGGCTCAGTTACTTGATACAGTTTCTGCTCGCTGCCTTCGAATCGCCTCTGTCAGCCCCTCTGCTCATAGTTTGAGCTTGTTTTTTAGCTTCGTTTATATTATTTTTTTGTTTGTATGTCGCCTTTTGCAATGTTTTGGAACCATTCATGTTGTAGTTGTTGCTGTTGTTGTTTTCCTCTTCCACTCAGTCCTGCACTTTTGTGCTTTCTACTTATTTTAAATGCGTTATCTGATTTTTGTTTTTGTTGCAAGCCTCATGCATTCAAAAGCTTGAAGAACTCGAGTTAAAAGTTCAGATTTTTAGATTCCTCCCTGATTTCGCTAGCTGTGGAACCCGCAATCACAGACACCCACATTCGACTAACAGCTGAGCTCTCACAGGGCAGACCATTACAACTAGTAGTCGACAAATTTTGTCAGCTATCGAATCATTATGAGCAGACTACAAACCGAATAGCATTAGCGAGTAATGCAATAAGTACATTATAGTTAAGCTCTTGGGAACTCTACGGCACTTCGAAAATTCCTACCTAGAATTCTTCCCCCGTTTTCAGCTGGACAGCAATTAGCGCACAAAAACATGAAGCTGCATCAATCACATAGAAGAACCTTTACTTCTGCTGCTGCTGCTGCTGCTGCTGCTCCTGCTGCTGCTCCACAGCCAAATAGAAATACAAACTGTTGTAGCAGCACTTGCCACGCCCACCCCTTTAGCTCTGCGCCCACTCTCATCTTTCTGCATGCCGCCCTTCTTTTAATCCGGCAAGCGCATTTGCCAGCGTCATTCATGCAGCTAATTTGATTTTTCCCTCTACAGACGTAGTCTGTCGGTCGCTGTATATCCGCTTCGTAGGAAATATTTTCATTAGACATTTTGTAAATATGAGCAGCTTATGCTCAGTTCGCACAGTTCGCTGTCAATGAGAAATCAAGCCAAGGAGTTCTCTCATCCAATTTGACTTAACGATGACAAGACACTGACTAGACTTGATGCTGAAATGACTATCGAATGACTACGTGCTTCACTCAGACTAAAGTCAAATGATAAAATAAACATATTGCAGCTTGAATACTCTCATTGATCAGCTTATGCATGATTATCAAATATTTACTAGCAAATTCTCAGAGATTATCAATCAAACAATCTATCAAATGAAAGATCTAATAATGAGTCTTGATCTTTACTGCATTTCTATGTATCCCTTTATGCCATAGAGCATCCGTACAGCCTTAACAATCCTGCAACAATTGCAACAAACTAATTGAAGTACATAAAATGTCTTTTTTCATTGCAGCTCTAACGACACCCAGGTGTCTGGTTGTCCAGGAAAAAAAAAGGGGTAAGTCCCGAGTGTAAAGATACAATTGCGATTATGGCTGGCATTGGGTTAACGGTTGGGGAACTGAACTTTATGGCCAGTTTGCTGAGCAGTCTGACAACTTTTGCCTTTGCTTTTAATTAGCACGTGGAATGGCTGTCAAATAATCAACTTTGGCAGCTGAACACACTGAAGAGTTTCGGCTCTGGCTACGTATTTTCATAATTAAATGAAAATTTTCTGTAATTTTTCGAGCGTAAATACAAAAGGCAATCTTTGCTCTACCCCACATTCATACACACACACACACACATACATATACATATATATATACTCTCTCTATCTCCTGCTTTTCACATTCTGTTGAGGGTGTGTGTGTGGGAATATTTGTGAGATTTTGCACGTGTTTTGCACTTTGACGTTGTTCTTACGAATTCGTAAATATTCATTACATTTGTGTATTGTTCCAAGCTTTTCATTTTTCTTTTCAATTTTTGTTACGCGCTACGCACTTGAAGTTATTTGCATAAGGTTCGCAGCGAGAGCTGCTCGTGCAATAACTTCTTCTCATCTCGTTCATTTTTTGCCAGCATTTGTTTACTTTTTAAACGGCGGCTGTTGCATTTTTAATTAGGGCACGATTGACCTTCGGGCCACGTGGTTGTATGGCTGGGGGCTTGGTTCAATATAAGTTTCATAAAAAATGATTTGCCCGCTGCTGCAGTTGGTGGCAGGCAACTGTTTCGCTCTTTGCTGGGAATGCAGCAGCTGCTTTAGCGCCTCAACTATTGACTCAGCCGCTTAGCTCAAATCTGTGCTCTCAGAAACAAAGTCCCATAGAAAGCAAGCATTACAGACCTTGCCCTGGAGTAGAGAGAGGGCAGAGAGAGAATGAGAGCGAGAGAGAAAGCAGCAAAAGAAGAAGCTGCTGCTGCTGTTGCTTCGGCTGCTTGGCTATGGTCTTTGGCATGCTCATCAATGATATTAAGCGAACTTAATCCTTTTACATGCTCCAGCTGGGCGCTTTTTTCTGCACCCGACAGCGACGACGACGACGACGACGTAGGCGAGGTGGCCAGCATCAAAGCCAGTTGCCGTTAGCTGTCTGTACACTGCGAGAAACTATGCAAATGCTTTGAAGCCATATATATAATAAAGAATTTAGTGGTAATATTTTTATAAATTTAAAAAATATTTTTTGAAAGCAACTCTAGCTTTTTTTGCAAAAAAAAAAAAAAAAAATAATAATTCCCAATTAAAAAAAAATATATAATAATAATAATAAAATAAATACAACAAAAATAAATAAAATTAGTTTAGATTAACAAAAAAAAATACAACAAAAATTACAAATAAAATTTGTTCAGATAAAAAAAAATACAACAAAAATTATAAATAAAATTTGTTTAGTTAAAAAAAAAAATACAACAAAAAACAACAAAAATTATAAATTAAATTTGTTTAGATAAAAAAAAAAATACAACAAAAATTATATATAAAATTTGTTTAGATTAAAAAAAAAAAAAAAAAAAAATTCAACAAAATTTAAAAATAATATTTGTTCAGATTAAAAAAAAAAATTACAACAAAAAAGTTTCATGAAATAATAAAAAAAAAAACGTTTAATTAATCCGATTTAATTTTCCAAAATTTTTCCAAGTGTACTTCCTTACTTTATTTTGCCTGGGCTTTGCAATGGAGCCGCGACAAGCTTACATATTTCTTTGTATGAGAGTGTAAATGTGCATGTGTGTGCTTGTGTGTATGTGTGCTTATGTGTCTGTGATCCACAGCCACTCATAAATTTTTCCTGCGTCGCCTTTGGTGACTGGCGAATGCGCTTGAAAAACTTTGTACAACTTTAAGCCGCTTACAAGCTTTGCGCTCTTACCACGCGCCACGCCCACCAAAACCGCTCGCCCACCCTGTCGTTTCCCTGCCTTTGCTTTGACGTGCACAACACTCTCTAACCCCAACTGGCCTGCATCTTGGGCTCGCCTCACGATTGCATTGGTCAAATTCTTACTCATAGATTTCTGACACTCCCCCTTGCCACAAAGCATTTGTGTGTGTGTGTGTGAGACGATTGTATGTGTTTTTTCATTAATTTTATTGAATTGTGAGTTTTTCGCCTTAGCTTTGCGTTGGCTTGGTTTATGCACGTGACCATGGCCGCGACACAAAGAAATGTGCAAAAAAATGCAATTAACCAACTCGAACGGCGAAACCGCAAAAACAACAAAAAATTTTATTCGGTTTGAGTTTGAGTTCTTTTTTTCTTTTGGTTTTAATTGAAATATTTGTAAACAATTAGGAATTTGAAGGGTTTCCTAAGTGAAGTACTCATATGTGCAACTAAATTATAAAGAGGATTGTGCTTTTGGCTGGAAAGAAATGAATGCAGTTCAGTATATAGAAAATACTTTTAAAAATGTTGCAAATTACATTAGAAGTTGTAAAAAGTTTTTATTAAAGATTGTGTTGATTGAGGCAAGCTGTAGAGTGTTTAATTGTAAATTAAACATTTTTAATTTAATTATATTTAATAAAAGTAGTCAAGCCATTTTTTGTGTCTTTTTATCACATTTTATATAGTTTTTTTTTATATTAATATAACAACAAGTAAGTAAAATTTGCCATCTGTGTATCTTAGCCAGAAATATGAGCTAAAAATTTCCACAAAATATGCTTGAGGCAAAGTTCAGAATGTTGAAGAAATTTGGCCAAAATATTTTGGCAAGATAATCATTTCTGGCAAAGCTGTTAATTTTTAAATAATTAAGTGGAAATTGAACTTTTTTTTTTGTTTATATATATAAATTTGTCAGTTGAATTGCATTTCATGAGCGGCAAAGTGAACAAACTTTGTTTTGCCCATTTTTCATGGTAACCTCTAGAAGAACAATTTAAAGTTTAAACTTCAAAGCAAATAGTGAAAATTTGTCGTAGCTATTGAAACAGCATATTTGAGAACTTGTCTCGGAAATATTTGAAATCAAAAATAAATAATTTAAATCATATTTCTTTTTGCTAAAAATTTGCAAAAAGAATTTTCTTGAATATTTTGCCTTTGACTCTGCTCTTTCGAGTTTTAAGCGCTTCACTTCAATTTGTTTAATTGTTTTCATGCCAGATGACACTTAAAGACAAATTGAAACTGAAACCCAAACTCAATATTTTTCACACTCGCAAAATGTGCCCTCAGGAGCGCATAACTCTTTGAACGTTTGCACACACACATGTGTAGGTGTGAGTGGGCCTTTATTTCTGTATGTGTGTGTGTGTGTGTGTGTGTGTGTTTGTGTGGTCCAAAAGCAAATTCTACACATGCCGCACATTGTTCGGCAACCTTTTTTCCGCTTTGATTTATTGGCATCCTTAGGCCAACCGCCTTAAATATTTTGCCCAGTTTTAAGGCGCAGCCAGCAGAAGAGCAATGGAGTAGACGAAGAAGTTGAGAGAGAGTGGGAGAGACAGTGAGAAGGGGGGAGGGAGAGGGAGAGAGAAATGGTAGACAGTGTTGACCGTTGGCTGTTCAAATCACGCTTATTGAATTTCGTTTTAGACTTGGGTTTTTTTTTTTTTTTTTTTGCTTCTTATTATTATTAATAGCCGCATTTAAAGCAACATTTTGGCATGTGGCTGTCAAAAGGAAAAATATATATTTTTAAATCATTTTCACTGCTTGCCCATTTCAAGTTTTCTGCTGGCCAAATCCCGCTGTGGCTCATATATAATAATATTCTTGCTAGGGCACAGGCAGATGTGTTTTATTAAACATTTTATGATAAGCACACAAACTTTTACAGCTACATACATACGTTTGTATATAGATAAACAAGTGTGTGTGTGTGTGTGTGTGTGTGAGTTTGGGCTTTGTTGCTGCCCTTCGATTTGGCTGACTGCGATTTATTTTATGCTCTTTCTTGCCTTTGAAGATAGCTTTGAAGTTATTTCGTATTTTTTCTGCTTCGTCTTCTTCTTCTTCTTTTGCTCAACTGAAATATGAGCTTTACTTAAGTGCACTTACTTATGAAGCAGCTAAGCCACAGCCCAGAAGCTAAAGTGGACCATAATGTTGCCTTACGTCTACCACATGACTTTCTTTCTCTTCTTTTCTCTGTTAGCTCACAACCCCCAACCCTTACTATTTCAGCACTTAAATTGTCATCAGCAGCAGCCGCAATTTCATGCAAACTTGTTTTGCAATTAAATGCAGCAGGCAGCAGTCAGCAGGCAACAGGTGAAAACAGGTGGCAGAGCCAGCCAACAACCAAAAAAACCTCAAGAAAATGTCAGCGCACGCACATAACGTGAAAAAGTCATTAAGTACGAGCACGCCAGACATTGCAGACACGAGCTGGCTCGCACTGGCATTGCCTGGCAGTTGCTGTCAGGACCTGCCGTAGTTTTGCAGTAATTGCACCACGTTTGAGCGCAGCTAACTGCATATTGAGCCACACAGCTCCACTCGGCAGCTCTCCTTCACTGTGAATGCCGGCGCAGCGTTTGGTTTGCATTATTTATGACAAAGTGAGCCCGATTAATCCGCACTCAATAGCAAGGCGAGGCTCGGTTCGTTCAATCTGAACTAGTTCCAAAGAACACACTATATAAGCAAACATGCCATATACTCGGGAAGCTAAAGCTCATCAGTTAAGTGTGGTTGGTTAGTTCGTTGAATGAAGAGCTGAAGTTGTGCTGCCATGAGGGAATAAAGAGATGCAACTTCATGGACTCACAAAAGCTTAAAAGCTAAATCGTGAATTGGTAAAGATTTCAAGCTACTTGAATGCCTTGTTTGTGTATTGAACGAGGCTTCAATTAATCAATTAATTTCAATCAATCAATTAGTAAGCAAATTCATTGAGACTATAAAGAAATTGGCATGTAAAATGTGAGGCTATCAAAAAATATCAGCCTATAGGCTTGATAGGCCTCATAAGTTCGTGCGCCTGTCTAGAGACGATATTTTTTCCTCACATCTCACATTTTTCCCTGCAACTCAGTAATTCAAACATTTCTCATATCCATCATCTACTATTAACCAATATACTCGCTTAAGTCTTTCATAGGGTATATAAAGACGTTTCATATTCCTATGCCAGAACGGTTCATATTCCTGCCGCTCGCAGCTTATAGCTCATTCTGCTTTCAAAGTGATTCCATTAACAGCTGCTTTTGTAGCCCTGAACAAAATTTTAAGCTGCCGTCGGTATAGGCACAAGGACTACCCAGATTGGGTGTGTGTGAGGGTGCGTGTGTGCGTGCGTGTGTATTGGTGTGTACTTTACTCTTATTTACTTCATGCAATTTAATATTGTACGAGCTCTGTGGGCAAGCAGCGCCGCCTACAGCTCTCTTTATCGTTGTCGTCGTCGTTCGTGTGGTATATGCGTTCACTGAAGGCATAAATAATCTGTTGCTGTTGCAGCTGCATGCGTGTGTGTGTGTGAGTGTGTGTTGCGTGGGCGTTGGCTATGTGTGTCCTTGCCTGCCGTCATTTACTTGATGATAAACCATATATAATTAATTTAAATTTAAGCAACACACGAGCGATAATTTCTTAATGAAAATTTATTTTCGACTGCGCCCCTTCGGCTCAGCTTAAGCTCTCCCTCCGTCGCTGCCTCCAAAATAAATAAAAAGTAAGCTGGACTTTGGTCGAATCAATTAGGCACCTTTAATGTTAATCGCTTCATATATCACGACTTCAACAGCCCAGAAAGCAACAGGCCGACAAAGGGTCGTTGACAGCCCGCAAATGGAAATGGCAATGGAAATACGGAAGGGCACAACAACAACAATAACGGCAAAATAAATAAAAGGAAAGGAAAGGAAAAGGAAAAGTCGCACGCGACGATTTTCGCGCTAATAAAGGATGCCACAGTGGAACAAATGCCGCAAAAGCCAGCCCAAAAAAAAGCTGAGCTGCTGAAGTGTTGGAGTGCGATAAAAAGATTAAAGTGCACACATGCAGACGTGACGTAAGGGAGGAGCCGAAACAGAACAACGATAATTCACACACAGTCAGACAAGACTCTAGCAGCCAGACATACGCACATCCCACTCAGCTGCCAATTGGTAATAGAAAATCGGATCAGATTAGATTTAATGCGGCGACTGCTAATTTTTGCCTGATTTTTCATTTGATTTCTGGGTTGGGGATGGGCATGGCGCCTTGGCGCCAATGCGTGGATTCGAATCAGAAGCGGAATCGGCATTGGCATCGGCATCACAATCGCCATCCCAATCGCCACTGTCAGCGTCAGCCTTCCAGTTCCCCAAACGAGCTGTCAGCGGCAATGCGGCCGCAATGACAGCTAAACAAATGACAGAAACGCCAACGGAGCAGGATAAGGTAGAGAGAGTCGGGTGGCAGCAAGGAATTGGGCTGCGAATTGAGATTGGGAATGGCTCTGACAGCAGGCGCTGCTGAAGCTGCAGGCGCTCCAAACGCACATACACATATCTACATTTACACTGGCAGAAAAAAATGGAAGCGAAAAAAAAAACTCTTAAATGAGTAGAAAAAAATTTGAGTGATATAAAAATTTTTTAAAAATTTTCTAATTTTTTTTTTTTTATTTACACTTAGCCAGAAGAGATTCTATTTATGCCTAGCATCATTTTTCGCTCAGTGTAGGCACGCATGTTTCTATGAGTGGGCGCTCAGCGTCATCTACATTTCCGCTTCCGGCTATTTATGCTAAAAGTATGGCTGATACGCTGATGCCAGCCAT
Source organism: Drosophila antonietae (assembly GCA_030914385.1). Lineage (NCBI taxonomy): Eukaryota > Metazoa > Arthropoda > Insecta > Diptera > Drosophilidae > Drosophila > Drosophila antonietae. Next base: position 4,270,244 of record JAUESO010000612.1, on the reverse strand, counting down.
AGCGAAGGCATTAACTGACAACAACAACAGCAGCAACAACTCCCTCGCAGCTACACTCACTGTCACGCTCGCAGTCACCGTCGCAGTCACAGTGATTGGCCAGCAAGCGCCTTTGCATCCCGCAGCGCTGTCAGACGCCTTGGCAGACATATTCTCCTTGCTTTCTCTTCTTTTTTTCCCTCTCTCTCTCTCTCTTCTAGCGTTACGCGCATTTATCTTGTTGCTGCTTTTGAGCGTAGGCATTTGGGCACTGACATGTTATCGATAATACTGATTAATCGATTTTCTTTTGGAGTGTTACAAAATGTAGCTAAAGTTATTGAGGTAGAGTTAGAGGCGAACTTTTAGCGAGTTATATATTTTTATTTTGAATTTTTTTTATTATATATAATTATATATATATAATTATATATTATATATAAACAATTGTTTTTATGCTTTATATAGTTTGCCATTTGTCTATATCTATAAATTGATATTGCAGCTTCAGCAGTAAAGCTCTTCGCAAAGTATATTCATTTATTAGTAACTAGAAGAAAGTCTTGCTTCATTACTTCCGCGCTCTATTTTCCAGACTCTTGATGAGACAGTCTAAAAGTCTTACTTTTGAATATGACAGTAGTTTAATTTGTTAATATATAAACAATATTTGATATTTGTTTATATCTTTAGTCTCGATAAAACTGAATGAAATATAGACTCATAGCAAAAGCTTTCATTTTAGTATATGTTTCATTCAAGAGTATTTAAGCTTCAGCTATCGCTAATAGCTTTTTCTAATATTCATCACAGACGACACACACACACGCACCTGCTCAGACACACACACACATGTATACATATCCTAATTATACCAGAGACGTCCCGTTACGCACGTCATGCTGCGTTTCCGGCCAACTTTCCATGGCCTTCATCTCTACTCACCTCTCTCTCTCTCTCTCGCGCGCGCTCTCGCTGTCTGCCTCTGCTCTCTCACTTGGCTCGTCTTGGTTTCATTTACATGATGATGACATATAACATAAATAATTACACACACGCACAAAGAAACAGCAGCTTGTTGTTGTTGTTGCCGTTTCGTTTGCGTCGCATATTTTTGATATTTAATTTTCATGTTTTTGTTATCAAGCTTCCCATCGGAGCGAAGCAGAGCAACGTAATGTCGAGTAAGTCGACGATGTCACAAGTAACTGACAGAGACAGAAACAGAAACGAGAAAGAGGGAGTGAGAGAGAGAGAGTGAGAGAGACGGTAACTGAGATTCAGTGTCAAAGCTTTGCTTTCCTTTTGAATGGGTTTTATTTGCTTTTTCGGGAATCTTTACATATTTATGAATACGGAATACGCTTGAAATTGCGGTAGTCCCACTGACAGAGAGAGAGGGAGATATAGAGAGAGATAGAGTGACAGAGAGAAAGTGTCCTTTGTCCATTTTCGAATGTTCACCTAATTGAAAACTATAATGTCAATGGCAATCACATCACATGGCCACAGTCACAGTCATGTTCATGAAATCACAGTCAGAAATCTCGAATGTTCAGACTGGCCAACGGACTGGACTGGACTGGACTGGAGGCTCCTATGTGCATAATTCAATGCACAGATTGAAAATACTCAAAGAGAGAGAGATGGAGAGAGTGAGAGAGAGAGAGTGAGAGAGCAGCAACATTTGCGCCTTACATAAAAATTGCTTTGGTAACATAGCACCGACCGAGCAAAGGAGTAGCAAATGAAAGGCTGCAGCAGCAGCTGGAGTCGCGGCATATATGAGCCGTTAGAGAACCTTTCATCCATTTCAATGTGCCATTGCTTTTACCCAGTTGATCCTAATGTGCTGCTGTCAGAGCCTGTCGACGTCAGGCGGTCTTTTTAAGCGGCTATTTCGGGGATTAATGTCAATGTGAAAGGATTTCTGTATTCCATTTTTTTTTCCGGTCTTTCTTTCGCCTTATCATTCTCTCTTTCTCTGCTGCCATGAAAATAGTTAGCCAAAGGGTATATTGCAATGAATGTGAATGAGGCGGCAGGAGAGGAAGTCGAAGATTTCATTGGGTTCAATTATCAAGAGATGAGTGCAGCACGTTTGCTTTGTCTGTGAGAAGTTTTCAGAGACTCTTTAAAGCTAAAAATGCAAAAAGGAAAATCAATGAAAATTATATTCAAACTATATTGAGTGCTAAATATAGTTCACGCTGCAGTAGTGGGCGTATGAATCAGTGAATATATAAATAGATTATAGATTATTCATTTATACAGTACACTGTGAGAAATACTTTAGACAAAATTGTATAGCAAATCGGGCAAACGGGGGTCAACAGAGCGCTGCAGCCATGAAGAAGGACGAGCCCATCGTAGATGGACCCAAGCGCATGCAGAACGAGCTAATGATGATGATGAGCTATAAGAATCTCGATCAGCTTAAACTGCTAGAGCCAGAGAAAGATAATATCTACAAGTGGAGTGCATTGCTTTTGCCCATTGCTGAACCTTATAATAAGGGCGCCTTCAATCTGGAGATTGATTTTCCCAAAGACTATCCCTTTCGGCCACCCGTATTGCACATCAATACAAAGATCTATCATCCGAATATCAATGAACGTGGACAAATTTGTTTGCCCATACTGGAAGCGGAGCACTGGAAGCCCACATCGCGCATCGATACTGTGCTCCAGGTGCTTATTGCGACAATCAATGATCCACAGCCAGAGAATCCGTATAGTATTGAGATCAGCAATCAATTTGTGAACGATCCCAAGAAATTCTTTCGTATGGCCGAGGCGTGGGTGACGCGCTACAGTGATTATCGGCCCACAGAGGCGGAGCTGGTCAAAATTGCCAAGCGTCGCAAGAAGGCGCTCATGAAGCAATGAAAGCTAAGCTCAATAAATTGTTTCGCTCAGTGTATCAGCATAGCATAGCAATTGGCATTTCACTTCAGGCTAATTGGCGCGCACCCAAAAATAAGCGAATGAGCTAAGATTCTGCCCACTCTCTCTCTCTCGCTCTCTCTCTGCTCTCTGAGATAAATCATTCGAGTTGAAAAACGTTTTCTCCGCCGGCGTCCTGCAGTGCTCAGCATGCGGATGGATTAGCTCCATCATCATTGTCATTGTCATCAGCAGCAGCAGCAGCAGCAGCAGCAGCAGCAGCAGCAACAGCAGCAGAAATCTTCGCCTCGGCAGCAGAAGGCCTCTGTAGTTAGTTTTAGTTGTTTTCATACCCTAAAGACATTGAACATGTTGCAGGATGGGTTGTATTAGACCTTATGTAACAACAAAAAACTAAGCCTAAAGTAATTTAATGCACGCCTTGATTGAATTGATTAACTGAAAGGATTAGATTCCTAATTTCATAAATCTTGTTCACTCAATGCTTTGCTTTGCTTATCTACAGGGTAGCCGCATTCGATCATTTTACTGTGCTTGGTTTGTTTTATAGTTTTGCGCTTAGATGGCGCCTTGGCCTGGCTGGCAGTAGTAGATGCACGCGTCATGAACATATAAATTTCTCTCTGCTATGAATGAATCAACTTTACGAACTTGGACACATGCGGATCCGCTTTTATGGCCCACCCACTGGTCGAATCACTGTTGTGGCACTGCGTGTGTTTTATGGTGGTTTACTAATATCTCTCTCTGTGTGTGTGTGTGTGTGTGTGTGTGTGGGGCAAGTTGTGTTGAGATGAGTGAGACACTGGCCCAACTTGAGCTTGTCAACGACATGTCCTGTGGATGCCACCATAATTACACTAAAGGCCACGCACACACACACACACACACACACACACACACACACACACATGCATACATTCAGTGCCAAAGATATTTGTATCTAGTTTCATGTTTTTTTGTGTGTGTGGGGGCTTTAGTGCTTAGCTGCCACGCCCCCAGCGCCAAACAGATTTTGGGTACTGAGCAACCATTGTCAAGGCAAAAGATGGATTACGATGCTGACCACCCAGCGAGCGCATAAAGGCGAACTGTGTTTGGGTGTGGATTTCTCTTGTTAAAACGGCCTGTCTGATTATTATCACCTTTTGGGGAGCAAGAGTTGATGCGTTTGCAGCAGGACATTGACACCGGATGACACGCCCACGAGAAGAGGCTGTCGCTAACAGAGCAAGGCAGGGCAAAGAGAAAGAGAGAGGCAGAGAGGGAGCAGCTTCCATTCAAATGAATCGCACTTTTTGATTAGCAGCAACTGCAGCTGAGAGCAGAAGTTGGTGATTTTTTTTTTTTTTTTTATTTCAACTAGTTTCGACTGCCAGAATAGACAGAGACGGGGGGAGAGAGAGCGAGGGAGAGAGAGCTCTGTGGATTGTGCGGTGCTGTTGTCCTGTGGTCGTTGCCTTGGCTACTCTAGCTGTGGCCTGTTTTTGGGGCATAACTCATTAGCGCCTAATTACAGTTGGCGGCTGTTTTAAATTAGTTTCACGCAGCTCGTTGCGAAAATCTTTGCGCATTTTCACTGATTAGATTTTCCAGACGCACGTTTTTCAAGCCTCATTTTAAGTAAATTTGATTTACAATTTGCAATTTTTAATCATATTTTGTTAGATAAATAAATAATCTATAGTTGATTGTGTTCAACTGTGAATGCTTGCCAAATATGTAAAAATTTCATATATATATTGTGATTGATTGATTGAATGACTGCTTCAAGCATAGCTAATCTAAAATATTCGTTTTATTAAGCTTCAAATTATTACTTATTTGAAAACTCTGCTCTACGCTGTATTTCTGAGTTCAATTTGAGTGTCACTCTAGCGAAAAATTAATTTTAAATTAAAGAAAACTTGCGTTAGTTGTTTATTTGTACTACAGAGACTAATAAGTTTTAGATTGCCCCCAATACATAATAATCCCTCAATTAGTCTTGAAATTTGCCTTCAGTCACGCTCAATGCACTTGCCCATAATCCCTTAATACACTGCTCAAAACTCGAATGCCAGATTTTTAGCCCACATTAAGTCCATAATATCGATTTTCACTTATGCATTATATATATTTTGTGAGCTGCAAACAATTTACGACCTACATTAAACATGCAGCGCATAAGCTGCATAATTTAAACATATTTATATTCGATATATGTATGTATGTGTGGGAGGCGTATAAATTGTAAATTTATAACAAATTTGGGTTGCTGGCAAGTAAATAAAACAAGCTTGGCCAACAGAGATAGCTCACGCGATAAAATGAGAAATTGTGGTGAATTTTGTTGCCATTGCTGTTGTTGTTGTTGCAGTTGTTGTTGTTGTTGCAGTTGTTGTTGTTATTGTAGCAAGCCAATAAAATCAATTAAAAGGCACTCAACATGCAAACAATTATATGCAAATTCACACACACACACACACACACACACACACACACAGAGACAGTCCTACACACTCACACACATGCACACTCAAGTCAAAGTCAAAGCGTGCAGAAAACGATTTTGTGCTCGTATTTGCATAAAAGAAAATACAAGAAAGAAAGAAAAAAATAAACAAAAATAAACAAGCAAAAAAACTGCAAATAAATATATAAATACACAAGAGTGGGCGAGCTCTGCTGGTGTGGGCTGTCCCAAAAGAAGCCAGCCAAAGTCCTGCGAGAAGGGCCAATGAAAAGGCATAGACGACGAATGTGCGTCAAAGGCAGCGGAACGGTGCTGGTGGGCAACGGGGGGAGGAACAATGGAACTGAACCTGTTGCGCGCGAAACAAACAACAACAATGCGAACACGCAACAACAATGGGGCTGGGGCATTAAAAGTTTCAGCAGCCGCTTTAAAGCATCAAAACGGAAACAGACTGGCAATGGCATGAAACGAAACGAAAATACTCTCTCATGCGACTTGACACTTTCAATGCAAGGCGATGCAGCGCACATTTTGATTGAAAGCAACGTTCAACCATTGATTCAAAGAGCACAGCGTGAAGAGCAATTGAAGGTGTCATGCGCAGGCGCACGGACTAACAGGAAAGCGAAACACGCTCACTGCAGTGTGGGAATATGGAAACTGAAACCGAAATGTAAGAGCAGGCGACAGTGTGAAATGAAACGTTCTTTTTATAGCTCAATTGTGCAGCGAGGGTGGGTGGGCAACATTTATGCGCTCTCTTTGCCCGCTGCCCCCAGTCGGTTGCTCTTTATTTCACTGTTGCTGCCTGGCAGGCAACTTCGTGCGTTCGTCTGCTATTCGGTTGCGTTCCGAACGGCACGAACAACTGTCAGATACTTGGACACTGGCTGGCAATCAGTTCGTATCTAAACCTCGTCGTGCACGCAACGTGGGCGAACACACAGCAGCAGCAATTGCGTTATTTCCAATTTTGGTGTCTTTGGCGAAACGAATGAGACGCGAATGAGAAGCACTATCATTAGTCTTCGTTAGGCGGTCTTTGTGTCAACAACGTGTTGCTCCACATTTTTTAGCCACCCGTGTGCTGGCTGCGTGTGCGTTTACAAATAACGGTACTCAGCTCATTTATCAAAGCGAAAACCAGAAACAAAGTGTTGCATACTCTAAAGAGCGTGCGACCCAAGTCGCTTGTGTAACACTGTGCAACAAGTTTGTGTGTGCCAAATACAAGTGCAAGTGCAAATAAACACAATACTTTATATTAAATATAAAAGAAAGTTATATATATACACAGTTATACTCGCCTAGAAAGAGAATAGCGCCAAGTAAGTGCAAGTTAAATATAATTTTGCTGCAGCCTACTTTTCCGACGCATTTTATGGGTCAATGGATGAGCAAATAATATGAAAAAGACGAACTTTATATGTAGCTCGTCTCTCTGTTACATCCAAGTAAACAAGGCGAAATTCTTGGGAAATAGCTGACGGCTATGCGCGCGTTTATTGTGTTTGACAAAGTTCTTTGCAAATTAACTTTGTCTCAATTTAATTTGACAAATCATGATAAAGAAATAAATAGAAATAAAAAACGGAAATAGAACCTAAATGTAATTTAATGTGAATGCTTTCCTTTTACTTTTTACTGCTTCTGCTCAACTGACAAATTACACTTAAATTCCACATTAAGCTTTCGCCTCTAATAGACTGCGTGTGTGTGTGTGAAATGTGTGCGCTGCAAGCCAAAAACTAAATCACTGTCAATGCGGTTCCAGATTCAAAAACCACACACACACAGACATGGCCTCGAATCACTGCCTTTGCATTGGCGGACTCGTATCTCTCACTCACTCGCACTCCCGCTCCCTCGCGCTGAGCTGGAACTATTGTTAGGCAATGATTTGCAATTTGTTTGAAAAATGCATTTACAACCGCAAAGACAAACAGCACAGCAGACCAAATTGTTTGCTCCCAACAACAGCAAAAGCAACAAGAGAGAGAGAGAGTGAGAGGGAGTGAGAGTGAGAGTGAGATGCTGTGCTTAGCCGTTAGCAAATAAAAGCATAAACAAACGCAGCAGCTACAACAGCAGCAGCAGGAGAGAAAAAAATAATACAGTGGACACTTTATTAAGCAACAGCTTAATGTCAAATTGTCAGATGTAGCTTGGGTCAGATAAGGCTTTTTTTTTCATGTTTTTGGAGCATGTCAGATATAGTCCATATATGTATATGTACATCATCAAAAATAGCTATGATTGCAGCTTTAAATAAAATGAAAGCTAATTAAAATTTCACAATCTGTGAACTCTTTAATTCAGTGCAAATATTAATATAAATTTATTTTATATAAATATTTTTAATAAACATTATTTTTAATTTATATCTAATAAAAATGATTCATATTTATAATATTTATAATTATTTACCATTTAATTATTAAATATTTTTAAATATTAGCTTAAAATGGCTAAGATATATTTGTTGTTATTTTTATTTTATTTATTCATTTATTTTCTTTTTTTTAATATTTATTCATTTGTTTTTTACTTTATTTTATTTTTATTTTTGTTTATTTATTTTTATTTTAATCATTTATTCATTGTTTTTTATTATACTTTATGTTTTTTTTTTTATTTTTATGTATTTATTTTTTCTATTTTAAATTATAAATTCATTTATTTTTTATTTTATTTATTTATTTATTTTTTCTTTTTTTAAATATTTATTTATGTATTTTTATTTTATTTTATTTGTATTTTTATTTTTATATATATTATTCATGTGTTTTTTATTTTATTTTCATTTTTGTTTATTTATTTATTTTTTATTCACTTATTTATTTATTTATATATTTATTTTATTTTTTTCTCTTTTTCCATCTATTTTCTACATTCCACAATTGTTTCTTCTACTTATACATCCGTTCATTTTAGCTTTCATTCACTGTACTTACATCTACATTACTTTAAGTTAGTGCGTTCCATATTTACAATTGAAATGAAAATGAAAGCGTTTAGCTGGAATTCCAGTTAGATTCTCCCAATTGGAGCTTCAATTGGAAATGCAAAATGCAAGCATAGCGTCTATTTGCTGGGCAAATGGGCACGCCCACAACGCCCAACATCATGAAAAGTCGCGATAATGCTTGGCAGCTGCTTTTAGTGTGCTTTGCTAAGAAGCATGCTCCGCCCCCTGCTCCCCCATGATGCTCCCCAAACCCGTTCAGCTGCCCCTTTTAGCTGTTGTTCTTGCGTATTTGCTTTGCTGAATGAGCGACTTCATCTCGCAGTTGAGCTAGAGCGCGTCCGCCTCTTGCGTTGCGGTGAATTGCGAGCAATTACAAACAAAATGCAAAATGTGTGCCAAAATATCTGACAGATACATTAAAAGCAGCTGCAGCAGCAAATTTTATGCCAATTTACGATGAGAGAGAGAGAGAAAGGCAGAACTAAAGAACTAGAGAGAAGGAGTTGGAGAAAACATTGAAAATATATATGGAAATATAATAAGGAATTATTAAAAGAGGATTTAAAATAGAAATGTAAATATATATAAAGAATAGATAAACTTGTGTTTTATTTATAAAATTAAAATTTTAAAAAAAATTGTTTTGCCCAAGCTGAAAATAATTTTTATAAAAGAAATGAAAAGCAAAGAGATTTTCATTTGTAATAAAAAACAAAAAATATTTCTTAACTAAAAATAACTAAAATCTCTAAAATTATTTATTTATTTACTTATTTATTGTTACTAAGAATTAATTCTAAATAACAATTTTCTTTTAAGCCAGACAGACAGAGGCCTTCAGGCCTTTCTTTCGTATATGCTTTAAAGTAAACTGCAAATATTACATCATTTCATCATTTCATCATCTTCATCATCTTCATCATTTAATCCCATATATTTTCGTCTTGCCTTTAATCGCTTCAATAGAGCATTTAACTGTTTGAATAGTCAATTAATATGCGTAAGTGGAAAAGCATTTTCTTCAAGTATTCAATTATTGCAATCACATTTTCCACTTGACTTGTAAGCAGTTCGCCAAGTCGAGTCAACTTTTTTCTTTTTATCGAACTAGAAAGTTCTCGCAAACTAAATGAATGAATAATTTTAATGGAAATGTGTAAAGCAACGAGTAAAAGTGAAAAGTGAAATTGAAGAAAAAGTTCAAGTTGAGTTTAAAAAGATAAAATTTATAAAAAAAAAAACTAAAGATTTTGTTTATAAATTTGCAAATTATTATTTTAATGAAAATATTTTAAAAATATATTTGGGAATTTAAGAAAATAAATAAATATTTAAATTATTATTTAAATGAAAATACTAAAAAAATATTTTTAAAAAATTCATAAATATAGAATTTATGAAAATAAATAAAATATGCATTTTCAAATTATTATTTAAATGAAAATATTTTTAAAATATATTTATGAAAATAAATAAAAATGAGTTTTAAAAATATATTTATGAATTTATGAAAATAATATAAATATTTGAATTTTTTAAATTAATATTTAAATGAAAATATAAAAAACAACAAGTAAGAACGTTGCAGTTAGGCGCAACTAACAGCGATATACTTTGTTCCCATAGGTGCATCTCTATTTTTTAATAAACATTTAATTAACGAAATATTTCGGCAATTAGAAAACGTACATGGCAAGCAACCAACGTTTTTCCTACACATACATATAGATTTACACATGTACACACTATACGAGTATACACACACACTTTCTATGTATACATACAAAAGTTGGATGCCAGAATATTCTAAGAATTGTGACTGAATTAAGAATTTTTCGATCGTTACTTTAGTTTTGTCAAAAGGCGCTCTAGCAATGCCTTATTTGGTTTTAGTTAACGAAACCCAAGTCAGGGCAGTGGCGCTGGTGGTAAGCGCTATGCAAGCTATACTTAGGTGCGTGGGTTCGAATCCCGCAGAAAACTTTTTTTTCAAAAATTATTAATTTTTATTTTTTAATATTTGTATATTTATTATAAAATGCTTGCTGCCAATTGATAATCATTTATAAACATACGCATATGAATTGTGCATTAAGTAAAAACTAAAACTGCTTTATGCTTTCCGATTTGCGACGCTGTGTGGCAGGCAGCTTTTCTATGCATGCATATATGTATGTATGCATGTGTACGTGTATACACATCCAAAAGTGTATACATATTGCAAGAATTGCGATTGTATTGTTTTGTGACGTCACAAGCTGCTGATCAGCTGGTCAGCTGATCAGCTGTGAATTTATTTAGGTTTAGCTAACGATTACATGTTGTTTTCAAAAGACCCAGGTTCGAATCCCGCTGGAAACTTTTTATTTATTAATCAAAAACTTATGAATTTTATTTTTTAAATTTATTAATATTATTATATTTATGTTAAAATGCTTTTTGCCATCTTAGCAATTGCTACTAAGCTATTGTATGCATGAATTATGCAGTTGGCCACAACAAACTTCTTTGCCGATTTGCCACGCCCCCAGGGGGCGTAGACGCATAATTTTTTGCCAGTTCTTAGAAAGGGCCGAGGCTAACATGCCTGCAAAATTTGGTTGCTTACATTCCAAAAATGCGAAAATTACAGGGTATTTTTCGATATGCCACGCCCCCAAAGAGGCTGAAAAATTATTTTTGGGGGATCGATAGAGGAGAACATTAGTAACTCAACCATCCAATTTTCAAGCTTCTAGCTCTAAAACTGTAGGAGATATAAACTTTTGCTGTTTGCCACGCCCCCTGTGGGCGTAGATATATCTACCATAGCTTATTAGTCTTGGGTTGTCAAACCCGAGTATACATGCAAAATTTCAAGTCTCTAGTGTCAATAGTGTCCAAAATATAGCACAATTTGAAAAATCACTATATATTCAGGTCCGATTTGCCACGCCCCCAATGGGCGTAGACATAAAACTTTTTGATCGATCTTCTTACAATCATAACATTAACTCACATGCAAAATTTCAGCGTTCTAGCTTTAACGGTGTAGAAGATACGTATTTCCCGATTTGCCACGCCCCCAATGGGCGTAGATATATCCGCCATAGCTTTTTGAACTTGGGTTGTCACCCCGAGTATACATTTCAAATTGCAACTCTCTAGCTCATCATCTAGTATGATAACTTAACTATGGGCGGAAGAGTTTTCCGATTTGCCACGCCCCTAGTGGGCGGATCGGGAAAATTTTTACACTTTATAATTCGGGAACATATATGAGTATATGTTTAAAATTTCAAGTCTCTAGCTCTAATAGCGCCGAAAAATATTGCGTTCATACGGACAGACGGACAGACGGACAGACGGACAGACGGACAGACGGACAGACGGACGGACAGCAAGACGGACATTGCACAAACCCAATATACTTTTTCCCCTTCGGGAACAAAGTATAAAAATAATTTTACAAAAATTCATATATATAGAATTTATGAAATAAATAAATGGATATAAATTAACATGTTTTTATTATTTATTTATTATTTATAATAAAATATTTAGTAATTATGAAGAAAAAAAAATGTATTGCCAGTTGACAATATTTTATTTAAATTTTTAATTTTTATATATTTTATTTTTGTATTGAATTATTTTTTAATAATATTTAATTTGTGTTTTATATACATATACATATGAAAAAAATTCGTTGAGCTTCAGCAAAATATATCTAGAATATATAGATATATAGATATATAGATATATAGATATATAGATATATAGATATATAGATATATAGATATATAGATATATAGATATATAGATATATAGATATACTATAGATTTCAATCAAAAGTATCTTAGATGCAGCTATCTCAATCTTGGCCATTTCAACTATATTAAGGAATTTTATTTGTTAATGCATATGTGCGCTAACTGCTGCAATTTGTCTTCACTCGCTAGACTTATTGACAACTAAATACAAATGTTGTCTTAACTTTTGACAGCAATTCAGCTGAAAGGCGACAGAAAAAACAAGGAAAGTGGCCAATCAATCGAAGTTTTAGCCAAGTATAGGTTGCCTTGCCTGTTCGTCTGTCTGTCTGTCAATTAACATGTCAGTCGATTGTAATTGGTGATAAGTCGAGTGTCGGAAGTTTTTTTGGTCGCGTTCGCGAAAGCAACAAAGTTTTCCTGCTGCACAGAAGCAAAAGTTTGCCCAATGGCCACGCGAGCCTTGCCTTTCGAATTCAATTAAAGTCAGGAGCCGACTGAGTGAACTATCTTGACCGAGCAATTACAAGAGCGAGAATTTGTAATTCACGTTTCGGGTAATGGGACTCTATATATATGCATATGCATATATCTGAAATCTGAGCGAAATGAAATGTCACGCAAGCAATGAAATGTGAGACAAGTACGAAACGAGAAAATCCGCCAGGAGGAAGCTATTAAATCTACATAAAATTGCACAAAACTTGGCATGTTCAGCAATTACAACTGAATGCCAGCAGTGAGTGGAGCAGTAGAAGCAAGATAGAGAGGCATACAGAGAGTAGTAGATGACGTGGTAGAGAACGCCGGGCTATAGGAAGGAAGCTTGGCGCACCTTTTGGACTGACATGCTCATCTGAATGCGAATGCGAATGCGAATGCCATTGCGATTGCGATTGCGAGTGCATAGCCGAGCGAGCGTGTTGTTCTATATACCCTGCTGGCCAAACGCAATTAGGTATATTGATTAAGAGCATGAAAAGGGAAGTAGTCTACTTACATACTTCCATGTTCAGCAGACTAGATAGACTAGACTCTTATATAACTCAATATAATTATTTCTAATTTCATCTCTAGTTCATTTCATCCACAAGTTTCTTTGACTTAATAGTTCATTCTATCAGGCAGTTCATGTCATTTACTCAATTACTTCATTAGTTCATCAAATTCATGAAAAAATATCATTACAGATTCGTTCAGTTCTTGAACAGCTAAAGAGCTCAAGAAACATCATTCGTATTCCTCGCTCAAATGAACTGCTTTTGCAAAATACACATATATATATAATATCTATTATATGCACTTGATATTCTTAGAGCTACAGGGTATTTCATAGTCCAGCACTTGCTTCATTAAGCTCTCAAACTTGTTGAGGTTGTAGTGTTTGCCACACGGATTTGTTGTTGTTGCTGTTGCGGTGGCACAACTTAAGAGCCGTTAGAAAATTGCACTTGCCATGCACCTGAGTCACCTTCTGGCTGCCCCTCACGCTCTGACCACCTCTCTCCCTCTCTCTCTCTCTCTCACTCGCCCGTCGGCCGCGAAGTGGGCGTGTGAAAAAAGAATTAAAGTCAAGTGAGCGCACTGAGACTGAATACATAAAACGAGGCAGTGAAAAAGCCAGCCAAGCGGGCAGTCAATGGGGCGACTGTGGTGGGCGTGGTTGCATATACAACAACAACAACAACAACAGCAAGAACAAGAACAACGGCAGTAGCAGCAGCGGCGACAACTACAACAGCGACATTCACAACGTCAACGTCAACGCGAAGAAAAGCCGGAAAAAATGGCCAAGTTGTTTGGCTGGCCGGCACACAATGAATCAGAGAGAGACATAGAGAGAGAGTGGGAGAGAGAGAGAGAGAGAGCTAGAGTGAGTGAGTGGGTAGAGTAAGCAGCAAGTTGCAGAGAATGTTGGACTTGTGTACACTGTTATTTGCCATTTTTTTCAGAGGTATAATTTTCGGCGCGACATTTGACGCGACAGGCAGCGCCAGAGAGGAAGAGTGAGTTGGCTAGAGCTAGAGAAAGAGAGCGAGAGAGAGAGAGGGGGGGAACTGTAGGTAGTGCCAGGTGCACTGAAAAGAGCCTTCAAGCGAAAATGCCAAGAATTTCAGCTAAAAAATATTTGAAAACTCAAGAGTCGTAGCTGGAGAAATATGTGAGGCGCAATTAATTTAGGAGCCCTCAAGCAGCAACTAGAGGCACAACAGCAAGAACAAGAAGAAGAAGTAGAATGAAATTAATGTGACTTATATGAGCAAATAAATCTTCTATTAAATAAAAGAATTATGATGTACAAAAATGTAAATATATTTATCTCATCTTTAGTCTTACAAGATGAAGCTCGAAATTCAATAAGGAGAAATATGTATTTATAGGTGAAATATAAATAAATATTATGGAAAATATGTAAGAGAGCTTTATCCTATAAATTTCTTTATATATGTCAAGTTATTCATCAGGTTTTAAAGTATTCTAGTTGGAATCCAGCTCAGCTACTCTTGCAGTCGAATACTTTTGGAAGATGCTTCAACTTCAGCCTTTACTAAAGGCTTTAGCCATTACTTTACACTAGACTTCTACTGTAGCTATTCTTCCACCATATCCAATTGACCTTAAGTTGGAATTAGCTAGAAACTAGCTTGAAACTAGCTTGAAACTAGCTAGCTATGCAAGTTCTCAGAATTCTGCTTCATGTAAGAGCTACTCACATATATGCTTCAGCTCAACTCTCAATATATTTAAATAAATCCTTTCCTTGATTGCTTTTGACGTCCAGTTAGTAAATGTTATGAAATTTATTTCTCAGGAATTATGCTTAATTCAAGTGCTGCTTGAGCATTAATCTCAACTTGAGTGGAAAACTCTTACGTACTGCTCGGCCACATCAAAGTGAAATTTCTTTTAGCCAATTTATTTACAAAATGCAAAAAGTGAAATTCGTTTTATTTTAAAGCAGACGCGGCTCGAGGCTAAAAATAAGCCAGCATTTAGGTGTCGCTTAGTAAACCTAATCAAAATTAATTAACATTAAATACACAACAATCTATTTTATGTGGGGGAAATGTTGAAAGGAAATGGAAAAGCAGCCGGGCCAAAGGGTCAGGATGTGAAATGGATATCAATTGATAAGAAATCAGCCAGTTGATTAAATGAGCAAAGCAGTTTTCCTCTCTCTTCATTTTTGTACACGCAAATTTGCCCTGCTTTGAGGCAAGCGTAAGCATTCAGTATAATTATGATTCGAATTTCAGCCAGACAATGTCCTGGCCAAATAATATTGCAGAAAAAAATGTGTAGCAGACAGCCGCAGGCAAAATCCTTTCAATTTCCGCCGCTCAAACCACAGCTAAAAGCAGATGGCAAAAGTTAACATGCAGATTGACTGACTAAAAGTTACTCTGTAACTAAACAGTTGCTAAAATATATGAAACTGAACGGTAAACTTAAGCTTAATACTGCCTAACTCTTAGTTCTTTAGTTAAATATCAATTTTTAGCCACTTTGCTTGGCTTTCTGCTATTTTGCACATTTGCTTCTACATCATCCCAAAACATTCTAATTGTTTACAGGGTATAGCAAGTCCTTTGCACAGTGCTAACCGTTAGTTTAATTTGTTAGATTAGTAAACAAATGAAAATTAATTGAAGCAAACGAAAAACTTAACCTCAGGCACAGCCCCAGCTGCGCAAACTTTTGCGAGCCATAGATAAACGGTTGTCGTCGACAACCTGTCTAAGTGTGTGCAAGGTGTGTGTGTGTGTGTGTTGTGTGTGTGTGTTAGTGTGTGTGTGTGTATGCTAAAGGTAACTCGAAATTTCTGTTCAAGAACTTTTCTTGTGCGCCCAAAAGTAAAAGAGCTGGAGTGAGAGTTATTTCTGGCTGCCTCTTCATTCCACTCTCTCTCTCTCTCCTCTCTCTCTCTCTATCATCACTCTCACTCTGTCTCACTCGAGATTACTTAGGTGCGATAGCAGAGCGTATGCGCAATGTCTTCATTGCTTTCATTTTGAAGTGGCAGTCAAATTAATGCAAAACAGATGTGATTAACTTAATTGTTTGCCCGTAATCTTCGATTTGTGGTAGCTCAGACTAGGTGAGTACAGTGAACACGCCCAAAACGAAACACACATTTCACTATAGCTCTGCTAGCTGTGGCAGCTTAAAAACTTAATTCGTTAAGGACATTCTCGCTTTCTTCTTTATTTTCTTTCATTTCGTTTCCGCTCAAACTATTTGTGTGCACTGCACTGAGGCTTTACTGTAGCTGGCACACGCCTGCCAACCATTGTCCCAGCCACAGTAAATAATGATTAACGGCGCTAGTTGAAGGTCTAAGCGCATTTTAATGGGGCCACGTCCTGTCAAATGCGGGCGCAATGTGGCTGGGGCGGATGAGCAAAGAAAAAATGAAAGCAGAGCGAGAGAGGAGAGAGAGAGAGCAAGGAAAAGGGCGGGCAAACAAAAGCGCAATGTCAGCTGCGGCATTATAAAAGTAATCACAACAACAACAACAACAATAATAATAGAAACAACAACAACAATAGCGAACGCTGCAAAGCAAAACAAAACAATCGAAAATTATAAAATAACAAAAGGCGCTTGGCAATCGATTGCACAAAATCTTTGTATATATGCAAGAATCCTCAGACAGACGCGACACATATACACATCTATATACATAGAGAGAGAGAGAGAGAGAGAGCATTTGTTCTTTTTGGCGTACGCGTCACGTATTGTCAATAAAAAAATAATAATAAGACACAATAAATTTTTACCTTTAACGAGTGGCGGCTGCTGGAAGGGTTCGCCGAATGAAGGACGATGGCCGTAGAACGAAGGACGCAGGACGCAGGACGCAGGACGAAGGACACAGTACTCAGCTGTAGGGTCACAGAACGCACAACATGCGTGTCCGTGCTCTTTGCGCCCGCTTTCGCTTTTGTGTAACTGTAACGCTCGCCATGCTCAAAATATATATAAAAACAGAAAATAAACACGAAACCGTGATAGGGAAAAGTCAGCAGCTACACTGAACGAAAAGAGAGATTCTATATAAAAAAATGTAACATCATTTAGAATATGTGGAATATGAATATATAGCATATAAGATATCAGAAAGGCTGAGAAATGAATCAAAGACGTTATATATATTTTATTAAATATTTTTTCAAGAAACATAATACAAGTTAAAAAAAAAAAATAATAATAATAAAATAAATAAATAAAAAAATAAATAAATAAATAAAAAATTAAATAAATAAATAAATAACAAATAAAATAAATAAATAAATAAATGGCATAGTTTAAAAAAAGAGAAAACTAAATAAATAATTTAATTTATTTCTTAAAAAATGATTTTTTAAGGAAAATTCTCAATTAGAATTAAGAAATTTTTACTTCAAAATGTTGTTTTGTTGAATATTAGTATATTATTTATTATTTATTATATTTTGTATTATATTTATAATATATTCTTTAATACCGCTAGAACCATTCAATTGGTTCTATATTCCATTCCACTTTGCTTATTAATATTTATATTGATTTGAATTCATAATTCATTGAGTCACTTCTCTTTCAACTCTTCGATAGCCATCTTCAATGATCTCAGCACAATTTAGAAATAGAATTTTAGACACTTTACACTTTCGTCGCTCAGTGTAGGCCTAAAGTAGACTGTGAGGCAAACGGTTGCAAAGCAAACAAAGGCAATGACACGAAACGACGACACGAACAACAAGAGCAGCAAGAAAAACAACAACAAGAAAGCAAAAAAAAAAAACATCAGCAGAAAGCAAACAAATAAAAGGCGCAACAATTGCAGAGGAAACATTATAGAAGGAGATGTGAAGCGCGAAGCTAGATGTGGGAACTAAAGCATCTACCACTGGAGGGGCCATACTTTATGCGTTACGCCCCCACAGCTGCCCCGCTTGCCGAGCAGACGTTAAGACATTTGCCAAGTGCGTGTGTAATTGAAACTGAGCGGCTGTCCTCCCCCCCCCAACTGGATCGGCATATTTGCAAGTCGTTGGATTCTAGGATTCATTTGCAGTTGCGAGTCGCGAGGCCACTGAACCAGCAGAAAGGGAGAGGGAATAAGGGGGAAAGGAGAAGGCAGAAGAGAGCGCAAGATATGCATATTAGTAATGCAAGTAGATCGGAAAGCGGATGTCAGCGAGATTAGTTGAAGTTTGTGAGCACAAGTGCGTAGGAGAGGTGCTGGGGGGAATGAGAAAAAGTAGGAGAAAGGAGGATACCTAAAGAAAGAGAGAGGGAGAGAAAGCAAGAGAGAATAAGAAGGAGCAAGGAAGATACCTAAAGAAAGAGAGATAGAGGGAGAGAAAGGGAGCGAGAGGGGGATTGCAATAGTGAGAGAAAGAGAGAGAGAGAAATAGAGAGATATACAGACAGAGATAGAGAGAGAGATGGAGAGAGAAATAGAGCAAGAGATAGAAAAGACGAGAAAGACAGATACACTGAGAGAGCGAGAGGGAAGAGAAGAAAGCAGTAAGATATATAAGAGAAAAAACATATTGAAGTAAAGTTGGAAGGGACAGAGAGAGAAGAAGAGGGAGAGAAAATCATTCACTAGTTAATCAACTAGTTGCACTACTCGTCAAGCATTCAGCCAAGTCATCGGTCATCAGTCGAGGAACTTAATCAAGCTGCCAATCATTCTCAATGACCATCCATCAACAATCTTATTAGTAATTTGCATTTCAATTACTTTCCCAAACATTCAATGCGAAAACGCTTTGCGAAATACTCTACAATTTGATCCGCATTATGCACTTAACATGGACAAGTGCTGCAATTGGCAGAAGAGCCAAATGCAATCCACTAAAACAAATATATAAGCACTCAAATGAAATGGAGCTCCAAATTTATTCCCACTGACTTGAGCCGCATAGTGGACGCCAACTGCTCTGCTCTGCAGGTCAGCGCACTTGGCTTCGATGCTAATTCAAGCGACCAGCTCTAAGTGTATGGGCTAGGAATGGGAAGGCGGGAAGTGGGAGGCGAGAGGCGTGGCTATGCATTTTTAGTTGAGCAAAAGCGAGTACTAATTCCACAATGTCTAGACTGAAGGCCAGATCGCAGTTTTCACATTTTTACTGGGGTAGCAGAAGGCGGAGCTAAGTATGCAAGAAAATAAAAAATAAAAATAAAAATAATAATGAAAAAAGAAACACAATATTTGTTAAAAGGACTACAGACAATTTGCCTGTAAATAGAGCGTGGCACTTCAAACAAGCGACGAGCCAAAGGCGGAGAAGAAAAACAAAAAAAAGAAAGAAAAACATGATAAAAGCTGAGCGAGAGAAATGACAAAAAAAAAAAAAAAGAAAAGCGAAATGAAAATCAAGAAAATGAAAAGAAAATAATATAACGAGCGCATATTAAAGTGGGTTTATTTATTTTGCGCTCGACGCTTTTACCACTCGCTGAGCACGCGGATCAGAAGGCGCAGTGCGCCAACCACCCAAGCCAAGGCAGGCCAACCACTCAACCACCTAACTGTAAAGCCTGCAACAGTCCAGGCGAATGCGAATGTGAATACGAATGCGAATGCGTTGCCCTTTGTGTTTATTAAAAAATAATTTCCATGCTCAACTTGGCGCACAGCCTAAGCCCCTTCCTATGCGAGTGTTTAGGTGTGTGTGTGTGTGAGTGTATTTGTTTGTGCGTGTTAGGGCTATCAACAGTTTACATTCTTGAGATTGCGTTGGGTAGCATTTGAAACAATAAGCCTCGAAGTCTGTCGACGCAATCTCAACTCAAATTCAAATTCAATAATGCGAATACTTTAAACCGGGGAAAAAAAAAGGGGGACAAACAGATGAAGGGCGATGTCAGGCGACAACACTAAATAATTCAAAAGCCCAGCAGAAAAGGAAAAAAAGAAAACAATATGTACAGGAATATATATATATTTGTATATATATAATGTAAATCTGTGATTTTAATGCGTTTGCCAACTGTAAACATAAAACCGAAATATTACAAAACTTGCGCAAACAGGCGAAAGGGCGAGCCATAAAAAAATATAAACAAGCAAAAGAAAGTGAAGCAAAGGATAGACGAATATAAGATACACTAAGTGAATCAAAGCTTAAATGCATAATGATAAAAATAAATATTAAATGTTGTTGATATATTAGTTTGTTGAACATATCTATATTATAATAAACTTAACAGACTCAATAAGACATTGAAATACTATATCTACCATTCATATTAGCTAACAAATAGTATATATAGTAACTTCTAGTTAGAGTATACGGCGCAATACGGGAAAAGGAAATGAATGCGAATGCGAATGCGCGTATGTCAATTTAATGGGCGGAAATATTCCGACTGCAAAGTGAAATGTGTCGATGGGCGTGGCAGCGCAAGCTGCTACAACAATTGCGTTGACTGCGATGCGAACAGCGAACGTTGACGGCGACGTCGGCAGTGACTACGACTGCGACTGCGACTGCTGACAACGACTTGTTGTCATTTTGTGGGTGGTTTTTGTGTAAAAATATGAAATATTTATATGAGTATTTTCATTTATGATGCGTATCAAATGTGCAGAAAGCAGAACGAAGAGAAAAGTGAAAAAAACAAAATCAACAACAACAACAACAATAGCAAAGGTGAAGGACATGCGAGAGAGCTGGCAGACTGTTGCCGGATCTGCTGGCAGGTGCGTGCAGAGTGGCCTCATTATGAACATCATATAGCCTTAAAGCACGCTACTACTACGCCACTCGCCCAGCAAATGCCAAACTTTCATCATAAATACATTTACAGGGCAACGCGTTTTTCTTTTTCCGTTGAGCTTCTTTGTTTTGCTCGGCAAAATTATTATATTTTAATTACATGTAGCTCTGGTTCCGGAGCCAAGGCAAAGGCAAACAAGAATAACAGAAAATGTAACAAAAGCAGTAGCAACAACAGCGGGAGCAACGGCAACAGGAGCGAATAACAGAAGGGAAAATGTAAACGAAAATGGCGTGAAAAATCAGTTTCATGGCTTTTATGCTGCTGTTTATTGTTGTAAATGAGTGGCCAAAATAGGGTGGGGCACACACGCACGCACACAAACTCATTTAGTTGTGTATGTGTGTCACACGGAAGTTGTTATGGCCATTTAGCATAGCAAAAATGTAAACAGCGCTTCTGCTTATGTTATTGTTGTTGTTGCTTTTGGCTAATTAATATTAGCGGCTGTTGAACGTTTTTTATTTTTCGGGCAGGAAATAGGCCAACTGCCGCAACAGCTGCACCTCCACCATTAACGCTGCTTTATTACATAATTACATTAACGCCAATTGACATATCCATCAGAAAACAGCAAAAAATAGAAACAAAAATGGCGTAACAGCAGCCTCTGCTGATATTAGTTTAAATGGTTAGTATTTTAAAGCCTTGGTATTTTATGAGAATAGTATTTTAGTGATCGCAGCAACTGTGCACTCGCTGAACAGAAAGAGTTTTATTTAGAGGAGAAATTTTGCGGAATAAGACTTACCATTGCTGATTAAATATTATGGTGCATAGATATAGGATGAACCAGAAATTTCTTAATTTTATTCACATTTTTGCACACTAATAACTATTCACCGCATTAGCACTAAAAATAGATGTAATATGTTAAACAGTAATTAGCATATTTATTAAATAACATTATACTCAAAAGGAAATGTTTTCTTTTTTTGCCCGAGGGGCGTGCTGAAAATATTTAGCATACATTTAAGCATAAACTTACCTATGTAACTAAAACTAAAATTCTCCTGTTGAAATATTTGATTTATATATACACCAAATCAGATGCACTGCAAACAAAATAATTTTATTATTATATAGCGTCATTAAAATAAGGAGAATTTCTACAACTGTTGATTTTAACTTACCAAACTAAAAAAATATAATAAAATCAGGATATGATTTTTAATGCACTTTTACTATATTTATTTCTCATTACACTTGCTGAACACTGTAAATAAAAGATAAAAATGTAAATTAATATAGCCTAAAGTATTCCAATGTACAAAATAAATGAAATCCACTTTAGCCAGGTGTTCGCCACTTTGCCGCCAAAACTAATAAAAACTGCGCCAAAAATTTTGTACATGCCATTTATAGAAATTGCAGATCAAAACTTACCAAACTAAAGAAAATATCATAATCGTTGTATATATTTAAGCTAGTAATGATTTTTAATGGACTTGCACCATATATTTATATATTTATTTATTTTTAATACACTTGTTGCACTGTTCACTGCACTTCGATACTCTTTTCCAATTAGACTCACTGCGCTGTAAATAGACCCGAGATGTTAAGCATTAGCAGATCCTTACAAATGCCGGCTAACAGAGCAGAATTACTCAAATGGAAATTTCTAATTGATCAAGTCATGTTGTTGCTAACAGACCGAAAAAATTCCTAATAAGAAAAGTGCGCAAATATTTATTTTTTATTTATAATTTTTTTAAGTGAAAGTATTGCATAAATTATATTTGAAGTGTTAGTGAGTGTTAAGGCAACAGTAAAACTGTTGAGCAACATTTTAATTGTGGAAGCAGCGCCAATCAGCTTGTCAGGTGCGTTTCGTCGAAGATTTTTCCCATTTCCGTTACCAATCAAATAAAAGTTTACAGCTTACCTGCTGAAGCGTAGCAAATGATCTGATTACATTGGCAACCACTCAATTTGTGGGCAGGTGGTAGAAGTGGTTGATGGGGGGAGCAGCCGCAGTTGAGCCTGTCAAAGGTTAAGTCGAATGACATATGCCCGCTGTTAGGTAGAGGCTGCAGGCAGAGACTGTTAGCAATGGTTGCTGGCAGAGGCTGTTAGCATTCCTTACGCTTGTACATTGAGCAACTTGTAGATGCTCTTGGCAGAGAAGCTGACAGCGCTGCTGGCTGAGTAGCCGCACTCAATATTAAGAAATAACAACTACGCTGCGGGCAAGTGTGTGGAGCAAAATGTACGACAGATTCACTCGAGCTCGCTGTCGACTTTGCTTTGGGGCAATCAATGTAAACAAACGCAGCAGAAACAACTGAGTGTGCGAGTGAGAGGGTGAGAGAGTGAGACTAGCAGATACTCTGTTAAACCATTTAAAACATGAATTTAGAGAGTATAAAAGTGAGACGATAAATTTAAAGTTGACAATCACATAGATAGATATCTATATCCTATAATATTACATATTTCAATTATTCAGCGATTGAAATCTACGGCTTTATAAGCTTACATACTCCTATACTTCCATCACTTGTTGCATACGCACTGCTTAACTGATATATACCCTGTTTAAATTGCATTTAAAATGCGTTACAGGGTATAACAAATATTTAACTCGCAGGCGATACGCGGTGTATTCCCTGTATCCAGCCTGCGTGTGTGTGTGTGTTTGTGTGTGTTTGCCTGTGTAGCAGCCACAACACTTGTCCCCGCCCCCTTTCACTTTGCGGGCATCCTACGCCCCGGCGGCAACTTGTAAACTTTTCCGCAACGCTTTATTGTCGACTTGCAGGCAGCTTCGAGGTTCAACCCCTCAGTCCCCTTGCTCGCGAGGCTGCGTCTGTCGCTTATTTGTCGCAACAGTTGAGCTCAAAGCTTTGGCTTGTTACACTTTATGAAATCAGCTGCAACCTCCACTGCGGATACCCTGGGAAATCCTCCTTCCACTCGCAAGTGTTTATGTTTGTCCTGGCTAGGAGAAAGGCAAAAGGCGAAAGGACCCTAACGCTGTCAAAAGTCACATCAAGTCCTGCTCCTGGCAATGCATAAGTGTCTCTCCTTCTCCCTGCTTGTCTGTGTGTGTGTTTTTGTGTATGGGTGTGTGTGTCTATGTGTGTGTGTGTGCTTCACATAAACTTCAACTGGAAATTGTGCGTAATTATATTAAATTTTTATTGCCGCACATGAAATGGAAACGTTTTGCTGCAATTTTCTTAAAACTTCTTGAAGCTTGAAGTTCTCTTTTTTATTCACTTGCAAAGAAGAGATTAAGTCTCAAGGGAAGAAGGCATAGCTATGAGCTGCGACAGTACAGCAGTCCCAACGATTGCTACTGTGCAAAATGGGCTACCTAACTGCAATATTATAATACTCTGTACTTAGTGAAGTGGGGTGGTAAGAGGTGTATAGAACTGTTGTTTAACCAGATGTATTTTAGAGTTAGCAAGACTTGACTTAATATATTTTGAATAGAAAAGATAAAATAAGCCATTAATAGACTGTAGGGTATGTGCTAGTCTGTCAATTTATGCATTAGATATCGTTATATCGATATGAAGAGTTTAAGAATTAGAACTGGCTATTGAATCTCATTTTTCTCATATATTAAAACTCTTTTCAGAATACTTGACTCAGCCAATGAGTATCATCTAGTCTGTCAATTATAGACTATCTAACTGCTTATTCGCATTACTATATATACATTACGTGCCCACTTGATAGTAAATTGTCATGGATTTTGAGCTTTGGTTCACATTTCTGTCGGTTGCCCTTAGCAGCCGCCGCGCGCTGAACTTGTTTGACATTTAGTGGGGGGATAGTGGGGGATAGTGGGGGATAGTAACGGCAATCAGTTAGATTTGAATGGCACGATATGGCAATAGAGTGAACTATTAAAGAGAGCAGGAGCCGATTAGGAGAGTTGGAGCCAATTCCCAGTGCATTTTTTCTATGCGTGCCTATATTAGTATGAACGTTAAGCTTATTAAATTCCAACTTCAATTTGAGCTGCGCGCTGAAGTCAAAGTCAGTTCTGTACAAATAATGCGGGCATAATTAACAACAATGGGTAAAAAAAACTAAACATGATGTGGGCGATAGCCAAGCGATTACATTTGCCGACTTGGGCAAAAAAAAAAAAAAGAAAACAAAACTATATTACAGGCAAAGTGCACTGAGAGAAATAGTTATTGAAAGAGACTAAAACTCAGATTTGACAAATTTTTTTTGCTTAGAAAAAATAAATAAAATTTTATAAAATATAATTTGGGCTGCTCAACAAATTTCTTGAAGCGACACACATTTTTGCTCAGTGTAAAAATCGTTTTTCACGTTTTGCGACTTCAAAGCAAGTAGTTCGAATAGAAATGGAATAAATTTTAGGCGGGTATGAGCAAGCGGTTGAGTGTATGTGAATGTGAGTGAGTGTGGGTGAGTGTATATGAGTGTGTGTGTGTGTGTGTGTGTGTTTATGTATGTGTGTGTTTGTTGTGTCATTTGCTTGTGCTTTTGGACTGTTTTTGTAGGCGCAGCAAATGCAATTATTTCATTTTATGCCACAAGCGAGTGTGTATTTGTATAGACCGTGACAATTAAGTTGTGGCTAGGGAATTGCTTCCCGCACTCTTTATCGTCGTTGTCCGAATTGTGGACAATGGACACGCAGCAAGTTATGAGCGGCGCGTGGTAAATAAAAACTATTTGAATAACGCGCAATGACCCACGCCCATGCATACACCTCCCACAACCACGCCCACAACCACGCCCAACACATGTGTGTGGTGAGTGCCCTCTGCTCTGCTGCTGAGCTGCGTGTTAATAGTTTTTACGTAGTCGCATGTCCTGGGTCACCATTTCGGCGTGTCTAACAGCGCAACCTGGGCTACAATTACCTGGAAATTAACGCAATTAGATTTGTGCTGTGCGCATACATTTTCACCGCCCCCCGCCCCTAAAAAACCAACCACAGCTGACAATGCGACTAATAATATTATTATCTACCAAATGAGATATGAGATTAAAGTAGTCTAAATAGACTAACCCAAAGTTTTATATTACCTAATGAAACTATTTATAGTTCGGTATTCAGAACTTTAAGTTAGGTTTATGCAGAGGCATTAAACAAGTATGCTAATCTCAAATAATTTGGCGTACGAATATCCATATATGTACATATATATATGACTAAATGTACAACTGAATTTATCACATTAATTCATGTTTATCTTTTTCTTCTTTTACAGAACAGCGCATTAGTCAGCGAAAAAAAAAAAAATCTACAGCTCTTCAGAGGTCCCGTACGTGACGCGGCCCTTTTCATACACTTAATCAAAAGGTGAGCAAGACAGCAGAACAAATAGTCTGAGATATATACAAATATATACAGATATATGTACATATGTATATGTATGTGTGCAATTGTGAGGGCAAACAATGGAATGTACTAAATGGAAAACTTTAAGGACTTAGTTAATTAAGTGGTAGAGAGATGATGGTTAGAGTTCGAATTTAAGGGGAGATAATAGAGAGAGAGACAGAGAGAGAGAGAGAGGGAATATGAATGAAAGACAAGAGATAGGGAGCAAGAGAGACAGATAAACACAGAAAAAAAAAAACAAAGAACGGTAAGAGAGTGGGGAAGGCAGAGATAGAGAGAAGAGCAAGGGCAAAAAGTATGAGATTGAAAATAGTTCGAAATACAAAAACAGAGAGAGAGAGAAAGAGAGAGAGAGAGAGATAGAAGGAGATATAGTGAAAGGAAAGAGATAAATATATATTGGGGGAAAAATATGAAGTTAGAGAGAGATCAAAAGTAGAAGGACAGACGAATGAGATCTACCTACAGCAGGAGGTGTGTGTATGAGAGAGAGAGATAGTTATAGATTGCAAAATCAAAATCAAAATCAAGGCAGAGAAAGAAAGAGTCAGATTAAGAATGATATAGGAAGAATGAGGGAAAACGTAGAAAATGAGAGTAAGAGTTAATAGAAAGGCAAAGAGAGGCTGAGAGCAGATTTAAAGAAAGAGAGAGAGAGAGAGAGAGAGATAGAGGGCGCGAGAGAGATAGAAACTTAGTTTAGAATTCAAACATATCTTAATGGATACAGCTTCAGGTGAAATAAAAGCCGAGTTAATTACATAAATTAAAAATTCAATTCCGAGTCAAAGAAATGGAAAGCATGACCGAGAGATCAGAGTGTGGAGGTCGAGGCTTAAGCAGTTGTTGCTATGAATAAGGCTTGTATCTATAGCTTAATTCATAGCAACTGTTTACGCCTAACCATAGACTTAAAGCAGAGTTAAGCTCATTTGAAATTCACTTTCAAAATCATCAGCTCAGACATGTGCGATAGAGTAGGCTATATTAATATGGTAAGAGACATTGAAGAAGGGGAAGGGGGAAGCGACTGCCTTTTGGCATCTTCATAATGTTTTATGCAAAATTGTTAAAATATTTGACAGTTGAGTTAAAAGTTTCTACCCAGACATCGTCGACGACGACTCATTTTCGGCATAAAATTCTCTCACACCGACCGACCGACCGACCGCCCACCCGCCGCAGCGCCAACGGGCTCATCGGTCTGTATTTATGTTTGTAGTGCTTGTGTTTGTGTTTGTGTTTATATTTTCGGTTTTATGTTTGTCTTCATGAGCATTTGAGCTAAACTGAAGAAATTTATTATATCAGACAGCAGCAGCGGATAAAGCAAGACACATACTTAGAGCCAAGCTGCTCAACGAGCATGACAAATTTTCACTTTGCGTCAGAAAGTTGCAACAAACTTGCAGTCGACGATGAAAATAATAATTTTTCGCTTACCTTTCTCACACACCTGCATGCCATGGCGCTCTGCTCTTTGTCTCTATGCCTCTCTCATTCTGCTTCTATCTGCATTTTTCCCATTCCACTCGTTGCGTGTCAAGGCAACTTGGTCAAACAACAAAATGGCTAAAAACAACAACAAAAAATACAAATTTCAATGGCTTTTATGAAAGATACCCTGTGTATGGCTTAAATAGGCTTTAAGTAGTTGCAACTGCAGTTGCTTAATTTAAATGCCTTTTATATGAAAAATGTTTTATGTTCAAGGCTTAAAAATCAAATATGACGAGAATAAAGCTTGAATGAGATAGGTAGCTTAAGCAATAGAAATGTAGAGTGAGTGTGAGAAGCAAGCAGCTAAATAGAAAGCGACAGAGGAAGAAGAGAGGAACACAGAGGGAGTGAGAGAGACGAAGTTGAACAGAGTAAGAAACAGAGCTCGCAAATATCAGCTGAGCGTTTCTGAATGTCTGCAAATAAATGCCTTTCACTCACACTTTAAGAAAAAACTCTGAGAGCAAACGGCTGCCTTGTATAAAGCTAAGAGTCTAATGTGTATGTATTGGAGTGTATGTGAATATTGTCTTCACTAAACACATCAAGAGCTTCTGCAAGTGTGAATGTGTGTATGTATGCATGTGTATGTGAATGTGAAGATCGTTTGCATAAAGCGTGTGTGTGAGCGTCGTTCGTATTGCTCTCTAAATGATGTTCGGGAAGCGAGCATCACACGAAAAGTTCTCGGTCGACCGAAAAGCAAAACGACAGAACCGAAGACTCTCTGAGCGAGTGAGTAAAGGAGAGAGACTGAAAGATAGACGACGACCAAACTAACGACTGCAAAGAGAGGCAAATAGGCAGAGTGAAAGATATGAAGGAAGACGACATTGATAGTTCAGCAACCATATTTGCTATCACTTAACTTAATTAGTCAACAAAGAATATAATAAATAAAAGTATATGTAAGTAAATATACTTGAGCTACACTTCCATTATACCCATTTGCTAGCCAACTGCTATAGCTACAGTATACACATTCAAATAAGAAGCAAAGAAGGTGCAATGCATTGCCATTGCAATGAAAAGAGCTAAAGGCAAGAGCCAAGGTCTGCTTATCTACTGGGGACAGTTGAGCCAGCCGCCAACAGTTTTGCCCAGGTGCTGCCAATTTTAGCATTAAACAGTTGCCAGTTGGCTTAAATAAAATCGAGGCGAGCAAGAGAAGTGACTTCTGCTGGAGCAAACAAATTGTGCATCAAAAGTTAAAGCTCTGCACTTGAGAGGAAAACCAGCAAAATGCAAAATGCAAAAAAAAAAGGCAAATAAAAGCCAAGCTACGAATTCTAAGTGAAAAAAAAAAATGACAGCCGAAAGTAATGGGGCTGGCTGCTTGGCTCAAGTGCAGTGGGGCGTTTCTGTTCTGTTCTTTTGGCGTTTGCATATATAAGTTTTGCAACGAAAATATGTGTCAACAATATGGCGGCTGGCGACGATGAGCGAAAGTTTCCACTGAGAACTACTTTTCATTTTATTTTGCTGACAGGTATGCTAAAAGCCAAAAGTGGAAGAAGAATCCAGCTAGTCTGAGAGGGGCGGGCAGAGTGGGATCCACAACTGAAAAGTAGTAGAAAAGTGCGCAGAGAAGAAGAAAAAAACCAACAGCAAGAAGAGACACTCGTAGGGACTCGTAGATTTTGGCATAGCTCAGCTTTTAGTTGCAAATAGAAGCACATAGTATAAAGTATATGTATATGATTTGCTGCGACAGCTGGCAATGACTTCTTCGCATGATAATAATAAACGAACCGGCGAAAGGGTTCACAAATGACAGTCAAAATGTCACATTCAAATGGCAAGCAATTTAATATATATACACACACATGCATATATATATTTATAGAGTGCGACATGGCTGACAATAAATAAAGGACAAAAAAAAATAATATTACCAAAAGTTTATTCACAGCTGATTATCACGCCCCGCTGAGCACTGAGCGCTGAGCTATTCCATTAATAGAAGGGTTAAGCTATAGCAAAAGTTTGTCGTTTATTTTAGTTGTGTTCTCATTGACTGATATTTCATATTAGTAAAATTAGTTATGAGTTAAGAAGGGGTGAGAAGAAAACAGAAAAGGTGAAATGCGTCAGAAATGGGAAGGGATAAGGGAAGACTAAGAGTAAAGTAGAAAAGAGAAAGCTAAGAGCAGAGTAACAGAAGAAATCAAAGAAAAACACTTTAACATGGATAAGAAGCACAAGAAGAAATCTTCAAAGAGAGTAAGAGAAGAGAGAAGATATTGAAGGTATCAGGGCTAGGGTAGACTTAAAGAGGAGAAGCGAAAAATCTAAGAGAAAAGTCAAATGCTGGACAATATAAAAAGTGAAGAAACGAATAGAGGAAAAATTGAACTCTTAAGTATGTTATTTATAAATTTTTACTAATATTATAAACTAAATATTAATTAATAAAGAGATTATAATATTTTAAAAAAGAAAATTGTAATAATGGAAAAAATATAAAAATAAGAATCGAATAGAATCGAAACTGGAAACCTACGAATGGAAATTATAAATATTTCTCAATATTATATACTAAATATTTATTTGGCAGACTTTCTTTGATAGCTGCAATTCAAGCAAAGCTTAAAGAATACATTTCAAATGGTTTTAAGCCTTTTGTTTTAGCTATTGAAAAGTTTATTATCATTTGATAATAATCCTCAGCAAGAACCATTTTAATACAATAAATATTACGAATTCCCTTTTGCCCATTCTCTCCCTTCTCTACACACATTCAAGACATTTCCGTATCTTTCCGCTTCTTTTGACAGATTTAAACTCTTTTTTAATCTAAGCAGCAGCAGCAGTCAATGCCTCAAAGTGTCGTTGACAGGTGACAATCCATTCGCAAACAAATCAAGCTGAGCAGCTCCACTAAGCAAATCAAATGTAACATTTCAATAAGAATAATATATATGTATATAAATATAAGTAATAAAAAAAAAAAAAAGAGAGAGAAAAACACATCAGAAGAAAGACAAAGTGAGCGAGCTACGTGCGAATGTCATAACTCGTTTGATTGATGGGCACTTCGCTTTGTAGGGCACTTTGGCCCTCGCCATTGCCATTTGTCAGAGTCCTCGGACTTTTGGATCGAGGCATGACTGCACTTTGGTTTATATGGAATGCCGCCAACTGTCCAACGTGTCGTTTGTCCCTTTTTATTTGCGGCCAAATAAAGTAGACGACGGCTAGTGACTTGTCAGCAATCCGGTACGGCGACTGTCGGCCCTGTGCCAGTAGTCTCTGCGAGCATTCAGTCAAAGTCAAGCACGTCCGTTGGCCAGGGCCAGGATGAGCAGCAATGTACATGTGTGCCATGTCACAGCTTAAAGTTATTCACATGCGGGCCGGCAGTCAGGATGTAGCTGCTCATAATGTGAGCGCTGACGAGCAATGATGAGCAGTTGGTTGGTTGGGCGGTTGGGCGGTTGGGTGCCTTGTCATAAACAACAACGACTTGTGTGACGTATAAACTTATTGTTGACAAAACCTCACACAGACAGGCAGGAGCGCGCCCCCAACTGCGAGAGACATATTGTTAAAGTCCTGCTGGTGTGCACGGGCTCTGCCACAGCGGAAGTGTCACCATTTGTCAAATAACGAAAATTGAAAACAATTTCCAGCAGCAGCAGCAGCAGGAGCAGCAGCAGGAGCAACAGCAGCAGATTTTTGCCTGGCTCTCGGGTTTGCCATTGTCTTCATCAGCAGCTACTCGCACAGCTTCATTTCACACTCACTCGAACAGAATATATATATCTATGTGTATATAGTCGATGCGGCCTGATAAGCAAACTTTGCTGTGGCTGCTGAGACTGAGGCACAGCACTGCGAGCTATAGCAAAAGAATTGCCAAACGTTAAAGTGAAGAAATTTCCATTCAAGCAACAATTTATATGCTGCTGCCGCTGCCGTTGCCGTTGCAGCCAGGCTCCCTTTCGGTTTGAGCTGACAGCTTAGCTGCGGCTTTGCTCCAATTTCCTAGTGGGTCGACGTCAACAAGTTCTCTATCGCACTTCAGCAGCGCGGGAACGAGACCCCTTTCCATTATTGTTAACGCACACACACACACTTTAAACATATGTGTCTGCTTGTGTGTGATGTGTGCGCCTCTCACACAGAAAGTTTAATCGAAATTATAAACAAGAAGACAAATGGCTTCTTGCTGCAATTTGGCCCACTTTGCAGGGCCGGCAAGGAACTGGGGAGTTGGAGCCATGTGCTCTGCTTTTGCTTTCAATGCCTGCAGGATAATTATACCCTATAGCAATTGAAATTGTATTGTGGGCAGGCTTCAAATGAAATGCCATGAAATATATATTTATTAGTTGAAGATGTTATATTTCAGTAGTAAAAGAACTAGTAAGAGAGACTGCAAGTAGAGTATTTGGACTTGTGTATATATAAAATATCTTCCTATAGGGTATTCCTTAGTCTAGCTTTTGTATTTATCTTCCAAAATTTCCAACAATTGTTTGTCGTCAAGGTTATATTTATTGTGCTTGCTTCACACAGTATGATTGTGGCAAAAAGTTTGATAGCTCTCTCTCTCTCTCACTGTCTCTCTATTTCTCTTCTTCTTCTCTGTATACTATATGTGTCTGTCTGAAAATTCTTTTGGTTACAAATTTGATTTGCTTGACTTTCACTTGAGTTTTAAGTGTCCTCCGTCTATTTATTATGCTTACAGTGTCTCCCAATTGTTATTGTCTGGTTTGTTTTGCAAAGTTCTTTTCTGCAATGTTGATAAATGACTTATGAATGCTGTTAGAAGTCGCATAAATCATATGATTTATGCATAAACAACAAATTGATTTTTCATTTGCTGACACGCCCCAAAGCTCCAAACCCCGCCCAACTGCTTGTAAAGCTATAGCAGCTTTGAGTAATTGGCTGTGGCTGTCAGCGGCGCTTTCCTGCTGCTGCTGCAATGTATTTCACATATGGATTGCTTTTCAAGTGTGTGTGAGTGAGTGTGAAAATCTAATTACACACACACACAAACTTGTATTGGAGTATATGTATTTTTGATTTGCTGCTTGACAGCACACTTAAAAATTTGAAGGATATATTTCGTAAAGGTCGAGCTGTTCGTGTCTCTCACACTCTCGCTCTGTCACTTAGATATGTCGTTTGTGGTTGTGTTTGTCATTTTAGTTTGTGACTTTGCTTTGATATTTAAATTGAAGCCATCAAGTGCTTCGGCTGCTTGTATTTTGAGTGCTTAATCCACGCCACAAAACCTTGAACTCTGCAGAGGATGTCTCGTTGCTAAGCCAACTTAAGCGGCATAGCAGCGTGGCATCGTAGCAGCAACAATCAAAACACTTATCATCATTTTATTTAAAATTTATAACGATAATCAATGTAATGAAGCATGCCAAAGTCAATAAGTCAAATGACTGTGAGCTTTCAGCTTACAGCGAACAGCATACAGCTTTCAGCTTTTTGAGGCTAAAGCCATGATGGGCCATGGCCCATTCCACTAACTAACTGTTTTTAAGCGTGAAGACAATATTTTATGCAAATCACTGGCGAAATGCCTGAATGCCTGCCTGCCTGCCTGGCTGCCTGGCTGCCAGGCTTCGATAACGATGACTCACTTGACAACTGCCAATAACTTATTTACACTTCATTATGCCAGGGCACTGAGAGAAGAGGCGGAGAGAGAGACCGGTCCAAAAATATGCACAATGTCAGATGTGACTTATTAATTTATTAAAAATACGATCATAATTAGAGAGCACTTTGCCAAATGACACTTGAAATGCAATTGACAAAGGAGTAGAGAGCGGGGTGGTGAGGGCCGGGGAATGGGCACTTCATGAAGCCGTTCACCACTGAGAGAACAATCAGCGACAGTGTTGCAGTTATTTATGAGCGCAATAAATTTGTTTATGTGAGGGACGGGGTTGCTGGGAGAGTCCGAGCGAGCGAAGGTTGAGTCGAGCAGACCCAGCAGAGGCAGCAGAGCCAGCAGAGCGTCAAATGAAGCCAGCGGGTAGGCAGCTGAAAAACAGCCTTGTCATGAACTTTTCACAGTTGGCATTCATTGAAAAAAAGCCGGAAAATCAAAGAAAGGCAAGCAGCGACAGAGAGATAAAGAGGTGGGCTAAAGAGACGTAGACAAAATGTGAAATGAAATATGAGCGAAAAGTAAAAAGTTAACAACATTAATTAGCATTTTTATGGAGCGCTTTAACTTTTAAGCACTGCAGAAAAGGGGTCTGAGCACAATAAATTGAAAGTCGCGCTCACTTTTCAGTGTAATAAATGAAATTCGAAACTTCGCAATGCCACACCCCGGAAAATTTCGAATGCCGTACGATGTGTTTGTCCAGAATTTACGCTTTTAATGTGGCATCAAATTTTTGATGTTTGGCAATTCAAAGTTTTTAGTGTGCGCACCAAATGGACACAATAATATCGAGAGCAAACAGTATTTAATGGCTTTGGCAGGTTGAGCACATAAAGGAAACAAACAGAGAGAGAGAGAGAGAGAGAGAGAGAGAGAGATAACATTAACTTATATCATGTTCCTTTACATTTTAAGCAGACAAAGAAATATATATAGAGAGAAAAAGAATATTCAGCACCTTAGGTCATGGTCGTATATATTTTCAATATAAATTATAAATAGAAAAAGAAAACGAGAACGTTATAATTCTATAATGCAAATAATGGCTATAGAGTATCAAGTGAGTTGGCTTGACAGGCAAATTACGTCTTTCCCCAGTCCCTTGCAACCCTGGTAAGCCTAGCCTTCTATCTAGCCATTTGAGGCACATCGAAGATTTTCGCTCTTCTCACTTTTCACATTTTACATTTAATGTCTTGAAGCTGGGCCCCCACCTGCCCGTGCCCGCTTGGCGCCAGATAAACAAATTTTATTGACTGAGTCATTCATGCTTTTTGTTTGTTTCATTTTAGCCAAGAGCGAAGAAGCTGCGGCCCGCTTTCGCAATGTTGCCGCATCATCATCAGCGCCACAGAATGTGGAAGCTTGTGGGCTTGCTGCTGCTGTTGAGCAGCTGCCTTGTGGCACCCGCTGAGGCACGCTCGCGGGATAAGGAGGAGCGACGCAGCAATCGTGGTCGTAACAATAATGCAGGCGCCTCCGCTTCCGTATCGGCTGTGACCGGCAATAACAATGGCGGCTACTATACTAGCAACTCGGCCTATGGCAGCAGCATTGGCAGCAGCTCCATGACAGGCATCACTGGCTACAATGGACCCATCGATAGCACCGGCTTTTGTATGCGCCGACGAGATATGAAGCTCATGTGTTACTGCACACCAGACGAGAATCATATGCCCGTGCAGAAGGCCGAGTGCTGGGTGTTCTCGGAGGGATTGCATCAGAATGATACCACCTGGACACGTTTCTATCAGCAGAAGCGTTTGCGTGAACTCAAGTTTGTCATACAGAACAATGCACGCCTGGACTACATACCCACCATGATCATTGAGCCATTGAAGAATCTGAGCAGCATTGTTATCGAATACTCGCAGGTGGAGATCGTGAAGAGCTATGCCTTTGCCAATTTACCCTTCCTCGAGCGCATCATTCTAAATAACAATCACATTATGGCCCTCGATCAGGATGCTTTCGCCAATCATATACGTTTGCGTGAGCTGAATCTGGAACACAATCAGATCTTTGAAATGGATCGCTATGCATTCCGCAATCTGCCGCTGTGCGAGCGACTCTTTCTCAATAACAATAATATTAGTACACTGCACGAGGGTCTCTTTGTAGACATGGCAAGGCTGACCTACTTGAATTTGGCCTATAATCAGATAAATGTCTTGACCAGTGAGATCTTCCGTGGCTTGGGCAATTTGAATCTGCTCAAATTGACGCACAACAATCTCAATTTTATTGGCGACACGGTCTTTGCTGAGCTCTGGAGTTTGACTGAACTGGAATTGGATGATAATCGTATTGAGGTGAGTGGAAATTGATTGATTAAAGTTGATAGATTTTGGAAAATATATTTTACATAGACATTGCAGCGTTTTTTCTATTTTGCCCTCATCATTCAATCAATTAGTTAAGACAATTCAATGTCTATCATGAGCTATCTTTCTGTCACTTAATCAAACTTGTCTTGGGTTTCATGTTGATCATCAGAAACAGTCAATCAGTTGCTCAATCAAATAATTCTATATAAATTGTGCTTTATTCGATTTTTTCTATCAATAAATTTGCAACTTAATTTGCCAGAATCTCTTTCTGTGACTTCGAGTTTTCTTTATTTATTTATTTTTTTTTTTTTTTCGGTCAAGTTTATGCCATGGCTTAGTTAAGTGGCCATAAATTGCCGTCTGGCCATAACAAACAGAGGTCAAGTGTACAACGAAGGACAAGTTTTCGAAGTTGGGGTGCATTCAATATATCTGTATATATATATCATAAAGAGCACATCTTTCGGGGCGTTGAACGCGCATAAACAACTTTGTTGTCGGGTGTCATAAATTCAATTCGAATGCCCATTTTTGTGGTGATTTAAGTGGTCAGTTGAGCTGTTGTGGTGCGGCTCAGCCTGGGGTGCAGTTCACAAGTATCAGATTCTACTTGCCGCTTGGCACACGCGAGCACCCGCTGTTTGCCGAATAGGCGCTAATATGATAAATAGATTGGTAAATTATGTTTTCGCCGAGGCGGCCACACAGCTTAATTCCAAGATAGTCCTGCTAGCTGGCTGGCTGGCTGGCTAGCCGCACGCTGTGGCATTATCCTTTCAGCGCCTTTGGTGGCAAACAAATGTGCGGCAGGCAAGTTAATCTACTAACAAAATATTGAATAACAAATCATGGCATAATGGATTTATGGCACTCCTTTTTGGCCATCTGATATGCAGGGATCCAGCCATAAAAATGGCCACAGCCAATGTGTATGTGTGTGTGTGTGTAAATAGAAAATGTCGCTTCGTATACTCTATGCTAAGTCCTCTGCTTGTGTGTCTGTATGTGTGTGAGTGTGTGAAAGCGTGGGCACAGCGATAAGCGTAAATCCTGCATATCCTGGCCAACATTGTCGTCTTCTCGTCTTTGCTTTTCATTTTGCTGCGTGTTTCATTTTTCCATTTTACAAAGTGCTCGCATATCATGTCACACCCAGACAACTCGCATATGTGTCAGGCCAGTAGGACAAACACACACACACACAACACACTCTCTGGCACACACCATCTCAAGTGTTGCTCAAGTGTTTTTGGCCACCATCTTCATGTGAGCACTGCTGCTGCCACTGATGCTGATGCTGACAATCTACACTCCAACTGCGGCTTCGTTTTCTTGTTAGCTTCTTCCTTTATCGGGCATTGTCATAGTCATAATGATTGGCCTTGTTATCGCCTCAGTGTCGCATTGTTTTGGAGTCGGGCTTCCTTCAGATTTGCTACCATATATCCATATACCATACTTGTGCATATGTTTTGCTTCCTTCAGTGTGCGAACAAAAAAAAAATAGAAAAGAAAAATGTAAGAAAAACTGAAAATGAAAAAGTAAAGGAAAGGAAAAGAAAATGCCTTTCCGTCTTGCCTTGTCCTTTTCAATAAAAGCAAATTGCGTTGCATGTTTTTGCTTGGGTTATCCATTTCATTTTTCTTTTTCAGCCACCATGTGTGAGTGTGTGTGTGTGTGTGTGCGCTTGTGTACTTCATAAATCATTTGCCGTTAAAAGGTTTAGGTGCCTGGGTTTTGTCTGACACAACATAAAAAGCTAAGCAACTGAGCGGTCACCGAGCGAGAGTCCTCTCAAAGAGATAAATAGATAAACAGCTAAGCGGCTAAGCATCTGCTTTCGTCAATGCGAAAGCGAAAGTGTTGCTCCAGCATTTTCAGCTTCAAAATTTTCTTATAAATTTTACACATGTTGTGAAGACACAAACGTTCTTTAATGCAAACAAAAGGGCCTATTATTAAACATTTGAAGCGTAGTTTAAAAATAGTTATTTACATAACAACTTAAATGGGTTGAAGCTAAGGCAAAATATTTAATTTTAGAATTTTCCCCATGAATTAAACATGTGACTTGAGGTCGCAAAAGATCTTTTAAATATTTAAAAGAAAGAGTATTTGTATTGAGAATTTGAATGTACCTTTTGGGAAGTAACTCAATTACAATGAAATTAGTTATAAATAGGAATGGAATATGAAAGAGAAATAGGAAATAAATCAAGTTGAATATCAGCTATTGTTTATAATTTGATTATATATCAGTTTTTACTACTCTTAAGTGTTTATTGAAATTTATGTAGAATATATATTTGTCAGTTTTTACGTCTGCTTTAATAGAATTTGGCTCATGGTTGACTTCAACCTTTCATGTTTCCCTTAACATAAAGAATTGTATTTTTACAGCTTTTTTTTCTTATTTATTTGAACCCATACATTGACCTAACCCATATGACCTAACCTTCTGTTGTACACAGAAGGGCTTATAACTATTTAAATTATTTGTAATTTAATTATACTTATACTTAGTTCATATTTTTGGCGAATCCCAAGCGTTTTAGTCGCCTTAGTGGTCTCACAGGAACCAGTTGTCTCGCTAGTCTGCTACGGTGTCTGAGGAGTCTATCACTGTATCTGCTCGTGTGTCTAGCGATCATTTCCTCTACTGTATGCAGATTTAGATCTCGATGCAGGGGCATCCGCATAGTATAATTTGATTATAAATCAGTTTTTACTACTCTTTAGACTTTATAGAAATTTATGTAGAATATATATTTCTCTGCTTTATATAGAATTTGGCTCTTGGTTGACATCAACCTTTCATGCTTCCCTTAACATAGAGCCGTATTCTTACGGCTAATGTATCATATACAAGTCTATCAAATTTTGCAGATAATATCTCTCACAGTTGTTCAGCTCAAAACCCAAAAAAGTAGGCAATGTTTTAGGCTCTTCTATAACTGATAATTGTTTACTTTAATTTGAAGCCTTGAAAACATTTTTATGCTACTTTCCATTAAATATATTTTTAAAGTTCGATGTAACTATGACACTATAAATCCAATATGCATACCAAGTACTATATACTATATATATAATATATTAGAGACTATATTTTCTCCCACAAACGTCAAACGTCAAACTGAAACTTCTTATCGAAACCCTATCTCAGTCTCGCTGCTTACATAAAATGTTGCCTGTCGATTTTTTGTTTGTTTTGAATCATAATTTTGTTTACGTACAAAATTGCCATAAATAACAATTTTTTTCTTCACACAAGTCGATAAATTGGCGGCGCCTCGAAAAAAAAAAAAAAAAAAAAAAAATTATACCGCCCATCAAACTAACAAAAATATCTCAATAAAAAATATTTCTTTTTTTTTATGTCAATCAGCATGGCAAACAAACAAAGAAACTGCTCTGATAGTATGTGATAGCGTATGATATAACTGTATCTTTATCCATATATTTGTTTGTCTGCGGCGCAAGTGAAAATGGCAAATGGAAAATGTATGGAAGTTGGATAAATAACGGCACATCTTGGTCTCGCTGTGAACTGCTCGCATTTAATATGCATAATTTATCCATTTCACTAGGCAAAGCATATTGAATATTAAATAATGACGAGCCATAGAGGCTGTGCGAGAAAAATAGATAAAGAGTGGGAGAATAGGAGAAGAAGAAGAAGAAGGAGAAGTTGTAGGTTACAGTCAACTTTCCCTTTCACGAAAATAAACACTTTTTTTTCGTATAATAAAATTCAAGACAAACGAATTGGAACATAGCAGTTGAAAAAATATGCATCTACATATGTTTTATATGCGCACACACACATGCATAAATAAATACGCAAACAAAGACAACA
This sequence comes from Drosophila antonietae, assembly GCA_030914385.1. Classification (NCBI taxonomy): domain Eukaryota; kingdom Metazoa; phylum Arthropoda; class Insecta; order Diptera; family Drosophilidae; genus Drosophila; species Drosophila antonietae. The sequence continues at coordinate 4,230,721 of JAUESO010000612.1, read as the reverse complement.
GAACAACAATGGTAAACGAGACAACGAGAGGAAAAAATGTTAAAAAAATATATATATAAAAGAAACAAGCAAAATATTGAAAAGAAAAACAGTGAAAATAATACGCAAAATGCGGAAAAATGTCAGAAAATATTTTTTTGTATGCTCGGTCGAACAGGCAAAACATAAAATAGTCAGAGACAGAGCGAGAGAAGTAGGCAAATAATGGGAAGGGAAGAGAGAGAGAGAGAGAGTGGTTAGCAGAACCGAGACGAAACGCCGCACGAATTGCGGTTCCGGCAACAAAAATGTTGATATAGCATAAATACAATTAAGCAAGATATTTATATATATATTTAAAACAAATGCCAATGAGTCTGAAATATCATATTGAAATACCAATTGCAAAAAAAAAAAAAAAAAAAAAAAAAACAATAAAAGCTACAATTGAACTGTTTAATGCCTTTAAATTAATTTCAAACTGCAGTCATTGATGCATGTCTATGAAAAATAATAATATTAAAGCTAAGCTAGACCTTGAGCAAATTGATTGAAAGAAAGTTATGCAAAATGTATCTAAGAGAGAACATAAATTGCAGTCGAAATATGCATATGTATGTGAAAGCACTAGAAAGTAGCTAAAGACAAACTGTTAGGCTATTTGCTGACAAAGTGATGCTGGGCATAATTTTCTTCTCAAAGAGGTTATAGAAGAAGAGGATCATTCAGCTTATCTATAAAAATGTATATTTTCCTCATTATACATTTTTTTTCTCAAATTCCAATACTAATTTCAATTTTACAATCTTTCTTTCTCTCTAGCGCATTTCGGAGCGTGCTTTGGATGGCTTGAACAATTTGAAAACTTTGAATTTGCGCAATAATTTGCTGAAGAAAATTGACAATGGCTTGCTGCGTGGCACACCGGCTCTGCTGTCCATCAATGTGCAGGCAAACAAATTGGAAACTCTCACGTTCTACACATTCCAGCCAATTATGGACAATTTGGTCAACAGTACCAGTGAGCTGTTGGTGTCAGGTGAGTCGATCGCTGATAATGAATGCACTTGCTTGACAGAGACAGAGAAGACAGACAGACAGACAGACATTGAGACGTTGCAGACAGAGTATAGAGCAAGGCAGACATGCTGATATGCAGGCATTTTATTATAATTACGCATACGCCACGTTGGGCTGGTCGACACGATATGCTGAGCTCAGTTAGTTTGCAGCCGTAAAGTTTTATGACAAGCGGCCTGTGAACCATTCGCCTGCTACATATTGTCTAAGCACACAATTAGGCAGGTAACAGACACACACATACAGAAGCACAGTCACACACATACTTGCAGTTGGATTGGCTTCATTAAGGAAATGTCGTATCATCATTGCTCAAGTGTGGGCTTCCGTTGACAAAGAGACACAGTTGCCTAGCGTGTGTGTAAGAGAAAAGCTATACAATATGTTTGTAAATGGTAGAGAAGAAAGAGAGAGAGAGCGGGAGTGTGTGGGTGTATTACTGCTTTCTTGCTCTGGCACATTGTTAATTGCCAGCGCATTGACTATATTCAGCTAAACTGACAACTGGCAGCAGCCATGGCCTGGACAAAAACCAAATTAGTCATTAAACTGCAATTTTGAAAGCGAGCGAGTCGAGTTCTGTGCACACACCACATCACACACCACACACCACTTCAATAACCACATTTTTGCCCCACTTTAATGTCGCAGCACTTGACTCGACGCGACTCGACTCAACTACAAAACTCATAACAATAAAATATGTCCTGCAAAATGGCCATAGACAGAAACACAGTCTGACTCAATTTGCTCTCTCACTCTCTCTCTCCGTCTCTCTCTCTCTCGCTCTCTCACTATGTGTGTGTTAATAGCAGTAGCTATTAGCGTGTTGATTAGCTCAATTAAAAGGTAAATTAAAGTGAAATATTAAGTGCATACGTTCAAATTGTTGTCACAGCCATTTTACTAGCTGTCAAGATTTTCATATGCAATCAACTAAAAAAATTACTTAATTAATGTGAAACAAGTGAAGAGCTGTAGAATTTGTTTACTTAATTTTCATATGCATACGAATCTTCTATTCTTTTACTTTCATTCTTTTACTTACAATATGAACCTTTTGCATAAGCAGGAGATTCATATATTTGTTTTATACATATTTCCTTGTTAATATTTAAAAAAAATTATTATTCATATTTCAATTACGATTATCAGCCGTCAATTTATATTTCTTAAATACTTGACAAAGAGGTTCATTTTCTATATATTTTAATTTCCAGCAACAAGCACTGATTGCTATTGCTTGATTAATGTTTAAAATGTTTACATAAAGTTACAAAATATCAACATTTTATAATTATATAACTTATACATATATCTATATGTCTACATACATTCTATATATACTTTTCGCTGCTCTTTCGCAAGCCGCTTTCAAGGCCTCACAAACACCTTGAAAGCCATTAGAGCATAGTAGGCAATTTTATTTGTAGCTCAGCCGGGCAATTAGCCTTTTGATGTAAGCGCTATGCAATCAGTGGCACCAACAAGAATAATCGTGAAGAATAGTTGGAATACCTTGGCCCGTAGAATACATTTAAATATTTAACAACAGCCTTCGAAATTGCATTTCTCTTTCATTTAGCAAAAGTCTCACATACACTAACACATATGCCACACATAAAATTACTGCATATGCACAACCAAATGGCAGTTACAAATGCAACTTAATTATCACACACACACACACACAATCGACACACTCACACTCACACACGTAAAAGTGAGTGTGCGAGTGAAATTTTCGCTAATGGTTTGCCATTAGCATGACTTATTTAAGTCGCAACAAAAAACTAAGCTCTAGACAAAGGGAGCTCAACTAATAGATACCATGCAAAAATATTTAAAAAAGTGAAAAATTATTATATGTGTTTAAAATTTATGTAAATGAACTATACAGCAACAATTAAGACATCAAGAGATTTAATTGACTAGTTTGATGAAAAGATGAGGCAAATTTTACTTAGAATTCGATGAATCGAATACAAGATATATATAAGAGCTTGATCTATTTGCTGTATATATGTCAAGTGTTAAATTAAAATAAACGCTTAGCCTCCGATTATTTGAATTCATCAATTGACATATATACAGCAAATAGATCAAGCTCTTATCAAGTAATTAATAATCAGGTTCGATTGAGCTTGATCAAATAAAACAGAATCTAAGTTCTAGTTCTAGATTCCCAGCATGTCATGCTGACTCCCCAGCTGTTTGTATCCCGCTCTCTGATTTATTTAGGTACAGGGTGTAGCATGACGTTGAACGACAGCAAAGCTGAGCGCATTGGCATACAAAAGCCAAACCCATATATGTATGTGTGCGGCTGCGTATATATGCAGACGTAATTGCATTTGAGAACACACACACACACGCATAAGCTCACACTCAAAGAGAGAGAGAGAGGGAGCGAGAGAGAATGAGTAAGCGGCAGACATTTGTAAATTGGCTACAAATGACTTCAAATTGCTTTAAACTGCAAAATATTTTCGCATGCCGAAAACTTTTTAATTCATGTGCAGTGATTATGTTCACACACACTCAAACTCGCACAATTTGCATATGCAGTAGCAAAAGGTTGATTAGAATGCTTCAGCGTAGCTCGCAAAAGTTAAAAAGCCAAAAAATGAAAAGGGAATATATACAAAAAAAAAAAAAAATAAATAAATTATAATTAAATTTTTAACTTGAAAGAGAGTTTAGCAAACATTGCTAATGAAGCGACAGAAAATTCGCTGCAGAAAATTTCTATAAAGCAAACGAATTTATCGAGCCATTAAGCTGAATGCACACTTAAAGATGGATCAACTGTAGCCAACATCAATAAATAAATTAAATAAGTGCTTTTCATTTGCTGTATTAAGCTAGGCCACAAAGAAAAGTGAAGAAAACACATTCACGTCTGCCAAAGAGTAGCTTAAAAATATTCTCTCTATGATAAATTTATAGGTTAAAACTCGCCTAAAAGATGCAACACTTTCCTTTAGCTGGTGTTGAAGCATATGGCAGGGTCAGAGACAGAGAGGCAAGATGAATTGGCAACTAAGAGTGGCATATGCACTGAGAGAAAATGAAGAGTCTGTTCTTGACTGAAATTCATAGAAACGGCTTTAGTTTTAGTTCCAGATTGATGTTCTCTTCAAGTTTCAGTTGGTGTCCCAGTTTTGAGTCTATCTCAGTCTTAGTGTCCATCTCCATCTCAGTCTGAGTCTCTGCTTCAATATTGTTACTGGGCACCCAATTTTCTCTGAGTGCAATAGCACATAAAACAAGCAACAAAATTGCAGCTGAACATGTGAAAAACGTCGACGAGATGAAAGAATGACTCGAAACAGACGTTACGATGTCGTCTAAGGATAAAGTTGGCGCTGTGGCCATAAAACGTGCTACTTCAGTTGAGACCTGGCTGCTCGTTTGCTCAGCTGCTCAGCTGCTCAGTTGTTGGCCACATCACATGCCATGGCAACATTCATTTTTGGGGCCAAAGTATTTGCCAACTGCTGAGCGCGTCAACTAATCGAACGTCAGCCAAAATTTTGTGCCAATGTTCCAGGACAAACACACACACATACACACACACACATATATGTAGGTGCAAAGGTGTTGGAGCTGTGCACAACTATTTGACAAATGCACATCAAGCAGCAGCTCTGTTGGCGTTAGCCAAGGGGATTTCCATTAGCGGCAGGACAAATGATGTACATGAACTTTTACAGAATTGAAGCACATGCATCAACTATGCCCAACCAGCTGAGATGAAAAGATTGAGTGCATGAGAGACAGAGAGAGAGAGAGAGAGAGAGAGAGAGCTCAGTGGAGCACATTGTGATTTGTGGAAGACTTGACTTTTACGTAATTGCCATTGACAGGCATCGAGCAGTCGCTAAGCTGATTGACATTGCTGCTGCAACGGGAACAGCAGCGTGGAGATTTCAGCAGAGAATTTAGCAATTTACCAAGCAGTACATACCCTGTATTGTCGAAAGTTCTTAGGGTTAACTAATTGCCGTGTAAACTTATTTTTCATTATATTCTGTAGCTAATGAAATTGCTTTGAGCATGGTTCTAATGGTCTAATTAATAGTTGTCATCAGAGCTCAGAGTATGCTCTGTAGTGAATTAGCAAGAGGTATTTGTAGTCTAGCAACATATGTATATGACGAAAGGCAGCATTCTATTTATGTTCATCTTTGAGAATAAGGACATTTATTTTGTGTAAATGCTATCAACAGCTAAGCTCGACATGTATTCACAGTGTAGGGTATGCAATCACAGAGGGAATATATGCTAAGAATGATTTTAATTATATTCAATATGTTTATTCCATAATTATTATGAGAGTCAGCTTTTTCAATTGTCAATGCTCAAAGCTAAGACAATAATAAAAATCTTAGACTAAATTTACTTTAACACGATATTGTTGCGCTATGGCCATTTGATGGCCAAGCCGCCCATATGTAATTTGTCTTCAGTATTGAAAAGCGTATTTCACACATGTCATATAACCATCCGAATGAGTACAAGTTCATACTCCAATTGCTTATTGTTATAATAGCATCAAATTGAAAGAGACTTGAAATAGCTTCAAAGTTCTTCCTTAAGCCTGCTTCATTGGAAATGCTTCACACTCATCAGTTGCTAATTTGGCAGGTTAGCTGCATGAGTTGCAATGAGAATTGCAATTGGGGATTTCGTTGGGGGGGACACAGGACATTGCGCACCTGTAGGCACATACATACATATATAGTCACATACATATATGTACATAAGCTGTGCCCACACTCTGGATGGGCGTGCAGACCTTTTGGAAACACATGCTGCCAGCATTTAAATGCCATTTGATGTCTGGCAGCCAAACACGGGCACTAAACAATGGCTATGGTTTGTCCTTTTCAAGAACCAGTGTGTATGTGTGTGCGTATGCGTGTGTGAGTGTGAGTGTTGTTTGAACAGTGACTGTAGCTTAGGCCATGACCAATGCAATGCCAGCTGCACCTATGCCCACGTATTTTGTAAAAAAATTTATAGGCACGCCCAGTGCTCTAGCATTTGTTTCAATTCCGTTGGTCATCGTTCGACGTTGGTCAGCAGCAAACATGCACACATGAGAGAGTGTGTGAGAGAGAGAGAGAGAGAGAGGGAGAGAGAGGTTGGCCAGATGCTTGTTTATTTGTATGCGGCTCACGTTTTGTTTGTGTCGTCGCGCCTGTGGCCAGTTCCTATGAGCATTTCAAAATGCTTTCACTTTAAAGCCAATGCAAGTTTTTTTCACATACGTATTTGCCCAGCAAGCAACACTGGTAATAAATGCGACAACACTCACACCACTCCATACCATTCCAAAGCTAGCCCAAGCTAAAGGTTGTGGAGGTTGCGGGTTTTGTGTCCTTCTCAATTGGTTCGTTATGCGCGCTGGTCGCTTGGTTGCTCCCAAATCGTTAGCTCGAATTGAATGGTTATTGTTTCGAAATATAAATAGGATTTCAAAACAGAGATTTTTTGTTTTTTTTTTTTCCTGCACACCGAGCACACGTATTCGAGATTCGCTTGACGTTGACAGCAGAAAACTGCAATTTAATTATTTTGCTAACAGCTTTTCTGTCTGTTCACTCACATTTTTTTTTTTTTTTTTTGCCAGTTAATAAAGTTTTTGTTTTAGTTTCAACTTCATAAAATTGCATACGTATAATAGTTGTGCACTGAAAGAAAAGCACTGAAACTAAATTACATGAAACTCAACTGGAATGACGAAACTAGGTTTGAGCAAAGGTTAGTCAGATTTGTAATTGGGGAACTATATGAAAAGCTAATTGAAATAATATAATTTGTCAGTTTAATTTCTTAATAATAAAATCTTAGCACAAATCAAAGTCTAAAAGCACTAAAATCATCTTTAATGTGGCAAGCTAATTATAAAGCTGACTCTGTTCAGTTTTATATAAAATATTGTTCATTTGAACCTTTTCGTGTAGCTCATTGCATTGTGATTGTTTCCAGCTTAAAATTGCATTTGTTCAAGCCATAAACATAGGCCGACTGAAATGGCAACAATAAACAGGTATTAGGCATCGGCATTGGCTCCGGAAGCGAGAATTTATTGAGAGGCATAAAACAGTGAGGGAACGAGGCCCAAACTGAACAAGTGATGTTCGCAATAAACTGGACAAATGAGGATGTGACACGCAGCCGGAATTGACTAGCGATAGTCAATGTCAGCGTCCCCCATTGATTGCATTCAATAAATCTATGGCTCAACCTCACCGAGCGATATACATGCGCACACTAATAAGTTTTTTGGCTACGATTTGATTGCCTGTTGAGCTTCAGTTGAACAAATTTACACACACATATATATATATATGTCTATACATGTGTCTACATATATATGTATATATGTCGTGTAGTGACATGCATGCATAAGTAGCATTTCATTTGGTTTTTGGGTACGTTTCATTGCGTTCCATTTGCAATTTGTTGCTGAACGCTGCATAAATCACTTGCCTCAATATGTATGCCAGGCTCAATTGTTTAGCCATCCACACACACACACACACACAGTTATTCTATACTCTATAAATATTTTAGAATTCAATTTCCGGCAACTTGACAACTTTGCCACGTTTCTTTTGACTATTAAATTCTTTTTCTGTCTGTCTCTCTCTCGCTCTCTCCTGGCGGCTATCAATTTAAAGAATTTGTTTCTGTGTATGTATGTGTCATCGCAATTAAACACACACACACATCGCTCATTTCACCATGTTTTTGTACTTTGGCTGTTGTCTGCGTTTTCAGTGTTTGTGGCATGCGTTTAATTGTCTGCAGTTCATGCCGCGGCATCGTTTTAATTACGCACCTTTTCTATGCAAGCGGCAAAAAAAGGATTTTCAATTGAGTAAAAGCTCAAACTGCATTCACCGATGCCATGAAAACACACACAACTATATGGATATATGTGTATATAATATGAAATGCAATTGCGCAATTTGTTTGCGGCCATTTTTCATGTATAATGAGAGCGTACAACAATTTCCTTTCATGTCGCCTGACAAGACCCAACGCCATTAACATCGACACACACAACAGCGAAATGAACAAGAAAGAGATCAGAAGAGTTATCTATGGGATAAACGAAATTTTAATACGCTGACAGACTCGATTTCTATGGCAAAGAGATAGGGAGTAATTAATGTTGATTAATTGGACTAAGTGATTTACGTGCAATGATCTGGCATTAACTTGCATAGATTTTCTCACTTTGATGATCTTTCGCTCTCTTTATTATTACTAGTCCTTTCCTTCTCTGTTTGACAGTACGTCATACTTGTGTATTTCATCTCTCTCTCTCTCTCTCTCTCTCTTTTCATTATTGTGTCTTAGTCTGTCTTTTCGTATTCGATGTCCCTCTCTCCCTCTCTCTATTTGTATCTTTCTTTTTGTGTCACTTCTATGTCTCATTTTTCTTCTCTCTCTTTTTGATTGTGACTCTCCCACATTCTTTTCTCTCCCATACTTCTTCCTATATACTGGTCTATACTGGTCTCTCTCCCTCTTTATCAGTCTCCATTTCATAATCTTCATCTTTTTATACTTTTTTCTCCACATATCTCTTTCTCTCCCGCCCTCGTCTCGCCCCGTCTTGCCCAATTCTATGTCTTTTGTCGCTCTCTCACTCTCTTGCTATTTCTGTCTGTCTCTCTCTCTATATCTCATCTCTCATTTATATCTCATCTCTCCACACAATCTTTTTACATATGGTATCTCCCTATCCCTCTATCTCTCTCACTCTCCATTTAAAGAGCATCCACTCTGGCATATCTTTAAAGCCTTTTCAGCCACCCTCCTCATTAAGTAGTTCAATTAAAACTTAAATACATATTATTAATGAGTTTTTATTGTTTAATGTGCAAAACTTTTGTCTGCCTCGCGGCCAGCTTTCGTTTCGCTTTGTTTGCCAGCACATACGCATCCACATACAAGCACAAGTGTGTGGGGCGTGGCCATGACCCCCACAATGTAGGAGAGCATGTGTATTTGTGTATTAACTTTCAGCTCCCTCGTCAAGCCTGCTGCATATTTTATAGCATATTTCACCGCACGCATCAATTTTGTAGCCCAATCCGTTCACTTACTCACGCTTCTCACTAATTTCTGTGTCACATTTTAAATCGCTTGAAAATTAATTGATATCATTATTATGGGAAAAACTTTGGATTGTTGCCTTGCATGACTTGATTTCCGTGTCATAAAACTAGAAGCACTGAACTAATTGCCAGCGCTGAGGTTCAATACCGAAAAAAGGACGAACTAACGACAAAGCTAAAGATGATCGACTGAAACATATTCTATATTTGGTTGATTTTGGAATCAAAGAGATTTCTGAAATGTCTTAGCAACTAGTTTCCTAACTTGACTTTTTCCTTCTTAAAGCCTTCAACATACTTAGGTCATGTACGTAATATACCCCATTAACCTCTCTTACTAGGGCATAGCAAGCCAATCAAAAGCACACAACTAAACAGGCAACACTGAGTTTGCAGCGCATTGTGAAGGCTTAGCAAACGCTCAGGCTACGTAAGGCGTAGTTGTCTCTAAAGCCGCAACCACTGCCACGCCCCCACGACCAACTCCCACCGCCGCTGGCTGGTGTCATTTGGCACGGTCGATAATTAAAGCCGCTTCACTTTGCATATGGCGCACACAAACAAAGCCAAATTACGTGGAAGCCCACCACGGCTGCCTACCAGCCAGCTAACAACTATGGCCAAGATTTAAGCCCTTACGGCTTTTGGCTTTGTCACACAGCTAACTGATGGCTGATCATTAACGCGCTTTATTAGTTAAATTTATTATAATCAGCAACAACAATAGCAACGAGTACAGTCTGTGACGCTTAACTGGTTTCAATTGCTATGCAGGCTTTAGCCGCTGCACAGTTTTAGTTATCAAAAGTTTATAGCCGATTCTTAAGAGTGAAGTAGATACATTTATAATTTATGCAGACAATGCATTACACGTGTAAGCTTTCGTCCTGCTATAATCTTAACGGATTTGCTCAACTGCGCGTAACTTGAGATTCGTCTTGAAAGCTTTGGCCTTAATACAAATTCATGTCTGTCATTGGCGTACTTGACACACACAGAGACTTACTCACCTGAGTGTGTGCATTGTAATCTATCTTAATATATGCATAGGCCTGGCAGTCAGACTTCAATCTCCCCGCTGAATAAAGCGCGCCTGATTTTCTCGCCTGCGGTTTTTCACCTGTGCCCACAAATTGCCTCTTGATTATAGTTCAGCTGTTGTTGTCGTCGTTATTATTATTGCTGTTGTTGTTGTTGTTGTTGTTATTGCTTACCTTAATTTGATGACGTGTGTTTTAGAGTCATTTTTGTTTGGTTTATGGGTGCCGTTGCCCTGGCAACTGCCTGAAGTGCCTCATCAATATGCTTTTTGGCATTTGACATGAATTATTTACATGCTTTATTTATTTTGGCATACTCTGTAGAATTTTTTTATAAGAGTGATGTATTTGAAAGGAGATATATAGCATATATAATAATGGGATCAAGAGCGGCTCCCATTGGCGTGTTTATGTATGAGTGGGATTCGGTTAGAGCATCATGTCTAGAAGCTCTTCAATATTAGTATTTAAATAAATATTATTTATTTATTTATGATGCAGCTTATTTGGACTTTTATATATCTTTCTCTATAATTAATATATAATTGAAAAAAAAAAGATATATCTATAAAAATCTATACAAGAAAACTCTTATTTCGATCCTTAGGCAATATAAAGCTCGTTAGCTTATTAATTATATATAGAAAAGTAATTTATGACAGCTGTGTATATAAGAACACAGCAAGAGTTCTCTTGCTTTACAGGGTATGTAACTGTCAAGCTAAATTAAAAGTGAAATATTATGTATAAGGGAAAGGTAAACTCCCAATAAGAAATTCTCAATATAGGTGAAAGATTCTGTCCAAGAAGCATGGTCTGGAAATTCTCAGTAAATATATATATATATAGATTCAGAATATAAATATGATGAGTTAATGAGATTTTCTCATATAGTCTGATGATCTGCAGCATGCAGACGCCAACCCACGCTTTCTGATGCTCTATTCTCAAGAAAAAGTTAAGGCGTCATAGCTTTGATTACACAAATTTACTTACTCAGTATAAATTGAACTATAAATAGCAGAAACATTAAAGAAAGCCTTTGCGTGCCTTATTTGATATACAAATACTTTGTCAAATATCGGCCTTCTGTAAGAGTTTTGTCAGACAACATATAAAGCCAATAATCCAGTTCTCAAACTCTAAGGAAATTCAATTTAATATTAAGAAACTAATTTATTTGAAATTTAAAATAGCAATTGGCAGCTTTGCGGGGTATGCGGCTGTTTAGCTAAGCACCTTTTGGCCAGGTCAAAAACTCATTAGAGCAACTCATTGAACATAAATTGCAGCTGGCTGCCTGAAACGACAAACATTTAATTGAATATTTTGCCCAACTTATTGCCGCATTCAATACATATATAAAGAGTGAGATAGAGAGAGAGAGAGAGAGAGAGAGAGTTAGAAAGAGAGAGCGAGTCGCATAACTCTCTGTCGTTGGTGTTTCGGTCGAACGGCTCAATCGATTAGAGCTGTGCAGCTGGCCATAAATAAGCACAAACTTTACAATATGTAATAATTTCAATTTACAATATGTCCCCTCATATATAAAGTGTACAATATATGCACATATATGTACTCATTTATATATATATATATTTGGTCGCAGCATATCTTGTGTGACAGCCGATGCGGATGTAAACGTGTTGGCATTGATGGATGGGAATTGCATTGCCACCAGCTAAAGGAGTCGAGCTTCAAGCGGACATTTGAGTGCACAATTTATGTCAGTTGGTCGTTTGATATATGGCCACTATATAAAACGCAGATATATATATGAGTGTGTCTGTGTGTTTGTCTGTCTGTTTGTTAATAGACTCACATTTCAGTCAGCATCTCAGCGGGGGACGGTAAGAAAAGCTTACAAGTTGCCACTTGACTTGCCAAATCGCAGCGCAATAACAAAAGCCTCATTATTTATTTATATAATTTGTTATTGTTGCTGTTGTTGTTGTTGCTTTTGAGAACAACCCCTGGCAATAACCCTCGCGGCGACTGCTCGCATATTTTATTAAATACAATTCAATAAGAGCGAAAAATCAAGAGGGCTTTTTGAAGAAGATGTTGAGGGTTTCATAAGCCATAATAGCCAGAGATGTGAGTTGAGCTGAAGATAAGGCAAAATCAAAGAGGATGATGCAATGGCTATTTTGGCAAACATTAGGCAGCGAATTGGTCTACTCGAAAATGTTGGGGTGCCAAACGGAGCTCAGTATTGGGCAGGAGAGGAGAAGAACATGTTGCTTCGGCCTCGAGGGTGAGCTGTTATTATAGCTGTTGTATAGTTTGCCATAGAGCTTGTTATTGTTATGAGCACATATACACAGCTATATATATTATAAGTATATCTATTTGTATAGCTGTATTTTTTATGCGATTTAGCATATAACAAACACATTACTAACGCACCCCAGCCCGACAAAAAAAGAAGACGAGCCGCTCCACTGTGCCCAACTGTGCAAATATTTTTTGGCAAAGGCAACTTAATGCTTAGCCGAAGGGCTAATATTTATGAGCGTGTGTGTGTGTGCGTGCGCCTGTGTGTGTGTGTATGCGTGTGTACTTTAACTCGCTTGAGTGGTCATATTTGATCGGCGCGCTTGATTTTCCGTTTGCCTCGTTTTTTCCCCAATTGATTTGGAAAGTGATTTTCCTATTCTTTTTTTTTCTGCTTTCGTTTTTTTGCTGCCGTCTGTGATTCGTCTTTGATTTGTTTATGCGATTTCATAAAATATTTATCCTCGAGCGTAGTTGTTAAATCGCCTGCAATGACTTTCCCTTTTGGCGCGCACAGCAGTGTATGAAAGGGGGAGGCGTGGCGTGGCTGACTGCCGCCTCGGGGGCGGCGACATCCTGCATGCAGCTGTCTGTCGAGTGTTTGATCTTGGTTTGCTTTGCTTTGGTCTCGCTCTCCTACTCTCTCTCACTCTCGCTCTCTCTCTCTCTCTCTCTTTTCTGGTCTGCTTATTTGACTTTACGCTCGATTGCCAAAAATAATTTGATCTGAAAGAAATAAACTGTAATTGTTTGCTGATTGAAAGTCGTGCAACGAAAATTTGCTCACTCGATTTCGCAGCCGTCGGATTTAAAGAAATGTTTAATGTTATTAAAAAGACAACAAAAATTGTTGAAAATTGCGAGTGAAAAAAAATCTGTACAAGTGATATAATTTTATGGCTTACTCGCAGTGCAAATAAGCGAGAGCACAAAACAACAAAACAACAATTGTAGCTAGGGTCCAGTCCAGGAACTGCTCCTGCTGCTGCTGCTGTTGCTGCTCCTCCATTCATTTGGCGTAATAAAAACATTCAATGAGCTCGACTGCCCCCAAAAACTGACCCAGCATAAAGAAAATTGGCGAGAAAAGCGACGGCCATTGAAATGCTTTTCAATGGCTGTGCTCAGTCGAGGGCGTGGCACATAAAAATGTATAAAAAAACGTAAAGTTAAAAAAAAAAAGAAATTCACACAAGTAAAGAGAGAAAAAACCCCATTTGATTTTGAATAAATTGAGTAAAGTTGCAGGACGCTAAAAGGGACCTGAGCTGACTTTTTGGTTTCGGCCTCTGTGGTAGCAACAAGCCAGGCAACAAAATTAAATATCTTTTGCAGCTACATTCCCCTACACTTCGACATACGACGCATGAAGCATGGCGCATGGCGCATGGCGAAGCGTGCGAAATCACGCACAGCAATAACAAGCCAAAAAACAAGCTAAAAATAAATAAAGCCGCTGGAAAAGTAGGCGCTAGTAGAGGAGCTCATTAAAAAAAGTGAAGGCGGCTTAAAATAAAACTGAAGGCTGCCGCTTGAATGCGAAAGCAAACAACAGATGAAAAGCAGAGCTAATGCATATGGAAAACCAGAGTGTAAATACCCTCTACCAAAAAGAAACAAACAATAAGCAGATGAGAAACATGTTTCTTATCAGCTTTAAAAGCGCAATGAATATACACAAATAATTGAATAAAAAAGAGTGAAGCAACAAGCAATTGTGCAGCAATGAATGAAATGTAAAGAATTTGAGATTAAATTGGCTGAGGAGCAGCAGAATTATTTTGCAGCTTTTGAAAAGGTTAAAAATTAAACAAATTAAGTTTCAAGCTGAAATGAATAATAATAATGAAGGCTCGAATAAATCTCTCTAATCATTTTCATTATTACAAACCATTTCAGACCTATTACCAAAATTTATATAACTGCTAAACATGAATACAATTCGACATAAACTAGAGTTTATAGCTACAAACTTTCGACATAAATGGCGAAAATATATATCATGGCAAAAACACTTAAGTTAAATTCATGGTTCGAACCATTGGCGTTGCTAATTAATCTATATGAATATCTATTAGAAGCGTAAAAAGTTGTTTAAGCAAACTTTTGCAACTATTATTAAATGAAATGCAGAAGCACTATGACAATATTGTTGTACCCACTTTAAAGGCAGAGATAGAGTGAGAGCGTGAAAAATAGAGAATGAATATTTGCTGTCTCTGCTTCAACCCACACAGACACACACACACACACACACAGTTGGCGCTCCCAACTGGCCGCAACTACGGCAACTATACAAAGCGAAACTTTCGACTTCATTTGCATACATAGCGCTCTCGAGCAATGTAATAAAAAATGATAAAACTCTCCAGAGAGCCAGCGCATATATATGTATATACATACATATATATAGAGTGAAGCTATAGGAGCTGGCTTGGGTAGAGTGTAACTGCTAACTGTGCGTGCTGTCCCCTGGTGGCGTTAGCGGGTCACAGGCCACAAACGAACCAGCTCCCCAGTTGCCCAGCTTGGCAGCGCCCCACTCTCCCTCTCTCTCTCTCCTCTCTCTGGCTGTCCACATCTAACCGAGCCACCTAAAAAGGAGCAGGAGCTGATTTCTCAGAGAGCAAAAGCTGCGTTGGCTGCGGCATTTATTGTGCAGCCAGGCGCTGGGTCGGGATCCGGTCAGAAACAAAGGCGGTAACTAGGCCAGCATCATCTGCGTTGATTTTCAACGGGACATGCGGAGCGGCGGAGCGGAGTGGCCAGGCTCAACTTTTGGCGCCCGTGTTGATATTTCAAGCAGCTCAGTACAAAAAACAAAAAAATACAAAAAATATAAAGAAAGAAAGTAAAACACCCATTCGCGTTTTCTTTGCGCTTTTCAAACTACACGGCGAGAAACCAGGCGTTTGTTAGAAAAAAAAAAGGCAACAAAAAGAGGCTAGAGTGGACGAGGCTGGTTAGGTTAGGAGTCACAGCCAAAAAAGAAAAGAAAGAAAAAAAGAAAGAATGTAAAATAAAGAACCTAAGCAACGCCGCTTTCAACCAATTAAAGCAGCGGACCTGCAATGATTTTCTTTTTGCTGCTGTTTTCCTTTTCTTTTGTGCCCTCTGTGCGTGTGTATTGGTGTGTGTGTGTGTGTGTGTGTAGTGTAGTGTATTAAATTTAAAATAAATGTTTTTCTTTTTATGCCGTTGGGAGAAGGCGGCTGTATAGGGCGAACCAAGCTAATGAAATGCCATTTAGAGAGCGCGCTTGATGTATGACAGCGGCCTCTAACGCTGCTCCATTAAAGCCTAAACGCATCGATTCCAGTGAAGAAGAAGAGCAATTGCCAAGAAACTGGGGCCAGCTAGGGCAACTAAATAAAATGTAATTTATATTAATTGTATTCTTTTTTTTTTTTTGAGAAATGCCAGCAACAGCACTTGCTGTCTGGAACTTGCTTAGAGGAAAGATATTACAGAAGTGAGGCTTGTGAAAGAAAAACAAAATTGTTAAAATGAATTTTTTATATTTTTGTTAAATATTTCTTTTTTTTATAATATATTTTAAATGAAAAAAAAAATATTTAAATAGATAACTAATTTGGCATATGTCTAATGTAATATAATTATTTTTTTTTTTACATTTTATTTATTTGTTTTTCATTTTATATTTACATTTTAAGTAATATTTTAAAAAAAAATTTTTTAGCTATTTTTTTTACAGTTTGAATCATATTCTAAAAAAATAAATTTATTTTTAAAATTAGTAAAACTAATTTTTTTTCCTTTTTATATTTATTTATTTCTAATTTAATTTAATTTTCTTTTTAGCAGTTTATATTAATATTTTTTATTAAAAAAAAAAACAGGCTCTGCTTTGCCAACTTTTTTTTTTTTTATCCTTTAAAACATTTTTAAAATCTAAGCATAAGCTGACCCCAAGTTCAATTTACTTAATTTCTTTGCATTGCGCTTTAAAATTTCAGTTTATTTCATTTCAAATTGAAACTTAGCAGCAGAGCTTTTATCATAATATCTAGTTCGAGAATTGCAGCTATGGCAAATGGCAATGACAACTAATTATGAATATGTTTCGACACATGAACTGCCTTGCTCAAACAGACGGAACTATTTGCATTAAAACTGACCAAACAAAGTTCAGTTGAGTCTAATTTGGCTGACTGCCTGTTGGCATAGAGCACACACACACACACACACTCACACACACACTTACACAATCGTGAACCTATGCAAACAGTTAGTACTTGAAACTTGTTAGTCAAAATGTAGTCGGAAAGGGGGCAGCGTGGTCGCTTGGACAGCGCTATGAAAATGACAATAATAAAATTTAATGTACACATATGCATGACTCCTGTTACTTATGTGTGTGTGTGTGCCTGCGTGTGTGTGTATGTAAATATCCCTTGCTAACCGTAAAAACGTTTCCGACTGTTGCAGCAGCACCAAAAACTAAAAGAAAATAGCTAAAAAAGACGAAGCTAAGCTGCAATGTCATGTGGCAGGCGGCAGGAGGCACAGTTGAAAGTCATCTAGTTTAGTAAGTAAGGAGAGAATGAGAGTGGAGAGGGAGGTTTTAGGGTGTAGGTGGTGTGCTGGGCGCGAGCGGTACTCCAAGTTCGTTGCTTGCAAAATGAGGCGGGCGTCATTTTAGTGTGCGAGTGTGTGTGTGTGTGTCTGTCATGTGTGTGTGTGTGTGTGTGTCGGAGTGTGTGCAGCAGACCAAAACACTTCCTACCGCTTTGCCCAAGTATCATTAAAAATATAAAAGTATTTTATGCACACACACACACATGCAGAGAGACAGTTTGGTGCACATTAAGCCAGTTCACATGACTCTTCTATCTGTGTGTGTGTGTGTCATACACAGCGTGTGTCTGTGTGTGCGTGTGTGTATGTAACTCATTCTCTATATATGCCATGTGTACATACATATATATTTTTGAGGACATTGTCGTTCATATTTTTATGCTCTAACAATAAGGTATTGTAGCTGAGCAATGAAATTTGAGGCATCATGTGTATGTCTGCAACTCTATTTTATTATAATAATCTATATTAGAAATATATATGAAATATTTATATAAATATATATGTATCTATGTATATTATTACATCATTATGTATACTGCTGCATTAACTACATACATATGCATGTGTTGATTTAATTTTTCTTATTATTCATTCTCTTAACAACCTAGCAAGGAAATCAGTTGGCTTTTTTATTTAGCTTGTTTCCTGAAACTTGATATAGACGATTTTAATAGTTTGTTTTTATATATTTTGGAATTTTGTTATATCGATCATATATCATTTAGTATTTAGTTTCTGTTTTTACTTCATATATCATTGTGAAAAAAAAAAAAACAAAAAAAAAAAAAACAATCAAGATTTATTTTGTTTCTTTGTCTGACATGTTTAAAATTCTCAAGAATGTCTAATGCTCATATGGTATTCACACTACTGTCTCTCTCCCTCTCTTTCAAACCCACTCTCTCTTTCACTCACTCTCTCTTTCCTCTTTTCTATTCTATGAAAATTCCATTCACAGCTCCATTTCACTCTCTCCGTATGCATTTTCTTGGCTCACACTATTTCGTAGATCATCGCCATATATAATTCTTTGTAAGGGTATCTTATCTGTTGTAACTTTAAGATAACTCTATCGCTTGCTCACTCTCTTTTTCTCTCCCTCTCGCTGTCACCCTTTATTTTTTATGTGCCGTGCTTTCTGCTGGCTGCTGGTTGCTTTTCTGGCAAGTCATTGTCATTTGGTCAGCTGCAAACAGCTGCCAGTTTTCATCTATGTAGAGCAGGCAACGCGTCTCTCTCTCTCTCTCTCTCTCTCTCTCTCTCTCTCTCTCTCTCTCTCTCTCTCTCTCTCTCTCTCTCTCTCTCTCTCTCTCTCTCTCTCTCTCTGTGTAACTGCCTCTGCCTCTGCCATAGTTTGTGGCAGGGCCAGTGGCAACCAGTTCATTATCATGTTAATTTTGTTGTAATTTGCTTGCTAAATGTTGCCAAGTCGTCGTCGTCGTCGTCATCGTCGTCATCGTCGTCCATTTGGAACCATTTTCCGGAGTCGCTTCTCTTTGCATATTTAACTTTATTTATGCTTTTTTGCATGTTTTTCATATGGAAAATTAGAATTTTTGACTCTTCTCTAAAGTGCCTCGTCTCTTTCGTCTACTGCTTCTTGGACTAATTTGCCAACTATTTTCGCAACGAAAGTTTTCTTTTGTCGTTTTGTGGGCAACTTTTTGGGCGCACACACAAAGAGAATATGTCACGAATTGTCGTCCCAATCATTGAGAATCGGAGCTGTAGTTGGAGTCACATTTCTAGTATATCTATTTTTTGTATGCCCACAATTGGGCTCACAGACTATGCCATTGTGTGCGTCTGTGTGCTTGTGTGCTCCACTGAGCCTTTCATGTGTGTGTGCGTGTGTGTTTGTTTGTGTGCGAAGCTTGGATAATGATGTGCACAGCTCTCGACTGTGTATGTCAGTCAGTCAGTCAAAGAGTCAATATTTTGTTTGTAACGTTTATGCTAATTATGCATGTTGACATGGAAAACTGTGTCACCGTACGGCCCTAATTATACTCGAGAGATTTGCCAGCACATTAACTAGCCTCTGCCAGCACAACCACCCCCCAACCACAATCCCCCAACCCGAGCCTCTCGTGTAACCTATAAAAGGAGTTATCACATATTCGTAAAACTCGCCCGTTTCCCATACAATTAACTTGTGAACTTTGTGTCGATGGCAGACAGAATATTGTTAGGTTTGTCAAAAATTCATTTACCATATTTGAAAGCAATGTATGTAGCCTATCTTAGCTAATAAGAGCACTTCAAAGGGTGAAGAGCTGAATCATATACGAAATTCTCTTAATTGCACTCAAGTCTAGGCACTGTAATACCCTATGCAATATTTATGATGTGTTGAAGATAGATTTGTGTGTGTGTAGGGAAACAGAATTATATGAAATATTGTATTAATGAAGCTTGAAGTACCTAAATAAATATAGGGATATATCTAGATATTCATATTGAAAGCATGTTTATAAAACTCGATATATATAACTAAATATTAGTTCAACTGTAAGTACGCCTCAATCGATTGCTGTTCAAGTAGAGCTGCTGCCTATTGCAACTACCCATTTATATGAATTGATCGAGGGTAAACAAATTATATTCAATTAAAGGAAAAATTATTTGATTTGTGGTTACTCTGCGGTTGCGCAGACAGTTGTAAGTGCAGACTGTTGAAACACTTGAGCAGACTCTGCAAATAATTTACACACTCGACTTAATGAGCAGCTCTCTGATGGCTCTTTGGAAGATGTCTGCGGATTTGGTTCTGCTCGGTCCTCTATTTATGCGCTCAATTTGAAGTTAAACCGTTCGAACTTAACTAACCAAACAACAAATTGGTTTGCGCACGAAACGAATCAATGAAAATCGATGCAGACACAAGCGCTGCTCACTCATACTACATGCTGCATGCTGCATGCTGTATGCTTGAATCCTTGCAAACGGGAAGCGGCAAGCGGCAACCTGCTGGCATGCTTGGCCAAAGCGCCCGGCAGCAGGACTACAAAATAATTGACAGCAACAGCAGTTGGGCGTTCAACTGAGTGACAGTGCAACAGACAGACGCAGTCAAAATCCAGCTGGGCTGATGCAATCCAGTTCCAGCCCAAAACTGTGGCGTCTCCTCTAAATTGGAAATGTCATTGAGGCGTTTAACTTGCAGCACCGTCAACGGCATGAACAGCGAATTGAAGGCAAGCCGCCAGGCAGTCAGGCAGACTGTAAAATCATTTAAAACGTCCTGACCTCGCCTAGCAGCCATACGGATGCCATATCCTGATGCCCGGCTTCACAAATGCAAGTCTAGTCCAAATGACAGCCAATTGTTGCAGGCGGCCACTTAGCAGGTGGCCGCTGGCAACAGCGAGACACAAACGCCCTCTGAACTCGCTCACCTGAATATAGATCATGCTGACAATAGGCTATGCTTCTAATACCCTGTAAATCAAATCCCAGAATGCATACGCCACGTGTAAAGACGTAAATAATATGTTAGTTTGTTGAATAATTTTGGGAACTTTAATGATGGCATAGAGCAATCAAGAGAGACAAGAAATACAAAAGAATTTAAAGTAATTTTATTTGCATATTGGAGTAGAGACTGAAGCCAGGATATGGAATACTCACAACTGAGTTGCTGAATTAAATTTGTTAAAATTTTTAGATAACTTTAAACAAAGATGCATCAAGATTCTTTAAGAATGAAATTGATATTCATCAAGAAATAAAATATTCATGATGGGAAGGAGATGATGAATATGGTAACGGGTTACACAGCGTATGAAAAATGTTGTCTTTGCTTGATTGCTGAAGAGCTTAAGGATCAAATAGTTTAATTTTGGATTGTTTAGTATATATAGTCTTGATATATCATACTTCTATCAACTAAGGGTTTAGATCATGGCTCAAAACAATCAAAACAACAAATTAAAGAAAATAAATAAAGTAAATGTTTAAAAAGCAAAGAAAGGAACAGCTTACCGAGTAATATATCTTCATTTATTATAAATTTAATAAGAGAATGGAGCGCTACACCATTTTACAGGGTATGCAGCAGTCAGTCGTGCTTGAGCTTTGCTAACTTTATTGATTGCCAGCTGCAAGAGCAATGGAAAAAGAAGTTGGCTGCACAAAATCTTAACAAAAGCAATTTCAGGGCAGCTCGCACACACCCACACACACCCACACACACACAGACACACCTTTGCGACCTGACTGAGTGGAGCTGTCAATGTGCCTTTTATTTGTCTGCCTCTGCTTGCTGGAAAGCTAAAGCTACATATGCACACACACACACACATATAAAATATATATATATATATCTTTACTCATTTCCCTTTCTTTTCTCTCTCTTCCTCTCTCTCTCTCTCTCCGCCGCCGATGACTCGCACAGACAACAAATTCATTTGCGACTGTCGTCTACAGTGGATCTTTGAATTGAAAAATCGCACACGTCACCAGCAGCTGCGCGACTCATTGGAGAATTTCATTTGTGCACTGCAGGAGCCGAAGCTGTCGCATTTTGTTGATCCGGTGCCATCGCATATACTCGATCTATTAAACTTTGGCGGTTTCACGGCAATTGGCACCAGCAGCGCCAGCATAGGCGGCATTGGAGGCATTGGCAGCAGCAGCAGCAGCAGCAGCAGCAACTATGCCAATCTGGAGGAGCTGAGCAGCAACAATGGGCTGAGCATGAAAAAGCATTCCTCGAGCAAATCACGACAGGCAATGCGCGGCCAGCGACAATTCACAGACAATGCCGAAAATGTGGTCGAGTCGAAGCTGCGAGTGCGTCGCAAGCGTCAACAGCAACCGGATGTGGAGATGGGAGGCGTCGCTGCCGTGGCGCAAACACAAAAACGTTATGACTACTATGACGACGTCAATGGCAATGGACATGCATCGAGCCTAGGCCTGGCACATGGCTTGGACATGGATGACAATCTGAATTTGCATAAACAAAGCAGTTTCTATGGCGCCACTGGACTGGCTCACAACGATGTTGACTTGCAGCACCAGCAGCAACTGCTGCAGCCACAAGCTGGCGATGCACTCGATGTTCTGACCAATAAGAATACCCTAAATGTTCATCTGTTTATACTGAAGCCGGACATGCTGCCCTGTCACGATGAGCTGAGCGATCCCACCGAGTTGCCACTGTCACGTGATTTGATGGATGTGCGCAGCAATGCGGGCCAAGATCAGCTCATCAATGGGGCCAACACAATGCAGCTTACACTTGGACTACTCTTCAGCAGCCTTACTCTAATGCTGCTGCTCAGTCAGGGCTGAACATCTATGAAGTCGCTCTACAGCCCATATGAGTTTTAATTGTAAATACTCGTGAGCATTCAGTTGGTTGTTCTACAGCAAAAATTAACTAAATACTAAAGATCTTTTCATATGGATACAGAGTAGAACTTTTGGAAACGAGCTTCAAAAAAAAAAAAAAACTTACACAAAAAAAGATAAAAGAGAAAGAAAACTAAAACACAAATCCCTAGTCTTGTATATATGTAAAAACTGGAAATTCGATAAAAAAAAAAAAAAAGGAAAAAAAAAACTTAAACTTAATTTAAAACCTAGCTGTTAGCTGTAGCATTAGTCTTGACTTTGACACAAACTTTGAACCGAACTACAAGCAGCACTAAGAAAACAAAATAGAAAACACTAAAATTTAAATTTAAAAAACAAAAAAAGAAAAGAGACATAAAGAAAAACCTCCGAACAAACTGGCGTTTCATTTAAACTCGAAAAAAAGAGAGAAAAAAATACCAAAAACCCGCTAAAAATGAAAACGCACCCAAAACTATAAACACTGTACGACATAGCTATAGTTTTATGCATAGCCATATACTGTTTGCATTATTTGAGATTCCGTTAACTCTTCAACAAGGTACACACAGTACAGTGAAACACTTGGAAAGCGCTAAACGTCTTAGGTACACAGTCAAACAAAGGCCAACTAGTTGCAGTTGCAGCGTCCAAAAGAGGCAAGCCTGTAAAATATAATTGCAGAACAAAAAAAAAAAAAAAAAAAAAAAAAATACGACAGCTGAACGTTTAAGTAGATTATCGAACTATAACTACAAATAAAAGAAAATAAAATAAAATAACAAATAAAAATATATATAATAAATTGAATAGATAACTTATGCTTAGTCGACCTTAGTTAGTCGACTTTTCTCTAGTAATTAGGCAATGCTTTGTTTCTAGATCTAAGCACACACACACACAGACATACACTCACATATATTTTCCAAGTTTTCCTTTCGCTCTGCCACACCCACAACTGTCGCCTGCTTCAACTAAAACTGTTTGTTTTTACTTTCACTGCACTCTGAAACAAAAGAAAAAACAATTCAAATAAATTGCGAATTTATAACTCATTTCGAATAGATTTTAAATTTTTAGCAGATGAATACATATATATATGTGTAGGTATATATATATGTGTGGAAAACAAATGAGCAGAAATATGCATAACGATTTTTGTAGCTTAAGACTGAATAAATAAATATAAATTATGCTTAAACATATACTCTATACTATATACACTATATGTCTATGTATGTGTATGTGTGTATGTATATGTATTGTACGTTTAATTGTATTGTAATAAACGCAAGCTGGGGGAAAGGGTAATGCTATTTATATAGAACACGAGTATCGAGAGCACACACACACACACAGTCACAGTCACTCATATACACATACATTTATTCATAATATGCATATATAGTTAAGTGCATATTTCAATTTATTTAAGCTCGTCGATACATTTTTTTGCCAATTTAATTATGCACAAAATATAATTTGCATTTGCAAAAAAAAAAAAAAAAAAAACAAAAAAACAGAACAAGCTGAAAACTTTACCATATTTGTGTGTGTATTTTCGCCATAAGAAAATATATATAAATGAATATGAAAATAAATAAATATATTAATTACAAAAAAAAAAAAAAAAAATACAGAGAAAAGCAAATTGCAAATTACGTATAAGTGTATAAAAAGCAAACAGAAAACTGACACAGAAAGCAAAATAAAGTTAAAAGTAAAACGAACTCAAATAGAGCAGAAATAAAACTCAAAGCATTAGAAGCAAGCATAGTTTTTAGTGGACAATCAGCAGCAAAGTAAAAGGAAAATGGAAAAGGCACAGCGAAAAACTTGAAAGAAAATTGAACAGCACGCAAAGCAGTTAAGTAGCCAGAAATAAATAATACCAAAAAAATACTTCAGCTAAAAATATAAAAAAAAGAAAAAGAAATACATATAAAGAAAATTAGTTTAAGCTAAATGTATCTAGAGTTTTCATTAGAGAAAAGTTAAGCGTAAGCAAGTTTAATTAAATGTGCAAAAATAAAAAAGAAAAGAAAATACAAGAAAAATAAAAGCAAAAGAAAAACCCAAAAGTGAAACTTGATTCTATTTTTCCCGAGCGAAGCAATACAATTTACTGCTGTTGCCAGCTCTCTATAAGCATTTGAAATATTTTTGTTTTATTTTACCAAAATCAATTCAATATATATACACGTATATATATATATATTAATTTGCCAGACTCGGATTATGCAATAAATAAATTGAAATTGCCTGTAAAGTAAACTTGATTAGTTTAGTGACTCGCATTAAATGCTTGTAATTAATGAAACTAAAATATGATTTCATATATAGTTAGCCTTAAGCGTTCTCAACCAAAGAGTCTTGAGTTCCTGCTCTCAACTGAAGCTTTGCCAGTATCTCTAGTTTCCCTTCAATATCTTCTGTCTATGATTTCAATACGTAAAAAAAAAGAGAAATATTAAAAAAATAAAAAGATGGCACCGAGTAAAGTAATTTTTAATATTCAAACAATACAATTTAAATGTAGCTTACTTAATGATTTTCAACTTAAATGTACACCCAACAAAGATACAGTGAAATATTTACCAAACAACAAAAACCAAAAAAGAATTGCATTGTAAAACAAAAAATAAAAAATAAAAAAAAACAACTTAAATATAAAAGCAACAAAAATACTTATATAAATGTACTTTGATGTAAGAAAGTTTGCTAAAACAAAGAAAAATAAGTAAGAAAAAAAAAAAAAACACTTGATATGAAAACGCTGGCAAATGTCGCTGCTCACATGGGCGTGGGCGCAATGAGGGCGTGGCGCAATAGAAGCAAACAGAAAAAGCAAAAATTTATAAAAATTATAAAACATTCCAACTGCAATATTTTGTTTAACATTTTACCTAAAAAAATAACGAGCAAAACAAAAACAAATCCTTGCGCTCATTGCGCCCCACATTTGCGTGACAAAAACAATTTTGAATGAAAAACATCTAAATATATTTAATGTATAAAAAAAATATATAAAAATTGTTTTTATTTTTGTTTCCAGGATGCGCCGGCAAATTGAATGAATTCTATTTCATTTTTTATTTAGAAGTTGAATATGAACTGTGCATGACTAAATAATATATGCATTTATTTATAGAATTATTTTTATTAGCTGAATATCAAAAGTCATAGAAAAATTGGGGCTATAATGGAAGTAAACTCATTGACGAATTTGGTAGGTTCTAGCGCTAGAGCTTAGCTATAAATAAATATAAATAAATATAGTTTGTTTCCTTAATTATTGCCTTTCCAACTGCCAGGCTAGAAGCTATCAAGTGAAGCAAAGCTCAAATGGAATTAATTTGCTATAAGTTGCCTTTGCCTTGATTGATTGAGTTAGCTGATTTTAGTCTGTCTTTTGGATAGCTTAAACTTAAAAATATATATATACAAAATCTTCAATAGGCATGGCTCCAGATATCATAGATCCTCAAATTCACATTCATCTAGCTAAAACAGCAGCTCAAAACGAATATACTCTGAGTTCCTATGTGAACGTCTAAGGTATAAGGGCTTTTCATTGTGCTGCTGCTGCTATCGCTACGTCTGCTGCTGCTGCTGCTGCTGCTGTTGAATATTTCATGTGAATGGGATACAAAAGGCTGCGACGCCACAGGATATGTAGAGTAACGCGCTATTGTTGCCTGAGCAATATTTTTGCTAAATTTCATTATTGATCGATTGAGAGGTGCATAAGCAATTGCTGCAGGGGGCAACAGACAGAAAAAGGGCTGCGCACACACACACAAACACAGACACGCATTACTCATACGCCGTGTCGGGCGACATCTAATGAAGTTGTATGGCGTAGCGAAGCGTGGATAAGCCACCAATCGGCGACGCCTGTTTTGCCACTTCATAAATGGTTGATTGCCTGCGTGTAGAGGCGTGTGTGCTTGTGCATATGTGGGCGTGTCGCTGTCTGGTATGTATAAAAAAGAAATATAAAGTAAAAATGAAAAGAGAAACGAAGTGAAAAGTCTGCAAAGTGATAAATTGGATTCAAACAGTGGAGCAGATTTATTGATTTCGTTGCAAGGCCCAAGCTGTGGCAGGGGCTGCACGTCAAATTGAATGTACGCCATAAGCGACAAAAATCAAAAACAGATATGCAAATACAGACACACACACTCTCACACTTACTCACTCTCACACACACATGCGAACGCTAACGCACAAGCACTCGCACATGCAAGAAAATGGCGCTGGAAAATAAGTAAAGCGAAAAACGAGAGAGAGCGCGCGTTTTTTTCCCTCTTGCCAAACGACGTGTCAAATTTTTGCAACTGATTATGCCCGAGGCTACAGTGCTGCATGTGTGTGCGTATGTGTGCGGTTGCCAGACGCGTTGCTAGACAATAATATCAAACAAGACAGCAACAACAACAGCCACAACAAGAGCAACAGCAACAGTGAGAAATGCGCTTAGTGCGGCCTGCCAAGTGCCCGCAGCCCAAGCTGAAGTGCTCATAAAACTCCGCAACTAGTCGCCACCCAATGTGCCAGGCAACGGCCACGATGAAGTCAACGCTGCCAAAGTGAAAAAAAAATTCAATCAAGCGCACAAATACACTGTTAAAAAAAAGCTTACCTTATGTTTGACTTTGTTATATGAGAGGCGAAAGTTTGTCTAGTAATAAAGCAGACTGATCATGTTCAAGCATGAAACGATCTATGCTGAACTCATACATCATTCATTCATACATACATCATTCGTATCGAACTCGAACTTAGAACTCATACATGTTATTATAGTTGTATGTATGAGTTCGATGTAGATCGTTGTAGTTCGCTGTTGTAGAGCCTTTCGCATATTTATGCTTGAAAAGATTGAATTTTAATATCGAATTTGACTTTCAAAGAGATGTTATATATTTATACTATCTATCTACTTATCATATAGAGAAAGTATAGTATCAAATCAACTAATCAAGTGCATATATACTTTATCGATGATGTATGTACTCAATGGCATTTTCCCTATTGCTACTGTGCTCCACATCAATATCTCAATTAAAGCAACTCCCTGTGGACTCTCCCTACACACACACACATGTAATTCACTTTATCTATATAGTATATTCTACTAGAATTTTTGTTCCGTGTAGCGAATTGTTAGTTTAACAGGGCGGCCAGAGCATGTGGTTGCTGGCGATGCATTTCTCAGGCAAAGCATTTGATTGACATGTGTCTATGCGGCGACTAGGCAACATGTGTTGCCAACCTGCGTGCCTTTCATACTTGTAACCTGATTGTTATTATATAATGCCTTACATATACATATACACTGCCACTCGCCAAAAGGAGTGCGCAGTGGCAGCCAGAGCTCTGACTCTTCGCGCAAATTGCGAATTGCAAATTGCATTCCATGGCCGTTGAAAGCAACTTTGCTAGCTAATCAAATACAAGAGACGATGTCGTATCGATAGCATGGAATGCTTGCCACGATACAATCTCCCCCACTGCACTCTAAGTCAGTAGGAGGGCCGCCGACAGCATAGTCACTAATAAAGTTAACATGGCAAACAACTTGCCAATGATGTGAACTTTATGCGCAAGCTAAATGTCCTTTGATGCTTGCTGGTCAAGGATCAAACGAGGTACGCTTCAACGCATATGTCCAGCTAAAAGCTTTTAACCAAAAATAACTTTAAAAAATATAGAAATAAAACAACTGCAACTGTAGGTGAAGAGTTGCAGTTACATATTGGCTCAACTATAACGAGGCAAGTGAAGCGCAAAAAAAAGCTAGCAAATGTTGCCAGGAAGTCGCTATACCCTGCTGAAGAAATGTGTGAGAGAGAAGGAGTATATAGCAGATATAAGGGAAATTACGCATGAATAAAAAATATTTAAATTATAGTTAAATGATATTACAATACAAATATATCATATAATTTATGTAGCATACATTTGTAGAGCTAATTTAAATATTAAATGCTAAAAAATGAAGCTAAAAGTAGCTTTAAATTATTCATTGAATTATTTTGTTTAATATCATATAATTTTTTGTCGACTATAGTTAAGCCGTATACTTTTTGCATTTAAGTATTTTATGCATATTTGTTTAGTATATTTTCTTGAGTTTTATAAATATCAAGAATATATTAAAAGGAATATTTTGTTTAGTATATTTTCCAACCATATTCAAAATAAGACAATTTATTTAATTTACATATTCATATGCATACACTTGAAATGATATATTTATATTTACAAACTTTTTGATAACTGTTTTATATACTCAAGATATAGTCTCTATATTTTCCCAATTCATTACATACTAACCAGAAAATTTGGCATACAAAAAATTGTCATGTGGAAATTGTCGCTTTTTACGTTTTCTTTTCAATTAGACAAATTTCAAGGCAAATGCTCGAAATGGTTTTCAAAAAAATCAAAAATCGATATCGTCAATCTGTCAATTGCTTCGCCTCTCTAATGGACTTAGCTGCATTTGCCATTCCTTTTAAGTTGCAGCACACACACACGGAGAGAAAGACATTAGAGCAACGCAACAATTTAAGGGATTTGCCAGTGACAAGTTTGAAATTATATTTCATAATTTTTTATACAAATTTGCAGCAACTTTTCCAGTGCTGAACTAAAACTTTACCTGTCCATTTTTTGGCCCCTGCTGATTCGTATCAGCCCCACACACACACACACCCCATGGTTGTTGTTGTTGTGGTTATTGCAGCTTGAAACTTTACTCATTGGGATTATTTTCTAGTTGCAACTATAACCCGATTTGCTAGCGACGGTTGGTCCTTGATGTTCGGCATATCCAGGGCGTTCTTTGCTTTGTTTTGTATAAATAAAAACCGCAAAGTGTTTGGACTGGACCTATGCCAATAAGGGCACACAAAATGCCTCAAAAATGTAAAAACGACAAAATACAATTTAACCACAATTCGAATTGTGGCCAAGCAACAAGCCAGACGCACACACACACACACTCCAACACTTCGACTCCGACCCGCAGGCCAAGCAACAAAAGGAGTCTAGGGATCTTTGCCCAAAAGGCTGTCACATAAATAGCTAACAATGTAAACAAACTGCTTAGCCACTTTTCGGCCCATATTTATGCCCTGTGGCGGTCAGGCGAATGTTGGAAAAAAAAAAGCAAAACAAAACCCCAATACACTGTGTGAAATGATGTGTGCATTGTCTTTTGCTACTGACATAACTTTGGCCCAAGTAAATCGATTTCTGTGCGGCAAAATAGTTTTCGTAGAGGTCTAGTTTTATAGAGATTGTTTTCAGACTATCTCAGCATGAGTTTTAATGCAGATTCATATACTCATAGCTATATCTTTGCACTGCTACTCAATGTCTTACTCTTTTTCCCTCAGACTTTGAGAAAAAACTCAGAGAGCAACCAATTGCATCGATTCTTCAACGAGTTCATTCGCGATCGGGCAGCAACCTTTAGGTTTCTCTTTTGTTTCTTCTCGGGTTTTCTCCGAGCGTTTGCTTAAGTTTTATGTATGTATGTGAAAGGGAAGGCCGTTTGCATAGACTCTGCTCTTTTTCCATGCTTCATTATACGAGCGCCAATCGTGTCGCTCTCTAAACAATGTTCGGCATAAGAGCATCACACGAATGATTCTACGCCAAGCACTCAGCCGAAAACGAAAAGAAACGAAGGCTTTTGTTCGCAGCCAGAGCGAGTATATATGATTTTATCTCAATTGACCTCTTGAGCAGAGCTTACAGTTATCTATAAGCTATGATTATAATTCATTAAAAAAATATATTGACTGAAATATTCATATATTCATTTAAACAAGTTTGTTAATGATCAATATATACAGCAGTGAGATTAACAGAATTTAAATAATTAAAACTGCTATAAATTAAAAAAAAAAAAAATAATAATAATTATATAATACATAAATCCATAAAGCAGCTGAAAACTAAAATTGAAATAAAGCTTAAAAGGAATTAAATGCTCAAATATGAACAACATTTTCATGTATCACTCAGTTATAGTTTGCGTAATAGCTACGAGTTTTCATGGCTTGCAATTGGCAATATTAATAGCGTTTTTCACTCCAGGTCTGCTGAGCAAAATCGATTCGTATGGAATCGCAAACTGTCATCTTAATTGGGCAGCCACTGGCCTGGACAGCTGTCCAGCGCAATGGGGAACAAATAAGCGACTGTCGTAGCTAATGTGTCTAATGAAGTCTTTGGCTGATTGATTGCCAGGCATTTCCGGTCAGACCACGAACAAGACGCCATACGATCAATGGATGTGACTCAATATGTCAGCCGATTGGGCCTCTCTCCTGGGAGGCGCCAATTTCCGAAAACTAGCTGCGATGGCCAGTCGCAATAAGTCCACGCCTGCGTCTTTGCTCAGTTTAATGGCCAGCTCCTCCTACAGCTTGATGGCCTGTCCATTGGCCAAGTTTATTACTTTAAAATCGCAAAATGCGCCATAACATTAACATGAGCCATGGACGGGTACGGGGGGGGCATGGGAGCGACCATGGCAAGGTTGCCAGCTCATAAAATGGCTTTTAAAGGTCATAAATATAAATTGAAATTGCGTTGACAACGACAGCAGCAGCAGCAACAACAACAGCGAAAGAAAAACAACAAACTTTATCAGTGGCCAATAGAGCTGCGTGTTGTGCGGTGAAAAAAAAAAGATATATATATATATATATATATATATATATATATATATATATAAAGAGAACATGAATTCTAAGAGCAAAGTTTTTTTTTCAATATTTTTTGACAGCTCACTCTTTATATAAACTCTCATATGATGTACAAACAGACACACACATATATACAAGGCAGCAAACATGTTTCATATTATTAATAAGCATACTCAAATCAAGTAATAAAAGCGTTTAAGCATGCCTCAGATGGGAGTGATACATACTCTAAATGAAATTGCTTTTTCATTGACATTCAGTTGATGTCTAACATTTTTGAGCTCTCATAACTTTGACGAAACTATGTAAATTGAGCATGTTTGTTATGCAGATCTGTAACTTACACTTGCTAGCTAGCTAGCATAGATAGCCTCGGTGGACCGATATCTCATGCTCTACAATGCTTCCAATGCATTGACGGTTTCCTCTTGGAGGCTACTATCGCTACTTGGCTGTTTTTTTAGGGAGAAATAAACAGCAGTTATAGAAGATATTCTGCTGTTGGATAGTCTTTTATACAAATATTCTTATGAATTGTTGAACATTTTCGATTATTTGTTGCACGATCTCAGACTTAAGTATGCTTTTTAACTCTCAACAATATATATATGGACATTTTAAAGTTGATTTCCAAACATTCTAAAACTTTCGAAATGATTCAATGATTACTTCAATACACGCGCTGCCTTTCATTGTTTTTCTTGTGCTGTATTCTATTTTCACTTTTGGCAACTCCCATTGTCGTAGTTCTACTCTGCTTCAAATTTCAATTGTAAGATAAGAAGCTATTTGAAGTTAATCATTTAAGGAAGCTAGTTGGGTGCTTTTTAGTTCTAGGAAAACTCAAACCACTTTCCAGATCAATTTGATTAGGGTTTGTTTTTGCTTGTTTATGCTTCAGCATTTAAGATTTAAATATCTATTTTGTTTTAGTTTTCCAAGAAAATACTCATTCCTCTTTACTTATTCCCAAACAAATATTTTCTCATGTTTCAAAACTGAAAACAGCTTTAGCCTTAATTGTCAGCTTTAGCTCGTTTTGTGATTCTTTAAGCTTTGTTATTTTACACGCATTTGCCTGCATTACATTTGGCCGGCAGTTAGATTTTATTTTAAAAAATAAGCCCTGGCAAATAACAACAACAATGGGCTTGCTTTAGCAATGGCAACCAATGACCCTTGCTGAGCTGACCTGTTGCCTAGTTACGCAATTGGCCCTCAGCTTTGCTACCGTTTCCCATTCCCCACTTTTCCCAATTCGACTGGCAATCATTTCTACGGTCATTTGGCGAACGCTGCTCAGCCTTAAAATTGGAAAAATACGTTAGCCCCAGGCCTCAGCTAGAAGCTCTACAGCCACTGCTTTGGCTTTTGGCCCTTTCCGCATCAACTGCGGCAGCATCTTCAGTTCCATTGCCAGTTCTGTTGGCTTGCGGCCCTTCGTCGCTTTTTATGAGTGGCGTTAAAAATGTGCAGCGCGCGCCCGTCGGCTCGAGTGCAATAAAAGTAAAACACATTGCCGAAGCCAGCTTGCAGCAATATTTGCGCAATATGGCACCGATCCCAGCCCACGGCAACGCCCATTCAGAAAAGACTGACTGACTGACTGGCGGCGGCTGGGCATCCTTCGGCTGCAGCGTTCATTATTTATTTTATTTTATTAGAAATTATTTAGTGCAGCAAATGCCGCTGCCACTGCCGCTGCCACCGCCTACTGCTGGCTCAGTGCTTCATTTTGCTATTGCCTGGCGGATAGGATTCCTCTTTATTGTTATCTCAGCCATTCAACATGCTGCACTGCAGCAGCCGCCTGAGCTGCAGTGTCCAAAGTGCATTAAAGCTGATTAATTTTATTACTGACGCAGCCATCTGTAGCGTAGCTAACTGCAATTTCTTCTTCGTCTACTCCTTGTTTAAGCCAAAACAGCAAATCTGCCAAGGAATAGAGTCTTAAATGATTGTAATTTAATAAAGCGTAACAAGCAGATGGAACTTTTAGAATGACGAATATTTTATATAACCACAAGCTGCTATCGCACAGCTGCCCACGTAAGTATTTCAATTATTAAATTTCTATTCTCTATTTTCCATTCTCTCTTCAGAATTTAGTTAAGGTGAGGTATTCTCTTTATTACATTTTTTTTATTTTCATCTCTTTGTTATGTATTTCAAATTTAATTTAATATCAAATTATGTTTAATGAGCGTTTTCTACATTGTCATTCATACTAGAGAACTGCATGGCTTTATTAACAACAGAAAATACGTCAAATGCATTTGAAGTGAAGTTGGTT
This sequence comes from Drosophila antonietae, assembly GCA_030914385.1. Taxonomy (NCBI): domain Eukaryota; kingdom Metazoa; phylum Arthropoda; class Insecta; order Diptera; family Drosophilidae; genus Drosophila; species Drosophila antonietae. Next base: position 4,197,240 of record JAUESO010000612.1, on the reverse strand, counting down.
GAGTAAGTTTTAAGTCTCAAGATTTATGGACTTCATAAATCAATGAGTGAAAATAAATGAAGGCTGAAATGGAATGACAAATTTGTCAAAGCCGAAAGGCGTCGAACAACTTAAATTATTAATTATTGTGCGTCCGAATCTTATGCAAGCGAGAAGGTCTTCAGCTATGCTTCAATGTCACTTAATTTTTAGCTGCTTTGTTTTAGCTTTCTTTTTTCTTTTTTTTTTTTTGCAATTCATGCAGTTCTCTAGATCATACCATCAACACTCTTCATTACATTTCTCTTCGTAAACTTACAATATATATCTGACCTATATATCAATGAAATGCACACTTCATTCAGCTTATAACACTTTCAATAACGGCTTCCACACTTTACAGTATTTCAAAGTATTTACCTGTATTTATATTTCAACACGAAACAAAAATCATAATGAAATTGCACGAATATTTCCGTCATTGATGACTCATATCGCACGCCATGCACTTTGCATTAATATAGGGTATTCAACTGTATTTATATTTCCACAATAACATATTTAAATTGAATGGATATTTCCTTCATTGCTGGCGCATTTATTGATGGACAAGCGATGTTTAAAATTTACTTTTACGTCGAGCAGCTTCTGCAAGAGGTAAATGGAGCAGACCATAAAAATGCCATTCAGTCAATTGGGCATCGCTTTTGAGAAATATTTTAAATTCCAGACAAAAATTTACATGAAAATGTTTCACTTAACGGCCGCAGAGCAGATGCTGGAGGGGGTGTGGAAAGCGCTGAAAAAGCCTCAACATAAAAACGCATCAAGAGGAGACGCCGCGTTGTCTGTTGCACTTGTTGTTGTTGTTGCTTTTGTTGTGGCTGTGTGCATTTGGCAAGCCCGATTTGATGATTGTCATCGATACGGATGCACATTATGCCGGCTGTCCCTGTCCGGTGCAGCCAATCAGCCGCCGGAAATGCCAATTGCCAATTGGGCGCCATTTTACAGACAACAACAGCATTAAGGGGCCGACAAAAAAAAAAAGAACCTCATCATTTGTTTCCACTTGGACTGCGGGGTCAGGGAGTAAACGTTTATGCGCTTGTTTGCGCGCATTTGCGAGCTGCACCCACGCACTTCATTACAGTCGCGCACAAAAGTATGCAACAGTCATTGGCAAAGCGGCGCCGCTTTGTTATTTAGCTCCATGGCCATGGGTACATCATCTGCAATTGTAACTGCGACTGCAACGGCGACTCCTGGCTGCCACGTTTTCGGCTTTGCTTATTCGAGGTTTTTAGCAGGTGGATGCGCACCTGAAAATGACCATAATTAATTGCATGTACCTGCGGCCATTGGCCCCCATCGGCTGCCAATTAGCGCCAGTTGAATTGCCAGCACGAGCTGCAATTCTGTAGCACTTTCTAGCGCTCACTCTCTCTCTTTCTCTCTCTCTCTCTCTCTCTCTCTCTCTTACTTACTCTTACTCTGTGTCTATGTTCTTCAAATACTCTATAGAGCAAGTGTGAAAGGGGTATATTGATTACATTGTGATCAGCTGTCTGTGTTTAGAGATTGTTAACTTCGATATCTGTTATATCTGTATTGCTGATCTTTGAATACCCTATACTGTAATTGTCATATGGGCATATTTGTTATCTTAACATTTGTCTGGCTCTAGCGCAACTTCTAAAAAGCTTGAAAAATATGAATATGAATTCTTATTATTAGTTATCTCAGACTCGCATGAGTAGCAAAGCCTTTTAGAACCTTGCAAACTATCAAGATCAAGAATATATTTTTATTTATTATTATTAAATTGTATTGGTTATTCATTGCAGAATTTGCAATTTGGTATATAAGCTTCTTCCCTGTTTCCCTGTTTCTCTCCCCTCTCTCTCTCTCAAGAACTTCCCTCAATCGCATATCTTAAGCTCATTGCTAACTGTTTATACCTAATTTTAGACCCAACCAGGGTATCTCTCAGTCACGTACAGCCGCCTGCGACTTTTCTGCTTGTTGTTTATGCCACTTGCTGAATTGATTGATGGCTGCACTGAATGCGGGGTAAGCCAGACATCGTACGAATAAAACGTACGGATAAAAGATACTGGACGCTGCAGCTGGCAGCCCATTCAAATAGTCCGCCTCATTAGCTGGACGCATGCAGAGCAGCACAGCATCCGTTGTAAGAGTTACGGTGTATGAAAATGCTCACACACACACACACACACAGATAGACATGAATGTGAGAACACACGCCTTGGAGTGTTTTTCAATGTTTTACAACTTAACAACACTTCAGCTGGCCGCATATTTTCATTAACAAAAGTGCCAGCCACTTGGTCACTTTTTTGCCATCAACCACATACACCAACACACACACACACACCCATACATACATATATGAACAACACTTGGAGCATTATAATCGTAGCAGCAAGCAAGCAAATCGGTTTCGCATGAAACGCAATTGTCTATAATTACATTATCCCAACTATCAATTAAACCAAATGGTCTGACGGCCTCTCCGGGCTTCTGCCCGGAACTTCAGCAGACACACATGCACAGGCCCATGAGCAATGCTCCTTTCACACACACACACACAGGCACTCGCATACAAACACAAACACAGTGGATTGTTGCCAGCAGCATGATGGCAGTATGTTATATGTTTTTGTGATTGTATAACAAGGCCCCTGTGCGTGCCTCTGTATCCTTCACAGTTACACACCATATCCATGTCTCCCTCACTGTCTATCTCTCTCTCTCTCTCCCTCTCTATATGTGTCTGTGTGCGTACACTCGTAATCGCCGCACACAAAAGCATTTAAATAATTTTACTGGCACTGTCGACGCTCAGCGCTGATATCGGAGTATTTTTCAAGTAATTGTTATAATAACAAAACTCAAAAACAACAACAACAACAACAACATAAAGACAGACACACATTCGCACAGTCATGGCAATTACATACACTTACACACACACACACACACATCTACACTGAAATATGGTAGTCACAATTACATTTAGGCACTCACTCTCTAACTCACACCCAAATTTTTCTGTTGATGCGCGCCATGAAATCACGATTTGAAATTCGCAATTTGCCAAATTCCAGGCATTTACTGCATAAGGCTTGAGTTTCGTTCTTGGAAATTTCATTTAAATTATTTGCGGATTTGTAATTTAGAGCTGCTTAAGCTGGAAAACTTTTTGAGTTGTATTATATTATATTTGATGAGCAACAGAAATTTAAGGCTTCGACATGCTGAACTGATCAGAATTGCTCAATCACCGTCTAACTAGTCAAGTCAATCAATGAACTACTTAGTTTATATGCTTCTATACCACTCACTTAGTTAATCAGCTCGACAGTCAGGTAATCCGTCAATTAGTCAGTGCAATACTTGTAAGTCGGTCTCTTAGTCAATCACACGATCAGTCAGTCAGTCAGTTAATTCGTTTATAAATGCATCAGTAAGTAAATCAATCAAATACTGAATCAATCATTCAATCAGTCAGTCAAGCAATTAGTCTCTCTAACAATCAATTAGAGAGTCAGTCAATCAATCAGTGGACAATCAATCAGTTACCCAGCCAATGAGGCTTTATTTTCTGCACAGAAACTTCAATCAGGAATCAATCAAACAATTACAAAAAGCCCAGCAGCCAGTAAATAAAATGACATCAATAAATCTAAGCTTGTCCATAGCACAGATCTTAAGTTTTTAGCGCTAGGTTTTATTATGAGTCCGTCAATCAAGCAGCTAATCAATCAATTAGTTAGCTAGCAACCATTGCACAGCTTGCACGTCCGTCATTCAATCAGTCAATCAATCAAATTAACGTTATAACGTAACTAGCAAACAAATCCAAAGGCTTTTCAATCAATCATTCAACACTCAATGAATCAAAGAAACAGTTGGACGATCAGCTCAGTAAAAAGAAATGGTTGAGTATAAAGACAGCATACGTCTTCTATTTATATTAAACAATGACTTATCTTAATATGTTCAACGCCCAATCAATCAATCATTCATCAATCAATGCATTTCACTTCCGTATTTAGATAATTCACGATTTTCGAGCCGCATAAACCCATTTTAGCCAAAAGACCAAAGTGTTTGCTGAAGCAGTAGCTTTCGCATTTGGCGTTCAACACTCGAGCGGTGTATGAGTGTATGAGTGCGAGTAAAGTTAAAATTTGTTTTGCTTTCACATTTAATTGAAATTTACGCCGCTTTGTCGGCGTCTCGTTGTCGCGACAAGCGTCGACTTTTATCATTTTAAAAGCCGACCGCCCGACCGCCCGACCGCCCAACCGTATGACCGCCCGCTGCTGCTGCTGCTGCTGCTCCACCTCCAGCTGGCTGGTGACGGTGCCGCCGCGGCTGGAGCCGTGCCTGCAACTGTGCCTGCCCAGTGTCTGAGGCCCGTCCGACAGCCACTTTTGCAGCAAATTAAATGCATTTTGCACGCACGCACACTTATGCACTCGCCACTAGTTACGTGCGAGTGTATGGGTGTGTGTGTGTCATTTAATTTTAAAAACTTTTCGCTGCACGAGATTTACAGCGCCCGAATGACTAAAGAGTTTTTACACACACACACACACACAGATATATAAACTCGTCCTGCGGGGCGAGCTCGCCCCTCTTTAATATCACTTAATTGAGAAGTTGTTCAAATGACTTCGCTTGCCTCACCTTCGCTCAGGCAGGTGAGCAAATTGCTGACAGCGCTGCAATCAATAAGAAATTTGTTTACACAATGCCTGACAAAATTCAAAAAGAAAAACAGCAAAAATAATACAAGTGAAAAGTGTCAGGTCAAGGATTAAGTTCGAATAACAAAGGGAAAGTCAAAGAGAGAGAGAGAGAGAGAGAATGTCTAATATAACATGCTCGGACATATGTTTTATGTAAACCGAAATTAAATAAATTTACAAATATATAAATTACAAACATTTCAAGCAATTGGACACTGCACGAAAATAATGACTGAATACGATTTGAGAGCTTAGCAAATAATACAGAAATATTTATTTGGAATTTTTTAGAATTTTTATTTTTAGCTTTTTTCTAGGGAAGAATATAAAGTGAAATGCAGAGTGAGAGCTTAGTAAATAAATATATATATTTTTTTAGAATTTTTATTCTTTGCTTTTCTTAGCTTTTTTTAACTAGATTCGTATCATGTTACATATAAAAAGAGAATATAGAAAACACAGTTTAGGGAAAGGGTATATATATTTCTATATTTTTTTAAGGGGGAGTCGTGTGTACTCTATGCTGCAGAGGCGTGAGATATATGTCGAAGAAGCACTCCTCTACTTCTCTGGATATCTTCCTCATCAAATTTAAAATATTTTCCCATGTAGGTAAAAATTCTCTTGCCCAATCTTTTCTGACAGTGCACAATTCTCTTAAATTATTAAAGACTTTTATTGAATGTTTTATAAATCTTTTACAATTTACATATAAAGTCAAATTCAGGCGCCCCAATGTGAGCAATTTGTAATGCCAGCCTAGACAGCTAGCACACACACACACACACACACACACACACACATCACATGTATAGAAATCTGCATCAAAGGAAAAGTGCAATGTTGTTTGTGGTCAAACACAAAAAAGGACATGAACGCATGTTGGGAGGCATGGTCAAACGTTGCCTAGGGCCCAATGCTAGCCACATTTTACGCATTTGCAATGGGAATTTATGAAATTGCAAAAGGAGCAGCCGGAGCAGTCCTCGAGCTCCTGCTCGATAAAGGACAATAGACTGCGGCAATGGCAGCAACAAAAATGCCATTTATTTGTTAATTTACCCACGCAGCATCAAATATGTGAAGTCAACAAAACAAAAACCCCAAAATGAAAAACAAAAACAATACAAGGTTGTGTAGCATACGTACACAGTCCAGACGCAGGTGCAAACCAAATCTAAGGTAAGAGAGAGCCACCAGCAGCCAGCAGGAAGCAGCAAAGTCCATGGCAACAACTGCGCCGCAAGCGTTTTTAAGCTACTTGTTTTGTTGGTTTGCTTAATCCGCCCGGATTGGACACAGGTACTGGGCTTATTTACGTCTAGATGGGATCACCCTCAATGACTGTGTGGGTTGTGTTGGTCTGCTCTCTAGTTTATTAGTCCACAACTGCCAGCCTAATGATGCCTGTCCACAGCAGCGGCCTAGACATTCATTTTGTGTCCGTTTGATACGGCTTGTCTATCTGTGCAGCCCTTTGCTTCACGCTACAATGATTATATACCCTATAAGGGTGGATATCAAATGAGGCATATTGACTATAACTAAGCTGCATTAGTTTTCTTAATATGCATATAATAAATTTATTTAAAATTCATGTTTATAAAGCATGTTTAGCCATGCGCAGGTATTCGTTTATTTAACTATTACTTATACCCTACATTTTTGACATGAAAGGGTATATTGCTTTGAAAATAAATGCCTTGTAACTACACTTTAGATAGTACATATGCACTTAACTACAGTCAGCATTGCCTTAAAGTGCAGCCCAAGTTATATATATATTTGTCGCCTTCTTATACGTCTTTTCTGGGATAACAAACTTATCGCTCTAGAATACATTAGGTATATATTCTAATACTCACTTGTAAGACAAATCTCTTAGCTTATATCAAGTACAATGGTTGTTTATCAGAAATCGATAAATATCGATAGACTTAATAGAGTCAATTGAATCTTCAGTGTCAATTGAGAGCTAGGGCAACGCTAAAGTTATCAAATTTCAATAAATCTCTGCTTAGGCAAGGGTATTTCCTAGTCTAGCCTTTCGCACACACTTAAATATATTTGATTTCATTTTGTTATTCATTTTTTTTTATTATTACTTTTATTTTTAGATAATGTTAACAATGTTTTCAACTTGTTGCCCGTTCTCTGTTTTTTAATTTACATTGGCATTGTATAAATATTTAGACAAGCTGCCAGGCCAGGCGAGCGCAGCTGCTGCGCGGCTCATGCTTGATTTATGCAGAAGTGTGGAGCCGTTCAGGGTGGTTCAGGGTGGCTCACTGGTTGGCGGAATATCAGGCTCGCTTCTAATGTTGATTTTGCGTCTTTTTGCGCTCTCAAGGCAAGTTGCGAACGCGTTTGTTTGTGCAAATGCTTTTTCAACAATTGCAAGCCAGGACTCTCGCCGATCCCCCAAGAGATTAACGTGACTGCCAGCAGCACACACACTCCATATACAGCTCTATATATACATATGTGTGTGTGCATGTTAGATAATCCAATTAATATGCACACAAAAACGCAGCTAGACAACAATAACTAAGCACTGCAAGGCGCCATGTTGAATATCTGGCAAACCGGAAGCGCAGCCGCTGCAGCGGACAGCAGGAGATGGAGCAGGAGGAGCAGCTGTGGCTGCGGCTGCGACTGCGACTGTGGCAGCGGTAAAAGCTGTTCAAACATTTATGAGCTGCTACAGTTGCTGTTGCTATTTGTTGCTGCTGCTGTTGCTGCTGCTGCTGCTGGCTGGTGGTTAGCTCTTGGCAAACAGGCAACAGGACCAGCTCACATCCTTCTCGCCTGGAGTAACCCACACAGGAGTCGCTGCAGCAGCTGTGCTCGCAGCAGCATAGAGCAATGCATAAAACTAATTTGCGGCCGGGCAATTATGCAGCTCCATCTACAGCTGCAAGCCAAAGCAGCTTCAAGCTACTTGCGCCAGATATGTAAGCGCCCATCCAGCTACTAATTTCCTTTCGAAAGTTTTTGGCCTAGGGCTCGTTGCTGATGCGCCGGCAATGCAGTTGGTCGGGCTAATCATGAAAGCAGCTGCAAGCAGGTGAGAATATACAGAATAACTGCATTCTAATCAGCTCTATGGATAATAGTAGCGACAGGCAATGTCTTCGGGATACATAACACGCTCAGCGTATGGCTCGAAAACTGTAAGGCAGCAATGGTGGCTCTGAAACTGTGCTATGAGCAGTCTCATGCTATGATTAAACTCATTCTAATCTGCTCTCTCTAATACTAACTAAAGGCAGGTCTTCGCGATAGAGAACACGCTCAGCATATGACTCTAAAACTGTAAGGCACGCCTAGTCGCTGTCAAACTTAACTAAGATCACTGCCGTATTCTAATTCAAGCTAAGCTAAGAGCTACAAGAATAGGCTTGCTTAAATTGAAGTCTAATGACCGTCAAACCGCAATACATATACAATGACTCTCAAACGGTGCTTAGAGCATACACCAAGCCGTATCTAATTCAAGTCAAGTGCGCCACAAAACTCAAACCATATGCAACATCAACATCAAATTGAGCTTAAAGCCCATAAGCCAACCTTTTCATGCTGTGCACGCGGTATATCTGCACTTGATATCTATATTAGCCAGCCAAGTGAATAGCGGACTTATCCTAGCGTATCCACATACCTGACTCTCAATCTCCGTTATTGTATTCCTTTTACCAAAGCCATCGTTGCGTTCGCCTCACTCAGACTCGCACGCTCGTCTCCTGCATTATCTAGATTATCTTGTCACAGAGCAGCCGGCGTTCAAGAAGTTAATTTTTCTTTCATTAGCGCCGCGCTGGCAACGGCCTCACTTAACCCCCGTGGCGTTAGCTTCCGCTTGTGCCATTTCTAGCATTTATGCTCAAAATAAAACTTTGCTTATTATAACTATGTGAAAGTGTCGCGGCAGCAGCCTCAACCTCCTGCTCCACTTTCTCTCTCTCTCTCTCTCCCGTTCTCGCCATTTATTCAGTGAATATTCTAATATCAGGCAGCAGCTTCGCAGCTGGAGCCGCACACGTATTGGCATCGAAAAACTTTTTATTAGTGTCGAATGTGGGCAATGTGATGCCTGCCACGCCCATTGAGAGAAATCAGTGAGCTGAGTGCGCTGCGTATGATTAATATGCGGCACACGTATTACCACAAATATTGATTTTTAAATAAGCCCAGGTATGTGGGCCAAGACCAAAGACCAGGCACAAAAGCACCGCAGGACATGCTGACAAAAAGGGAGAGTGTGAGAGAGAGAGAGAGAGAGAGAGAGAGATCCAGTGAACGAGTGCTAAAGACATCAAACTTGGTTCGTGTGGCAAAAATCAACAACGAAATTATATAATTTGCTGTGTAATCAGCTAAGTTTAAATGTGAACTGGTGAAAAAGGCGTTCTGATTTGAGCTGTCGTCCCATGCGGCGTATGAGTAATGCCCGCCTATAAGATTACTTATACGTGAAAGCCGCAAAAAGTGCCAGTCATGCAGCACTTTGACAAATGAAACATTGGCTGAATGGCGCACTGAAACTTCACTCTCGCATTGGGTAGATTTTCGATAGCTGGCAAAAAGACGACGCCAGCGAACGAATTTTAATGCCATTGATGGCTTATTTTCAGGTTTACGACTTTATTTTTGCTACCTAGCCAACGCGCTGGCAGTGCCTCGATGTCTGTCTGTCTGTCTGATCAGCGGCATTCACTCACGGCCGCGCGTTTGTTACTTTTGACTATGGCAACACAGCCCGCCACAGCCCCTTTGCCTCTTCCATGGCATGACGTATTAACTCCCATCCATCCATCCACATCCATCCAAAAACAACGGAGTATGCTTGAGTGGTTTTTAGGCGCAGTTGTTTCTATTTTTCCTTCCCCCTCTCCCACTCTCTATCTCTCTCTCTCTGTCTCTTCTTCTGCTCGTGTTTTTATTGCAATCGCAAATTCCGCGCTTTTTATTGCAGCTCCATTGAAGTCAGGCAGGCAGGCAGGCAGGCATTGAACTGTAAAGCTTTTTATTACGCCATATGCCCTGTAAAAAGCAAAGGGATTAAAGTATGCTCTGATCGTGCATAAACTAACGTTATTCATTCGATATATCTGCGGTTTCGTAAGCTATACGAATCCATCTCAATGAGCTAATAGAATTTTGAGCAGTCTGCATGTAGGAATTAAGCCGAACTGTACACATTTTATAAAAGTTTTGTGGCACCTCAGCAGGTGTTGAGCAAATAAAAGAGATTTATGTGATTATATTCGACTAGAATATGCCCTATACATAAATTTAAAGAAATTGTTTAGCTTGCATATGTAGAACAATATCTTAGATAACCTTCTTCATATTTCAATATTTGACTATCGATAGATTTGCAAGTGGTCTAATTTATATATGCCAAGTTATACTAAATAGATCTACAAATCTATATCTATATCTTTAGGTTTAAAGAACTGTCTTTTAGGCACAAGAACATGATTTTTTATCCATGAACCACTTATCGATAACTTTTTAAAAATGATATCGATCAAGCTGATATGAGAGCTAGTATGAGAGCTGCAATCTACGACTGGCTGTCTTTATATATGAAACAAAAATCCAACTACATATTATATTACAAATTACATGGCCGACCATTTTAATTGAGAAAAATACAGGGTATATGTAGTAAATCGGCTTTGAGTTTTACATACTTAAAAGTAAGCTGTCATGGTATGTATTTATGTATTAATTTCATTCCTTCAATAAACTTGCTAACAGTTGTCGACTTTTCCTCATATATTTCCTATATTATATTTCCTCTATTTCCAAGACTTTTGGCATTAAGCCTTAACAGGTCTCAGTATAAGTTCTGCTTCAATCTTTTAGACATTCATTAGCTCAAGTCGTTTATAGAAAATAAATATACAAATGTTATGCAGGATATAAACTATGTTCCAGCTATTCATTCTAACTATAGTAAGCCCTAAGAAGTTCTAAGAATTTGCCTTTGCTCTACAGGGTAACCTACAAACCTGCCCACATACCTTCTCATTTCTATATTAGCCTCTCAAGCACTTCTTAGTCATTTCCACTTAAATACAGGGTATATAGTAAAAAGTTTACTGCGCCGCAGTCAACTTTTGCCTTCATGAGTTTCACACACACGCACAGACACAGGTAAACTCTATTGGCAACAGCTTGTCCGTCCAACCCACTGTCTACCTGTCTGTCTGTTTGTCTGTCTGTCTGTCTGTCTGACTAGCTGTATGGAATTTCTGTCTGCCCGCTCGACTGTGTCTGCTGTTGCTTTTGTTGCCGGCGGCTGTGCAACAGCATGTTGCATGCTGCTGAGCCGCTCAGTCGACAACAAATTTTTATTGTCAGCATATTTTTTATGTTTTAAGCATGCCATACACTCTCACACCTACACGCCCTCACATACACACACACGCTCGCGTCTGCCCTCCCAGTTGTCAGACTGAATCGCTTCGGTGTGATGTGATGTACGCGGGCTGCGCATTGACATTGTCTGCACTCGCCTCCTGTTCCACATCTCCTCTCTCCCTCTCTCTCTCTCTCTTTTGCTCCCTTGAGTTTTGTCTCCCGTTTGGCGGTAAATAAAATATCGTTTCATATAAAAATTCAAGTGCTGCCACGCCCCGCCCCTGCCTCGCTGCATCGATTAAGCGTGTCTAACCGTTCGGGCATGCCCCACCATAGCCCAATCCTTTTCGCAACAGTCAACAGGGCAGCATATTTGTTGTTATTTTTTCCTATATACATATATATTTATATATATAAATATATTTCGTTCCCTTTTACATTTGACTTTTTACATACCCTGTAATTGTTCAGTAGAGAGAGATCGTTTTGATTGAGCAGTTTAATCTTGCAGAGTTAAGATTGAAGATTAAAGGATATGATATGATAAAGTATGTTGAATCACAGATTTATATAGATAGATAGTAGATTTGGTACAATAATTTGAGAGCTTTGCAACTTATAATATTCTTAATATAATGTATCATATGTTAATAATTATAAATTAAATTGATTAATAAATAAAGCGGAAGCATTAATTTCGTGCAAACTTTATACTTACTTTCTGACTTCAAACAAGCTCAATTGCTGCTAGCCTAGGGTATCTGCTAGGCATATATTGCCCTAGCTAAAAGACTTTTTTTTATATAAATATATATATTTGTTGGAATTGGAACACTACACGTGTTGGCAACATATTTTTGGACATTATTACAATGGTTGCTTTTTGTTATGTAGAACCCCGATTCTCCCTTTTCAAAATATTGTTCGTATGGATTTTATGGCCTTTGTGGGTGCATGTGTGTGTGGAAAAGAAAGCGCCTTTTTATGAACACTTGAACGTATTCAAGTTCGCAGCGTGTTTTGAATGTGTTTTGGGTGCTTCACACACAGACATCGACAGAGAGACAGACAGACACAACGGGCGAAGCACAGACAAGTGGCAAAATGCATTTTATTCACTGCAACAGAAATTTGCAGCAAAGCTGAAGTCAAGTGTAACGAATCCGTTTGGAATGTATGCATCAAATTGGGAGAGTGCTTTTGTGATCTATATAGAATAATTTAGACATACATATGCATAAGTAATATGTCTAGAATGCATCTGATGCTGGGCTTTTATCATATTGGCATACTTTTTAAAGCAACTAAATCTTATTACATTTATCAAGCATGCAATCAATATTATTATGACCAAAAGGTATTCAGACTGTAAATAAAAATGTATATACATACATATATATAAATAAATAACAGAGCTCAAAATGCAGCTATAAAATACACAAATTTATGTGAGCTGCCTTAATGAAAAGCTCTGGGCAAAAAGCATCAACAATCGAGAGAAATGAAGCAGGAGGCGGGCTGCAAACCGAATTTCATGCTTAAGCTCTGTAAAATTAACATTTAATTGAAGCCTACATTTTGGTGCTGAGCGCTGCTGGTTACGGAGCTGCGGGCTGTGCGCAATATTAACGAAGAATTTCGCTCTCCTTGCTGAGAATGAGGATGCGGATGAGGATGCGAACGAGTGCGAATCCCAAGCAGTCTAGACAACTGCACGCCCCGACTGGGTGCATGTTTTGATAGCGTAAATTATGTTATAAAATTTATTTAATTTCACTTTTGCTGCTGCTGTTGAATGTTTCTGTTGCTGTTGTTGTTGTTTGTTGTTGCCGCCTCTTCGGGCTCCAAGTGGGCGCCCGCCATGCACACCCTGGAGACTTTGGAGGCAGATCCCGTAACGCAAGCCACAGCTGATGTGGAATGCACACATGCTTCACAAGAGCATAGCAACGGACAGGCAACGCAACACGAAGAAGCATGTGGGTAGCACCCGGTCTCTAGGGTATTTGCAAATTGTACAGGGTTTCAGAGCGCCAGCCGTCGCTGCTTGGCTTCGCGTGTCCTCTGCGCATATTTATGTGCCAACAGAAACATGCAAACATTCCTGTTGGCATTGGCCAAAAATGAAATGGAAAGCGCGACCAGGTGAGCACACAAACACACGCACACACATACATACAGAACATACACTCATACCCAGCTACATATAGTGGCAATTCTTAACTGCAGTCCTTAATCTCTCTGTCAGCTGTTAGAGATGAGAGCGTGCTCTTACAACTTAACGTTACTTAGCAGCTATGAAGTGATCATGTAGAAAATACTTGAATAATAAAACTTTGTTGGTTTTAAAGAGTAACTACTGTAAGATAAATTTGATGTGTATTATTATTATTATAAACCTAGCTCAGAAAGAGTCTTCACTCTAGGGAGTTGTTAGAGATATAGCCTATGAAGGCCTGAAAGAAAGGGGCATATAAGTAGCTCCTATACTCTCTCTATCTCTCTCTCTCTGACTCTGACTCTGACTCTCCCTGCCTCTCCCTGCCTCTTCCTGACTCTCACGCTTTATCACCGTCTTTATCTCACTCTCTCAATGTGTCTCCCTCGCCCTCTCTCTTTCTAAGTCTCTATCCCCCCTTCTTCTCCATCAATAAGAATCAACTGAAGATTCATCCATTTGCTTCAATATATCTATTAGTTTTCATGCGATACTATCGTCATGCTAGTCTCATGTCACATCTAAACGCCCATCACTGCGTCATGACAATCTTTTATCCCCATCGAGGAATGGTATGTTGGCCGGGGGTGCTACTCGCAGCTTAAACGACTTGGGGGGCTCGCTTTAAATAATTAAATACCAATGACACTTAAACGTAAATCATGAATTTTGCAAGGGTTCCGCCCAGGGCCACGTGCAGAGCACAGACACTAACTGCTGCTGCTGCTGGTGCTGTTGCTACGACTCCTGCTCAATAAGACATTTGGCAAGTCTCTATATAGAGAGCCGGACAAAGTCCAGTTCGTCTGACCGTTAACAAAGACGGAAAATGTCAACGCCGCCGGAAACAACACCCAAAAAATTACTGTTGCAAAATGCTGTACAAGTTTCCGCTTCGACTGTGTGCTTCCTGCAACGGCAGCAGCAACAGCAGCAACTGCAACAAATCCCCAGCTGCTTCAGCTACAACATTCCAGCAGCAACAACAACAACAACAACAACAACAATGACAGCACAATAACAACAACAATGTGTAGACAACAATTTGTTGCCGTAGACAAAGGCAAAGTCAAAGTCGCCAAGAGTTGTCAGCGCTGTGTTAAAGTTGCCTTAATTGCAGTTGTTGCTATTGTTGTTACCTCTATGTCTGTTGTTATTGCTGCTGCTGCTGATGTTACTCATAGTGTTGATGTTGCTGGTATAGGTGTTTTTGCTGTTGCCGTGACAGCCATAGCAACTGGTATTGCTGCTGCTGCTGCTGCTGTTGTTGCTGTTATTGCTGTTGTTGCTGTTGTTGTTCTTCATACTGTAACTGCTACTGATGCTGCTACTGTTGCCGATATTGTTATTGCTGTTAGTGTTGTTGCTGTAGTTGGTGTTGATGTTGCTGCGGTTGTTGCTGTCGTGCTGCTGCTGTTATTGTTATGGCAGTTGCTGATGTTGATATTGCTGTCGTGCTACTGTTGCTGTTGGTGCTGTTGCTGCTGCTGCTGATGTTGATGTTGCTGCGATTGTTGCTGTTGCTGATGGTTCTGCTGTTACTGTAGCTGCTAGCTGGTACTACAGTTGCTGTTGCTGTTAATATTAATGTTAACATTGCTGTTGCTACTGAAGCAACTGTTGCTACTGTAGCTGTTAATATTGCTGTTGCTACCGTCTATGTTGCTCTCATGGTTAAACTTGCTGTTGCTGCTGTAGTCATTCGAATTGATATTGTTACTGTCGCTGTTGCTGTTGACTGTTGCTACTGCTGTTACTGTTACTATTGCCGCTGTTAATGCTGCCATTGCTGCAATCCCTGCTGTTATTCTTACCACTTCTACTGTTACTGTTACTGTTGCTGTTGTTGCTGTAGCTGTTGCCGTTGCTGATAATGCTTACACTGCAGTGCACTGCTTCCGCTACTATTGTTGCTATTACTCTTGCTGTTGCTGTTAGGGATATTACTGTGACTGCTGCTGCTACTGCTGCTGCCTTTATGACAGTAGTTTCATAGTCACATGCATTATATATGTTTCATACCTCATGGAGCAGACAACAGCCGCCAAAAGGTCGCTCCACACCCAAACACCATGGCCATTGCCATTGTAGCTGTCTCTGCCTGGACTCGCTGCCTACGTCGCTGCTTTTCATGTTAATTATTATTATAGACGTGTGAGTGTCCATCTGTCTGCTGCACAAGCAGGCGACCCGACGTCCAACCACATGCAATAAAACAGCACTTAGACAGCATGGGACACACACACAGACACACACACACATAGACAGACACATACACACACACATACATAGAATGACAAGCACACAGACGTCTGAGCCATCGCCTCGCCTGGCCAAATAGTCAAACAGCGCACCGGGGAATACTTTACCAAATTGCACTGCCCAGTTTCTCTTGCTCCTGTTTCTCTACCTCTTCCTCTGCCTCTGCCTCTAATTCTCCTACTCCACCTGACTCTGACAGACATCGCTCGCATCCTTGGCCACTTATTTGACTGCACGCTTTTGTCGTCCTTTCATCTCTCTAAATATTTTTGCTCTTAGTCAACTTACACGTGTGTTTAAGTGTGTGGTGGGTGGCTTGGGGGTGTGCGTGTGTGTGTGATATTCTATTATGTCTGCTTTTAAGCATTTAACCAGCTTTTTTTTTAGTTTACTTACATGAAAAAGCAGCTTGACTGCATATTACACTATGTATATCATATAGAGATAATACTTATATAGGACAATCTGCCTTTATAATTAGAGAAGCTGAAAGTTTTAATAGAATATAATACAATAACTTCTCTGTGCACTTCGCCTCTATTACTTTGTAATTTTATTTAAAATTTGATATACTTTCAAACACATATATAGCATACTTATATGGGCGCTAGTTTAGCCAGCTTGATGCCTAACCAAATTATGAAACTCCTTTTATTATTCACATATATAGCCGTAACTAATTTAACCCTGCTACTTCAATGCCCTTAACTATCTTTGTCCCCAAACCGAAATCCTTTTCTTGTTCACTCTAGCCAATGCTATCCACCAATATGATTTTGATCCACTCATGCCTTAGTCAAGCAGCCCTTTCATTCGCTTTAGCTGCACACAAATCCGGCTAAGAAGTTTTTCCGTCCGCTTAACGTAAGGCAAGACGAACTAACCAAAGTGTGCGGCAGCAGCAGCAGCAGCAGCGGGGGGGCTGTGGCAGGGTTTACATTTAAAAGACATTAATGGGTTTGCTTTTGTTTTTATTCAGCAGGTGCGCTAATCGCCGGCTAAGCTAGTCGGAACCAAGAAGCAAGTCAGCTAATTAGCTGACACTTTGTCTTGGGCCACTTAATTAGCTGGCTAGCTGTCAGTAGATATATATACAGATATATATATGTATGTATGTATGTATGTTTGTATATATGTATCAGTGCAGCTCGCCTCTTACATAGAGATTGTTGGCTGGGACAATTGCATTCCAGTTGCGCAACAGAAATGGGCGCCAATTAAAGTTGGCGACTGAATCGGCGCCAGCCAAAAGTTCGTCATGGGGCATATTTAAACTTTTGCTGCGAGAGAGAGAGAGAGAGAGAGAGAGAGAGAGAGAGAGAGAGTGTGTGTGTGTGTGTGTTTGCATGATTTTAATTCCATTAAAATTCGCAGCATTCAAAAAACGCATTTACAAAAATAACAATTGCAATAAAAGCAGCAAAGTAAGAGAAAGAGCATAGAGTATGAGAAAGAGATGGAAATAGTAGACTGCCATATAAAGAGGTTAGTTAAAGCGAATGAGATAGCGATAGAGAGTTGAAGTTGTCACAATTAAAATATTTTCATTGCTATAATACATTTCACTCGTATTTTTAACAGATTTTTGGCTTTTTCCACATTTTGTTGTTGTTGTCCTGCTGTGCGCTAATTAAATGTGTAAATTTGTTGCAACTTTTTAATTGAATGCGACAAAATGTCTACAAAAATTAAACGAAACAAGCTGAATTGTCAGCCATAGCAAATGTTAACTAAAAGTTAAGTAAATAATTGGAAAAAAATAAAAATAAAATAAAAAACAGTGCAAAATGCATTGGAAACTTTTTTTGTATGCAGACAACAAATTTGTCAAATTATATATAATGCAGAGATTATGTATATATAAAAAAAAATACATAATATTTCAAAAAGAAAATAAAAAATATTAAAGCAGATTCGAAACTTCGATCAAATGGCAAATGCACAAAACTTTACTCCTCCTTCGACTCCAAAGCGGGCACCTCCCAATACTGTTCGTCCAGATGCTGTTCGTCCTTTTGCAGATTGCGGAAACTGGCATATTTCAAGGCAGCACCTAAACAGATTATTATATAGAGTATATGTATAGAGATGTAATTGATGGGTTAACAAACGCACCTGTCAAAATGCCACCGCCAATGGCTATAATCAGAGTTAAGGCAATGCCAAGCAATTGATAGCCAGCCTGTGAGCTGGCATTGCGGCCGAGACCCTGTTTTTGGGGTTGAAATCATATCATTTAGTTTGTGGTTTAATTGCAGCTGTTGCAACGCCCACTTACGCCCATAATTTTGGTTGCTGTGCCATTGTTGCCCAGCATAGCGGGGAATATATCCTGCAGCTCCGATTGATAGCTATCCACGGTGACCAGCGAGGCATAGATAGCCGATGCAATGGCCGAGATGAGCGCCGGCATGCCGTGCAGATTGTGTACGCCGCAGGTGTCGTGCAAACGTAGATTATTAGTTAGCCAGGGCTGCAAATTACGGGGTATATAAAGATTAGTCTATTGAATGTGCGTATGATATGGCAATTGAATGATCATCTTAATCTGAGTGGAATTTGAAAGCTGATTTGGCATTGATGTAATTTAATGGGTATGTGCTTAAGCTGCTCACTTAATAATCATGAGTACCTTTTGGAATGCCAAATAAAGTTCTTTGGCCTCGCATGTGAGAGTTCAAAGGGTATGAACCTCGTTTTCTACTTTCTTTTACTTTTTTTTGGCACGTAATTAAACGTTATTAAAGTGCAAACTGCAACTGGACAACAGCCTCGACAGTTGGGTCATTTAGAAAGGTGTACATTTATATATATACACACACACACACACGCACACAGAGATCCACATGCAGCCGGACACAGCGTGGGGGGCAGAGCGAGTGAAATATATGGTTAGGGACTACAGTTTGTACGTGCAGCAACGGCCGCCGGGCAACAAACTTTACTCATTAGCGTCACATTTTTCGACTAGGCGCGCGCTAATTAAAACGCAACAGACGCTGGACCAGAGCACAAGAGTGGAGAGCAGGCTCACAGAGTAACAGGGTTTTGCAACTCCAACTCCAACTGCAACTCCAACTACAACTCAGATTCCAACTCGCACTTCCAGTGCAATTCCAACTCAAACTCCAATTAGAATAACATCTCGTATTTGCATGGATTACATGCATTGGCCCAACCCGCCTTAACGGTTGTTCAACTTACGGTTAAATAGCGATAGCCGAGCACCGAAATCGTGCCGGCGATAATGCCAATTAAGACAGCGCCATGCGCTCCGAGAAGCAGATTGCAAACGGTGCCAACGGCAACGCCTCCAGCGAGCGTCGAATTCTGCACGTGCACCATATCCAATTTATTCTCATGGCTGACAAGCGCCGATACAACGAAGCTGGTCACTGAAAGCAGAGAAGGAAAGAGAAGAGTATACGGTTAAAACAAGAGCAACATCAACTGAATGGAATGGCCCATCAACTACAACTCAAGTGCTCCACTAGTTAGGTTATCAGCAGCAGGTAGCAGTTGGCAGGCAGCAGCTGGACTCTATATTTTATGTGTGCCAATAGTCAATTGTATTTCTTTTATAAATGTGCGATGAAATATTTTTTAGAACTTGGCGGCATCGATAATTTAAGTTTGAGTATTTATTAGTATTTTGTCATCGATATGTATGCACGATCAGAAGCTGTTTGAATTTGCTTTCTTCTCTGTGCTCTGGTCACACTAATTACTCAAAATGGTCGGAGTGCCGAAATTGTCATTAAATTAATAATTAAACCGCTAAAACTTGAGCCTTTCGAGTGTTAATGTTAATCAGTGAAAGTTATTTAGAAGATTGTAAATAAATCTTATAGAACGCTGCTCCGCGTTCCAGACTATGCGGCTGTGATAAATCACTGATAAGTAAATTGAGTTTGTGTGTGTTTTCACTCATTTTTTTTTTTTGTGAAGGAAAAAATTTGGCAAATGGCGGAAGGCCGTCGCAGATGATATTGCGAACATAATTTGTAATAATAATTAAATAATGAATGTTAGTATATGTGTATGTATTTTTTTCATGTGTGCAATTAAGCAATTAAATTATGGCTGAGTCTGATTAAAAAATGTCCTCCAGCTTTATTTGCATTTTGTTTTTGTTTTATTTTTGTTGTGTGTGTGAAATAATGGATTAATCGAATAAGCGCCGCAAAATAAATAACGACTGTCTTATTGGATATTATTTTTGGTATGGGTAAGTCCTAATTAAAATATTTGCATTGCATAAGTTTCTAATGAAGACATGTTGCATTTGTAGCTATGTGTGTGCGTGAGAGTACCAAGTATGTATGTATGTACATATGTATGCATGTTTGTGTGCTCTGCCAGCTTAGAGATGAGCAAACGCAGAGGCTATGCTGTCGAGAGAGCACGACCATGCACGACTATGCACGACTATTTACGACCATACACGAATATTTCATATTGAGTACTGAGTGAAACTCAAGTATAAACGGTGGTGCTGGCTTTTTGCTCTCTCTAGTCACTTACAGCACTTGCTACTCTTATTGGATATTTTTATTAACGCACAAGTTCTATTAATATACTTGTAATGAAACCATGCAGACAGCTATGAATGTGTGTGTGCATGAAATTCATAGAGATGAGAGTAAGAGAGACATGAGAGTATGCTACATTTCGCATAAATATTACCTCTCAAACGCTTAATAAATAATATTTAATTAATTTTAACTTTTTAATTTAATTATGAAATATTCTGCTAGAGCGCCCATCTCTAACCCAGCTCCAGTTGGTAATGACAACATTCTCTTAAATCATCCAAGCGAAGCAAATGGGCCACAATGTTCGGCCACAACCACAGTTCATAAACACAAAACTAATAAAAATGTAAACAAGGCAACGGACAAGTCTTCTCGCTCTGCCTCTCTTTGCCTTCCTCTCTGTCCCTCTCTCACACTTACTCCATCTCTCGCTGGCTGCCTCTAGTGCATCCCATCCATTTGCTGTTGTCCTGACAACAGAGGGGAACACTTCAGTTTATTGCCAGGGCTAAACATAAATCTCGGCAAAAATAACACTAAATACCTAAAAATCTTCATTTTATGGCGAAACATATGTTGCAGCAATAATAATTTGCATAAATTAGTTAATACGGGACGTTTCGCTCGGTTGCTGTGGCAACTGCAAATAAGCAAATCACAACCGGACCAACACCGACAACAACAACAACAACATTACAACCGCAACAATTTCAAAAGCAGCTTTTGACAACGTCCAGGCGACACAAAATTACGAGTACTGCAAAATTTCTGGCTTTAAAATCAATTAAACAACATTTTTACAACCAAGGTCCCTGAAATGAAAGCTAGGGCTCGCCCGAAAGCAACCGAGATTTGGGGCGTCAGTTGTTTCAAGCTTGTTGTTAAACTCAAAATCTTGAAAAATCAGGGGTATATAGGGTATGCTGGTGATGGTTAAGAAAAGAGCAAAAGATTCTGTATTTCTGTAATAGTCGTAGATAAATATTTTATTAAAAAAACTAACTATAAAAATCTAGCCTTATTGCAATTATTAAATATCTATGAAGATTAATGAGAATCAGATGAAAATGTGAGTCTTCTTAAAGCTTCTTAAAGAATCAATGTGCTTACCAACAGGGTATATGTTGGTCGTGTACACTTGTATTTCTGCAGCTTTTGTTGTTGTTGCTGCTGTTGCTGCTTGCACATTTAACAATTTAAATTAACGCCAATGGTGTCAGTTGTGACTATAAAATGTGTTTTGTGCTTAACCATAGTGTTGGCCCCAAATGCGGGCGACGGGCGACGGGAGATGGCGATATAGTCGGACGACTGACCAGTACTAGGATCATGACTAGAAACGGGACGGCAGACGGCAGACGGGACGAGACTGGCAGCCAGGCCAGGCGGAGCTCGTTTCGAACTTGGTGTGAAAACAACAACTGGGGCGTATTTTGCTGTTGGCGCCGCATTTGGACACCAAATGGCGTCGTCGTCTGCTATGCATGTCGCAGCAGTACACCCGCATAACCAACACACACACACACACACACATGCAGTGTAAGTGTGTGCCACACCCCAACGGTAACCGCCTCTAATTTCAGGCATTGAACTGAATCCCAGCTTTAGTTTAATTAAGGCAACACAACTAGCGAGCCAAGTAACCAGCCACTGAACGTTGCGACATGGCCCCTAAAGCGAAACACACAGCCAAGCCGGCTGCCCCACACGTTGACTCAACTAATCGCACATCCTTCCGCATAAAATGTCCTGCCACGCCGGCACAGCACCAGAGCCAGCTATTTTTTTCATTACATATCTATTTGACTGCTAAGGGCATAACGATTATGTTGAGCTGTTTGTCGGAATTGAACGTGTGTGAGATATTTAAATGGAAAGTACAGTTTGAATAGAAGTTTAAGCAAAATATAAAGAATATTTCATAAATAATATTGAGGATCAATTAAATGTGATTATAAAGTTCAATAAGAATTAACTTTTTCAAAAAAGAATTAACTATCAAAATTTTAAAATCAGAAATTAGATATCCTTTCTTTTAGTTATCACAAGAAAAATCTGAATTATCTGTATAAATATATTATTTTATTAAATATATTAAATATTTCTCTAGTGTTTACTGGCAGCCTTTTGGAACAACTTCTCTTTCTTCTCTCTTTTCTATAATAATTTCTGAGCGCATTTCAAGTTCGTCTAGTTCCTATCTATCTTTTATTTTTGTCTACACTCTCTCTCTCTCATATGGTCTTATGGCACTGTTTAGGTGTTGCCTCCGCTGCTGTTGCTGTTGGTGTAACATGAGGGCTTTAATATCCATGGCAAGTCTCTTCTCTGGCCACAGACGCCTCCGTCCAGTGTCGCCAACAGATCCCCTGTTGCGTCCCCTCTCTCCGCGCTCTCCCCCACACAGTTCTGCTTGAACAGTGTCCAGCGCTCGCTTAGCTTATCTCAGCTGCTGTTCCATTTGTTGTTGGTGTTGCTGTAGTCATTGCCGGACGCCCTTTTGTATACATTTAATTTGTGTTTTGTTATTTACATTAACCGAGCCAAGAGCACAAGCCCATGTTGCCCCTGCACCGTCGCCCCTTGGCCTTGTTTTTGCTTTTAGCACATTT
Source organism: Drosophila antonietae (assembly GCA_030914385.1). Lineage (NCBI taxonomy): Eukaryota > Metazoa > Arthropoda > Insecta > Diptera > Drosophilidae > Drosophila > Drosophila antonietae. Next base: position 4,174,481 of record JAUESO010000612.1, on the reverse strand, counting down.
TCTATATGTTGTGTACGACATGGCCATGGTCAAACATAGTTGACCCACACATAAACACATACACACACACAGACACACTCATACATACAAGCAGACAGAGCGATGTATACATAGAGTTAAATGCTAGCCAGCTACAGCTCCTGGCTCCTGGCTCTTCGGAACGTTTTTATGTGTGCTACGTGCTCAAAATAAATTTTGAAATGTGTTAACGAAACTATTTGACATTTAATTAGTTTGTGAGTTGCATGCATAAAGATTTGAAGAGCCTGGAACCTTTTCAATTTTAGCGACTGGCGCCACCTCCACTAATCGCAGTGCCAACATTATAATTAACACAGGCTGGACAGGAATACATATCTATATATATATATATATATAGTATACATCTTTACAAGATAGAGGCAGCTGAGCCGCCACTTGATTCAGCTAATTGCCTCGCAACTGTGCGCCGCCTTGCAAGCGTGGCACGTGACTCACCTGTTGCCGCGGCTAATGAAAGGAACGTGTTCAATATGGCTCGCTCGCCTCCGCTGCCAGCTGCTAGCACTGAGTTAAAGCTCGGCCAGTATACCCAGAGAAAAGTGGTGCCGATCATTGCGAATATATCAGAAGTATAGTTCGCTCCCTCGTGCTTGCCCGCCTCGTTCTGCTCGCTCGATGGGCGCAGCATCATGGCTACAGCCAAGCCAAAGTAGGCACCAAAGGCGTGCACAGTTATCGAGCCGCCACAGTCGCAGATCTGTAGAGGGAAGTGAAAAGGTATTAGCAGGAGCTACAAATGGTGACTAACTGTTGGAGATTGAATGAGAAGCCGCTTGAAATATGGAGAATGATATGAAGAGCTGAACAGGAATGTACCGTAAATATACTGCAAAATTTCATAGTTTCAGAGATAAAGATTTTTTCTTACTAAAATATATATATATAATATATTCTTTTATAAAACGATATACCCGTCAAAAGTCATTTTTGTACATCCCCATAACTCTTATCTTATTCAGCAATCAAATTTCCTTTTCCCACATCGTCTGCATTTCTCTTCCACTTACACTTAGTATATTTAAAGCCAAATATTCGTTGGCCGCGAACAGTGCCACCTCGATGATGGACATGCAAAGCAGCTGAATGGGTGTGGTGCGTCCGAGCAGTGCGCCCATGCTGATTAGCGGCACGGCGGCAGCAATGTCCGCATCTATGATGCTTTCCAGCGAGAGGCTGTCAGGAGATAGAGAGAGAGAGAGAGAGAGAGAGAGAGAGAGCGAAATGAAAGAAATTTTAATACTTGATGCCAAATGAAATGGCAAAGTAAACAATTTAAAGTGTTTTTTTATTTGCATCGTGGCCTTTGCTCTTGGGTTTCCCACCCAGCCCCATGCTTAAAGTTTTTGTTGCCCTGTTTGCCAAGGCACTTAGTTGAAGTAGTCTTAGCATCGGCGACGCCCTCAAGTGAAAAGCACCTGCGAATCCTGCTCAAGTTAAAGTAATTACATAAATTCATTATGTCTTCAAGCATATTTTTCTTAATTCCTTTAACTTATTTGCTTTGGACTCGGTCTTCACGTACACGTGTGTGTTTTACTGTGTGTGTGTGTGTGTGTTCAATGCAATTAATTAATGGCCATTGCGCAATTATTTAGATTGGCAGGCAACATTTATAGCTGTTGTAGATGTTATAGCTCACCTGATCTTGCCATCTTCCATGTGCAGGAATCCCTTCATCAGCACCGACCACTGCACCACCAAAGCGGCCATGAAGAGAGTATAGCCCGTGGCACTATAGCCATATTTACGCAGAAATGTCATGAGAAAACCAAAGCCAACAAATATCATAACCTGAATATCCTGGAATTCTGAAAGAGGAGTTGGAAGTTGTTACAGTTTTTAATCTAGAATCTAAAACGATGAGATTTAATCAAAATCAAAATTGAATAAAGTGGAATCTTTCAAGATAAAGAGAGAGAGAGAGAGAGTTTGATATGAAAAGAAGATCCTGATTAATCAGCATTATCCTCAATCCTATATACAAAAATTCAAATAAAGAAGATAACATATGATTATCATATAGAAGGAGAAAAAGAAATCCCTAAATAGAATACAGCAACGTCGATATCCTGGAATGCTGTAAGCTTAGGTATGAGGTTGTTTAGCTTCTGCCGCGTGCCTTGGCACGCTTATTAATTGAGTCAAGTCGCTGCAATTAATTGGCCAATTGTCTGCTGCCAAAAGTCAATTGCATTGAGATTGATGTCAACAGAGGCGCAGTCGAAGCCCTAGACACAGCAAGGCTAACCATGTGTATCCGTATTGTTCTCTCAGTATGTGTGTGTCAATTGTTGTGCGGGTGCAATTAGTGTGAAATGCGGTTTAATTTATTTATTATGAATTGCAACAAGTTGTTTACAGAGACACATTTGCATAAATTGAAATTAATGACTTTAATTATTCATTTGTGTGTGTGTGTGTGTATTCAGAGTTTGGGGCTGTGTGTACGGTTCCTCGGTTTTCAGTTTTCATTTTTGGTTTTCGCTTTGGCTCCACTGTGACAGAAGTAATTAATGCAATTGCTGCCGCGGGACTTTAAGTAGACTATGCGCAAAAATAACTTTATTTATTAATGAGACACCAAACACCTGCAAACACACATAGACAAAGCCAAGCTGAGATAGACAAAGAGAAAAGAGAGAGAGAGAGAGAGACGAAGCGTGTGGAAATGTCAACTGGCATGGGTAATCGTCCCATTAATATGCAGGATTAACTAAAGCTTGGGCTTGTGATTGCTTTTAGCTATAATTAATTCCATAGAAATCAGAAACGTTTTTAATTTTAATTTTATAGTATTACTAATAGATTGAAGAGTTCAGAGTATTTCATAGTCTTGCAAACTCCATTCAAGCACTCTAACCCATTTCTAATTATAATTATGGGAATGTTCATTTAGTTATCGTTGCCCTTGTTTTTATGAAATCGTCCAGAAGAGCTTATCAGATATAGATGTCACGCAATCGCATCAAGACAATCGGCAACTGACAAGCTTGTGTGGGCCCCCCAACATTGGCAGTCGGACAGCTCAGATAAAATGCCAATCTTGCTGACAAGTCAACATCGAGTCAGCCGGCTCGAGTCATTAGTCATTAGTGGTCAGTTGATGGTCTGTCGCCATTTAGTTGCTGCTTGCTTGTCAATTAACTATTGATGATATCATATGACCCTTTCTCACCAAATTCACAAAACTTTTTTGGAAGTCAAACCCATTAGAAGTGAGAAATTAACTAACTTTTTTATGTACAAAATGATTGACATTTGCTCATTTGTGTAAGCGATAAAAAGAAGTGTTAACGACTTATTAAAAAACATAAAAAATTATTGTAATAATATTAATGTTAATGATTGAATGAGAATGATATTGAGACAGTGAAAGCGAAGGAAAATAAAATTGATAAATATAATGGGAATGAGAATGCGAGAAAGAATGCGAAGGAGACAGAGAAAGAAAATAAGAATGAGAATGAGACGGAAAATAATTCACTAGATAATGAATATAATATGTATGATAACACCATCAAGTTAGCAATATTCTCCAGCTTTTTGCACCTCAGAATTATATATCTGCTAGTCGAATATAAAATAGATACTCTATCTATCTCTCTCAATTAGCTGACCCTGCATAACCATATTCTGTGGCAATTTTAATGCAGCACGCTTAATTTTCGAATCCGCAATAAACGCAGCTAAACATGAAGGTTGAGTGGGCAGGAGATTGTTTGAGAAGGGAAAGGGGAGAATGTTGGGTAGGTGACAACTAGAAATGATAACTACTCACGGGGATATTTTGAAACGTGTTCGTTTGTTGATCCAGCGTCTTCATCGCCGAAGCGTGCCGGCAGAGCGGACTTGTCGTAACGCACGAAAAGCCAGAATAGAACGAGGAAAACTATTTGCACAATCAACAGGACAACGTACCCCGACACTTTGCTCGCCGGCGTATGCATGATGGACTCCGCAAAAATGCAACAAAAAATTTATCTAGATATATATACTTTCTGTGTATATACAAGACGGGCGTCGATGGTGATTGGAGTTGTGCTCGATTCTTGCACAGCGGCTCAAATCCGCGTCGTAGCCGTTGCAGCACGCGTGTGGATACGCCGGGGAATTAGAAGCGTAAGTGCAGCAGACAGGAAGAATCTCTTGCTCTCTCGCACACTGTCTCTGGCGTTGTCTCTGTCCCTTTTCTGTGCAAATATTTGTACGCTTTTTAGTTTTCGCGCGCGCACACATACACAAGCAAACACAAACACAGACACAGACACACACGCTAACTAGCACACGCGAAATGGAACGATCTGCTGCTGTTGAGCGCAATGCACGTACTGATGCCCAGCTCTGGGTGCGAGGCTCGTAAGTAGCTGTAGCGCTTGACTGCTAGCCGTTTAATGGGGCGTATATGCGATATATCCGCGTCGATTTATTCGCATGATATAACTATTTGATTTAATTTGCTACGGCTACAGCTATTGCTATGGCTGTTTCTGCAGTTCCTAAATAATTCAGCGCGCTGCCCCCTAAAAAAGTCCATTTACATTGTGTGCTCGCATTGGCATTGCTTTTAATTTATTTAAATTGTTTTGTTTTAGTTGCATTCTAATTTCAATTTGAAATCGTTCTCTACACTTACATTGAAGTGGCGAGTGGTGCACTTCAAAAATAAGTTGAGAATTTACTAATCAAATCTTGGAGCGTTAGTTAAAGTAGAAAAATTTTAGAAAACATACTTTTACATATCAAATATATTTTAAAATGTTTATATTTTTCAATAAATATTTATTTTTAATTAAATTCAACTAATATTTATTTATGGCTATTTTCTCCTAAACATTTTTTTTAGTGTTTAAAATTTTATGAATATTTTTTATTCATACTGATATAACAGTATAAAAGATTGTATCTCGCATTGTTTTATATGCTTAAATATTCATATCTTAATTACGCATTTATCTGTTATCTTTGAGGCCTTAAAGGTTAAGTTCTATTTTCGTACCATAATAGAGCTCTGCAAATTTTCTTGAAGTGTATGCTTTGCTGAATCATTAGTTAGACGCGTGCCTACTGAACTACTGAAACTTTGATATTATGATTGGTCTCATTGGCTAGCTTGGCTTGCACTACTTTAACTGATAAGCAGCATAGTAACCGATTTAGCTATAGATATATATCTATATGCACTCATAGATAGTTGGATAAGCACATTGTTGTCTGATCGCATGAAGTCAATTAACACGCCGCCGCCAACAATTGCCGATAAAGTGCTTTGGAGCAGCCGATCAGCTGGCCATCCCCCACCCCAGCCCAGCACAAACAATTGCCAGTCATTAACATCATTTTCGTAGTTTAGTGTGAAATTAATAGAGCACATTAAGAAACGTCTCGAGTCGCACATATATGCAAAGAGCTGACAGAACAAATTGGGTTGAGTACATAAATTTAACGAAATATTACGTAAGTTTAAAGAATAAATATAATAAATTTAATTAGATATGCTGCATAAAAACAGAAAAAAACTTTCTGAAAATTAAATATAGACATTTGTAGTTGAGGGCAGCATGTAATATGTATCTGAAATAATAATAAATTACAAGCAAATAACTTGACGCTCTGCTGTGCCCGCTGCTGATTGGTATTTATTTATTTATGTTTATTTGCCTAAAGTATTCGAATTTTGAATTAGATTTTCACATATATTATAAAAATAACGATCATGATCATTTCACTTATTGCCAAAGAAAATATGTAAGGAAAATAGAGAGAAATATTTTACAAAAAATAATAATAAAAATAAATAAATTGAAACAAATACACAACTTGTCGTGCTCGTTGAGAGGCAGCTGCTTAGGGCTCGGTAGCTGAGGCGTATGATTGATATTTATTTTTTCAACACACAAGCACCTGTGTTAAAAATTGAAATTCTCATGGCAGGGTAACAACAATAAAATAAATAAAAACACAAACCAAAGCAAAAAAGCAAAAGCAAAGCAAACCAAAGCAAGCAAACCGACACAAGAAAATGTGTGAAGTTGGCGTAAAAACCGCAAATGTTGCCAGGCACGCGCTGGTAAACGCTCTCAGATCTCTCGAAATACCAAGTAAGAATGAAAAAAAAAAAAAAGTGGAATGGTAAAGTAAATCAGTAGAGGGTAGCTGACAGGGTAGGGCAGTGGCATACTATATCTGAGCCACGTTTTTTTTTTTGCTCTCTTTTTTATTTTGTTGTGTGTTCCAGCTGCCTACACACACACACACATTCATACATATATGCCTTGGCAGAAATTTGCATCCGCAATCACTTTAAATGTTTCCGTTTGAATACGCAAATAAATCGAAAAGGATTTCCAATGAATGCTTATGAGTGTCTGCATGTCCCTGCCCTCCTCTGCCCCTCCCCTCCGCAACACCTGTTATCCCCGCGCTGCTGCTGCTTCTGCTTCTATTCGAGTAAACCCTTGTTAATGTTGTTGTTTACAACAAGTGTACATGGCTAAAATCCGGGCCAAAGCACAACAGCAACAAACAGCAACAACAACAATTGATAACATTGTAAAATGGCTGCCAAACTGTCAGCTGCTCTAAGATGCAGCCCCAGCCAACGTCACGTTCGCCACCTTTTTTTATTCAGCTTGTGGTCAGTCTGAGGGCAAGCTGAAAATATGTATATACTTTAGGTTTATGCTGAGCCATAAATAAATATGATGCGAGTCTTCGCAGACATTGCATTGGGTTGGCCTGCAGCAACAGCAATGTTGACGATATGTTGATAAACTTTAACACTACCAGAGAGAGTGAGTGCGAGAGAGAGGTAGAGGGACATGCAAGAGTGTTGTCTAGAGCAACCCAAAAGGATGTTCCGTATAACACTCGCTTTGATGAAGAGAAACAGCTAACATATTTTGTTACGAAACAAATATACATTTTTCGAACTTTATGAATGAAAAGCTATGAAACTTTATAGTATGTTTTATAGATGACAAATTAGTTATTTAATCTGCATTAATACTGTTAATCATGTATTAATTTGTGGAAAAGAAATACTAAAATATATTATGTAGACTTGTTTAATAGCTGAAAACAGCTTTGAATAAATATATATAAATATGTGCAATGCTAACTTGTTAAAAACAGCTTTATATTTAGCTTTTATATTCATAAATAGTTTTGACATGCGAGTTACTCTATTCTGCTACAGCTGTATGTAAAACTTATACTAAAAAAATGATTATATACCGAATTTGTATAGTCATAATTTTCACTTTCCGCATGCACTTTCCTAGTATATGACTTAGAAATAATAATAGTATTTAATTTAATAGAATTTTGTATATACAAACTTTCTCCAACTCAGTGAAAGTGTTTCCAAATACTTTACCTAGCTAAAATTGGTTCTAAACTCAGTTTATGCTTGAAACCATTTATCATAGAAATAATAATCTTATATTAAATTATAATATAATCTAAAAAATATATATAATTCCTTTTTTTTTTCTCTAGTTACAATCATCGTTGAATTATTTATATCCGCATCCATTCGCTGCGAAAGTGTTTTCCAAAACACGTGTGGCCATTTCTTTAAAACTCGCTGTGCAACAATATATGTATATGTTACAACGATATATGCCAATATAGCCGCTCGTATGAGAAGAATAACAACAAACACAAACACACACACACACACACCGACATCGTCGCGGGGCCAAGTCCTTTGTGTATGGCTTTGTTATGCCAACCAAAGTATCCTTCAGGCTGGGCTGCCTGACTGGCTTTGCCGGCATTTGTATCGCCGGCTTTGCCCTCTTTTGGATGTCTTTCATTTTTTTTTTTTTTTGGAACTTGGCTATGTTACACAAATTTCCCACAGTCTGCACCACTTCCCTATATGGCCCACTGTGCCTGCATGTGTGGTATATAGCTGCTATTGCGGCTGGGGCTGCTGCTGTTGATGCGGCTGCTTCGTCTGCGGGTGGTTGCGCCTAAACGATTTGCCTTTTGTCTGTTTTGTGTCAATTTGAAATCCGCTTTGGTTATGCGGCTGCAGCAGCAGCAGCAGCAGCGGCAGCGACCATAGCCGCCACTCCCTTAGATTCCGCGTGTTACTATACCAAAGATTTGCGCAGCGGCAATTGTTGGCATTTACAGCTACTTGGCTGCTATAGCAGCGGACTGTGCGGTTCTGCCCTCGGCTCCTCTAGCAGCATCATCAGCTTCAACTTTAGCCTCAGCTTCAGTGGCATCTTCAGCTTCAGCTCTAGCTGTAGCTCAAGTGCCGCTCGGGGATTTATCAATTGCGTTTATAACAAATTTCGATTTGTCAGCGCAAAGCGGGCAACTTACATTTCTTGCCAGCCAAGTGCCATTGAGTGTCAGCCATAACAAGTGGCATCTATAGCTGGAGATGTTATAGCCAACGATTTAGACGGGGCTGATGTAAAATATTTTAAACTTTGATAAATATTTTTAGATTAAATGTGCTTGTATATAGTGGAGTTTATAATGAAAGTATATAATGAAATTTAATAATCAATAATCAATGTCGCCAGCTATCTAGCTAAACACCAGCTAATGCCGCATCACTGATTCGTAGCTATCATTTACAGTGGCGCTTAAAAGTCTGCAACATATTTTTTGAGCTTAAATGCAATTTTCATAGACTCCACAAGTTATGCCACAGTCGGGTATATAAATCAGAGCAACTCGGTCTAAGACCAGTTTCAGTTGACAACAAAAAGCGCCACAATTAATAGTTAGACAACTTTCAATCTGTCGCTTAGAGGCAGCCGACATACATATGCATATATATAAATCTGTGCGTATATATACATATTAAAAGACAAACTGGATCACAAATCGGCAACAATAAAAATATCAAAAGCCAAGCCAAATTGAAGAAGCGCTCCGAATATAAACATTAATAATACCACAATAAAAACAAAAAAAAAAGCTTTTATCAAATTTACATTTTATATGTAACAAAAGGTATTCGATTTACTGATAAAAAAATAATAGATTTAAATACATTTTAAACGCAAAGATTTATGTAAGGTGTTTGGTCTGACATCTACTTTGGTATTGATTGCTTGACTCAATGACACGAGCTACCGATCAGTGCTTCCGGTTCTTTTTGACTGTTCAAACAATTTCCGTGGCATGCGAGGGTGCCACTGGTACGGGCTGTGCTGGATGTAATGGCTGCGTGGGCTGTGCTGGCTGCACTGGTTGCACTGTACCAGGCGATGGATCATGCGTCTGGGCCGGTGTATAGGTGCTCGCCTGCTCTGGCTCCTTGTCCAGAATTATTTTGTACATAGCAAAGTAGAGAGCAGCACCCAGTAGCAGCTCAGCTACAGCAACGCAGGTGATTACAGCCCAGCCAGGTATAGCAAGGCCAGCTGCAAAGAGAAGACGTAGGAATTATTAGGAAAATAGATTCGACTTAAGTTTGTTATTGTTTTGAAACTTGAACTCTGAAAGAAGTTTCTTGTATAAACTAAATTTAATTTAAAGTTTTACTAGAATTTGGCAGTTTGAATTTGGTTGAATATGGCAGCGTCAGACTTTTTAAATTATCTAACTTTGAATGGACTTGTTTATTTCTTTGACTGATATTAATTAAGCCTGAATTTTGCCAGTCTATGCGAATCTGAGAAAAAAGTTCTCTCCAAATAATCAATTAGTTCCTAATTTACAAAATGCAAACTTCAATTCAGATTATGTTGATTGATAATGATTGATGGTATTTTCAGCTTGACTTACTAAAGTATCGGCGTGTGAGTGTGCGTCGTCCACGATTTACGCGTCGCGTGGCCTCCGTTTCCTGCATGCAGCATGCCAATAGAACTGTAAATGAAGAATGACAATACAAATTATGGTATTTAACACCTTGTCGATTATCAATAGAAAGAAAGACAGAGAGAGAGAGAGAGAGAGAGAGAGAGAGAGAGAGAAAAAACAGAAAGCAAGAACAAAAGCAAACACGCAAAATTATTTGAAGAACGCGCTGTGTGTGGTCCGCATCAAACAGAGCGAACGAACAGAGCTAGAACGGAACTCATTGAAAACGAAGTTAAGCATTCATCAAAGAAACACAGCAGAAGAATTGTTCAAATATTAATAATTAATTATTATGAAAACATTTAACAACAACGCAAAAATAAAACAAAAGCAAAATGTATAAAAAGATCTACGAGCGCGCGCGCGCGCGTTAACGTCGATGATAAATTGAATAGAAACCGAAGATCGAACTCGACGGGGAGCTATTGACTGTGGCGAGGGGCGGGGGTTTTACTGCATTTGGCTGGCGTCTAGTCTGCTTGCTATTGTTTCCATTGCGGATGTCAACTTAGATTGTTTTATTTCTTTTGTCTCCATTCCATACATTGATGTCTGTCGCCTTTTGGTTGACATTCGGCTTTTTGTAAATATTCAAAAATTTAATTATCGTGCGAGAATCGGAATTTAGTCCAAAAAGTCGCCAGCGCAGAGAGCACGACGAATGCATTGGTCAACCGCCAAAACCGAAACTAATTGTTTTTCCATCGTATTTCATAATTTATATGGTGTAATAATAATTGAGCTTTAGCCACATCCGGCATTAGCTATTGCTATTGCTGTGCATTATATTAAGCTTTAGCCAAATCAAATATTTATTAAATAAATTGAAAATATATTCAGCATTTAATAGGCATTTGTCAATGAAAAATTCAGATAACCATGTATGAAGATACATAGTCATTTACAAATAAGTAAATGAAGTTCAATTTAACCTGTAGCTATTACTCATTGGCAAACAAACACGATGATTGGGTCAACGCTGGTGAGTAAACCAGCCAAGCTTATCAGTTCCATTGCAAGGCAACTGATAAGAGCACAATTATTGTTGAGTCTCCACACACTTTAAGACTCTATTTATGACAAACGCACACACACAAAGGATTTTGTTACTCATAGGTCTCTAAAAAGATTCCCTTCACTGTTAGTTGGTTTAGTCATTAGCACTTTATACATTTTGTAGCTACATTGTTGTGAAAGGGCTAACTACTTTTTGACTTTACAGTGTTTCTACACTATAAATGTTTATGCATTTAAAAGTTGGGTCAAATTTGCTTAAAAATAATAGAGTTATGAATGAAAGAGTTCAAAGCACTCATACAAAAAATATTCACAGTAGAGCATACGATCAATGATTACTTTTCAAGTTCAGAAGTTATTTCTTTTCATTTGTATGTAAGACTTCAAATATCAGTCTTAGCTGATTCTTAACACAGCTTTAATTTAATTGATATATCGAATTTACAGTTGTTTTCTATCAGAGCATATTCCGTCAATTTCCTTTTATTATAATATTAGTTAATATACTTCGAACTAAGTATAGTTTCTTGTTAAGTTTATATCATTTTCTTTGAGTGTAGCTGCTTCACATTTCATTTTATTGCTGCAGCAGCATTCACATTCAACATATATATTTCACTAAAAACTTTGCACACACACTCAAATCACATCAATTTTACCTAGACATATCACCAAACAGGTGGAGAACTTCTTGGGCAACATCATTTTCGAGTTGTTCGTTAGGTCGGGGCTCGTTTTCGTCGCAAACTGTAAAATGAAACTGAAATATGTCGCTCGATTTTTGGCGAGCAGCAGGTGCGCGTATCTTATCTGTATTCCTGTGTTGTTAGCATAATACTAAAGGCAGATAAGATTAGATAAGTAAAGACTTCTCCGGAGTTTGCGCAATGCAACTAGAGAGCAGAGATAAAACGCAAAATTGTTTTAGTTTTTTTTTTTACATGTTTTATTATTGTTTCTTTTTTGTACTCGAATTATTCTTTCTCATTGACTAATACGCTTACGTTAACTTCAAATGAGATTGCCATAGCCTGGTTTTTTGTTGTTGGCAAAATCAGTTCCTGTATTTCGGGGTGAGGATTGCTTTAGTGGCGACGGAGCTTAAGACGACGGACAGTCTTGTAGCGGTAGCCATCATCAGCAAGGATGGGGGACTCGGCGGGCACATCGATCACGGCCTGCTCAACTGGGGGCAGGTATTCGTTGGCAATCTCGGAGACATCACGACGGTGACGGTACTTCAGGCGACGGACGGTCTTGTAACGATAGCCATCATCAGCCAGAGGAGCGGATTCAATAGGGCCAGCAATGCTGATATCCTGGGAGACCTCAGCAACGGGGGGCAAGTATTCAGCGGTTGGCAGCTCGCTAACATCACGACGATGACGGTACTTCAGGCGACGGACGGTTTTGTAACGGTATCCATCATCAGCCAGAGGAGCGGATTCAATTGGAGCCTCAACAGCAATAGCCTGGGCAGCCTCTGCAACGGGGGGAAGGTACTCGGCGGTGGGCAACTCGCTAACATCACGACGATGACGGTACTTCAGGCGACGGACGGTCTTGTAACGGTATCCATCATCAGCCAGAGGAGCGGATTCAATTGGAGCCTCAACAGCAATAGCTTGGGCAGCCTCTGCAACGGGGGGAAGGTACTCGGCGGTGGGCAACTCGTTAACATCACGACGATGACGGTACTTCAGGCGACGGACGGTCTTGTAACGGTATCCATCATCAGCCAGAGGAGCGGATTCAATTGGAGCCTCAACAGCAATAGCTTGGGCAGCCTCTGCAACGGGGGGAAGGTACTCGGCGGTGGGCAACTCGTTAACATCACGACGATGACGGTACTTCAGGCGACGGACGGTCTTGTAACGGTATCCATCATCAGCCAGAGGAGCGGATTCAATTGGAGCCTCAACAGCAATAGCTTGGGCAGCCTCTGCAACGGGGGGAAGGTACTCGGCGGTGGGCAACTCGTTAACATCACGACGATGACGGTACTTCAGGCGACGGACGGTCTTGTAACGGTAGCCATCATCAGCCAGAGGAGCGGATTCAATTGGAGCCTCAACAGCAATAGCTTGGGCAGCCTCTGCAACGGGGGGAAGGTACTCGGCGGTGGGCAGCTCGCTTACATCACGACGGTGACGGAGCTTCAGGCGGCGGACGGTTTTGTAACGGTAGCCATCATCAGCTAGAACTCCCTGATCGACGGGAACATCGATTGGCTCAGCGACGACTTCTAGGTTATTGTCGACAGGTGGCAGATACTCCGAGGAGATGGATGTAGCCGCAGCAGCTGCGATCACAGCAAAGGCAATAACAAAGAATTTCTGCAAAAGTAGTAGAAGTAGAAGTTATAGTTGGTTGAGTTAGTCCTGTGTGTGTTTCCCAAGAGGAGATAAAAGGCTTGCAGGCTAACCATATTCAAAGATGCTCCCAGACGATGCGTGTCTATGAGATTAATCCAAATTTGATTCTGTTTTGAAACCATACCTTACGACACTATTTATACACAGCATTTTGCGAAAAAGTTCTCGCCGCAGCCACTCTGCCATTCACTTTGGAGACGATTCAAAAAATGAAACCGGTTACTGATCCATGCGGCAACTACCGCATCATAGATGTACGCTCGAGATCGTCTGAGTGTGATGTTAATGCTGATGTCGATCGACTTCGTTCAACGCGACTACTTCAACTCCATTGATGGCCGGCATTAGCCGCATTTAGGTGGTTTGTCTTGTTGGCTAGTTGCTATTGTTAAAAGTGTCTCAAGTCAAAAAGTATAACAATTGTAGTCGGTTATCTGGCCATAACATTCAGATACTAAATAATATAAAATACACATATATCTAAATATATATAAATTTATAATATATATATATATATAGATCCATATAAAACAAAACGAAAGTCAACAATAGATTGCGATGTCGATAAAAAACTTCTACAGCAACAATAACAACAGCAACAACATCATGTTGAACGTGGCGGCCACGATTTCTGAATTTGGCTGTTTTGCTTTTGATTATTTTATTTATTTATTTTAGTTTTTTTTTTAACTGTCTCAAAACGCTAACAGAATCAACAATAGTTGAGGGCTCTTTGCATTCTTCTTCTTCTTCTCGATTATTTGTATCAAAAAATTATGGGCTGTATTGCATATGAATAGATGCGGTTGGGGTCAATCTGAATATACAATCAACTCAATGCCTAGTCGCCTGGTAATTGCAAGCGGAAGTTGTCGTTGTTGTTGTTGTTGTTATTGTTATCATTATGGCCGCTTCTTCAGTTTATTGACTGATGGACAGCTGCGTATATTGTTTTATTTTATTTTATTATTATTATTTTTTTTTTTTTGGCGACTCTTGAACAACGCTTAAGGCCAAGCGAAGTGTGTGTGTTGGAATTGTTGTGTGGTGTGCTGTGGTGTGGTGTATGTTATGATGGACTGAAATGCTCTTGAGTGTTGCTATTTTCGGTTACGCCACATTAGGCATCTAATAATAGCAAGATGATATAATAGATCTTTCAATCCAATCGCAAACTTTGGCATATTTTTATACTCTTTAATATGTGCTTATAAAATATGTATGGCCCGTGGCAATTTAAATTTAAATTTTCAAGTCTGCTATGGCTGCTCCAATTGTGCGCAAAACACGCAATAAATCTCTCAAATGTTTTCGATTATCATCATCAATCAACATAATCATCAACTTGAAACATTATTATGGTGATCTTTCAAGTAGGCGTCTGAGAATTTCGAGCTTAGAATGTGTTGAAGCATTCTCAATCTTGTTTCATATTATATTTCTGGTGTCCATGACCTTGGTAAATCTATTTTCATTCAATTCTAAACTATATACAAGATAACTAGTGCAAATGCTTCCGACCAGTTTAAAATCTATAGCAAAACAGAATGATATACACACGCTCCAGTTTTATTTTTGCCATTTATTCATATGTAAATGGCGCACAAAAAAGAAAAACAATATATAAATGAATATATGTATACATATATTCTGAACCATTGCTATACGGTATTCTGCATATTTAATTTATATCTGGCAATCAACATCATCATCAAAATGCCACTGCCCGGCATGTGGCAACGTGAGGAAAAACTGTTAAAAACAAATAGAATTACAGTTGCCGCTTGTGCCGGGCAACACATCAGGGGGGAAAAATATTGATGTATACATATATGTAAAACGCAAGAATCAAAAAATATATATATATGTATGTCTGCATATATGTATGATGGCCAGGTCAGGTCGGACGATCCTTTATGGACAGTGAAATACTCAACGGCTCCCGGTTTCAGTTTCATTTTCAATTCATACATCCGTTCGCCCCCGATGGCTTATAATATGTGTAACTTATTGTGTGGCACATCCGGCTTGGGGCCCGTCCGTGGGTCAATTTTCAATCATCCAGCTGGCAGAGGCAAGCGGTGCCCCGATTAATCCAATGCATCTCCGTCTGGGAGCATCTCAGCTGCAGATACATTACGAAATTCGTCGAATGGCCCGTGGTGGAGAGTATGCCGCGTCGTTCGCTGGTCTTATAAACGGGACAATTGTAAATGGGCAACGCATCCGAGCCAGCTATGGGCCGTGGCACATCACCACCACCGCTGCTGCGTGGTATGTCCTCTGGCATTCGAAGCACAGGACGTAAATAGATAACAGGCAGAGTATCGAATAAAATTTTGGAAAATGATTCATCCACCTCTTTGGTCTTGCGATTCCAACGAGCGCCCTCTATGAAAATGCCCTGTGCAGCGGAAAGAAGTAAGATGGTGAGCTATGAATATGATTTTTGCCAAGAAAAAAATTAGAAAGGTGTGCAAGGTGGTGCAGGTTGATATGGAAGTAAATCGTGTGCTTGCCCAGATTGGTATAGAATAAAGTTTGAGCTAAAATAAAAATAAACTTTTAACTTTTAAAGAAGTGAAATTTTATTTTAAATCAAATGAGAAAAAATTGAACATAAAACTGCGTGATCTTAAAGAAAAATATAATATACCAAATAGCAAAATGAAATTGGGCAATAAGAAATCAAAAATCTAATTTAAGTCAGACTCAAAATTAATAAAGTTTAACTTAGTATAAAACTAAGTTTTACTAAATTTAATTAGCTAACTTTCTTATACAACTATAGTCTTTCTTACTTGAAAAAACTTTGTCTCATCATTAATCTCTTTTTGTTCCTATAAAGTTTGGAGTATCAACAAATGTAATGTTCAGATATTTAACAAGTTTTTAGATTTTATGTATTGCATAGTCGAAGTGCCTCAAAACTTACCCTTATATAAGCGCCCACACTGGCGACCTGTGTGGTTTGCGACTCAAATTTGGTGACAGCAAACTCAATGAAAATCATGTCAATCTGAAAGCGATTCTTACGCGAATAGTTTTGCAAGACGCCCGTAATGAAAGATTGAGTGAAGTAGAAGCCCGATATCCAATAGACGTTCGGCTCACCGTTGTCTATCCACTCCTGAAAGAAGACCAAACTGGACAGAGGAAGATAAATGGAGAAATGGGTAGATGATGAGTTATCTTATTTTTTTCAATTTGTAAATAAATATTTAATATTTGAACACAAAGAACTGGGAGTGCACAAAGCACTACGAAGAGGATACACACAGAAATGGCATCGTCCTTTGATGTCAATGGCAAATAAGATTTTCGCTATGAATGGCAGCAGCAACAGCACATGCGCTAAGGTTATATGAAAGGTGGTTGGAATGTATGCCACATATATATTTTTATTATATTTGCACAATTGCAGCAAAAGGACGCAACAGCATCAGCAGCAGCCGGCTGAGTACAATGCCCATTGATGGCTGTAAAATAGAAATGTGGCAGAGGGCACTCACCGGGCCAGAAAGTCGCTCACGTAGCTGCCCAGAGGCTTGAGCGATGGATAGCTCTTCTTCAACCAATCCGCTGGCAGTTTGCCTATAATCATGGACGCGTGTGTGCGCTCCAATTCGGGTATCATCGCTATCTGACCGACCACAGCCTTGCTCACATTCACCAGACTCTTGCGTATATAGGAGAGCAGACGATTGAAGCGTATTAGCTCTTGCCGCAGCACCGTATTCATTGAATTGGTATAGATCACGGGATATGTTTTGGACACCTCATCGAGATCAAATTCCTCGGGCAAGCGAGATAATAATTCTTTACATATGGCTATGGCAGGATCTTCTTTAGCACCGCCTGCCGAGCTCGCTTTCACAGAGGCCATCAAATCGGTCTGCGTGAGCAGCACTCCACTAATGAGCTACATAAGGGATAGATAATGTACAGATCGATATATGTGAATATATGATTATATGTTGTATCACATACCGCATTAGTTTCCTTCACATTTCGATTAATATCCGCATTCTCATGCAAACCATATACCTCTGGCTGTGGACTGAGCGGAAATGTGGCAACATACTCAATAGAGTTTGCTTTTGTTGGACTCAGCGGCACACAGTAGTTGCCAGATTGCGACAGGGCATAGCTGATAGGAAAGATAGGATGGATACAGATACTTTAGCATAATAGAACCCATACTTACTTATCAACCTCTATTGTATTGCTATTGTATATCATATTCAGCAGTGATAGCATCAGACGACGATCCTTGTCATCGGTCACACGTCCGCCGTAGTTGCACTCGCCCGTTAGATAGACATGTCCACGGAAGGGTATACTATGGGACTGCGCAATAAACATCTTCAGCTGCAGCAAAGAGATTCTAAAGGGGATAAACATAAATAATTAAAATCAACATCATAATGTAATAAACATTTTCCTAATAAATAATCATTAAATACTCACTTTAGATCCGACTCATTGAACTCGTAGGGTATATTCCAGCCAAGTGGTCCGAATTCGCGCCGCTCCTGCACGACAGCATGGAAGAAGACCAAAGCAAAGACACCGCGCAACCAACACTTGTTGGCCTGGTCGGAGAACAGGAAAGCGTTCGTAAAGAACTTGTCGCGCATTAATGGATCCGAGGTAAATGAGCGATGCATATTGGCTCGCAGACCCTTGGGCGGTTCGTTTGTCATCTTCACCGAGTTCTGCAGCACCGAGACGGGAAACACAGAGCTGGGATACGAGGTGCACCACAATCGATAGTCGGCATGTGCGTTCTCCGTTAATGTGGTGTCATTGCAAATGCGCTCCAGGTCACCCATCCAGCTGAAGGCGACGTGACAATTCTGTAGAACGACCCATTGGCCGTGACGTACTGCGTCCGTGATCATTTTCTCTGCACGCGGTCCCTGACCCTGACCCAACGAAATCGTTTTCGTTCTAGAAGAGACAACAAACAAAACAATAGAGGGTGAACCACGCGCTTAGCATAAATTTGGTTTAAAGTTGCAAAAGTTATCGCTGACATCAGAGCACAGCACACAGCTGCACAACAGCTCAGCTGCTGTTGCCACCGCCCACTTGTCGTAGAGCTGAGTATCCACACATATCCGGTACAAGTCGGCACATGTCGCGCTTAATCGAAAACAAGCCCGTGCCCGGCAGCGGGCAGCAGGCAGCGGGAGGCAAGCGGCGGGCCGCATACATGTTGGATACATGAAAATATGAGGCACCATAGTCTACGTTAATTAACTTACTTTTCGTACATGCCGCGTTGTTTGGCGAACATAAAGAGACTGGCCATGGGATCAGACCCGGCCGAAAGCAAAAACACCAGCGGTATTCTTGGCGAACTATCAGCAAACGAAGCGCCCAAATCGAACGGCGGCGGCTCCACAAACGACCTGTCCAAGTTGCGGGTGATGTAAGGCCTGTGTTGAAACCAAATTAAATATACATATATGTAATGCATGATGTATAACGCCCGAGTGAATGCACTTACACGCACTGCCGGCACCAGCTTGTCCGGTCGCATGCTCTTCAATATGATCAGTTGCAGCATCTCGCTGACCTCATTATAGGGATCTGGTAAGGGCATTTCTTGTGGATTGATAGCATCGTAATATTCGCGCCATTCATTTAAATTTTTCTTAATTTTCGAATGGAAGTTCTTTATGCTAGTGGAAGCAGAAATTTAAATGTATATGAGGAGGTATAACTTTTCTAAGTCTTACCCGTCCAGATCGCTGGCTCGATAGATGGCCGCCCAAGCTTTTTCGGGCAGCCAGTCCTTATATGGATTGGGTATAATGCTCTTAAAACCAATGCCGCCAGTCAAGAAGAATAGTAGCTCCTCCTTTTCCAGACGACCCTGTGAGACGAGTATGCCCAAGCACATGACCAGCGATATGACCAACTTGTCCTTCTCGAACAGCGAACGGCAAACATTCGTATAGATGGATTTGGTAAAGAAATCGTTAAGATTTTGTAAGCGCTCAAGCAGCACAGTGGACTTGGGCGCCTTCAATATGGTATTCACGAAGAGATTTAGGAACCAAGCTAAGGAATATTGATACATTGGATCCACATTGGCCAGCTCGCTGATGCAGAAGAATAAAATGGCCGAGTGCTTGGCTACGGGTATATATTGTTGTCGTGCCGCATCGATTTCGATTTCGGTGGCAACGGCAATAACCTGCTTCTCCTGAATGTCTTCCGATAGGATCTTACTGGAGGATAGTATATTGATGGCATTTTCATCCTCCAGCACATTGCCCTCGGATGTGGACAGCACCTGTGTGCATAGAGGAAGTGGAACAAGTTAGTAAAAGTCTTGCGCAGATTTAAACGTTTTATTTCCAGTTAATTGAATTGTCACTGGCCAAGTAGTGGAACATAAATAAAATATTTGCTCTAATTGAAAACCAAAAAGGATGCTCAATGCGGAAAAATGAAAAATAAAATGAAAACATTTATTATAGAAGTGAAGCGAACAACGGGATGGGACTTACCTCTAATATCTTGGATTCAATGGTGTACAATGCATCACGATTCCTTGCGGATTCAATAATCAATTGTTCCTTCTTCTCTTGCAAATCGGGACGCTCGTGTGCCACAACAATCGCCAGCAATTGTTCGCGTAATCCTTGTTCCGTTATCATGAAATTTAATACTGTTACCTAAACAGCGAGCAAGCAGAATGGAGAATGGAAAATATATGTATGTAGCACGTAAAATGGGAAACTCCTAAATAAACACACACATACACACACACACACACGTACACAATGTACCGCAGCAGAAAAATAAAGAAAAGCGAATAGAAAAACTGCTGACAACAGTTGCAGCAGCAGCAGCGGCAGCTACAGCAGCATAAAAAGCAATGGAAACGCCAACAGAAGCGAAATGCTGGAAAATTTTATAAACACGCCAACGGCCAGGACCCAGGACCCAGGACTTGGAGCTAGAAACCAGTAGGAATGGGAACATAGGAGTTGGAGCTTTGGTTTTGCTATTGAGACTGCGACTAAGACTGGGCTGCTAGTTATGCAGCAGCCAGGCTCGCACGTACATCAATGGCAAGTCCTCAGCTCAGCTCATCTCCTTGTTCTCGTCGTCGTTGTCGTCGTTGTCTTCCTCCTCGTCCTCGTCCTGCTCCATGTTCTCGTCAATGGCATCGAAAATTTGCATATTGGCAGCGCCTGCTGCTGCGCTGCAGCGCATTTTCCAAATATCAATTTAAGTTCGTCGTTTTTATTACACAACACACTAACGTCATCATTGGCTTGGGTTGCCACAAACCTCACTCAGTTGCTTGGCTCCTCGCCTAACTGCTATGGACTGTCTGCATATGTCAACTTACCATAACCATCACTTCCGGCGGATAGTGCGGATTGCGCAGACAGGTCGTTATGTAAAGACGAAAATTGGGATTGTATTCAATCATTGTGTCGCCGCTCCTTATAAAAAGTCCGCCCTTGCTCTTGATGATGTTCTTCTCCAATATGGGCGTTAGATTTGAATCCAGTTTTTGGCCTAAGTGAATATCGATGTAGATATAAGTAAAGGAATACAAATAGTACTGTATATGATATGGTTTTGCAACTTACCCACATTCTCTATGAGCACCGGCTGCCCGTAGGTCAACGCTAGCTCCAGCACTTGCATATAATTGGAATCACTTTGCTTAATCACCTTCAAATGATTGTTTTTCTCCATATTCTTGATCCACTTGTTTGCTTGCACTGTGGGTTATTTATTTTAGCATCGAGCTTGCACACTTATTGTTTGTTTTGCTTACCTTGTGGATCGATGAGCAGAGAGTAGCGACTACTATTGGCCACAATGATGCCATTCTCCACCGAAAAGTTATCAGCTGGCAGTCCAGCCAAAGACCAGGCTCGTATTGTCATCGGATTACCCAATGTGGTGGCCAGCGAGAAGGTCTCACTCCTAGGTATGTTATGTCGTGCACAGACACCATACCAATCTTCCAAAATGTTGGCGCGATACTGAAGAAGGAAAATTAAGGAATATGAAGAAAAGTCGAGTAGTTATGATGGATATACAAGAAATAGATAAGTTTTTGATTTTTATAAATTAATAGTTATAAATTTATATGTATTGCTTTTCGACTTGTATGCATATCTTTATAAAGCTCTTCTCTTCCATTAGATTATGTGATAAAAACATAACGAATTGCTAAGCTTAGTTGAGTGCCTTGTGCATTTTTTGTGAGCGGAACATAGAAAACTATTTCTATATACTTGCTACACATTTAATATATATATACTTATATACATATATTTGTATATGTATGAGAAGTATGTATAAAAATGTCACGTCAGCTATAAAACTAAGCGCTGATTTAAAAAAAAAAAAAAAAAAAGCAATGCAAAAGCATGGTAGCGATATAAAAGAGCTGCACGAAGTCCAAATACTCTGCATTAAAAATATTAATAATGAAATAGATAATTATATCAATATATTTCTAAAATAAAAACAAACTTTAGCTACAACTTAATATATAATGCATGATTTATTTTACTGAGTTCTTCAATTGAATAGCAAATTACTCCTGCTCTGTCGTAATAATCAACTATGTGAACATGTTAAGCTCTTTCAACGCATTGAGTAATTGAGAGCTCAGTCTTTGAGCAGCATACATAAAAAGCACACACAACAACTGAGCCTGCCCGTCTGATATGCTCATCATGGTGGTGGAATCTACACCATATTGTGGGTAGCTATATATATACACTTTTTTTTATATACCCTCCAAGTATAAACAGAAAAAAGCAAGAAAAATATGCATAAAAAAATTAAATGACGAGAGAGAGAGAGAAAGAAAGGAAATCAATGCAACGTGCTCATGCATATTAAAATCCTTTATGGAAAGCGAGCATGGCGACCATTAGCTGTGCTGCCGAAAGAGCACAGATTTCGCACAGTTTTCACAGTTTCCACAGCAATTGCTGCATTTGTTTGGCTAACACTCACCTCGGTGGTGAAGAAGCCCAGGTAAGCCGTGCAGCCACCAGCTAGCAGCACATCGCCCACAATATTGCTGATGGATTCGTGCAGGGTCTTCGCTGCCTCTGACCAGCGAGTCTTCTCGCCACCCAAGCCGCCCAGCAGTTTTTCAGCTCTGCCATGAAATGAAGCATAGAATAGTATCATTAAAATAGAAATGAAATTTACACGAAAAGTTCGCTGCCAACCGACGTACCTGTTTAACTTTTTCTCACAGTTATCTATGTCATCTTCGAGCCGCTTCTTTTCACGCGATTTCTCTGCAAAGAAATCGTTGAGTTTCTGCAATTTGTCCAGAATGACCTGCAGCTCGGCTCGCTTAGCGTTCAGCTTCTCCATTTGCGAGGACAGGTCGCCTTCGGCTTCGGCCAGGGCGGCCTTTTTGGGCATAACGATGCGTGCTACCTTGTCGTAGACATCCATGGCGCGTACCCATCGACAAATGCCCTCGCAAGCCATGGAAGCAGACCTAATTTTCTCTGGCACGAAATCTCGATCAGCTATATACCTAAGATGATATGGGAAAATAGAATTTAAAATATATATGGCTTGGTTTAGTTGTCTCACTTTTCTCTAATCTTTTTAATTATGGGAGGTGGTATGTTATCCTTGTCGAAAGTTTTTAGCGATTCGAGGAACTTCATGTCGCTGAGCATGCGCATAGATGGCCCCCAATAGTCTTCCACCATATGTCCACTGGGATCTGGCTTACGATCCGGTTTAATGCCCTTCAATACACAAACCGCCTCTAGAGTTAATTTCACACCATACGGCGGATTCTTCATGGACTTGACAACGCCAATATCAGCGGGCTTCAAGGTGTTCAGCGCCTCTAGGGCAGCCTCCATAGCTGGAATGGCCTCGGCTAGATCTGTCTCGCAATCATCCTTGATGGCTTGGGCCGCAGCAGCTGCTTCATTGGCCGCTGCCTCATCGGCACCCACAACTTCCTTTTTCTTCTCAGCCTCCGCCGTCTCACGCTCAATGTTCACCATAATACGATCCGTTTCTTCGGACAAGATCTTCAACTTTGGCTGCAAGTCGTACAGATTAGTCTGCATTTCTCCCACTTGACTGGCAGCAAAATCCAACTTTTCCAAGCCAGTTGTGTATCTGTCTCTCAATCTTGTAATCTCATCAATCTTACGAGCGTAGAAGGTGCGGAAAGCTTTCAGTAGCTCAAGATATGCTGAGGGGGTCACATAATTGCGACGACTCAGTTCCAAATAACACTTTTCACTGGCATCCACCACCGACTGATGGAAATACATAACACAAACGACCAAATCTTGCTCTAGTTGTGTCAACTCCCGATCCACTTCGCCCCTAGTCTTTCGTTTGTCACCCTCCTCCTCCATTTGCACCTCTTCCGATACCCTTGGGGTCTCATCCTGTGGCTTATTTAGATTCATAGATGTGACGAAATAGGCGCCGACACGGGAGAGCGCCTCCTCTGGCCAGGGCATATACCAATCAATGGTGCAGCAATTGATCAGCGAGGGATAGACTCGAATGCGCTCTTTAAACGACTCCCCAATGGGTGAGAAGGCGAGCGCAATATGCAATTGCTCTCTAATACGTTCAATATAATACGAATACACCTCGCTCGGCAGAGAGTCCAGCACTTTGCCCTAAAGTTGAGTGGATATATATGAGAAATAAATAAATATATTTGTATATACTTATATGTATGTATAAAAAAACAGCCTCGTTCCACACTCACCACTTGCTTGGCCACATTGGCCATATTCTCCATAATGGTTGCCTTGTCCTCAAGTTGATACAGATTTGGCAAATCACCTGTATTAAGTATGCCATTGATATCCTCCACATAACCCTCATCCGTTGCCTGTGTAAAAGAATAAAAAGCAAAAAATAACAAGTGTCCAGAGAATAGCCATACTGTCCAATGCAAATCTCTAAGCTTTGTCCTATTACATATATGTAGGACTCGCCCACACAGGATGCCCAAATGCAAACTGAAATTGCAATGGCAATGGCAATAGCAATAGCAATTGCAACTGCAACAGCAACTGCACCTGCAGCTCGAGCTGTTACATGCATTTTGCATTCGCTCTAAGTGCCATAGGATTTGATTCTATCCAAAATACTTCACATAGAAAATTTAGAGTTGCAAAGCCCCGAGGCGGAGTCGTCGCCCGAATCCAACTTGTAGGCTCTTTGAAGCATTTTAGTGTAATTGTTAATTAATGTGTGCAACGAGATTTGTTTGTCGACGAGTGTAGAGAGAGAGAGAGAGAGAGAGAGAGAGAGGAAGAGTGGAGTTTAGAAGGAAACCTAAATACAGCATTGATTGATTTGCCAGGGAACTGAATTTGCTCATCGTTTTAATTTGCTCAGGTTATATGCAAATGTAACCATTGCCAAAACAAAAGGTATACATAATCACTCTAACAATACATCAGCAAAATGCATTGGGTATGATTTAAATTTCTGTGGCTTAAAAGCAACAATATATAAGTAAATTTTGTATGAACGCCAGATGCAATCATCAAAAGTAACTTAAGAGTGCTTAAGATAATTTGAAAATTGAATACTCTAGGCAAACGTTTATATTAGATAAACGAAATACAAAATTAAAAACGTTTCTTCTAGCTGCAAAATTGTAATAAACTCTATAAGCAATATATAGGAAAATTTCTTAATAATGTTGAATATATGCAAAAAATATCAATTTAAGATTTGATCTCCAATGGGAAGCAGCCTAAGCTAAAATATGAGAACAGCAAAGCGAAAGCAATTCGAATGCTTTTAATAAGTTAACTTTTCAATTGGATTCTAAACATATCAACTGAGCAGAGTATTTAAGTGTCTCTCTTTAAAAATTAAATACATTATAATGCGTATGTCAGCGACGTTCGCCGACGTAATTTCATAAGCTATTGATTAATCATATTGATACGAGGTTTCAATCAATAAATTAAGCTTTAATTTCGATTTTAGCTTTTGCTGCTACTCGAATCCCGTATGCAGCGCATTGGCTCTTCATTTGACCATAATTGATGGGCGGCTGTGCATGCAAATTATTTGGCAATAATCCAGTTACATCGCTCGACAATTAACCTAATTATAAATGTAAATTTTGGGCACATACAATGATAACTGTTCCCCATGTGCCATCTGCTTGGCTTACAGCGAAATTTGATTTTTGCTGCACATCAAGTGTGCGCGTGTGCGTGTGTATGTGTGTGTGTATACCAAGAATATTTTAATTGATTTAGATTTGTATCCATTTGGTAGTCTACGATCTTTATGGGTTTATTGTACCCCGCTGACATTGATTTGCACTTTGTGAAGCTGTCCATGTGGCTTACAACATTATTCAAACCTTTTTTTTATGGCCGCCCAACTGGTTATTGAGATGATTATATGCTGATTGAATTCACATACATAATGAATCGTTTCTAATGATTTCGAACCTAATCAAAGCTGCTCACCTGCGCATCAGAGAATAGAAAGACGGTGTGATTAATGTTGAAACTTGATGCCATCAGTATCTTTTTGAGATCATCGCGCCAATCGGCGATTGTATATGATTTAGACACCTGCACAGTCATCAGCCGGCAATCGGCTATGTGAGCTGCCAGGCGACAAGAGCTACGTCGTCCTGAGCCGCCCATGCCCACCATCAGGATGTTGCCACGAGGCATTTGCAGCACACGCGAAACTCTGCAAAATAGTGAATCACAGCTTCGATTGTAATAAATATTTGTTCCGTTATCCAGGCTTACCGGCTAACATGCTCAATGGCAAATCGAAACATTACCAAATCCATGGGCGAACTAGAGAAGGAATTATAATCTTGCAAATAGTATTTCATGAGCTTCTCCAGCTTTTCATAGCTATCGCATTCATCATAGTACTTGGGCTCCGCATCAGGTTCCATGTAGTTGCCATAGAAGAGATTCCGCAGATCGTTGTCGCTCAACTTCTCGCCCGGTTCAATGCGCTCTGCGAAAGCCGATTCGAGTGAGAAGCGCAAACAGTTCTTGCAGGCATCAATGGCCATAGTTAGCAAACGGTCACGATCCGTCTGGTCGATCAAACTGCAATGGCGACAGATAGACGGCAATAAAATGGATAGGTCATTTAAATGGTCAATGGAGCTGCATACATACCGGTCATAAAATACACGATAAGTTTCATGCGCCCACAAACGACCCATCTTTTCCGGATCCGGCATGCGCTTTGGCGGCACCATAACAATGCCCTGAAAGACGCGCGTGATATCTCGTAAAGAAAACGTATAGTGAGACTTGGCTGGCGTGGGCAAAAAGATGCGCATTGCCTCACGATATACGCTGACCATTGCCTCTGCCAAGCCCTGCAAAAAATGAGAGGACGGTGACATATGAATATGTATAGATACTTTTTCAACAACAACAACAGCACGAAGAGCTGGGAAGGAGGTAAAAATAGAACATGGGCATTCGAAGTTTTTGCAAAATGAAGTTATAAAATTCGCCATTTTAATTTTATTATGCGCCAGCGTCTGGCTGCGAGCCAAGAGTAGCAGCCGGACAATTGGACAGAGATTGTCCAATTTCCATTGCTATTGACATTGTTGTTGTTGTTGGCCGTGTAGGTGGATTGTTATACGTACTCGCGATAGCAGTGCCACCTTCTCGGGATAGCCCTTGGCAAAATGCCAATCACCAATCGTCGTGAATATACGTATGATGGTTGAATCCTCAAAGGAGTCTACGGCCACAACGAACATGTGGCGATAGAGACGGGGAAAGATAAAATTGCTGCCGCCCAATGTGCCCATAGCACAGACCAAAGACTGAAAAAAATAGATAAAAATGGAATGAGAGAGTAAGATAGCGATTGGTCAACAGAATGCAGGACAAATAGGCTGACAGTTAGTTAGCCACTCACCATATCAATCAGCTCGATTTTAGTGGTATCTATGAGATCCGACCAGTAGCCATGATCTAGCCAAGTTCGTAGAAGTTCAAGCGGAGGCTGTGAGCCATACGTATCCTTTGAAGGGCATAGCTACATCATCACAAAAGACTATGCACTATATAGGGAATAGATATATGAGCCGATAAAAAAAAGTGTCATAAGCTGCTTACCTTCTTGCCCAGAGCTGGTCCATAGACGCCCTTGCGTCGTCGATCTAGCTTGCTCATAATTGTATCCTGCACCATTTGGGCTGAGGTGCGTGCCGAGAAGTTAATGATATTGGTGAGATTTGCATATTTGGGCAGAGCCAATAAATTGCTAGTTATAATAGCGCTCTTGCCCGTGCCCGTTGGTCCGACGACCAGCAGACCGAATGCTTTGGAAATGCAAAAGTCTTGCCAGTACGATATGTAGCCCGTCTCTTTGGTAGGCACAATCAGTTCGCTGATTTGCGCACTCTCTGGAAAGTGTGCGCTGCCCGATGAGGGATCGTCGGATGATTTTTGCCAAGTCCACCAATTTTCAGCCTCATCGAATCGATAGTCGAGAAAAACTTGCTTTCTCTGGGAACATTTGGCCGCGATTCAGTGAGAAATACTTGGGTTTCGGGAAATCCTCGTTGGAGCCATAGATCACCTTACGCAACAGCGAATCAAAGGTGCGCTGACCCGTGCCCGTCAGAGCCGAGCAATAAGCCCACGCATAACAGAAGAGAAACATTTGCTGAAACCAAGTCTGATTGAAAGACCTTGTGCTTCTCGAGAAAATGCAGAAAGAAACGTGAGAATGTCTGGTATTGATAGAGCGGCGATAGCTCCAGCATTTGCTTGCAGCGTGGCAGAAACTCCAGGGCAGCTGGTATCAGCCAGTCGACCATGTCCTCAAACAGATTCATATAGATTTCGTTAAGACCCACAATGTTAATCAGAACATTGGTGAAACTCTTATGGAACGCACGCCAGCCGAGCTGCGAGGGTTCCATATAGATCATGCCACAGCGGGAAACGGTAGCCGGTGAGGCTTGCTCCAGATCGGCTGGCTCGAACATCATGTTCATCATCTTGGTCATTGCATGATTTCGCCAGACATGAGGCACAGTTTCTTATTGTCATCCAGCACGGTATTCAAGTTCTCAATCCAAACTGCATCAACGGGACCATCGAACATGACCCAGGCACGTTCCGTTTTTGGTCCCTGCACCTGTTCCCGAAACGTTTTGGCCAATACACCGTCCGACCACTCATGAGAGACGGGATCAAAACGTCCATAAAGTTGACCCATGGTAATTGCCTTGGGATTAATAATGCGAAAGACCACAGGATATTCTTTGAGCGTTGCCTCCTCATCAAGTGAAACATTTCGCAGCGTCAAGGCGAGCATCTACATAAAATTGCAATTGCGTTGGACTGATGTTGAATTATTTAATTCCCCGCTGCACTCACCTGATAGGCTGTCGTCTTGCCACCCATGGAGCCGCCCACAATCATCAAGCCGTGACGCACCAGCATCATCTCGTATATCTGCATTATTTTCTCCAAATACCAAGGCGTCGCCTGCAGATTTCTCTCCTCCAGATTAATACACAGCCACTTGATAATGTCATCGCGAACTGGCTAGAAGCGACGGCAGACAGAAGGCGGTTAAGAAAGGTGGTGCACTGCGGGCCGACAGAAGTGTCGTTAAATGGCAAAAGGAAAACAGGTGTAAATGAAATATGAAAAATATGCAATGAAATATGCGAACAGAAAAACAGAGAGAAATCCAGTTGAATGGGCATTTCATTATGAAGGCCCGCAAGCTGTTGCAACTGATGCTTCAACCAGTTGGTGACATGAAAAATTCGATGAGAAGTACGTTTATATATGAATAATTAATTTGTATTAAATATGATGGACATAGATTAGAGTGTGGCCTTGAATTTTAAATGAAGGAAAAGAATCTTTTCCTTCTAGAATATATAAGTTGGGAAAACAAGAAAAGCTACCATAATACTATTTGTACAATAATTGTAAAGAGCATTTAGTGTTCTACGTGGTGAATTTGCCCATTTTTTATATGGCCTTATCCACGCATCTGTCAGCAGGTTATCGTATTAATTTGCTGTTCTTAATGGCGTCTCTTTCACCTCATTACACCTGCACTTTATGAATTTCTATGGTAAAAATGAGAGTAGGTGGCGACTTACCATGGGCAGGTCAACGCCCGGGAACAGATCCATATAGATGCCAATGAAAAGGGAAATATCTTGTTCAAGGAATTTCGGCAGATTGACGTCAACAATGGCGCGCAAAACAATCTGGGGTTCTGGTAGGTCAGCATAAAGGCGACGCAGCGATGCGGATGCCAATAGCACGGATTTCACAGCGCGCATACCTGTTGAAATGAATGGAGAGTGAGAGGAGAGTGATAGAGAGAGGAGGTTATGGAGTGTTATGGTATGGCATTAGCTTGACAGTTATGCGGCGTTTGGGCAATGTGCATAACTTAGTCACGGGTTTGTCTTGTCGATACCTGGCTAACCCCAACTGAAGCTTCATTACAGGCGACAAAGCAAAATGCAAAAGTTTTTCAACTGGACAGAGGCAAACAACAACAAGAACAACAATAGCAACTGAAACAAGCAGCAACTAAATGTACAAATAGTTTTTATTATTACTTTGCAAAACAACACGCCCACACACACACACACACACTGACAGGCAGGCAACATTGTGTGTGTGTGTGTGTGTGTGTGTGTGTGTGTGTGTGTGTATGTGGCATTTGTCTCTCACACACGCAGCACAAAAGCGCAAGCAAAACTTGCAAGAAAGTTTTTCAATTTAAACTCAAAATAAGATACTGATCAAATGTACTTTGCACATAAACTTGAACAGCTGCCAGCCTGCAATTGCAGTCATCGGCCGGACACATACACACAAACTCACGCACACACAGACACGTAGAGGCACACGCACAGACATGTTGTAATGTCATATGACATGTTATGTCGTAAAAGCGAGCAATATCTTTGCCTTGAAACAAGAAAGAAAACAGTAGAGAAAAAATACACACACACACACACACGCACGCACACATACATATAGCAGAACATGCCGGATGCAGCATGCAGTAAAATAGCGCAGGACATAGTGCACAGGATGCAGGACAAGCGCAAAGTTGTTTGCCTCAAAGTTAGGTTTGACTGCTTTTCTACCTTATTAGTCAGTTAAAATAGTAGCACACCACATAAAGCACAAAGTAAAAGCTAATGAAATCAGCCAAGATATATGGAAATAGATATGGAACATGAAATGGAGAAGCGAGGATATCAAATATAAAATATGAGATTGACAAAGAAGGATAATAAAAGAAGGAAGAACGATATTGAATATAGAATAGAAAAATATAAATGAATTAATGAATAACTATGTGGACAGAGGAAAGCTAAGATAGATAGGAAGCTTATGTGTAAATATATTAACGTATAGGAGCATGGAATTATATACGAATATAATAAAAATATACATATGCATAATAATAGTAAAACATATATAAATACCATAATCGTAATGGGACTGCGAGGACAGCTGCTCTGAGCACAATTTGTAGGCCTGTACGATCTTCTGGGAGAGGACGCGTGCCATATCGAAACCATTGGAGTAGAGTGTTATCTCGCCGATCATCGCATAGTCCGGCACCATCATCGCTACCGTACGGAACAGAACCTTCAAGTTATCCGGCAGCTCTGTACGGCCAGCATAGCTAAAGAGAGAGGAGAAGAGAGGGTAGAAAACGATTGAAACGATTGAAGAGCCAATGGCCAATCAAATACATCAAATTGCAAGTGCTAATGGCATAAATAGTAAAGCCAGACTAGAGAGCCGAGCAATAACTAGCAATATGAGTGACTGCTTTTAAGGAACGTCTGGCTGAGTGACAAATTGGCAGGCAAAAGACAGCCACAAAAAATGCTAAAAAAAAAAGTAGTTAGTTATGGATTGCTGAATACCGAATGCTCTAATTAAAAAATATGGGAATATGGGAATGAAATTTATGGCAAAAGGAGAAATATAGAAGACTTAACTAAAGGCTAGTTAATGATCTATAACTAGCTAGAAATTTTAAGCTGAACAGAGAACTATAAATATTTGGATATCATTTTTTTTTAGATGGGAAAAAATATAATTTAGATAATGGAAATTATGAAAAGACTATCATGAAATGGCAAATGCTGTTGAGTGGCTATAATTTCTATCTAGCTGAAAAAAATCAAAGAAAATATAAAAAGGCAGTGAGAGCGACGGACGATAAATTAGGTCTTCTTCTCTTAAAAGGTAACATAGTTAACAACAAAGCCACAATGCCCACTGCAAATACCTCACACACAAAAAAGGCTAAACTTTCTAGCCAGCTAAAAAAAAGAACAGAACAGAACAGCCTGGAGTTGGGAGCAAGGGAAATTAAGACCTTTTTCTGAATGGCAACGCTTTGGCACAGAGTCTGAGTGTCAGTTATGGCCGTTGCGTGTGGCGCTGGCTGGTGGTGCAGTGGCTGTATGGTAGGCCTAATATGCATGTTTGTCGCAGCTGTTTCACATGTATGCCAAAGCAATAAATATCCGCAGCCGTATGGGGCACAAAATCTCCAATAACGCAATAACTACCAATATCGTGACCAAGCCCAAAGGCCCGCCATAGCCATAGCCAGTCAGCCAGCCAGCCAGCCAGGCAGCCATTGCTAACTAATAGCTCCGGCTACCAGTCGGAGAGTTGCGTCGAGTCGAGTCGAATCGAACCCTGTCAGTGACACTGTTTTTGCCCACCAGGCATGGTTGTAGATGACATAGGCCGTGTGTCGCAGCTTACAAAGTAACTAAATGCATTTTCAAATGCACAGCGAAAAAAAAGAAAAACGAGGAGAAGGACGATGCGTGAAACCGCAGCTGCTGCTGCTGCTGTTGCCGCTGCTTTTGCTACAGCAACAGCTTCCTGCTTGGTGGTTGCTGCTACTATGGCACTCATCTCACGTGCCACTCACCCAGGATTCATGGTTATGAATATGGTACAAGTTGGATCCAGTTTGAGCATTGTATCCTCGAAAAAGAATTTCACAACCTTGCGTCCAATGGCCCGCTGTATGGTTAGAATCTGTTGCGCCACCACCGACAGCACCTCCAGCTCTATGCGATTGAACTCATCGAAGCAGGCCCAAGCTCCCGACTGTGCTAGGCCCTGAAAAGAAAGAAAAGCAAATAAGAACGCGTATAAAAAAAAAAATAGAAAATATGAGAAAGCTAGGCAGTATACGACTCATAGATACCACATAAAAAACGGAAAGAAAAATGTAATCGATAGAGAGGTAGAAAATGAGAGAGGTAGAGTGATATACACTTGATGGAGAGAGAGAAAAAGATGTTAGGATGGAAATAGAGATAGAGAGATAAAGGAAGAGGTAGAAAGTTATATAAAAATTTAAATATACATTGAAATAAAGTGAGAGACTGGGAGAGAGAGAAAGAAATACAGACATTTATCGATACCAATTGTTATTTCACTTTCATTTGATTACAGAGTATTTAAAGAATAAAGAACAAGCTAGGCTAGGTTCTGCAGGGCATGGGAAATGTATAACAAAACGCATGCAGCAGAGAAATGGCAAAAATAGCCAAAGCAAACAGCAGCATAAACATTATTTTCAGTTGCTCATCGTTCGGTTTCGGTTCGATTTTGTTCGGGCTGACTGTATTTATGGTGTATATGTGAGTGTGTAGGTGTGTGTATGTGTGTGTGTGTGTGTGTGTGCCTCGACAAACGGCAAAGGCACAAACATTGCAACATGGTTTACAAATGTAGACGAGTTGCCGCTGTTGCGTGGGTTGCCCTACGGTATGCGGTTCTGGTCGGTTGGGGTCAGATAGCAAAAGAGAGAATGGACTTGGGGGCCAATGCAGCGCCCTTTGATATGCTTTTCTTTTGCATGTTGCCAATAAATATGCAGCTTTATGCGAAAGAGAGAGAGACAGAGAGAGATGTAGTGTGTGGGAGTCTGAAAGGAAGAGGATAGGAGAGTGAGCGGGAACGGAAGCGTCCTAGAAGTGCTCGTAACATATGCCAACTGACTGTTTGCTATTGCACAATGGGAAGAAGCTCTACATTGCAGCAGCATCAGGAGCAAAGTGCTCTTTAAAGGGACTTTATATGCGCTCATAAATAGGTATTATTTAAGGAAATGAAACGAAAAAAAAACATATGCTGATAAAGCGGATTTTCATTTAAAGACGGAAACTAATCAAACGTTGTTGGT
This sequence comes from Drosophila antonietae, assembly GCA_030914385.1. Lineage (NCBI taxonomy): Eukaryota > Metazoa > Arthropoda > Insecta > Diptera > Drosophilidae > Drosophila > Drosophila antonietae. Next base: position 4,140,954 of record JAUESO010000612.1, on the reverse strand, counting down.
GAGTTTTAAACGTTGCTATATGTAGGTTATGCTATCTACTACTATAATACGCTTTGATCCTGAGATCGAACTCTTATCCATTATATCGAGCAGCGCCCTTTGGCCACGCCCACACCACACCCAATAACAACTAGCTGCAGAAGAAGCATAACAACATCGATGTGGCATCAACTACATTCAAAGCTGTTTTACATGCTGTTGCGCGTTCTCACAATTTTTTGTTGTTTTTGCGCGTAGTTACAATTGTTCTTGCTGTTGTTTCTATTGTGCAATTAGCGCAGGCTGCAATGTGTGTTGGTGTGTGTGTGTGTGGGAGCCTTGTTTGTACATTTTTTGTTGTTGTTTGTGTTCAATTCTTTGGCTGGCGTTTGGACACTTTGAACTCTATCAAAGTGGTTTGTTGCCTTTGGCAGCTGGAATACTCGCGCATTGCAACCAATTTTTTCCAACTGCCAGCCTTCCCGTCTCCCACTCTCTCTGTCTTTCTCTGTGTGTTTCTCGCATCCGCTCATAGATTCATAGATATTGAGAAGTTTTGCGCATTCATTGGGACAACTGGCCTTTTGTTTTTGTTTTTGTTTTTTTGGCTGGTTGGTTGGCAAGAACTTTGGTGAGCTGCCATTGTTGCGGGCATTTTATGGGCATTTCCATTTGTGGAGAGACAAAAATTGTTTTTGGGGCTCACCATATCTGGGCAGGCATAAATCGAAATCGAAATAGTTTGAATTGTTTGGCAATTGCAAATTATTTTATTGCTTGCAAAATTGTTTTTGCCTACTGCGTGTGGAAAATTTACGACTTCCGAAATATTATGGCAGAAGCCAGACAGTCGGACAGACATTTTGAGAGCGGGTGCGCATCATGCATAGGAGATGGAACTACTTTCTAAAAACTAAGCAACTATTAAACTTAAAGCGAATAAATGGCAATAAATGAATAGGCAACACGCTTGCTGAAATTAGCTTAGCTTAGATTAAGCTTAAATCAAATTGATAAATCTAAATCGAGATTCGAACGCTGAAATTTCTAGTTCGTTGTTGTTGCTGCTTGTGATTTGCGGCAAAAGTTTGCGATTATTTTCGCATGCAAATTATCACCAAGAAACTCAACCCAATTTAATCCCAGCTGGGAAGAGTTGGAGGTGGGGAGAGCTTTAAACCATTATGCAATTAGGCGTGCTATAGAATTAAGCGATTAGAGCCTCAAACACGCATAAATTTTACTACTTCACAGCAACAGCACCCACTTAAGATGCGGTCGTATGTGTGTGAGTGTGCGTGTGTGTAAATATGCGTGTGCGGTTAACGACCTGCTAATAAAAATTTGCATAGATTTGAACGCTCACGAAAGCTTTTTAGTCCCACATTCGGCATTATAGTTTGTTCTCGTATAAAGAGACCAACTAGTCGCCATAGCGATTACTTTCACAAACTACCTAATTAGTCAGACCATAGAACTGCATAAATTTCAATATACAGTCAGCGGACTATTGCGGAGAGCGGCTCCGTCGTGTCTGGGCAAAAAGAACGCAAATATATCAATACACTGGCAGAAAAGAAAGGTAGGGAAGACAAAATGTCATGTGATTGAAAATGTATGTGCTTCTAAAGTAACTTTTCAATTAGAATTTTAACAATTTCTAACCAAATTTACAGAATCGTGTACACTTCTCAAAGATTGGCAGCTGTCAGCCAGAAAAATCTGGAAAAATTATCCATCAAACACAAAATTTAAATTTAATTGAATAACATTAATTCAAGCAAATAAATTTGTTTTTACCTTTTTGCTTGTCTTGAATAAAAGCCTGATATGTAAAAAAGTTCTTAGAACAGAAGCTAAAAATAAAATATTCAACCTCACACCTAGTCAAGCTACTTCTGGCTAATCCGTTCTTACTTTTCTGCAAGTGTACGTAAAGCTGCACGTGTGTGTATCTGTGTGTGTGTGTATGTATGTGTGGGTGTATACTGAAAGTCATCATTGGTGCGCGTGCCGCTGCCTGGGACAGGTTCTTTGATTAATGTTGTTGACCAACATTGGGCCATCAATTAGCAGAAAGACTCGAGCGCACGAGCGAGCGGGGCAGACAGCGTGTCGCAGTTCTCGGAACTCTCTTAGAAGTAGCAACAGAATCAAAAAAAAAAAAAAAAAAAAAAAAAAGCAGAGAACAACAAAAACCTGTAGACAGACAATCAGACACTTACCTTAAAGAACTTGCCCAGGGCTTTGTAGTCCAGGCCATCGGAACAATTGAATACGACGCACTTCTTTGCCACAGCCTTGGCCAGATCCTTGCAGGTCTCCGTTTTGCCAGTGCCCGCAGGACCTTCGGGCGCGCCGCCCAAACATAACTTCAAAGCGCCCATCAAAGTGCTGAACGAAACGGGGAATTAGAAAAGAGACTTTTTAGCCAGTAACATGTGTGTGTGTGCGGGTGTGGGGTTATGATGGGTGGTGTGGTGGTGCTGCACAGAAGGCAACATGCCAAAGTATGTTTTTAATATCTGTTTTGCATTTTTTCGCATTTCTCGTTGCTGCAGTTTAAAAAATTGTCATTTATGGGCATTTTTGTGCTAATGTTGTTGTAGCTGTTGCCAGTTTTTATGCCCTGCACTCATAAAAAGCGTTTGCAAAAAAAAAAAAAATGGGGGGTATAATAAAGCTGTGCAAATGTTTGGGACAAACAGAAAGAGAGATCTTGCTGCCTATAAAATGTGTACAGTGGTCGGTTGGGAAGTGAAATCGTTGGACTATATATAAATGGGTGGGATAATGATGTTGATTGATGGAGATATTTAACATCAAGTAGAACGTGCAGAGAGTAGAGAGTAGAGAGTAGAGAGTAGAGAGTAGAGAGTAGAGAGTAGAGAGTAGAGAGTAGAGAGTAGAGAGTAGAGAGTAGAGAGTAGAGAGTAGAGAGTAGAGAGTAGAGAGTAAAGCGAAGAGAGTATAAAATATATATGTAATAGTATACTAAATTGTCATAGTATACTAAGTATCGATGTACATTCAGTAAGTTGTTCAACTCATCAGTTTCATCTTCTTTATATTCGTTTAACTCAGCATTGAATTCCTCCTTCTATAGGGTATTTAATCTTTCAAATGACAAAGGCCGTCTACTCTGCTTTATTTTTTGCTTCATTTTTGCCTTTGCAAGTTCATATTTTTATCATATTGGCAGCGCAGCCAGCTTCGCGTTGCTTGGCTGTATATTTTTTAGCATTTCCGGTATGGTCATACAAATATCTATACTTTCCTTTTTTGTTCACTTTAACTATGTGTGTGTATGTATGTGTGTGCGTTGTGTGTGTGAAAAACTGTCCAACATTGATTTATTTGTTTAATATAAAAGTTTTATCGGAAACCCCATTAAAATGTCCTTTCTGCTAGCTTGCCAGCAACGGGCTTGCTCGCTCCTGCTGCTGCTGCTGTTGTTGTTGTTGTTGTTGCGTTTGTCGTAGGCAAAGCTTAAACAAGAACAACAGCAACAACATAAAAAAAAGGGATTCCTGCTTTTTTTGCGTATTTTGTTGAAAAATGAAAATAAATTTAAAATGCAGTGAAATAAAATAAATATTTTTCCAATAAACGTTGCCTTTCATAACTTTTAGAGCGACCAGAGCATCGGCTGCGATAGCTCAGCTGCTTTGCAAATGTTTTGTCAATTAATATTTGTGTGTGTAGGTAATTTTTGTTACTCACCGATAGCAACGATCCGTGAGAGGCGTAACAACCAAGCGTGGCAAATTGCCAAGGTATTCCATGCCATATTTAACATCTGTAACAACCATGCTAACGCACATCCAATCCTCATTTTCTGCGGAAGCATAGCCACAAAACAAATTAACAAAGACGTTTTCACTGGGTATCTGACTGATACTCACTCTCGTCAACCTTCCAATAGTAGCGCAACTGTGACATCCAGTCAAAGTCCTGCATGCTAGTAATACGCATATCCACCAGATACTTGACAACATCGCGGGCTGTTGTATAAGCAATTTATTTTATTTTAAATTAAAGATACTCTATAAAAGAGTTGACTGACCATGCACATCTAGCACAATAAGCGCTTCAACAGCAATGCGCACGCCAGTCTGAAGATCTGTTCGGACGAGTCGCACAAGGTCTCCAATTTGTGCAGTGGACTTCTCCAAATATGCCGGCAGGAATTTCTTCTCGATGGCTTCCTCAACCTGGCGAATGTAAATAGCCGTGGGAGTATAAAGTGCATAAAAAATGTGGCAGGTGGGCAAATAAATGGCAAAATATGATTTTCAATTTTGTGAGAAGAACGCTCAAAGCCCAGCAGGGAAAAGCGCGCAACTGCACAAAGAGCTTCGAAGCCAGCGCGGCTAATCGCACTGTCAGACCCAGAGTGACAGACGTAGAGAGAAAGAGAAAGAGAGGGAGCCAGACAGACAGCTGCTGGGACAGCTGCAGTGTCGCCTTTGTGCGGCGGTTTGCTTTTTGCGGTTGAAATGGATTAAGCCCAAAGTAGTTTGCCTACCTCTAAGGTCCAGGCGGCGCAGGAAATGCCGAGCACAACTTGACCGGGCCATGATACGACCCATGAGATACGATCGACTAGAGTATAATCCTCCCACGATTCTTTCATTTGTTCCAATACACTGTCCAGCATAACATATTCCACCTCCTTCAACCAAATCTCCACCAAGCCCTATGTAAAGAAATGATTTTAGTGAGAATCTAAAGCTGAATTTAAAGCTCTCTCTCATACATTCGCCGCTTGTGGATTGATTTTGCGCACTAGACTGACACGCTCATCCTCATCGCTGATCATGTGCGTGATCTCCATGTTGTCATCAAAGGTTAGAGTGCCAATCTGCAAGAGTAAAGGAGAGAATTTAGAGAGAGAGATAGAGAGTAGATCTCTTCTACTTACACCCTCGAAGCATTTGCGTAAATGTGGCTGCACGCGCATTGGATCCTTCGTCTCGGAAAGTATTTCGAGCAATTCGTCGTTAGAGAGAAAGAAGAAACGAGCAAAGAACAAACGTTTCTGCTCCAAATACGTATTCAAGCCCTTCTGTACCGTTTCCAGATCCTCAATAGCTTTGGTAAAGATCTCAAGCATATTGGGATATTCGGTAGCCACCATCACATGCTGATCCTTTAGCGTATTCTTCATGATACGTCGCCAGACCTTGTCCACAGCCTTAAAGTTGCGGCCCTCCAGCGGCATTTGACGCATAATATCTTCAGAGCTGAAAATGGGCTCCAAATACATCCAAGTAACCTGAACATTTGTCCACGCATCAATGATATTCTGGACCAGCAGCAGTCGCTCCTCCCAATCATCCGCCTTGGAGCCGAGGGCGACAATGAATGGCGAACGTTTCATGGCCTGCGTACGCATAATATGATCATCCAGCTGCGTTTGTATATCATCAATGGAGGCCAAGAGATGTGTATCGGAATCACGATACTGCAGTACATCGAACATAACGTCACGCCAATCATTCTGCATGTTCTTCAGACCCATATTCAAATCGTATTCCTTGCCCGCCGCATTCGTAATCTCCTCCAGCTCTGGCAATATGCTCATGATATCCGCATCAATCATATCCTTGAGCGTTGGGTAGAGTCGTGGATTTATCTGCCGACCCAATATCGCAGATATTTTATCCCAATGCCGCTTCTCTAGGCCATGCCGACAGATGGAATCCAAAACGGGCAAATAAACGCGGAACTTTTCAATTTTGATGCGTATCTGCTCGGCGACGCGTTTGGCAACCGGATTGTAGGACAACTGACGCGACAGCTTGTGCATAATCTGGTTGAGGATAATGATGAACGAAGTGATGATTAGGGAGAGTTAGAGAGAGAGAGAGAGAGAGAGAAACGCACAGGGTCAAGTGTCATGAGGATGTGTGTGGGACTGAGATTCCGTTAAGCCAGCTAGAAATGTGGCTCACTGATGCGTCGACTAAGCCGTCTTAATGGGTGCCAAGACTTGGGTCACGAAATTTGTACACACTGTTCATCTGGCTGACGCTTTATAACTTTCTCTTTATTAGAGAGCGTGTAGCTCAATATCTTTAAGATATTAGACTAAAGTCTTTTCTATAGAATTCTAGTAAAGTTAATAGAGTATCTCTGCAGTCAGCTATAGTCGTCAGAGTTTCTTGCAGCTACTTGAGCAATGTCTACAAAAAATTCAATTCGGCTGCCTTTGCCTTTGCGCTTTGCGCTTCGAGGTACGTCTTTTTTTTTTTTTTTTTTTGTTAAGGCCAACCAGCTAACACACCCACACACGCACGCTTAGTTGCCGCCAAATATGTTGGCATTTTTTTCGTTGCATACTTTTCGGCTGGCCCGGCAGCAGGCCTGAGGTTTTTAGTTGAATTTCACCAGCAGTAGCATTGGCTTACGAAGCAGGAGACATACACAGACACAGACACAACAGACATGGACGGAAGAGCTATGCATGATGGCCAGAAATCCGACAGAACAGCTCAAACTTTGCAACTACATACTGCTGTAGTCGCTTGTTACCTATTGCTGATGCCTTTGCTGCTCGACGCTCAGTTTTTATTTCCGCCTGGCACTGACTGCGCAATGACAACTTCAACTTCCGATTCCGACTTGCAACTACTTACCTTGTACATGGACTCGATCTGCTCCCGCACGCCATCCGCATTAAGGCATTCGAAGCGCTCGAACATCCTGGCAAAAGATGTAAATAGAAATATACAAAACTAGAGTAAAAGCAAAAGCAATAGAAGAAAAAATAAAAGAAAAGAAAAACGAAAAAGTGCTGCTAGCTGAAGTTTTTGTAACACAGCAACAACTTGAACAACAACAACAACTTAAAATCTGGCTATTTTCCGCTGCACTTGAAGTCAACTTTTCTGCTGGCATTTGCATTGCGGATTTGCCCTGCAGCAGGTTGCTTAGTCCTGCCTGTCACGCTGTCCGCCCGGCTGGCACTTCAATTTCAAATATTTTGTCATTTGCGACAAGTGCCCCAAAATGAAGGAACCAAAAGAGGTGCTCAGGCAGAGACTATGCTAGTTCTCGCTACCTTTCTTGTTGTCTCAAATAATTGCAAACAATTTTCGTTTTCGTTTCTTTTTTTTTTTTTTTTTTTGTTAGTTGACATTGCTTACCAAATGAGATAATCCTTTTCGAATTCGTACGATGTTTTCCATAGTTTCTCAATTGGTTCCATTTTCTCAATGATTTCGGCCAGCAGCGGAAAGGCAGAGATATCAATTTGCAACAGTGTCTCCTCCACATTAATGTTCTTCGCCTCACGACTCAGATTCTGCCCAAAGAACAATGAAGATTAGTTGTGCAAATACAAATACCGAACAGATTACTTGCCTCGATGGTGGTGAAGAGGACGTCAACTGTATCCACACGCTCCTTGAGATCATCGAGAGTAAGCACTTCACGTATTTCTCTGATGCGGAAGCCATCCATTGTACGCTTCTCTTGAATAAGCAACTTCTCGAACAGCAAACGTCTGTCTCTGTTGTGTGAAGTTGATGGGTTATTCAATTTTATATTATTAATGTGATCTTAGTATTCAGTCAATCATGTATATTTAAAGCTAATTAGATTCTACATCAAAGTATGTCCATCATACTAGCTACTTATTTTAGCTTTTAAGTCTTAAGCAGCTTCCTTGATTGTCAGTCAGGTCGTTCAGTCAGCTAGTAGGTCAATCGATTAACCCATGCATCATTCAGACTTTTCTCTAAGCTAACATAAAGTTACAAATCTGATACGATAATTTAACAGTAGTAAACCTCAAACAGTCATCAAAAACCATATTCTGTACCCAATCCATCTGAATCATATGTATATTGCTTACCTCAATGCCTGCTCCAGGTTGTCCCGCACTACAGCCAAACGTGCGGCACTCAGATCGAGGACCTCTTCAAGTTCGCCGGGCAGTATAAATGTGCGGGAATTCAGATGAATTTCATCGCCTGTTGGATAAGTGGAATTAAGTGTTGACTCTTGGCCTTACTCTGTCTCTCTCTCTCTCTCTCTCTCTCTCTCTCTCTTTTTTCCTCTGTCTCTTCATGTGCTGTACATGTTCTTAATTAACTGTGCTTAACTCTTAATTAATTGCCTACGCGCGTTTTTCGGGCAAACTAATTAATTATATATACTACGAGTATCTTTGATGGCCACCTTCTTCGACAAACTCGCAATCTCTCCTGCTGACAACTTTGGCTACGTCGCCTCGCATTTTGGTGTGACAAAAGCCACATTCAAATGGACCGAGGGGCGAAAGAGCAGAGAGATGACTTGATGCACACATTGTAGCTATTTGAAAGATACACACGACACTTGACGATAAATCGCAATTGTCTATCTAGGCAGCTGTTCTCTGTGTATGTTCGACTGTGTGTGTGTTAGGGTGGCTTTGTCTGCATTTGTCGGTTGTCAAAGCAACTTTCACACATTCATGAATTTGTTGAGCTCATTAAGCTGCATTTTCGGGGGTTTAACGCAGCTCAATGTTTGGTGTCTCACCGCAAGTAATTATAAAACCAATTAGTAGACTCAGCTTGTTAGTTGAGGTTAATTATGTTAAGCTGCCCCTTCATCATCATCGTTTCCCTTTTCCAGCAACACAGTGCAAACACACACACACAACACACACACACACAGAGCAGGAACTGTCTAAAACAAACTAACGCTTGGCATGACATGGCAGGGCAATGCACATGCCGCTTGCCAGCTGCACAAACAGCTAAAACTTTTGGCCACCCAGACCACGTTCCTACCTGCCCGGTCGACCTGTTCATATAGTCATCATCGTCCTTACTTACTGGTCAGATATGAATGTGTCAGCAGAAATACGACGCGTTTCAACACGAGCTTGATTTCATCTTTGATGGCAAATATTCTCATCTCACGGCATTCGGCTATATAGTTTTGCAGTGCAACTACTTCGGGTGTTTCCTCTGGACGTTCGCCCGCCTTCATCGACATCTCCTCAAGCTCCTCGCATATGCTGATGGAGTACAAAAAAAAAAGGGAATGAGTTGAAAGTTAGCCAAAGTAAAGACCTTTGCATTTAGACTGCATGAATGCATTCATTAAAAATAAAACCTTTATTTTTATTATAAATTTAATATATTAAAACGCTAGTAAACAATTTAGTTTTAAAAGCAAACTTTATGCTTAAGTCTCAATATATAGCAAATATTCTAAGTTATCTTACTTACGCGCGATTCTCATTGATGTTGAGCGCTCGATAAAAATCAATTATGAAATCGTAGATATTCTTCACATACAAGCGCAGCGATTCTTTAACATGTCGATTATCCAGCAGGAACAAATTTAACGGTATGAAGTCACGCAGATAATAGGTCGTATCGCTGATGGCATTCAATTTTTTCATTAATTCCTGAACAACCTGTTGTAGTGAGAGAAGTGAGGCAACGGATGCGATCGCCATGCGTTCGTTGTAAATGAATATGCATTTAACAACAAAATAAAAATTCGTATATAAATTTATGTGCATGACTGAGGAGGATGTGTGAGTGTGTGAGTTGGTGTTGGTGTATACTAATAACGGACAAAGTTAACAAAGTATTGTCGAATATTTTATACCCTTGGAAATAGTTTTGTATTATGAATATGAAACGGAAAATGAATATGTTAGTCGGCTTGGCCGAGTTGGAGTATAAAATATCTGTTATAATAATTTCTTATCTGAGTTTGTCAAATACAAAAGGGCCTTAAAATAATACAAAGCTGAATATTCTCATCAATATAATATGTGTCAGAAGATTGATCTGAAATAGTTCTACTTTGACTGTCTTACATCATATGAGAGACTTCTCTAACAACTCTGTATAAGATATATCTTTAAATAAATTAAGACAATATATGTAGTCTGTCTCTCTTTATACGACATGCATTACGATATTCAAATCATCCGTTTATACGATACACTACAGTTCAGTGATTTTATGCTATATGAAAACTTTCTTTTTTCACATTCCAGCATACGGAATACGTTGTTGCAAAAGTAAGTGCTACGAATATATTTTACATTTATAACTATAATTGTGTTAAAATATGTTTCATATATTCCATATAGTCAAGCCTGTTGCATTCTTTTGCACAACTTGATTGTACCCTTTTTTTAACACACATTTTATGTGAGTGCAGAGACTATATATATATATATATATATATATATGTTGTAAATGAAGAAGCAGAGAAACAAGCCTGCATTACATGCATGAAAAAACTGAAGCAGCGCGTTGGCAATCGGAAGCAATTTTTATTTTAAATAAATTGTGCAAAAAAAAAAACAACAAAAAATGTAGTTAAATGGTAAAATTGTCGCGCAGCATTCAGCTTAATGAATGTGAACTGCAAATGGCCGGCAAGAATGGGTTAATTGAGTGCCCCATATATATATATGTATTTATTTGTAGGTGGATGTATATATGTAACCGTAAATGTTGTTAATGTGTAGCTATCTAACCAAATATTTTATGCATGGCAATTGGCATGGCAAGTTTTGTTTTCATGCACTCGACAGACTGTCTACGAATTAGCAAATCGAACAAAGTTTAATTAACAATGCCAAATTAATGCTGTGAGCCCCGTACCACAGTTAGCATCAACTATGCAAAGGTCGAGACCTGTGAACTCGAAAGAGAAATTGAATAGAAATGGGATAGCTAAGAATGCCAAGCCAGTTAAATACTCTGTGCGAGCTGGAGAGGACAGCAAGAGCCGTCATGGACATAGTTGAAAAGAGCTTGACTAGTGGATACTCTGCACTCAGATATGCTAAAGTTTTTCCTATCTACTTACAACCCCATTTGAGATAATCTGCTATAGAAGCTGCTATGACTATAAGTTACACTCTAATATATGACTAACTATCGATATACCCTACATACTACTTATAGCAGGGCAGCCTCTTCATAGGCAATGCAGAGCAGCTCCAACAGTAGATACAGTCAACTGTTTGTTGTGCCACATAAATTGTTCAATTACACAAATTGCCCGTCAGTTCTTCCGTTCTTCCGTCCGTCCGTCCGTCTGCCTGCCGCTTAGTCAAACTGTCTGTCAGCAGTTTATTAATATTGCATAATGAAATTTTATGTTAATTCTACGCATCATTGCGTATAATCAAATCGAAATAAATAATTAAATTCATTTTAAGGCGAGACGCAGCCAAATGCCCAAAGGCTTTTATGAGCATGCCAAATGTCAGGGATGCAAGGCAAAATCAACTAATGACTGCACATACACACACACACACACACATACACATGTTTATAAACTTTGGTAACTGCACACATGTCATACGCACCACCAGCTCTGGCAAGGTATTATCTGTCCATATTTTCTCCACCATTGGCATTATCATCTTTTTGAACAATCCATAGTAATATTTATAAATGGGCTTTAAGTAGACATTAACACCCTTCCAATTGACTTTAACAATTTCCTCAACTTTAGTGCATAGTGTGAGGAAATCTACATGATCCTCATCAATGCAATTCAAGGTGCCAAAATCCTCATCTACAATTCAATAACGAAAATGTTATATAGTAATATATAACTCTATGGCAACGTCCCACTCACCTAGACCGGACATAACACATTCGAGACGTGGTATATCATAGCCGACAGATAAAATGCTTTTAAAGAGATCTCTTATAATTGCCGGCAGCTCTACCATATACGGATAGAGATAGAGTTTGCTGGCGTTGTTGATTTCAAACTGGGCCACGTCATCGACATCGGGTATCTGATACAAAAAATGTAATTATTATTATTATGCAAACATTATTAATATTCATTCGTTTTTCACTTACAACTTCTATTATTGGAGCTGTTTGCTGTCCCGGCTGTAAAAACGGATCCGCATCATCAGCATCGAATACATAAATATTTTCATCAGCCCGCACACCGGGTCCAACTTCAATAGGTTCATTATCAAAGTGAGCACCCACAACGGAGACAGTGAGCGCCATCAAAGGTCGGCGCTGCAGTTTCTTATCAAACATGGAATACTCTTCGATTTGATTACCATTCTTATAGCCACACAACACTTTGAATAGATAGGCCAAACTCTTATTGATCAAACTCTCCAAATGTCGTGACATCAGAGCGTGAACGCATTTCATTAGAGTCTCTGCACGTCCACCATACTTGCCCGTCATGGGCACCATATCTTTCCAACTATTACGCATGAGATCCATTAAATCTGCACAACGAGGCAGCCAATCGTTGATCAGCAGCTGTGAGAAAGCAAAAGAAGAGAATAAAAACTAAAAACTTGGAAAAATCTAGCCATGCTCTACTCACATCTTTAATTTGAGCACAGCTATCCCGGACAAAGTCCTGCACTACGTCCGCATCTAAAGGTCGTTGGGTGAGCAATAATTTAGGACAAATCCACAATAACCAAATCGCCGTAGAGCTGATGCCAGAGCAGATTTAAAGCTTGCACCGTGGGATGCGTAATCATGAGCATCTCACCAATACGGCTCTTGGCAAGCAACAGACGCGATCTCCATGGCACAGGCGAGGTGATGGTCAAAATGGGAAAATCTGGCGGTTCGGGTTCCAGCTGAAGACGCTTTCGTTCCATATTGGATCTGTAAAAGGGAATGGTTGGTTGCATTTAATAAACTTACAATCGACTGATTACTCACTGCAGCAGATAGCGTAGAAAGGAGCGTTTGACATGATAACGAAAATCCTCCTGCAGATCGATAAGGCAAACGATGATAAGAACAGCAAACTCTGGCCGTATTCCACGCTCCCCCACAAATAGATAATCGAATAATATGACCTCGGGCGGCAGTTTGGGCCAATATTTCTGTAACGAGTTGATTAGGAAAACTGAATCACTTGGCTCAGAGGTACGATGAAGTTTGAAAAGCTGCCCAAGGCAGCAAAGAAAAGCTGACCGGCGTGCCTCGTTTTGTTATACACTCGCAAAGCATATTATAGATTTGTCGACCAGCATGTAGAGAATAGAGAGTAGAGAGTAAAGACAGCAAGTTAAGAGAGTGAACAGTGTTGAGTCAAATATATCTCCATATATCTCTGCTAGAGCATTTCGGATTCGACCTCACTTGGATAATGCTCATTTCTGTTGCTCATTAAGTTTACTGCACTGATTTGCTAGATTTGGGGGTATGGCAAGTGCTTGACTTGAAACAGCATTTCTATCTGAACTGAAAGTTTCTTTTGAGCACACGTCAAAACATCAACACGCGTCTCTCTTTTCCTCTTCCCTGTTTATGCTAAGACCTCGACATTCTCACGTCCGGGGAGCGTGTTTAATATGTTCTCGTCGCTGACAAACTTTTGGCCCCGAAAACTTTTTGAGCGCGCGTTAAGTTTGCTAATAATGTTGACGCTTAGTAGACCCACTCTCCGTCTTAGTTTGAGTCTGAGTCGCAGTCGCAGTCTCAGTCAGTCATTCAGAGTCGGAGATGAAGTCCGTATATGAGTAGTTGGCAACGTGTTGACATTAAACTTCTTACCTCTTCCTGAGCTATGAATCTGTAGGCATCCTGTAGCACAGCGTTACGTGAGTCGATGTAACGTATGGCCTTACGTATTAGTCGTGAGGGATACGTATCCAGCTGTAGCACAGACATCTGGAAAGGCAAGCAAAATTGACGGATTTCATTGATAATTAGCTAACAGTTTAAAATGTCTTCGCCAAAAGCTAAATATAGCTGCATTGACTAACTGGATTGTAAAACCTAAAGCCTGTATTACAATAGATTTCCCATAAAATTCGCAGATTATTAGAAATTTCCCTGCTTAAATATAGAGAATGATTGGAAGCTCATCTATCAAGTGCTGCAGTTAAGAGCTAAAGACCGTAAGACCCATCAAATCTCCATAAAATCGTCACCTTTCCCACTCCCAGACAGCTGCTTTGTTTATTTCGCTGTTTGTTTGTTTGTTTATTGTTTTTCATACTGTTCTTCCTTTTTTTTTTTAACAACTAATCACGTTATTCATAACTTTGGGCCACACCACAAAACGCCCCGCACAATGTTTATGAGCTATGAATTATATAATTTTTATACGCACGTTTCAGCAGCCAAAAGGCAACGTAGCTTAATTTACTCGCACGCTCACGCACACATATTTACTTTGTATTAAGTTTATTATTATCATTTTTTATGTGCGTCTCGCACTCGCAGTCGCAGTCGCACTCGGACTCGGACTCAGACACGGACAGTAGGATAGATGGACTGATGGCCAGATGGACACACGGACAAACGGCCACGGGCGCAAACGCATAAAAGTTATTTATGTCTGTGTCGGTGCTCATTTTTGATGAGCTTTTTATGATGGCTCAGCTCGGCTACACAGCTGCCTGGGAGATCTCCTCAGAGTTAGCTTTTTGGCATGTCCTTTTTAGCATATGTTGGTCAGCTGCATAATTCAATAGAAAACAAGTAAGAGTATCTTGTTAGGGAGTGCCTAACTTAAATATACCCTAAAGGATCAACTTTTCAAAGCATATCACCAGATTCATGAAAATATAAATTGTTGCAAAACTTTCTCTGGCAAATAAAAATAATGTGAAATCCTCGAAAACATATCCACTTTTTGTAGCAGATCCTCTTACACAAAATGGAAAACTTACGCTTTTGAACAGACATTTGTAGCGTTTCTGTATTTCAAATGTAAATTTTCCCTCAGCTAGCGCAAGTTTCTTCTCATATTTACGCATCATTTCCAATTTTTGAACCTCAGGCTCAACTGGCTGCAACGGTGTCATATAGGGAAAGCGGCTATAAAAAAAGGAAATATTTACTTTGGTTTCAGTACATAAATGAATATCTCTTACGTTGATTCCATTTTCTTCAGACAGCGAAGGAACTCTTCATTTGTAGAAAAGTTTTTGCGATGAATGCGTTTTGTGCCTGGGCTGCATTTGGACTAGAAGTTGATAAAGATTAAGAACAGAAAACATGCAAATAGACATTAAATTAAAAATTTAAATTTAATCTTATTTGATACTTACCTTCAACCGCATATCATTTTCTACATCGGGGCACGGTTTTATCTTTTTACGAGAAAGCAAGCCATGCTCTATATTGTGTTGAGCCTCCTTCAATACTGGATCGAGCATCTCATCAATTATCTTGCCCACACGCATTAGCTCATTTCGGCATTCTAACGAAATAAGATGGGGTATTAGAAATCAATCGACTTTTTATACAAAATCAATTTTCTTACCCTGTGGCGTTCGCAGCGAATAATGATCGCCGGCCTTAAACGTTTTTTTCTCTGTGTTTCTTCTCTTATTGAGGGTCGTCACACGCAAATGTCTTGCTGTTGGCGTATTATAGGCTCCAATCTGTTCCGAGGGCGTGCCATATTGCCGACGCAACTGGACTCGACCAGAGCGAGGAGCGTGTGCCACAATTAAAGTAGAATATGCGAACACGTCGCTGGCAATAAATGTCCAAAAGTTTGCTGGTCATTTCATAAATTTCCTTTTCACTCGGTTTCTCTGTATATGTGGGAATTGGGATGTTCATCAAATTTTTAATAATGCTGTCGCTATGTAAATATATAAATATTTATTTTTACCGCCATTCAGCCATTTGTCAATCCAGGGAAATTGATTACAATCTGCAAGTAAAAACAAATGAAAATCAAAATGAAAATGAAAATGCCATTTAATATTTGCACATCAGCTTGATATGTGTGCATTCACACACACTGATCTGTGTGTGTGCGTGTGTGTGCATATATATTTGATTTTCTTGTTATTTTATTTTAAATATTTTTGCGTTCACTCAAAGGCCATACGCAAATGAATATTGTTTTAAATAAAAGTCAGTACAGCAAAGTTCGCTTTTAAAATGATTAAACTCAAATTAATTTTCATTTCCGGCGCTGCATACCCTGTCTCTACAAAAAAATAATAATAAAACTGATAAAACCTGCTGGCTATTCTGTTTGTGCTCACGTGCTGCTGTAATTTGGCCAATGGACCTCGTCCTTCTCTGCTCCATTGGCCCCAACCATATCCATCCAGGGTGCTGCTGGCCCATTGCTATCATGCTGTTTGTCACATTTTCTATATGCTAATGTTTATCAACAACATGCTTTTCTGCCTCATATTGTGTATTGGACTCTGTGTGGGTGACATTCCCCGCATTTCTGTTTGCATTTACATCTATCCATGGTCTGATATTAAATATTAAAAAACTATACATAAAATGAAACATTTTTATCACAGGGCCAACGACAAAGTCAACCTTTAGCCAAACAAGTTGAACATGCACAACAAAAACAAGAAGACGCCTGTATACACTTGTATAATTTTATAAAATTAGCTAATAAATTTTCAAATTGGCATCTTTCTTATAAGATTTTTATATTTATTTTTAAATATTTTTAAAAATATAAAATATTTTTATTTTTTTTAATGAATTTACGTCAAGTGTATATAAATATTGTATATATTCCACGTAAATATTTAATAAAATACTATGATAAACATGTAACAAGCTTTCTATGGCTGCGCTGCAGTTCGGTTCAGTCGCATTTGGAGCCAGATCCCAAAGGATATTCAAATAAATGTCATATGTATTTGTTTTTTTTTTCCTTTTTTTTTTTTTTTTTTGGTTATAAAATTTTATGTTTAAAGGATAATGTTTGAAATTTTTATGTTTGCAGGTGAGCAATTTTCCAACGAGCTCAGGGGAATGTCAGGAGTTGGGGCTCAATGACGTGGGTGGGCGGTTGAGTCTGCCGTGTGCATGTTTTTCACATTTAATAAAGTATTAAGTGTGATGTTATTGTGGTTAAGTTCTCTCTGCTGTTATTGAATTTTGTTCAAAACGATGTTGTGCAATTTGTTTGTCGCTTTTTTTTTTGGGTTTTCCATGTGTAAATGTTGTTTGAAATTTGGTTTTTCGGCATTTTGGCACTCACCTCGACCATCGAAATTATATTCATGATCTTTGGCATCACGCAACATTTCAAATTGTTCGGGCATCACAATATCCTGCAGTCTCAACTTTTGCAGACTATCATCATCACATTCCTTGTAAACATCTTTCACATTATCCAAATCATATATATGAAAATCCAATTCACGATTACAGCGACCAACGATCGTATCATTTTGCATGTGAGCTAGAAATGTGGAAGAATTTAGTTGGGTTATTGGAAAATGTATTTTATTATAAAAATATAATCAAAATAATGTTGCTGCAAGTTCATATCATTGGAATGTGGGGATATCTCTAATTATATGTATGTAGCTAATTAAGAAATAGGTAATTCAAAAGATTTCTTACTCATTGCCAACTTTGACCTCGGAACTTACAAAGTTCTCTGTGCTCATAAATTAAGAGAGTGCTCTAACCTACGCTAGACTATTGGAGCCAATAAGCAGACCTCGCAAATATCTGTTGATTTCCTTTCCAATGTCCGCCAATAAATTTCTTTCTCGCACACTTTGGGAAAAAACTCAGAGAGCAACCGATTGCTTCGGTTCTTCAACGAGTTCGTTCGCAATCGGATCACTTGGTGTGCATGTATTATCGAATGTGAGCGTGAATGTGTGCATGTGTTTGTGAGTGTGAAGAATAGACTGAGTTACATATCTGCTCATTTACTGCACTTCATTGTGCGAGCGGCTATCGTATCGCTCCCTAAACGATGTTTGGGAAAAGAGCATAACACGAATAGTGCAGCTCAAGGCGCTCAACCGAAAACTAAAACGAATAGAACCGAAGGCTCTCTCGGTCAAAGCGAGAGCGTGTTAGAGCCCAGTTGATCTCGTTAACAGAGCGTGAAGACTATCATTCTTATCTCAACGTTTCCCAAATAGACTTACAAATCTTCTCCAATAGATACTCCTTAATTGGATCCAGCGGCAACTCATCAAAGCTATATTTCAAATCGAAGAAGGGACAATCATTGAGTGGCCTCTTGCCAGTCTTCTTGGCCACTTCGACGACAGGCTGTTGCTTCGAATGCATCGTGCGCTTTCTGCGGAAATTGGTATCGGCCAGACGGGGATCACAGTAGGGACGCCGTTCCGGCGCGATCTTCTTTGAGGCCATCTCGATGGGGCGAAGCTTTGCTGTTTAGTTTGCCGGGTTAAACAAAGAAACAAAACAACAAAAAATTTTGCCCTTGTTGCTGTTTTATTGCCAAGTACTATATTGTTGTTGTTGTATTTTTTGTTGTTTTTCTTTTTTTTTTTTTTGTTGTTTTATGTTTTCTGACATTGTTCGCCAACAAAACAACAAAATATGTTGAAATAAAAAAGAGAGACTCTAATAATAAAAGTTTACAACACGGACATTTGTGTGGCCGGCCACTCACTCGCTCGCTCGCTGGATGGCTGGCTGATATACGTGAAATGTTTATAAACAAAGTTGGGATCCGGTGGCATTGGCAACAGCCCGGATAAACAACCCAGCGCTTGGCAACCGACAAACGACCAGCATTCGCTCCACCCGCTGTCTCTTCGACAGCAACGGAACGGCAACGGCTCCAATTCCGGCTACGGCTTGCTGGCTTGCAAATGTGGTTATTGGAGTTAGACCAACAGCAGCTGACGAGCAGACACGCCGTCCTGGCTGACACTCCATCAATAGCTGCTGCTGCTGATACTCCTGCTGCTGCTGTTGCTGCTCCTGCCTTACTCTCACCTGCTTTCAGCTCAATAATATTTGATACCTGTATGCATGTGTGCGTGTGCTTCTTTGTTTGTGTTTGCTTGTGTGCTGTATAAACAGCAACCAGGCAACTACCACTGCTATTGCTACTGCTGCTGCTGCTGCTGCTCCAGCTGCAGGTAACCTGGGCAACATTTCTTGAATTGCGCACATTTTTTAATAAAGCGCAACAAATACGAACTCCGTCTCTCATCTATATAAAGGATATAAGTACACGTCCTGCCTGTTTATGCCAGGACAACCATTTTATGCCACGACCCACAGCTGCGTCCAGCCACCCATAACACAGCTCAAACACCATCCCACTGGTACTGTGTATTTATTATCCCATCGCAGTGACGGGCAACGTATTCGCCCTCGTCATTCAACCTGATTATATGTTCACAATAATAAATATAATAATAATAATCATAATAAGCCTCCACCCATCTTATATGTATTTCTATACTACAGACGCACATACATATATGCGCTTGCAGCGTTTGCAATTATACAACGGTGTTGAGCAATTTGGCGGTATTATCGCAAATTTTAGCTTGAAGTGTGACAGCTCAGCAATTTATTGTAGATGATTTGAAATATTTAGCTGAGCTTTGGAATGATTTAACTAATAAGAGAACTTTACTCAGAAAAGTCTGATGGAAGTATGATATAAAGATGTGTTAAAAAATATTAAAATACCGCTAAATAACCGCTATCCAACCTTAGCATATCTCAGAAGTCTTTGACCTGAAGTAGCACTAGATAATTTGTGGTGTTTTATTGTTTATTAAATAAGTTTTACAATTTCTATTTTTATCGAAATTAAGTTACAAATATTGTGCGGATGCACTCTAAAGGAATTCATTGTTGAATAATTCATGCAAACGAATTAAATTATATATAAATTAGTAAAGCATATTTTGGTTAATTAGCAAGATCAACTATCAATTTGCTTTTATTTCTATTAATAATAATTAATTATAATGAGCTATTACATATTATCCATCTATACAATAGATAGACTCGTTTTCCAATTATTAGCTATTTCTAGATAACAAAGGTTGCATAAATGATGCTATGGCAGCAACTAGGAGACAAATCTTAACTAGGGAATAATTTTGCTTACACCGGCAAACATATTATTGTAATATATTTATGTATTATAGTATGAGTACGAAATGTTTAAATATCATATTAATTCCAATAATTTAGCTCCATACCACAATGAACTAAATAAAACAGGTATATACATATATATTCTTTGTAGCTTTGCAATTGGAGAGGACAACTAAGGGACTAACTACATATATATTCATATAACATACATACATGACGCAATTATCGCTGCAATTAATTGTGGCAAATTAATTGGAAATTTGATTAATGGTCAAATGCTGTCCGTGTGTTGCGGTATCCTATTTACCATTTACAAGGCATTCAACTTTGAACAATGCTGCAAGTAGTATAGCTGCTGAGTGGGCGAGTGTATATATACATGTGCCTGTGTTTGTGTGTGTGTGTGTGTGCGTGTGTTATGCTTAGTTCAATGACAAGTCGTGGGAATGGTTTATCCTACCGCACTGGCGACCTGCTGTCACGTGCCTAAGCTGGCCCGACTGCAATTTGCCGCTCACAGCGGACTTTGCAGGTGTCAGGACGAACGGACGGAACAACTCACGGGCAAGCAGAGCAAACGGGCACACGGAATCCGGCGTGCCGCTGCAGTGCGTCCAAAGCCATGCGTGACAAATATTTATTAACTGTCAGTGTCGGCAAGCTATTGGGCTCTCCCTTTTAGAAAATTGTTGCAATTCCATCTAGCAACAGCTTAGCAGAAAAGTATCAGTGTGAGTGGAAGAGAGAGAGAGAGAGAGAGAGAGAAAAAAAAATTGATTCAGCTCATCAATTGTCACAAATAATGATTACGACGCATTTTCAGCTGAAGCGTCGGCTGTGCATGACACGCATCAAATTGCATTTAGTTTAGTTCTGTCATTGGGCTAAACAAAGGGCGGCACAGTGTGAGTGGGTGCATAGTTGAGTGGGGGAGTGGCAGGAGTGGGTGAAGCAAATCGACAGTCACGTGACCTCATTGCTAAAAATAGACAGCAGTTGGCTGTGGGTGGCTGGGTGGTTGGGTGGTGCTGTCGGGTTGAGCTGGGCGTAACGTAGCGATTACAGCAGCTACATCAACATCAACATCAACATCATTATTAACAAAGTCAACGAACAGAGGCTTATTGGCAGGCATAATGCGATGGCGCTGTGTCATGCACCAGGCAGCCAGACAGACTCAACCCATTCCTGCATGACTTTAAGATTAAGTTACAATTGTGCAAGCTGCATGGCTAAGATAGTCGACTTTTGAAGGCCCTTTCAATTAGCCTTTCTTTATATGGGGCTAATATTATTGATATATTTAATTATTAATATTTAAAAAAATAAAAAATAAATTAATAAAAGTAAAATAAACATATTCATAATTCTTTTATGTTTCATAATTTTTATAAATGCTCATAAGATCTGCAAAGACAATCTAAACTACATTTTCATCATAGCCAATTTGTGTTAGAGTATAATTAAAGAGCTCGACGGACAACGTTGATGGCAAAACTTTCGCATTCTTTGGTTTTGTATTTTTTCTGTATTTGTGTTATGCATGCCGAGGCACATTTTGTTCACGTGATTAATGGGCAACTGTAAAAGACGTCGCGACTTGAAAAATTACACTCAAATAAACGACGAGGGCGGCCCATTTCGTTTTTTTTTTTTAACAGGCTGTCACACGTGAGCAGAGAGAGTGAGAGCAGGAGAGATAGAGATAGATAGAAGGGAAGAGAGAGAGAGAAAGGAAGCTGGATCAGCAGCCAGACGCACGTAAAAGATGCAACAGGAGTCAGCAGCAAATGCCGTGTGATTTACACGCAACAGCAGAGGAGCAGGAGCTGAAACAACAACAGTGACAGCAGCAGCAGGACACACGACAAACGAGGAAGAACGAGTTTTTGGGGTGACTTGGGCTGTGTGCAAATTAGGGGTTGCCGGCGCTAAGACCGGGTTCCATTGTCGCGCACACTACTGTCAATTGAAAACGTGCCAACAATTTGCAACGACGATTAATCGTGCTACCAATGTCAAAGCTGCAGATGCCCGGACATCGTTCTGGTAAAGTATCCCTTGAATGCTGCGACATTTGTGCATGTCGAGCGCATTTAGCATGTTGTTTACGGCCAAGGTTTGTCGACGACGACGATGAGGATGAGGCCACCGCCTTTAAGCTAATTTCTGTGCATTTTATTATGCGTAGATATGCCACGCCCCCCTCCTGCAAGCCCACTCAATGCCTGTCTCGTTGGCAAACGCCTAATGAGCACTTAATACCCCGCCACTAATTGGTTCGAATCAGGCATAAGGACTTTTGTATTTTGTTTAACTACAGATTATGTGAAGTAGCATTGATATTCCATTGTTTCAGCACAAGACAGAGACAAAAACTTGACTGCATTTAGTTTAGCATCTCTCTCACTCTAGTGCAAGCTATAAGCTCAAACAATTTCGCTTTACTTTGATATGATTAACATAAATAACAAGTATCATAATGGCAGGCTAATGCCTTCAATAACAAATAACCATATCAAGTAGCAGTGCTTCAAGCGACCTGAGCCGGCTTAGTAATACGTTGCACATAGTGAGATTAATGCGGCAAACATATTGATTAGAGAAATAATTCTCAATAGAGAATAATTGCAAAGCAATTGCAATATAACTCTCTATGTGATTCAGCATTAGAAAATTTAAGAAAGTAAACAAATTATTAAAGTGATCTGATAATCATAAATTGATGAACTTTTCAGTTAATTTAGTCAAACTAAAAGCATTCGAAAAAAAAATCTAATATATTATTATACTACTATATTATGTAAAGCTAATTTAGCTAATAGAACACCATTAAATATTATATTCTGGATAGGTTTAAAGCAGAGTTTGTTGTTAATGAATATACTCATTTTTCATGATGGGTGCAGGGTGCTAATAAAGAATATATTCATAAACATGATATAAAATCATTTGATAAATATTCACACACACACACACATACACAGAAGAGGTAATCATTATAGGCTTTTGTATGCAATTACATGGCGCATTGAGCAATCATAAATTAGCTTTTGGAAATATTCAATTTGAATAAAAAACATGTAAGAATTTATGTGAACGAGTATAAGCGACTATCTAATGCTCGTTGGGTCCTTTATAATATGAATGTAAATCTATCTTGAGTTGAGTTCTCTTGCCTCTAAAACATATTTAATTTCTATTATAATTCACCAACTAATATACTCCACTTGAACTTGGCTAGCGAGCATAAAAATTAAATTAAAATTAACAAAAGGTATTTTCCAGCAAACAAATTTAATGCCCATAATGAAAAGTGCGTCCGCTCGCATCGGCATTAATAATACACAAATTTTTTTATGCAACTGCAATGCAGTTTTTTTTTTTTTTTTTTCATTATGAATACGAGTTAATATATATCATTAAAATAAAATGCAAAAAAAAAAAGAGAAATGAAAATATCTCATCTATAAGCCGGCAACTGCCAACTGTATTTATATTTACTTTTAATGTCAACAATCATCAATGCAAATGCACTGCAAATAGCTCGAGTAACTCGAAAAGCAATTTATTCATCCACCTATCCATTGCCCTTTACCCTTTAAAATAAAAAAAAATTTATAAAATTAATCAAGGCATACACAAACTGGCCGCAGATCGAACCGCGCCTTGACAACATTGACATTGCGTTTTTGCTAATAATTTACTCCGAATTCCCTAAAAAATTCTTTGTAATTTTGCAGTTTCAGTTAATCAAAGTTTCTGTATTCGTTGAAGCTCTTGCTAGCATTCATCAACTGTCAAATGAAGAACTTATATAACTATTTAATAGAATTCAAATAGAATACCTTTTTGTGTTTGTTGTGTAGCTGATTAATTTTCAACTTTGCTAACTGATTGATCAACTATTTACTTAACTTTGTGGCCAACTGATTCACTAACTGACGGACTAACTTGCTGCGGATTGACTGACTAACTGATGGAGCTTGTAAAGAGCTATCGCTGTGATATTGTTTTAAATGAATTATAACTACAATTTGGTTTGATAGCTGCCTATAGCTACTCAACATCACTATAGCTATTTAACATCATTTAAAATCTAGCATTATTTGTGCGCTTCTAACATTACCTGACCAAGCTATAAGAGCCATTATTCAGTTAGGGTATGTCAACTATTTATTGTAATGAATTTCAGCTAGTTCGAGTATTTTTGGCTAAAGTAAAACTTTAAATGTTGCGTACACTGCGCATATTTTTGCTTATTTTGACAACAAAATTTAAGCAAATATTTGTGCGGATTTCTTGAAGACTATACGCGTGTGTGTGTGTGTGGCAAATTTTGCAGTGCGTAGCTTAAAATTCTAGACAAAAGGCGATGCCTGGGGAAGCGAAACGTCGTCAACTTCATTGTAAAGTTTGCCAAAATATGCTTGAAAATATTTACTCATGAGCTTGTTTAGTTAATCCATAAAAACTTGGCATGTGCTGTCCGTTGTTATGCCAGCTGGTAAAGACAATCTAACATTTAAGAAAATTTAAGCCGCAAGCGACTTAAAAATGAGATGAGCCCTGTTTTATTCCTTTTTTTTTTTTTTTTTTTTTTTTACTTTATTTTATTGTTTTTTGTCTATTGTTTTTGGTTGTCCAACTGCCGGAAGAGGCGGCCCAGAGTCAGAGCATATGATTTAGTCCTTGTCTGGGCTTTGGTCATGCCAAGGATTTGGTTTTGCCTTGGATTTTTGTGCTGGCCTGACAAAAGACCAAAGCTCCATAGCCTGATGACTGCAGACCCGAGCTAAAGCCTCTGAGATAGACAGACAGGCAAACAATTGCCTGTTTGTATCCCATTCACTTTCTGTGCTTTTCCCTTCCTCCCTCTCTCTCTCTCTCTCTCTCTCTCTCTGCTATACAAATTAGTTTCTAATACCTTCAAGTCAAACTGTGTGGGGAGACCAACAGACAAACAAATAAACAGATCTGAGTCAGTCTGCGTCTCAGGCTTGGCCACAGACTCACAGGCTCAAGGCATTGTGACACGCCTACACCGCCCCCCCGATTTGTGTATGCATGTGTGTACGTACATGTGTCTGTGTGTGTTGTGTGTTGGTCTTCTAATTACAAATACCCGCCCGTTTGATTTGCAGTAAATTGTATTTTAAATAGTTTCATTTAGTTTTACTTAAACATTCACTACAAAGCAGCTGTTGCTGCTCTTTCTTTCTTTTTTTTCCAGCTCTATCTCGCTCTCTCTATCTCTTGCTTTACCCAAAACTAGTTTGGAAGATTGTTTAATGATGTGGTCACTCCCTCTATCCACCCCAACTTAATATTCCCCCCTCAAGCATATGGTCTCTTAATGAGCTAGCTGTTAGCTTCGTTCTGTGTTTATTTTACTTCTTTTCTATTTGAAGTGGAAAGTTTGTAAACTCAATTTTAATTGAAAATTAAACATTTTTGCGAGTGTATTAAAATATTAGCTCTTGTTATAGCATAATTGCATTACAATTAATGCCCTTTGAAATATGGCCAAAATATGAAATATGTTTGACCTTGACTCCAAAAACTCATCGGGCAGACTGCATACAGAACCCAAAATGTATTCATGATTTTGACAGTCGACAATAATAATACAAGGGCTGTAATGCCATAAACTACCAGACCTTATGGGTATTACGAGCTACATTTGCATAACATTGGCCAGAAAAGAGTTGATGGGGAGGACGACAACGACGACGACGACGACGACAACGACAAGGATGACGATGACAGAGGGAGTAGCAGCAGCATTTAAATCAAAAAGTTGGCACAATGAAACCAACGGCAACTGCTTAATAAAAGAAAATTATGCAAATTGCTAATAAATTATAGTGAGCCAACGAACGACATGTAAAATAATAACTGAGCGAACGAAAAAGGAATAAGAAAGAGCGATATTCCTAGAACAGTCGAAATCTATATACCCTTGCAGACATATTTTAAAAGACTCAAAATATGGCAAATTGCCAAAAAAAAAAAAGATTATAGACTGATTTGTTACTATATTCTGACAGCAATATATATAAGAAATCTTTAATACATTCAGACTCTTTCAAGTAACATGATTGTGCTGTGTGTAAAGAGGTTTCTAAGAATGCTAGCCATATTCAGCAAATATGTAGAAAATTTGCTTGAAAATAGTTTTCAAGGTTTAAGTAACTCAGAGATAGGAAGAAAATGAGATAGATGCATAAGAAAGAATACGAATCAATTGACATAAAGTTACGCCAATATATACGTTATAACAACTGGATATATCCATATAGGTTCTCTGCACATTTGCTGACAAAATAACAATACCCATAAGCAAAGAGTAAATCAAGCCGTCGGTCGACTGCAACTGAAAGAGGAACTGGAACTGGAACTGGAGCTACGGCTGCGGCTGCGGCTGTGGCTGTCGAGCTGCTAGCGAATTGAATTATAAATGTGAGCACAATGGAACAGCAACTGAAAAGATCGCAGCATCGCGACAGAGAGAGAGAGAGAGAGAACAAGAAGCTCTCTGGACAGAGCGGCGCTGGAAAATCATTAAAATAATAAAGCGCTTCATGGCGAGCGCGAAAGGAGTTGGCATTAACTGCCGAATGGATAATGGGCAAAAGTTTCTGACATTTATTGTGTTTGTGTCGAATGTTTATTTATGATTGCATGTCGCGTATTTACATTACAATGAGCATAACTAACGTTCGCCCTTCCAGCATATCCTTGACGTTGTGTACGCGTATGCGTATTAAATTAATGATACTTTCTAGTTCATAAAATTCGTTATATGACCAGAGATTTGGTTACGGAGTGGGGGTCAGCGGCGTCGACGGCAACGCCAATGGCATCGACATCGACATCGACGTCGACATCGAGTTCCGTATGAATGTCAACGTCAAACACACAAATCAAATAATCACATAAATGAGATCACACACACACACACACTCGTTACTGGTTGTTGTGTGTCTATTGAATTGTAACAAATTGATTGTCATAAAACATCGTTTATATTATATTAGAATGTGTCATTGGATGTTCATGCTTCAGTTCAGCTAACAAAACCGCCGACGAAAACTCTTCAGCTGCTGCACAAGATTTCGCAAGTGGCATTTTGAATGATGGTGATAAACATTGTCAGCCAGTGTTGGCAATTTAGCTAGCTTAACCTGAAGTTTGTGCTGACATTCATTTACACAAAAATAAAACTAGGAAGAAGAATTAAACGTTACAATTAAATATTATTTAATTAATTAAACGCTAAAAGACAACAAGGTCTATTTTAAATTCTATGTCAACAGAAATACCTTCTCGGTATCGCATAATACTCCTGCCTTTAAGAAACTTTTGTCTTGAATTAGTATACAAATTATCTTGAATTAGTATATAAGCGAAATAGAGAAATTGCTTTGAGTAAAATATATACGAAGATTGGAAGTCTGTCCTACACTATTTTTCCAAGTCTCTTACTATAAATTACTAACGTGCAGTACATAAGTATACATCTTTCAATAAAACCGCATATCACCTGCAATTATATATCATTCAACATTCTACAAATAAAAACATATAGAATATATTCCATTTCTAAATGTTATATTGTACAATTACATATTTCCCCTATTATATTATTATGTATCAACTTTTACCCGCTTCAAAGTAGCTTTTTTTTCGCTGTCAATCTTGGCAGCACTGTTGATAAGGCTGCTCAGGGTTTTTCGGCTGAGCTTAGGTGCAGATGTTGGCGATAGTTGGCCGCTTGAGTTGGGACTATAGTGGAAATTTATGAGTGTTTACGACAGATTGCACACTCCATTTGTTTTGTTTACCACATTCTGAGCTAGCTTGGCTGGCTGGCACTTGACACACATATCCCGACGAGCTTTGAAGAGAGGCAAACTTTTTCGGTGGGCCGAAACTCCAGTTTGTCTGCTGTGTCTTTGGCTCCTTTAATTAGTTGTGTTTTGGGCGGCTTTAGACGCTGTGTGCCACGGCAAAAAGTGCCCCAACATCATATGCATGATTTGTGAAAAACTTTTAACTGTCCCACATGCTGGCTGATGGAGGACGTTGGCACAGGCTGCTGTTGCTGGTTCCTTTGCTTGGCTGCTTGTTTTGGCCAAGTTTATGAATTTCATAGCCAAAGTTTTCGCCAACGCATAAAACATGCGCACAATTTGTAAGCTGTTTTTGGTTCCTTGACTACATTTTCGGTGGAATCTTTTTGATATCCTTATAGCAGTAACTGGATTTACAAGCGAAGCCATTACCAACTTGCTCTAGCCATAAACAAGTCCCGGCTCGCTCAATTAGCTGATAATGTACGCATTTACGCAGTACGTCATGATATCATGAAACACAAACAGAACCAAGCACGAGCAAAGTCTTCAACTCAAAACCATTCACAAGCGACCTTTCTATGAAACTTTAGCTCAGTTCGTTGAACCTGCAATTATATATGTATATATATATATATATAAATATGTATATAAATATAGATATATATAGTAATACGCAAATTACCGATACGATAAAACGTAAGAGGCAAATTTTAAAATAAGAAACACTTATGTAGAGACTTGTCATTAATATATCTAAGATATTATTTTTTTTTCTTTTGTATTTTTTTTTTTTTTTTTTTTTGCATTAAATCTTATTATATTTTGGTAGCTCTTGACCGTGAAACATTCAAACGCGCTGACGAAAGTGAAACAATGTGTTTAGTTCCGCTCTGTCTAGATGCGAACCGGCTTTTGGTCCAATAGCAGCAACATCTGAGAAATGATGAACTGCTTCGCTATAGCCGAAGCTGTAGCCGAAGCGTGGGCAAGAGCAGAAGCAGAGACAGGGAATGGGGCACTTGAGACCGTAAGTGGGAGCATGTGCGAGCATTTGGCTTGCAAATGCTCTGACTTGTCTTAATGACCAAACTCGGGCTTTAACTGTTGCCGGGTGCTTTGTTGTTATTTGGAGAGGCGGAGCAAACAAAGTGTTGGTCATTGTTTGGTTTATGTGTGTTTATGTCGGCGCTTAGCAAACATTAGACCGTATAAATATGCCGACAAATTGCGACTATTAATCATTCGACCCATAGATTCCATCGATAACACAATTAGCTTTGGAAATCTATACTAAAATGGTAGGTAGCACAGGATCTCACAAGGATTATTAAACGCTATTCTTCTCAAACTGCCTAAACGCTCAACCATTATTGCAGAAACTCTTCATTGCGTGCATGTTTATTGCCGCAGCGACGGCTGCAGTGATTCCTGTCGAACAAGCCAGGCACCGTCGCGATGTTTCCGAGATCGTGAATGAGTATATTCCACCACTTGGGGAAGTTGCGGCCGATGCTCCCGTCGAGGACGTTGCCCAAGACCCCACCGCTGTAGGAGAAGATGGTTATCGTTATAAAACAGTTCGTCGCCTGAAGTACCGTCAACGTCGTGATGTGTCCGAGATTGCCAACGAATACTTGCCTCCCGCTGAAGAAGTTGCCACCGAGCTTTCAGTTGAGGAAGTCGAGCCCGCTCAGGATTCCGCTGTTCTTGCTGCAGATGGATACCAATACAAGACTGTTCGTCGTCTGAAGTACCGTCAACGCCGTGATGTGTCCGAGATTGCCAACGAATACTTGCCGCCAGCTGACGAAGTTGCTACTGAGGCTCCAGTTGAGGAGGTTGAACCCGCTCAGGATTCCGCTGTTCTTGCTGCTGATGGATACCAATACAAGACTGTCCGTCGTCTGAAGTACCGTCAACGCCGTGATGTGTCTGAGATTCCCAACGAATACTTGCCGCCCGCTGAAGAAGTTGCTACTGAGGCTCCAGTTGAGGAGGTTGAACCCGCTCAGGATTCCGCTGTTCTTGCTGCTGATGGATACCAATACAAGACTGTCCGTCGTCTGAAGTACCGTCAACGCCGTGATGTGTCCGAGGTTGCCAACGAATACTTGCCTCCCGCTGAAGAAGTTGCTACTGAAGCTCCAGTTGAGGAAGTTGAGCCTGCTCAGGATTCCGCTGTTCTCGCTGCTGATGGTTACCAATACAAGACTGTCCGTCGCCTGAAGTACCGTCAACGTCGTGATGTGTCCGAGATTGCCAACGAATACTTGCCTCCTGCTGAAGAAGTTGCCACCGAGCTCCCACTTGAGGAAGTCGAGCCCGCTCAGGATTCCGCTGTTCTTGCTGCTGATGGATACCAATACAAGACTGTCCGTCGTCTGAAGTACCGTCAACGCCGTGATGTGTCCGAGGTTGCCAACGAATACTTGCCTCCCGCTGAAGAAGTTGCTGCCGAGGCTCCAGTTGAGGAAGTTGAGCCTGCTCAGGATTCCGCTGTTCTTGCTGCTGATGGATACCAATACAAGACTATCCGTCGTCTGAAGTACCGTCAACGCCGTGATGTGTCCGAGATTCCCAACGAATACTTGCCGCCCGCTGAAGAAGTTGCTACTGAGGCTCCAGTTGAGGAGGTTGAACCCGCTCAGGATTCCGCTGTTCTTGCTGCTGATGGATACCAATACAAGACTGTCCGTCGTCTGAAGTACCGTCAACGCCGTGATGTGTCCGAGGTTGCCAACGAATACTTGCCTCCCGCTGAAGAAGTTGCTACTGAAGCTCCAGTTGAGGAAGTTGAGCCTGCTCAGGATTCCGCTGTTCTCGCTGCTGATGGTTACCAATACAAGACTGTCCGTCGCCTGAAGTACCGTCAACGCCGTGAGGTGTCCGAGATTGCCAACGAATACTTGCCTCCTGCTGAAGAAGTTGCCACCGAGCTCCCAGTTGAGGAAGTCGAGCCCGCTCAGGATTCCGCTGTTCTTGCTGCTGATGGATACCAATACAAGACTATCCGTCGTCTGAAGTACCGTCAACGCCGTGATGTATCCGAGATTCCCAACGAATACTTGCCGCCCGCTGAAGAAGTTGCTACTGAGGCTCCAGTTGAGGAGGTTGAACCCGCTCAGGATTCCGCTGTTCTTGCTGCTGATGGATACCAATACAAGACTGTCCGTCGCCTGAAGTACCGTCAACGCCGTGATGTGTCCGAGATTGCCAACGAATACTTGCCTCCTGCTGAAGAAGTTGCTACCGAGCTCCCAGTTGAGGAAGTCGAGCCCGCTCAGGATTCCGCTGTTCTTGCTGCTGATGGATACCAATACAAGACTGTCCGTCGTCTGAAGTATCGTCAACGCCGTGATGTGTCCGAGATTGCCAACGAATACTTGCCTCCATCTGAAGAAGTTGCTGCCGAGGCTCCAGTTGAGGAAGTCGAGCCCGCTCAGGATTCAGCTGTTCTCGGTGATGATGGATACCAATACAAGACTGTACGTCGCTTGAAACTGCGTCATCGTCGTGCCTTGTAAGCGCGCCAACTGCTACCTGCCTGTATACGATTAGAGCCTTTTACACGCCCCACCAACTACTCCTAGGTCGTAAGTAAGAATCCTATTTTGCCATTGTTTAACGATTGAAATCAACAAAATAAATCCAAACGAAAATTGTTATAATATACACTCGTCGTGGGTCATTCTTTGTTCCAAACGAGTGTGCCGAATGGGTCTACACCTGTCGGTGGGTAGGAGTCAGCGACTACTGGCTGGGAGTGGACGACGTTTTCATAAATTGTATACCTTTTCGCTTAGTTATGACAGCAACAGTTAAGCTCATGGCTCAGCGCACAAGAACGCAATTATCCAAAAGGGACTCGACGGAGGTTGGCGAAACTGACGGAGCCTTAGTCCAGGGAGGAACTTCAACGAACTCTAACAAATACTTTAAGCTATGCTTTTGAAGATGTTAATCTCATGTCAAGTCCACTTTACACACAACGTTAAGGGTTCGGCCAGTGCAGTAGCAAACACGGCTAACAAGGACAAAGTCCTTCATTGATTTGTGTATGTCTGTGTGTGTGCGCTGATGTTTGGTGTTGGCAGAAAAAGTTGTTAAGTTAAAAGGCATTTGAACCGCAGCGGCTAGGATTTCGGTTGGGTCTAACAACTTCCTTTGCTGCGGACCCAGCGGCCGGCCAACTAATAATAATTTATCGATCCCCAAGCTAAAGTAGTCACATACGTGTTTCTCCCTATGATTTATGGCGTCCAAAAAACTGATGTGTGTGTGTGTGTGTGTGTGTGAGGGTGTAAGTTAGTATGTGTGGCTGTGTGGGCGTGTCCCAAAAACAAACTCAGGCAACGAAAGGTGCCAGCCAGTCCGACAGCCGGACAGCGAAATTGGTTTAATGTGTGGTTAGACAACTTATTTAACGTTTTCCAAGTGGTTATACAGGGACAAGTGTTGCCAGGTATATATGTAAATATATACGTATGTAGTTGCATACAGGTGGGCCTCATACACATAACTTATATAAATCATGCAATGGCAAAAGAGACGGCTTACTTATTCATATACAAATCGTGCCGATATGCATATACACAAGTAATTGTATCTAGCTTGAGGCTAGCCCTGGGGGAGTTTCAGTTGGCACTGAGGCAGAGGCACATAAATTAATGGGAGCTATCAAGGCGACGTCATGGCATCATTAAAGCAATTATCAACGCTGAATTATTGTCAGAGAGTACGAGCTGAAACTATTTTTTAATGGCCTTGGCAAATAGACATATATACATATATATAAATTCGAACTTCAAAGCGCAAATCACATAAAATTGTATGAATTATTTCAAATATTTTCAATTACTCGTCGAGTCGAGGGTCGAGTGGTCCAGAGTTCGGCAGTCACCCCAGTTAGACAAATGGTAGAGCATAATAAAAAACCGCATAAAGAAATTTATGCGCCATTCAAGCGTGGAACATTAACACATCCTAACAAGGATGAGTGGATGCGGAGACCAAGCGTATCTATATATGGCCAACGTTCGACTACATAAACAGCGCAATGAAAGTGAAAATACGAGCAACAGCAACTGCTTTAATATTTAGCTTGATTAAAATTCAAAAGGTCTTAAGTTCACAAGAATGCCAAAACTCAAGTTTTGTTTTCATAGTGTACCCTGTACAAGTTCTACGAACATATATGGTATGATGATTGACATTTGTATAAATATTTGTAATAGACAGAAGTATATGATAGTATTTTACATACTTCATTATCATAAATAGCTAAGAGATGTAGGTATCTGAAAAAATAGTAAAGCTCTGGATCGGTGGGAATAGCGCTATCAAAGCGCTCTTATAAACGATCGTCAGAGTTTTTATTTGAAAGCGTCTTATATGGGCTGCAAGACTTTAGCGTGACACAAGAATACATATATTCTTAAAACCTTTTAATATAAATACACACATATTTATATACTGGGTATCTCCTCTTACATCATTCAAAATAAAACCATTTCTGCTTGTATTTCTTTTTTTTTCTGGTTGGCGTGCAGCCATAATTCAGCATTTATGGCGTCATTATCACAAATGCCGAGGGTGATCTAATAAGCAAAACAGCGTCCACCCTTCCCTCAGTATACCCTGGAAAAGTTGTATAAGAGTTGGCGGGTAGAAATCAATTTTGGGAAGCTGAGCTCCCTGATTAGCCCGCACATGCAAATAAACAGGGGGATCAGCCAACTCGTGCTGGCCAGTTGAGAAAAAAAGAAAGCAGACGGATGCTATTTGTAGCTGGCATTACTGAGTAAGCCCGGACATGGGTGTAGGACGTGAGACTTTGGAATGGTAAAACATGCAGCAGCAGGCAGCAACAATTTTATGGTCACAATATAATTTATTCAATGGCATTTTGGCGTTCGGGGAGCGCACATGACAAGCAATTGACATTTTTGTGACTTTTGAAAACTATAAAATGTGCAGCCAGTCCAGTGCCAAGGCAGACCAGGAGCAGGCGAAGGCAAGACAAGGCGTAATGATGACGGCCATAACGAGCTGCAGAGAGACTGGCTTTGAGGGCATCATAGTAACCCACACGAAACAGTTGTTCGACAAAATAATAAAGTTGCGCTTGATTATGTATTTCTTGCTGTCTCTCTCTCTCTCTCTCTCTCACTCTCTTTATCTCACTCTCTATGTCTCTCTCTATGAAGAAGTAAATACCAAATACCAAATACAACAACAACTAAACTAAAATTGTCAGCGTCATATGTAGCAGGACTTACAGCACATTAAATATACCACCCACAAACAACAAGCTGCTGGTGCTGCTGTTGCTGCTTCGCACAGACAGCGCCACAAGGACAACGACTAAGGACATTGACGATGTCAAAGCAACGCCCATTCTTTGCTTCAGTTACTCCACTCCGTTCGCCATTTGTGCCGTATGCCGGATATCCTTTTTGACATGTCATTAAATTTTATATACACAATAATTTTTCACAATTTGCTTTATGGCCATTTTAAGAGTCTGTCCGATGTGTGCGTTGAATATATTATATATATATCAAAAAAGAGTCATAGTGAAAGAGACAGAGAGAGAGAAAAAGCAAGAGAGTGACAGAGCGCGCGATTGAGCGCAAACAGCAATAACAAGTAGAATTTATTGAAAGTAGTTACACTTGGTCAGAACTATCAAAGACTTCAAGTGGCAGCTCAATTTTGATGCACGCTTAAGACTCAAATGAAAAATACTTTTTCGTTTTCAGAAAAATACCTACAGACAGAAAGTTTTGCTGATATATGTTTATCAAGTCTTAAAATGAAAATAAACATATTTTGATTGTCAAGCTAACAAGTTCAGTTCTCAAGCCTGAAGAGAAATTTAAGCGGATTTCTTAAAACATTTTTGACATATTTGTACAGGAAAAGCTTTCAAGTAAATTAAGTATAAAATCCGAAAAGATTCCATATTAATCAACAAATAAATTATTTTCAATTTTACTAAACATTTTTCTATTCTGAAAAGAATTTTAAATATCTCTTAAATATATTTTCTCATTATAAACTCTAATTAAATTCAATTAATTAATACAATAATTAGCATTAGGCACTCAATTGGACTTTCTCTTTATGGCACCATTTCAATTTGTACTTTTATTGCTTTAACTCCTTAAGCTCATCGTAGGCTGTACGATGTGGGATCGTTTGTCCTCATATATCCTATCCCATTGTTAATCAGTTTCTAGTCTCCTAAATGTCAAACCAACAAACCACAATATTATTATTGCTCAAAGTCTGGCAATAAAAACAAATGCAGTCAACTAGAGGCAGAGAGTCGAGCAAACAGAATTCAAATTTAGCATTCTATATAATTTTACGGTCATTAAATATTATTTCAAAATCGAAGCCGCACAGATAAGGGGAGGAACATAAGCCTTTGCCTGTTAGTTTCTCTTGGTTGTGTTTGTTTTTCTCATTGCTGCGTCTTATCTGTGCGGCAGCGCTGTTGAAAGTTGCTCAATTGAACTGGCTGTGGAAATGAATAAGGAAATTTGTCAAATGAATGGCTGACGGAACTTTTCTTTAGAGAAATTGTTGGTAAAAGTGTTTAGATGATATGTGTACAAGAATCAATGTGATGTTTAAATCTATGTATATTTAAATCTCCTGTCTTTGCTTTGGCTCAAGACAACGACGTTCAGTAAATTCACAATAAAATTCTTGAAAAATATTATATTTATAAATCCCATTAAATATCTTCAACTAGAATTTCGAATTCTATGAAATAGTCCAATGCTGCTCTTACTTTAGTTTCTTTTTGAACTGATATAGGAACTTGAAGTGACTGAACTAAGCTGAACTTTTTTGACTCTATCTCTAAGAACCTGACTCATGACTCGGAAGTGAACAATTCTAGATTTCTTCCAAAAATGAAACAACATCTTCCAAACTCTCTGTATTCACAACTCTCTCAAATTCAATACTAAACTAATTTGTTTCTGAACTTGTCTAAAAGTTCCTGTATGAGTGAAAGAACTAAAAGTTTCTGTAGTTCATAAAAGTTGTTTCTTAAACTGAACTATAATTCGCACCTCTAATGTCCGGTAAAATGTCGAATTGGTAGAATTAGACGTTTTATTATGATACAGTGACTACTACGAGCTATCGACTGCTGGATGCCAGTTGCCAATTGCCAGTTGCCAGTTGCCAGTTGCCAGCTGCCAGCTGCCAGCTGCCTGCTGTCTGCTAACCGTTGACTGTTGGCTGAAGTGTTTCGGTCTTCGTTTACAATCGATTTGGCATTATGTGGCATTATATAGGAAACCGAGCCAAAGCAACTGAGAGCAAACGCAAATCGAGTCGATGCAAAAGTGAACTTCAAAAAGGCTTCACAGCGTCAGCTGAATATTTGTTCTAGAATGGCGCGATGTGTGTGAGTGTGTGTGTGTGCTAGAGAAGCTGCAGTGGCAACGTTAGCATGCCACAAGGACTCAAGCAGTCAGCCAGGACGCAGCTTCAGCTGTCATCCATATATAGATATATACATGTGTAGTAGAGACTCACTCTTTGGCAATAAAGGAAATCTTCTTACAAAACATTCGCTTAAGTTTATTCAAACAAACTTAGATAACACACACACTCACACACGCATACACTAACATAGAGACTTGTGTGCAGACAGAGACAAAGACGCTTCAATCAGTCAAGCGGAATAAGCAGAGCCGCACGAGCAATCGTACGGCCTGAACGAACTTTTCCACCTACATGCTAGGACCACAGCCTCAATTACAATGCCTTTTGTTTTACACACACATACATATATAAATATATATATATATATATATGTATGAATGTGTGTGGGGGGGGGGGGCTAGGGTAAACGCTCCACTTTCTCTCTCATTTCGTTGGCCATTTTGTGTTTTGCTACGTTTGCTTGGATTAAATGTATGGCCGAGTAGCAGTTCAAAACCATGATTACACTTCAATCTATTTTCCTGCCAGTGTCTCTTTTGGCTTGGCCATTTTGTTTTATGTCCTCTGTGTGTGTGTGTGTGTGTGTGTGAGCAACAAAAACAAAAAAAAAAAGGGCATTGTGTTCAGAAAAATGCGTTTCAAAGAGATATAAAATGTTAACATGACCAAAAGACTATAGTCACAGCCCAGGCAACCCGCCCAACGTATTGGATATAAAACATTGAATTTAATCAAAAAGGATTTAGTTGTAGCTGCCGCCGTGTGGGTGGGCGTGTATGTGGTTGTGTGTATGTGTGTGTGTGTGTGTGCCTGTAAGCAATGGGTTACAATGGCCTGCCTTGACCTTGCGCCTGAAAAGCAAGAAATTCCGCGTTGCCACGTGCCCAGAAGAACATCGTCTATCGAATGCTATAAAAATGAAAAAGAAAAAAAAAAAATACATGCTCCTTTCAGCTTACAACTAGTAATATGTGGTAGTAAAGGATGTTCATGTCCTAGCATTATTTTTGGCTATAAAACGAGTGTGTGAGGAGCATTCAATTAAATCATTTTGCAGTAAATGGGTTAATAACAGATACAAAAGTGATGAGTTGAGCTTTATGTGAATTGGCTAAAGTTGGGGGTTGGGAGTTGGGAGTTGGGAGTTTTATTGAGATCAGTTGAGAGTGATTAGACGGAGCCACTCAAGTGTAAGTTGTAAGGCTGAAAATGTACTAACTGAGCTGATTCGAGTTACTACTTATAGAAGAGAATCATACTCACTCACTCTCGCTTTGTGCAATTGCTTTCGGTTCTTTTCGGCTTGGCTTTCATTTGAGTGCGTCGCACTATTCGTGCGATGCTCTTTAACCGATCGTTTTTGGAGCGATACGATTGATGCTTGGGTTATCCTCTGAAGTCTTGCTTAAAAGACACGCTTTTTATTTAGGACTATATTGGCTGCAATTTCATACACTTCTAAAGCATATAAGGGCCGGGCTACTCATATAAATATTCCTTGACCTAAGAACAATCTAAACATGCCACAATCTATTTGCGCATACCTTGAATAATCCCATTCAATATTTAATTATTATTAACTTATCTAATCTAAAGTAAATGCAAAAACAATGCACATAAGTATATCAAATCTGTGCTGTAGAAGACTGTTGCATGCTTTTAGGCTGGCATTAAAATTCAATGGCAGCCATTTTGAAAGTGTGTAAAAGAGATTTTGCAGCAATTTGTAGCCAATGCATAATTAAGTTATTGTGAAAACAACAACAACAACAAAAGAAGAGTAAATGCTAACAGCATTAACTAAACTTCGAGCGACGGCAGGAAACGTGCATGGCCGACCTAGCAGAGGGCGCAGCAAGCAGCCGGCAGGCAGCCAGGAGTTTAACCAACCAAGCGACAACCAACCAGTTGCCAGTAGAGCTCGACTGCTCTCATCCGTTGCAGAGCTCGTCTGGCCAACCACCACGAGACGTGGCAGTGCGTGCACCAAATTCCGTATGCCGTATGCCGTACGCCGGACACCCGCAGCCGTAGTCATAGGCAGAGAGACCGTGCCGTAGAATTATATTTCCTATGGGCGGTATTTCGAGGTCCGCCTCTTGCACACACAACTGCCGGCGATTGCTCAGACGTTATAATTTGCAATCACGTTGAGTGCAGTGGCGGCGACGGCGACGGCGACGTCAACGTCGACGACTCATTGCCCAAAAAAGGGGGTTGTCCGGCCATGAGCCCTGCTGCAGCTACTGCTTCCTGTTCCTTACCCCTGTCTGCTGTCGCCTCGCTGCTGCGGCAAGTGGTTGTTGACTGCCTGATGCTTAGCAAGGTCTTAGCTGTTATTATGCTCATGTGTCACTTTTACAGTGCTGTCACTACAGATGTGACTCTCTCTCTTTCTCTATATATATGTATGTATATATGTTTGTATGTGTGCGTGGCTTGCTGCACTGTTCATATTTTATTCAACATTTGCCTGCTCTTGTGTATTTCCTGCTATCTCCATCTCTTTCTGGCTGTGTAGCTCTGTATTCTTCTCAGCCTCTCTCTGTCTCTCCTCTCAGCACCTCCCAGTTTTTATGGCGTCTACAGTCATTTTGCCAAGTTAATCTCCGGTTTGTTTTTCTGATAATGGGTTTGTCAACGCTACTTTGTGAGGTCCTCTATTTGAATACCAGTTCATCTGTCTATCCATGCATGTGTCTGTCTGTCTGTCTTTGTGTATCTATCTCTCTCTCTCTCTCTTTCTCTCTATCTCTCACTGACTGTCTGTCTGTGTGCGTGCGTATGTCTATTTAAATCTGTGCTTGTCTGCATCTGACCCAGCCGCGTACGTATTTTATATTTAAACTGCAAGGCCAAAAGTAAAAGGAAGTATTTACATTGAGCGACTGTCAGATACCCTGTACTTAGCTAATTCTATATCTACCATATGCATATCAGCTACGATTTAACTCTCTTTTTTCTATTAGATCCTAAAGTAAATATGTGTGAAAAAGTTAAATTGGAAATATGCCCAATTCAAAATAATTTGCAGAGTATGTTGGTTAGCATATGTAATATTTTAAAATATTCTCAACACAATTTCATTTATAGTACTTCATACATATATACCCTACAAACAATTAACATGTCATAAGCTACCATATGTCCACATCAATTACAAATGCAATATTTCAAATGTTTCTATAATATAAATTTTTTATTAATTTTATTTAATATAAATTTTATAAAAATTTCATTATATTATAAGGCATTCCATACTCATCTCGTATCCCATTGCTTGCTTGTCAAACCGCCCTTGTTGTCGCCGCAAACCTTTTTTCGTTATCGTCGTGTCGCAGCAGCCCGACTCGTTTTGTGGCATTCATATTAAAATGGTGTTGCTTCATTTCAGCCACGCCCACAAATTTAAGCATATACACGCCCAAAAATTAATCAAGCTGCTGTTGAAATTCTGCACTGTCATTTTTCGGGTAACTGCTGCAGCCCTCCTCTACTCCTGCCCCTGCTCCTGCTCGTGCCTCGTTGCCACCTGCTAGGACGCACAAAATTCATGGTGGGCGTTGCTATCCGTGACTTAAGGCAACACTGTACAGTAGCCACTGGCATCACTGACTGCTTAAAAGTCTACCGTGCCAAATATGTTTGTGTGTCTTATGTCGAGCTGGCAGCCAAGCCCAAACTGCAGCTGATTTTGACAAGCTCAATTAGAGGCGAGCGCTTAAATGCATTCAGATTTTGGGGCTGAGATTGGATTTGGGGCTTGGCTTGTTTGGGGACTTGGTAGTTTTTGCAGTGCATTCAACGATATTAAATTAATTGCACTTTTAAGCAGATTGCAGCGCTGTTAAACAGTTCAGCCAGAGCAGCAAGAGCTTTTGAATAAAAACACCAAATGCACTTGAAGAAATTGAATAGGTGGGAATAGGAATATATTATAACATTGAAGACTTTCAGATGAAAAAATAAAATCATATAAAAGAAGGTTTAGAAAGTTAATATTTAATCAATATAAATAAATTGATAAATTGGTTTAATAAAAGAAGAGTCTTCGTCTTCTTTTAAGTTATTTCCTTTGATTTTCTTACATTAAACTATTATTCAATTCCTTTCAACTTAGTTCAACTGCGACTCACTGAAGATTTTCTTCGAGTGCATAGTGCAGCGAGCAACATAGCGAGCATTAATAGCTTCAGCTTAAGGAGTTGCCAGCAGCAAACCCAAGCGCTAGCCCAATTCCAATGCCAAGCCCAATCCAGATCCCAACATTGACTTCAATTGCACGCACAGGTGGATAGAGGCAGTATAAAGGTGGTGTAGAGAAGGAAATGGGTTGTTTTCTAGGATCCACACGTTGCACTCAAGATGATAATCATGTTTACGTGGCGCAAGTTAAATTGCTAGCGTAATGGACTAACAGCAGGGGAGAGAAAGCAGAGATGCAGCAGTTGCTGGTGCTGCTCCTGCTGCTGGTGCAGTTGCTGTTGGCTCTCAGCTCATGCGTGCCTTCAGCTGTCAGCAGCACATTTGGAGGCTACTGCTGTTTCTGCTACTGCTTGTGCTTGTGCAAGTGGCCAAAGAGGCTGGCAAAAAACGCATTTGCTTGGCCGAAATGGATCGCAGATCCCACGTCCTGCTGTTGTTGCCGCTGTTGTTGCTTTGCGCTTCATTGGACAACTGAATATGCAAATTGAATTGAGCGTATTATCGACGAAGGCAGCGACGCTGCCATCTGCAGGTAAGCTACCGCCCAACAGCCACCTGCTCCCCCAGCCAGTCATCAACATCAACATAATCGCTCAAGCCAAGGGATTTGCATGCCATTGTTGAGGTGTGTGCGGGTGTGTGTGTGTGTGTGTGTGTGTGGGTGCGGGGCCAGTTAAGATGGCAAATGGTGCACAAAATTAAAATTTTAATGGGCAGCAGCTGACGCTTGTTTTGGCTCTGGCTTTGGCTTTGGCTTTGACTTTGGCTTTTGGCCTCAACAATGGCTAAGTTGCTGCGTGAAGTGTGTTGTGCTTGCAAGGCGTATGCATATAGCTGATCAAAAATCATTGCATACATTCAGGCGGCACATGAATACGGATGAATACGAAAGTATTCCATACTTTTCAGCTGCATATGAAAAGCTCTAAGGGTCGATAGAATGTGAATTCGAATTTTGTAGCGCTTGGAATTTGTTTGAATTTATGATTTGAGATACAATTGATATTGGATTGTCTTAGAATATATATGAAAGTTAGATAATAAGAATAGGATTTCTATATTTTATATACAGATATTAAAAAATTTGTATAAATATGAACCTTTGAGTAATTTTATATAGATTTCTATAATATTATCATACATTTTCCAATATATCTGCCATTTTAATCAAAGTTAATCTTTGCCAATTATGTAAAGCAAAATCTGAAATTTCTACAAATTTTCTTGTTTTGATTTAATTCGATTTATGTAATGCTTGAGCAATTGAGCTTAAATGTAATTAAAGCATACTTTGAGGCGGCAGCAAAATGAAAATGAATTTATTTAGCTAATTATATTATCACACCCTAGCTCTCTCTACTACACAATCTCTCTCTCTCTCTTGTTTTCCCTCTTCCCTACTCTCTTTGGCGTGCTCAATTCTCTTGCTGATTGACGCACGTAAACAATAAGTGCGACAAGTGCCTACGGCGTGGCAGCTAGCAACATACATAGATATGTCTGTCCATATATATATATATATGACTGTATCTGTAGCGTCGCATTGCCGCTAAGTAAACCGCTGGCCAGTCAACGCCGAGCGCTGAGCACGAGCGGCCGCGAGTTTCACTCAATAACAACAAAAGCAAAACACAAATTTTTGAAAAAAATGTATAAAATTAGCACTATGTAAAAACGGAAAGCGAAATCAACTTGGAGAACTGCGCCGGCACTGTGGTTGCCAATTCTTGCTGCAGCGAAATATAGTCGAGGAATAAACACAAGCACACAGCATTGCTAACCATGCCCACAACATCGCCGCCGCCCAATCGTCGCCAGCTGCTGCGCAGCGTTGAAAGCTTACGCGGACGCGTTTGTCAAATATTAAATTGTGTTATTAATTTGCACATTGAATTTTTGGTAATTGAACAAAGTACAAAAAAAGAGCTTGAATAAGCGCATAAAATGTAATTCGTGTCACATGTCGAGTGCATAAGTCATGCGAAAGAGACAGCGCGCGGGGGTAGGCAAGAGAGCGTGAAAGAGAGAGAGCGAGTGAAAAGGGGAGAGGTCGAAAAAGAGTGTGTGTGTTTATGTCAAATAACATTTGTTGTTGAAAGCTCTCGACAATTGATATGACACAAACCGGCAGACATGTCAACTATTAATTTATATTTATATACTCTGCTTTGAGGTATAATGAATTAGAATTCTGTTTCGTAGCACCTTAAAGTGGGAAGATTCCATTGTATAAAAAACATTCTACTCATGAGTATTATATATTCGATTTGTAAACCATAAGTACTATACTTATGAATTTCAGTTATAATTAGAAACAGCTGAAAGTGCGTAGATTGGATTGTAGCAGAGACTCTATTTAATTATAATTTTATCAGAAATATTAAATAAATATTATTGCTTACATGAAGAAGAGATTAAACGCGGAGTGCAATTCATTTTTATTAAAACTTCTCTGGAAAAATATGATATGTAATTGATTTGTAAGGGAAAATCATTTAGAAAAGTAAGACATTTCTGGTTCAGCTAAGACAGTTTGAAGCAACTGACAACTGACTGAAAAATATTGTTGAATTTTGACAGCTCTGCAACTTTTTCATGCACAAAACTTAAAGTTAGGGTATTTGCTAGTTGTTCTTTTACATACCAAATTATATTTGTTTTAATTTACTTGTGGCGCGCTGTTATTGTAGTTCGGCTTTCACATCAGCTTCCAGTTATCAGTTATTAAATGTTATCAGCAGCTGTAAAGTGTCATAAAAGCACACATCACTCCCTCAACAATTCAAACTCCCCTTCCTCTCTCTCTTTCTCTCTCTCACTCCGTAGTAAATAAGTTCCCCTTTCGTTGGTGCAGCTGCATTCGAGTTTAGTTGAATTGTTAACAGTTGCGACACAGATTTCGTACAAGTTAATGCAATTATAGCTGGCCAATGGGTGCAACTAAACACAATATGGAACACACTCTCAGCCGGCTCGTCAGCTAGTCTAGACAATGGGCAATTATTTAGATGATTCGAATAGATTTTGCAATGTCGACAAAATCTTGCAATGTCTATTAGCTAATCAAAATTATGAGAAAAATATGTCATTATGTCAATAATAATAGAAACATGCTTTGCATATTTCTAATTTGCATTATCTAACCCACTGTAAGTGGGCGTGATGTGGGGCGTGGCTGTGGGCTGACATGCATTTTGACATGGAGCTTAGTTTGCGTGGTTCAGAGCATTTGCTAATTGGTAGCTAATAGACAAAAGGTGAATAGTAGTAGGTGGAAAATACACAGATTTTAGTTAACTGAAATCCGAGCTGTCAACGGTGAATGCATATGCTACAGTCATACCCCTTTAATTAATTTAAATGGGTTAGCGTAGGATGTTGGGGTAGAATAAGGGAAGTTGTAGTAAAATATAGAAATGTTGCAGAA
Organism: Drosophila antonietae; assembly: GCA_030914385.1. Classification (NCBI taxonomy): domain Eukaryota; kingdom Metazoa; phylum Arthropoda; class Insecta; order Diptera; family Drosophilidae; genus Drosophila; species Drosophila antonietae. The sequence goes on along the minus strand of JAUESO010000612.1, from coordinate 4,097,191 downwards.
TGGATAATGGAATGGAGATACTTAATATTGTAATTGTGAAATTCGATACAATGAATCATCTTATTATTATTATAATTATCATTATTTTTCGTATATGTATCTTAATTTTATATATTATTTATTATTATTATTATTATATATTATGAATAAATCAGTAAAGATGTGCAACAGTTCGAAAGACTTTATTATTATTACTATCAATATTATTTGTATTATCATCATTATCATAACTATTATTATTATTCTAAGCATTTCAATTTAAACATACTTAAGCCCCAGTCTTAAAGGCCTTAAAAAACAATTCAAGCAGTAAACACTGTAGTGAAGGACAAAACCATTTCGAGGCTATCTGCTCGTCGATCATTCTTATCTAGAGTAGCACTTACTTGTTTAAGGCCTCCAGCCCGGGGGCTATCAATGAGCGTAACGGTGTCATTTGATACCGTGCCTTTTTTTTTCTCGCTTCTCGCGTCTCTCACCTTGTCGCAAATCGAGCAAACTAAGCGATTTAAATTTTAATCTAATTTTCTGTCGCACCTCTTGCGGGTGTTTTCGCAGGTGCTCGAATCGAATGTGGCCGCATTGCTGGATGAGGTGAGATGCCTGAACGATGATTACGCCGAGGTGCAGCGCTTGGATACACTGATCGAGGCGTTGCGGGATTACAGTGGACCCACCATATGTCATGAGTGGCCATATCCTTTGATTTTTAAGGGCACAATCGACGAGGCACACGTCGCACAAATACTCAACACAACCGAACCGGTTCCGGTTCCGGAACCATCGTCAGCAACAGTCAGTGCCAAGGAGGAATTAATAAAACAGTCTGAACTGGAAGTGAGCGAGATGTCTGGCCTGGGCAAAAGTTCAAAACTTTGGCGATTCCCGCGAACTAGATCATCGGCGCGAAAAGCAAAAGGAACTAGTTTAAGCTGATGAACTGTCCAGAACTACTAATGCAGTCGCGCAGTTCTAAACGATATTCGAAATCATGACAGTCCACTAAGAACTAGATCAGCTTCTAGAATACTAAAAACGAACTAGTATTAGCTGATTGAAAGGTTTGTTTCCTTGTATTCATTTAAGTTAATTAAGATTATTTTCTTTATAGTCTATGTACCAAAAATATATGTTTACATTTAAGCGATAAATGTCGAGCTAATGTGTTGGTGGTTTCTGTTGCTGTTCGTCTAATTGACTGCGGTCAATCGCCAAGCTTTGCCATCGAGTCATTGGAGCGGGGGGCCTTTACCCATCCTATCCACGTGGTGCGTAACCACAGGCGTCGCATTCAAGATTTTTGCGGCGCTGACAGAAGCAGGCATTGCTTTTGACATGAGACTGGGGCTTAGATTGAGATACAGCGTGTTTACACAAAGAAAACATAGCCGCAATATCCACACCTCCTGTCGAATCGGAGAACCGCAACAGGTTGCCGCATCTAATTAAAATGACCTCCTTTATTAAAGAGAATGTAGCTGTGAATGCGCGAAAGTTAAATCTAAAGATAACCACGCCTGTAATACCCTAGTAATGGATATACTAGTGGAAGTGTTCATTATTGATTATTTACAGATTTTTCTATAAAGATATCGAATCTACAATTTCCTATCGTGTACGAGGTTTTCATGCGGCTAAGTATATCTTAATAGCATCATAAAGCTTTCTCACATTACAAAGAATCTTTCGGGGAATTCAGAGTATCATGTTTCTTTAAGCTAACTTAATTAAACCACACACTGACAGCTTTTGCTTCAATTTATTATCTATGATTTTTACAAAACTATATTCCATTATTCCTGATATATATTAAATTACTTTTATTGGAACTGATTCACATTAATATAGAATAATCTTTTATAGAATAATCAGAATGTTCAGTGATCATTGATCCTTTGATCAGTTAAGTTCACTCCCAGTTTGGAGGTTTAATTCACAAGTTCACGTCTCGAAAATAATGGATAGTGAGCAAAATAAATTAGTTCACTAATTCCAAAATTTACCTTTTCAATTTTACATACATGAATATACCAGACATAGGGTATTCCATGGTCGTTCATTTATTTCTTCATGATAATTTTGTTATTGTTTTTATTTGTTTTCTTTTTGTTGTCGCATTATTAATTATACATAAACCCAGAGAGAAGTAAAACAATAATAAAGCGCTTCTACATAGTTGTAAATGGGTGTGTGTATATGTATGTGTGTGTGTCTGAGTGTGTGTAAATGCTTTTGTTTGCTGTAAATTATTCATAACGGTATTATCAGCTTTTCTGCGCGCTGCCTGGTTGATTAAATTGCTCGGCCAGGGCTGAGGGCCAAGGAAGAGCAACGAAAAGCTAATGATGCCACACAAACACACAATTGTGTGTGTGTGTATAAATAGCACACATACACACACACACGCACACATAATGGTCACTCGCTGTCTCTTTCATTCTACTCCCTCTATCTCCCTTTACCACGCAATTTTTCTGCACAATTTATCAACTCTTCTACTATGCGATTGTGTCTGCTGTGTCTGTGTGTGTGTGTTCGCTTGGTCAGGGACAATTGCACCAGCGTGCCATAATTATTAAAAAAAAAAAAAAAAAGAAAGAAAAAACAGCAACAACAACAAGGACAGAAGCAACAATTGAGATAATGAGCGCGAGCAGAGTAAAGCGAAAAGCGAAAGTGAAAAAATATCGCCAAGGTTGACAGACGAGTACTGGCGAGGGGTAGTTGTGGGAGCACGGGGTCAAAGGTTGAAGCCGCGCTGCAGTCTTTATCTGTGACACAGGGCAACAGCGAGACAACAATTTAACCAAGCGCTTTTGAAACATGCAAAAGTCTGAAAAATTAATGGCCCAAAAGGATGTCAACAACAGGAGCTTCGGTTAACCCCGTGCGAGGCGGCAACTGCGAGGCGGCAAGGGCGGCCTAGGTCTAAGGGGCGAGGCCTATCAATGACAATGGCATTAAATAAACCCAACAACGAAACGCAATGGCCAACAATTTGCAAAAGTTTATGCAACTTTTGTAACTTTAAACTTGAAACAAATTGTTGCGCAACACTTGAGCAATGCGGCAGAAGAGAAAATTCCAAGTGCAACTGGTGGTAAGTGCTAAAGGAAGTGCAAAAAGGAAGGAGAAAGAATGGACGGAAGGAGGTTTTACAAACTTAGAATTAGCTGCAAATAAACTGACCTTTTGTTGTGTGGCTATTATTGGAACTAGTTTATACTTGATGCCTTTCTGATTCGTAGAAGTAAACGTCTTATAAACTCCCAGAATCATTTATGTATGTATTGGATTGAATGTGACTGTTGTGTTCGCTTAAGACATTAAGATCATTTGCATAGACTCTTTGATAACTATTTGCTCATTTTACTGAGCTCCATTGTGCGAGCGTCAATCATATCGCTCCCTAACGATGTTCGGGAAATGAGCGCCACACGAATAGTTCAACCGAACATCATAACGAATAGAACCGAAGCCTCAGAGCGAGAGCTAGAGCGAGAGGGAGAGGGAGAGCGAGAGCGAGTGAGTACGATAGTTTTTTCGGTAGATCTCGTGAACAAATCGTGCAAGCTCAAACCGAAAATAATTATTTGCCTATGTGTTATACCTCTTATCTTATCTTTCACTATTTCTCTCTCCCTCTGTCATTTTATTTCTCTCTCAGTCACTCTCTCTCTCGCTTTTTTCTTACATGCAATTTTTTTCTACAACCGTTGGACATTGTTCCGCTTACTCAATTACCGTTATATCATTAAGAAATCCTTGTACTTGTTTTGCACTTGTTGCTCGTCTAGTTCATTGAACGCAGGCAACAATAACAATTATCGTGATGGGCCTTAAACTTGGCTAACTACCCTGTTTCCCTCATCCTCATCGCACGTCGCTTCTCGCACACTCACACACACGCCCTCACTGATTCACTCGCCTGACTGCCTTGGTTGCCAATCAACAGTCGAGTTATTGAACCCTTTGCAACTGCAATTAAAAGCCCAGACATTGAGGCAGCTCCTGTTGCTGTTTTTCGACTAGTTTGGCTTCTGCTAATCGTAAGAAAAAAATATTTGCCAACGCACGCACATTCGAATCAAATTTGTAGTTTTTTTTTGCTTTGTCCTTTTTTTTTATGACAACAATTAAAGTCAAATTGTTGCTGTGTCTCTGATTTTGTCTCCCCGCCTCCCTCGCACGCATATCTTGACTAGCATAGCTTAACGGTATTGCCCATGCAACGGCTCTCTTCTTATGTGTCGACTTGCCTGCGCTGTGGTGCGTGCTAATTGTTGAGTGCCTCCAACTTGACGAATGCATATGCGTCTATCTCGCTCTGTCTCACTCTAGCATGTGCGCTACGGGGCTGGCATTTAGCTATTGCATATGCAAAAGGCAGGCGAAAAAGGGCAAAGAAAAATAATGGCAGCAGCAGCAGCAGCAGCAGCCAGTGCTGCCAGACAGGCAAACTGGCACGTGAATCCATTATGCTGGCAGCCAATTATGTGCGTGTCTTTCCACTCAAAGCTCTTTCGCAGTGGGTCGTCGCTGGGTGTTGCCATACGCAATTCTAACTGTTTTCATCAGCAACAGTCATAATAGCAACAACAACAAGCAGCATAGCTGCAAAAGCCTTCAAATATGTTTTTAATGCAAACGACTTTGGCTTTTTTTGCACGGCCAAGGTGAACGCTGAGCGCGCTTGGTTAAAGGCAATGGCAAAGTTAATAAAACTACTTAAAGTTGAAAATCTTGACAATCTTTTAATGGATGTTATGGCGGATTGCAAATATATAACTGAGAGAGAGAGAGAGAGAGATAGAGTGAATTTTAATTTGATTTGATATGATTTGCTTTTTTTTTACGGAGATTTTGCTTTTAAGGAGAGATGTGCAATAGATTGAATACGCATAGAATAGCTCCACTTCATTTTGTTGAACTAGTTCAATAGCTGTTGAACTACATATGTACATTGTTCATTTCAGTTTTAGTGCTTTAGTTTATTTGCTTAGCATTAAGAGATAGCTTCACTCTGCGAGGGTAGTTTGATAAATTTGTTAGTTAACAAAGAAATTTGCGGATGTTAAAAGAAATTAATGTTTAGCTTTATTGTCATATCTTTGCCCACATATCTTCACATTTCCATAGATTAGCCTCATTAATAAAAAACTAAACTCCTTTAGGAATGTCGATAGACCCTAGAGAACCTGTTGTAGCGCCCAATGAAAATGCAAGCAGCTGAAGGCAATGTTTTGGTATGTTTAGAAGACAGAAGTAAAAGCGGATGTCAGTTCAACCTAATATACGAATGGCTGTCTCTCTGGCCGTTTGTCGCTTTGACTGCCGCCCTAAAAGCGCTTTAAATAAACAAACTAATAGCAAAAATCACGAAGCAATAGGCATGGTAATAACTGAACGGTATAAGTAAGAGTGAGCGAGAAAAGAGAGAAAGAGAGAGAGAGAGAGACAGGGGAGAGAGAGAGAGCGCCCGACCTGTCTGCTACTGTCTTCTGCAGGTCTATGGCAACCGGGGCCAACAATTTGCTACATGTGTATGTGTATAACCCGAATAAACAAACTAATAAAACATGCCCATGCCCTTTGGTAGACCAAAACCAAAAAAAAAAAAAAGAATAATATAAATAAAAAATAGCTGAAAGACTGAAGCTCAGAGAGAAGCAGCGAGGAGCTCTCCACAGGAGCAGCAGCAGCAGCAGCAGCAACAGCAAATCGAATTCTAATTGAAAACAAAACTGAATAGAAGAGCATTAAAATAAAATATAAAAATTAGATAACAGTCGAAGCGAACGAAAACGAGAAAGTCTTTCAATTGGGGTAAGTTCGAAAGCGAAAATTCGTTTGACCAATTGACTGAAAGGATTCGCTCTGGCAGGATAAGTAGACAACGATTATGCAACGCAGCTGGTTGCTTTGTTAAGTGTTTGAAATCATGTCCATGCCTATTGACGAATCGCTTGTGAACGAACAGCGATTATGAAACACAAACGTGGAAGCCAAGGTGCAGAGCAGCAGGACGACAGGAGCGACAGCACGTCCTGTGGCAGCTGGAGCTGGAGGTGGAGCAGGGCCAGGAGTAGGAGCAGGAGCAGCAGCTGGTGGAGCTGGAGCAGCTGCAGCGGCTACAATTGCCAGGCGACGCACACTGATGTCAATGGCAAAATGTCACGGTAGATCCATGCTAATCGATGAGCCTAACGAGCCACAACAACAACAACAACAGCAGCAACAACATCAACAACAAACACAACAACAACAAGTGCAACAAAACTATTTACCTCAAACATCTTTGCTGAAAATCGAACCGTTTGTTCCTAGCTTCAATCAACGTCTGCGCCGGCGTCCCATCGGTCGCTCCCACAGCACCTTAAGCCACAATGTCATACAAAAGAGAGCGGCAGCTATAGCCACCCAACCACCCACTGAGCTGCTGGTGGGCCACGGCCAATCACAGCAGCAGCTAAAGCGCAGCTATGCAGCAGCCGGTCAGTTGCGCAATCAACAGCGACTGCAACGTGTCACCGTCACCCGCCAACGCTCCAAGTCCACCTCCTCGTCGGCTGCCTCCAATCGGCCAGCAACGACTGCCACAACAGCGCCGGCTGTTGGTGCTGTGGTCAATGCTGCCACACCCCACACTCTGGTGGGCAGCACGGGTGGCACTTTGGTGAGTGGTGCGATTGTCACCCCACAACCAAATGGCATCTGTCGTATTCAACGGCTGGCCAAGGAGCGCGAAGAGCTGCCCGATCGCATTAACTATGATCGTCGGGGTCTAACTGCCATTCCCATATTCGAGCAGGAGCCCAATCTGCGACTCCTTTCGCTGCAGCACAATCTGATCAATACTTTTCACATTCCCAAGGAGCTGCCAGTGGTGCCAGTCCAGCAGCAGCAGCAACAGCCAACGCCACGGGAGAACCAGACGAACAATCAGAGTAAGTGTAGGGCGTAAGAGTATTGTAGATCAAAGAGCAACCTCATTAATGGATCCTCCCTGTGACACAACTTGCTCTTTAGATACCAACAACAAAGCTCCAGTCAGAGCAGCGTGCTGGACTGCGAGGACATCCTGGACCCTCACATTCGCGTCTCACAAGAGCCTTGAGCACTGTCAGCAACACTCAGAATGCATCACGTCTCTCGCCCAAGTCTGGCAGTCCCTGTTCCGGCAGTCCATTGACAACACAAGCATTGGCTATTAATGGATCACATCGGTCAAAGTTGACCAAGCGTGGATTCAACTATGGCCAGGCTCAGTTGACGCCGCCACCAGCGCTGCGGCTGCGACATGGCCTGGAGAAGTCAAAGAGCTTCGTATCGAACAGCCTGCAGGCCATGAAGCATCAGCATCAGTTGATGCAACGCCGCCAGCTGCTGAAGGCGCAAGCACTGCTCGCGGGCAGCCAACAGCTGCAGAGCTGCGAGGAGAGCAGTGCCATGAACAACAGCACACTCTCGCTCATTGGTGGCGAGGAGGAGGAGCCAGTGAGCATTGCCTCCAGCTCGCAGCTCGAGTTGAGCATTAAGAATAAGCAATTGAGCCTGAGCGCCAGCTATGGCATCATCTTCCATCAGCTCGTCTTTCTCGATCTCTACGACAATCAGATCGAACGCATTGCCAATCTGGATGGGCTGCCCGCGCTGTCGGTGCTGCTGCTTGGCAAGAATCGCATCACAGACATTGGTGGGCTTGCCTCGCTGAAGTCCACGCTGCGCGTCTTAGATCTGCATGGCAATAAACTCACCACTCTGGGCACCAGAATCAACTGCCTGCAGCTACTGAAGTCCCTCAATCTGGCTGGCAATCAGATCAGGCAAATCAATCAACAGGATTTCCAGGGTTTGCGCAATCTGCGTGAATTGAACTTGAAGCGTAATAAGCTGCGACGCATCAATGGCTTTCAGCATTTGGTGGCGCTCGAGAGGCTCTGGCTGTGCCACAATGAGCTGCACAAGGTGGACGACATGGCGAGCATTGCCCGAGCTGCTCGCCTCTTGGAGGTGACCATCGAAAATAATCCTGTCTCTCTGGCCGGTGATTGTGTTTCCTTTTTGGTTTCGCATTTGCCTTTGCTGCAATCGCTCAGCCAGATGCCCATCACGGAGCAAGTGCGTTGCGCTGCGCTCGCCTGGCGACAGCACAAAGAGCAGGCTCAAGCGACACATGGCAGCTCCGATGCTTATCACAGCAGTCGGCGGGAGGAGGTCATCTCGAATGCACGCACCAATTGGGAGTTGTTGCGGTCGCAGCAAACGCTGGGCAGACCCAAAGGTAAGCTGACCAGCGAGCTGGCCAAGATCAATGAGTCGAATGAGGCAGCTGTGTCCGAGGAGCCGGAACCGGAGCAGCCACAAGTGCAGCCTCGCGATGAGCTGGCTGAGCTGCAGGCTCTATTCAAGCTTCCACTCATAGCTGCTCAGAAACCCAAGCTGGATGAGGAGGATGCCTCCTCGGAGGCTTCTAGCCTGGGACCCAATGTGGACTCCTCTTCGAGCTGTTACAGCACGGATAACGAGGATGCAAGCAGGCAGCAGAAATCGGCCATCGATGAAAATTCCAATAAGCTACTTAGTCCAACAGCTCCACCTTCCACTCCGCAGCCAGCGCCTACGTCGCCTTCTCCGCCAGTTGATGGCGAGCGCCGGGCCTCGCCCACTCCTCCCGCTGTCATACTAACCCCACATGCCTGCAGCACATCTGTGAGTGCTGCCACGCCCCCGCCTCCGACCACGCAGACCCGAACGCCTCCGCCTACAACAGCAACAGCAACACTGCCACTGCCAGCCTCATCCGCCTCCAGTTCCTCGGCCACACGTCCAGGCAGCAGCAAGCAACGTCTGCGACAGACGCCCATCTCGCAGCAGCAACTGGGCTTACAATTGAATCGAGGTGCCAATCCCAGCAGCTCCAGGCGTTACATGACGGGCAGCTTGGTGCGCGCCCAGACCATCAGCAGCAGCAGCGCCAGCAATAGCAGCAGCTCCAACAGTGCGGGGCGAGCGAAGCAAAGCAACAACAACAACTCGAATCAGACGGGCAACAATATTGTTTCTTTGCCACAGAGCAAGGCGGGCACCACAGCTCCGCCTGCAGCAGCCACGCCCACAGGCACTAGCACGCCCACACCAAGCACTGCCATAACGGTATCAAAGCCCAGCGCCGCAGAGCGGGAGCGAGAGCAAGGCGGCGATTATCTAATTGAGATCTGTGGCCGATATTTAAATATCTATGGCCAGGGAGCGTTGCGTTTCATTGACAAACAATGGAATCCATCAAAGGCGAAACGATGTGCACACGCTCAATTTCAGCTACATTAACTTCAATAGCATTGTTTGCATGCTGGGCAGGATTAAGATACGATTTCCGCATGCTGAGCATTTCGTTTTCAGGGAGACAAATATAAGTTCTCTGGGTCAATTGAATGCCTTGGCTGAGCTACAGGGATTAACTTCGCTGGTCATCGATGTCGAAGGGAATATCATAACGAGCAAGCCATCGTGGAGAGCTTATGCCATCTATAGACTCTCTCACTGGGGACTGAAGCAGCTCAATGGCCAGGAGGTCACTGAGGCGGAGACAGAAGCTGCGAATGCCATGTATGCAGGTCTGTCCAATTTGGTGCTGTGGTCCATGCCTGATGGCATGCTGCAGCCGCTGCTGGCCCGACTGCGTCTGGACGAGAGTTGCACGGCTAGCAAGCTGTCGCCCAAGGAATGGCTGCAGCGTGCCGAGAATAAATCTCTACGCCATGTCGTGGGCAAGGAGGCTCTGCAGTGGAAGAAGACAACAGCCACGATGACGACTACTGGAGATGGTGGACTGACTGCCATGGCACCTAGTGCCAGGGATCGCGGTAGACAGCACTTTGCGCTAATCCTAGAGAACACCTGCAACGCCGTCGAGAAGCTGCACAAGCTGGAGACGCTCTGGCCCAGCATGCTGTTAGATATAGTTCGCAACACGCTGCTCGACTACGCACAGCTGGATGTCTATGTGCGCAATCTGATGGCTGAGCTAATGAAGTGAACTCCGCCGACTCGGAAATGGCCTGTGAAATCCGACTGGAAGACAGGAATAAATCTGAATATAAATCTAGAAATCTGGAGGCAGGAATCCTCTCTAATATCGCGTTCTAGTTGATTTGTTTTTAGACTTAAACGCTTCTTTAGTGGAGAATCAGTAAACGTAATTCCTATGATCCTAGGCATTTATCCAACAACTCATGTCAGGCGACAAGCCTGCATATAGTCCAATTTTTATATATATTTAACATTAAACTTAAACAATAAAAATTATAGATAAAACAAAACTTAACTTTGGTTGACCAAAGTTTGGATAAACTTTTGCAGAGTGCAGATTGTTCTTATCAAGGATTATCAGATAGTTTTTTAGATAGGAGTGTGAATATAGTTAGATAGTTAGGAACTGGCGGACAAACGGATATAGCTGATTAATTCAGTTCAGACATACGTATACATAAGATATTTAATTCCTATTATTTCCCTTAAATAATTACATTACCCTCTGCAAGAGCTTATTTCTTGAGCTACAGATGTTGCCGTAAACTACGACACATCCATGCAAATGCCATGCCATATATAACTAAATCCCAACCATAATCGAACCTTCGCCAAGCCCGTAAATGGCCTAACTAATATAGCTGATTATTTGGCCTCCGCTTTGTCCGCATCGTTGCTGTTCTTCGCCGACTTTTGCGCCTTTGGCAGTTTCTCTACATAGATGTTGAGTATGGCCTCGATGCCCGGATAGAGAACAAAATTAGTTGTGCGAATCTTCTTATCAATTAGGTACGATGTCACGGAGTCGGTATTGAAGGCAATGTCCATGGCATCGCTGTGATTAACCTTATCCAGCTGATTGCGTGCGACCTTAATTACGCAATTCTCAAACCCGTTGACTCTGATGCTCAGCTCAAGCTGGTAGGCGGCATCCACGTCAGGCCAGCGTTGTGCCAGCACATCCTCTGTCCACTGTAGTTCATCACACTCAGCATTGATGCGACCCGGTACAGAGACAAACTTCGACCACAGCTCGGAGGCAAAGTGAGGCGCAATTGGAGCCAGCATGATAATCTGTGCAGCCAAAGCTCGCTCAAACTCTTTGCCCAGTCGTTGAATGTGTTTGGGTGTGCGCTGTAAATGGAGAAGTTAAATCAGTTATGTTTACAAAGCGAAATTCTACCTACTCTTAGAGAATTTGTTAATCCCTGCATTTTGGATATGGCCACGCTCAGCTGATGCGCATGGCGATAGTTGAAGGTGGCGCCCTTCACATAGAAATTGCGTGCATCAAAGAGCTTTGCATCTTCAGCCTGAAATGCCTCACTAGCTGTGTCCACTGGCTCCGTTTGGAGCTGCTCCTCGCGAGCTGCCTTAAAGTCATCCAAGGTGAGCCACAAGCGCTTTTGCCAGTTAAGTATGCCAGGAAAGGCTGAAATGGTGGGAATTAAATATATTCATTGCATTTATAGTGAAAAGACAACTCACTGGCGCTCGACCAATTGCGATGCGATGTGGGTGCCACGTCTGCTAGAATAATCAGCCTGGCTGTATCCGTGCCGTATTCATTGAAGATATCATCCGGTTCGACACCATTCAACTTCGACTTGGACATCTTCTCCCAGCTCATAACCACAGGTTCCTTTGTCTCCTTTAGTAGCGCTTGATTCTTTTTCGGCATTCACTATCTCTACCTCCGACTCGCGAACATAGCGACCGCTGCCTTTGACTCTATAGGAGCGCGACATGACCATGCCCTGTACGAGCAGGCGAGAGAAGGGCTCCGAGGTGGGTGACAGGCCGCAGCTGTGCAGAAAGTGATTCATGAACCGCGCATAGTAAAGATGCAGTACCGCATGCTCTTTGCCTCCAATATACAGGTCCACAGGCATAAAATTGTTCGCTAGCTTGGCATCAAAGATTGCTTTTGAATTGTGGGCATCCAAATAGCGCAGATAGTACCAGGAGCTGTCCACAAAAGTGTCCATAGTATCGGTTTCTCGCTCTGCCCCGGATTGGCCACATTTCGGACAGTCGCAGCGCAGCGAATCCTTGCCAGCATCTCGCGGGGGCAGTGTAACGGGCAACTCTTGCTCAGGCACGGGCACAGCTCCACATTTGGGACAGTGTACAATGGGTATGGGTGTGCCCCAGTAGCGTTGACGTGAGATGAGCCAATCCTGTAGCTTGGAGGAAACACGATAGCCACCAACGTTTAGTCGACTGGCTGTCTGCACCACCTCTTTGCGCAGCTGCTCCCAGTTGCCCGGATTAATATGTTCCTCATCTTTGTTAGTGATGCAGAAAGCCAGTCCCAGACTGTCCCACAATTCACGATCCTCGGCGCGAAACGTAGGCGCAGCTAAGTAGACATCACAATCCGCTGGAAAAGTGGCCTCATCATTGAAAACCACCGGGATCGTAGTCTCCGCAAATGGGTTCTCCACGCTCAACTGATCTGCATTGTTCAGTTTCTTCAAATAATGTTTGGTGCGCAAGACAAGGAATGCGTGCGGATCCTTGAGATGCTCCGGATTAGAAGTCCAAACGCGTAGCAGATTCGAAGCAGAAGTTGGCAGTGTAAAGGCATAGCCATTGCACTCTCCAATCCAATGACGTTGCAGGTTTATAATATCGCGCCAATCGCGCAGTGTGGGATCATCGAGGCCGTCGAGCAGCTGTTTAGCATATGCGGTCGTGCGTATGAACCACTGTTTTAGCAGTTTCTTCTCCACTTTGGCACCAGAGCGCCAGGAGCAGCCATTGGCATCCACCTGCTCATCAGCAAGAACTGTTTTATCCACTGGATCCCAGTTAACTAGTGCTTCATTTTGATATGCTAGCCCCCGTTTGTGTAACATGAGAAACAAGCTTTGCGTCCATTTGTAGTACTCGGGACTGCTGGACGACAGCTCGTGTGCCCAGTCAAATGAGCAACCCAATCGTTCCAATTGTTGTTTCATTTGTGCGATATTCTTTTGTGTCCATTCAGCGGGCGCTACGCCTCGTTCATTCGCCGCATTCTCGGCAGGCAATCCAAATGAATCCCAGCCAATGGGCTGAAATACATTCTTGCCGCACATTCGCTGAAATCTAGCAACTGCATCGCTGATCGTATAAACGCGCACGTGCCCCATGTGCAAATTGCCTGAGGGATACGGAAACATAGACAGCACATAGTACTTATTTTGTACATCTTTAGTGTTAAAGTGTACATTGTTCATATGCTCATTCCAGTGCTTCTCAATGCGGTGCTTCAGCTCACTTGTAAGTTCTACTTGCTAAAATAGAAAACATTTGTTTATTTAGTTTAAATTTCATTTTGCGGTATACCTCACTGCCCGTGCAGCTTTGTGTCAACAGCCGACGGCACCAGTTCCATTTAAAGCCACGTAAAAAGTGACTGTGCCTCAGTGCCTGCATTTTGATTGTTTTAATTGATAAATTTCTACATAAACAGCAACTAGTTGTGCCGATCGTATTAAATAACAAATTGAAATGCGATGTGCAAAGCTAACAGCTGATTGGCTCTGTAGCGCTGCCATATCGCTGTATCTATGTAGCTGTGTACGCGCAAATTTTGGCGGGAGGCATTATTGACTGCGTGGCAACAACAAAAACAGGGCTGGAAGTTCCATAAAGCTTTTCGCTACTTTTTACGACTATCTGGCAGTTTGAGCGTTGCACTTTCGCCATAAATTGCAGACGTCATTTTTCACAAGCAGTGATAATTTTCTCGCGTAGTGAAAAAGTGAATTCTAGTACACAAAACTATTCAAAAAAGTGCAAAAATAGTTGCAAAAGATGGGCGATTCGCTGGACAACACCGATACATCGGTGGATCCAGCCGTTAATTTGTCCATAGCCAACTATGATGCATTTGCAAATTATTTGCGCAAAGCTGTGACCATTTTGCTGCCGGAGGAGGATGTTGTGCCGGAATCGCTTAATAATGCTTTAAATGATCCAGTAAATCAGGAGACCATACGCAAGTTTCTGTCTGATCCGCAAGTGCAGGCGCTGTATGTGCAGCGTAATTGCATAAAAGGTTAGCAAATTATTTTCTTAAGTTATTTGAGCTCAAACAAAATGGCGACGCCCGGTTGGAAAATAATTCTAATTGGAATTGGAAACATCTAAAACATGCTGCAAAGGATAACATATTTGTAGTATATTCAAGTAATTTGGTTATCTGAAATTTGCATACGCAACAATGTTGTTAAAAATCAATTGCCAATTGTGTTCTTCATGTTTTTCATGTCTTGCCTATGCGCATGACGTCATGGCAGCTGACTCAGAAGTAACTTTCATAGTTTCAAAATACAGGTTGATGTATGTGGTTAGCATAAGTGACGTCATTACCGTAAATTATATTGAGAAATATTTCAGCTGGAAAGAAATCTATTGTTTGTTTCTTCGTTGATAGCCCATTATAACTAAAATCTTTTCATTTAATAATGGTATTTTCATTATTTATATGCACATCTGTTGATTTTTATTACCACCTCTGGAACATATGAATAGAACCGTCAGAGGAAACAGACATAAAATTAGTGTGTTCCACTCAAACCTAGTATATGTTCGGATCTCTTACAAGTCAGGTAGTCTATGCTGCTGTTAGGGTTGTTACGTGTGCACGTTGTATATGTGACGTCAACTGTGAACGTTATCAAACTAGTTTTACAACCTTATAGCTATGTTGACCATGCGCAGCAAGCAGCTGCGCAGTGCTGCCAGCCTGTTGCGCGCATTAGTGTGGCCAGATGTTGTGCTGTTTGCCGGTTTGCCGTATTGTAAACAAAGCAACAGCTGTTTTTCGATTTGTTTGCGGAAACGAAACGACCTTGAGCCCGCTCGCATGTACATTTCATTGACTCGCGACTTTGAACGATGCCTCGTATCAGGGTCAGTCTGTGTGGGAGCAACGCACGCTCAAGGTTCAGACCTTGAGTGCATGAAATTTGAAGGTTTCACCTTGGCCGCTGAATTTTCGAAGGTTATCACCTTGGTAATGAATGTATGTGTCAGTGACATTGGGGGTGCGTCATTGAACAGCAAAGTCAGATAATACTTATGCATTGAGTGAAATGTGGGTGAAGGTGATAACTTGGTAAAACGCCGAACAGCACACTTACTCACTCTCACTTTCTATCTATAACACAGAGGATGACAGCGAACAGCCGGCAGAAGGTGAGGAGGAGAAGGAACAGGTGTCTTATCAAATAAGCAACGATGTACACTTCACCAACAGCCGTATGGCTTCTCTGGCGTGTATTAAGCGTGGCATGGTCGTCGAAGCTGACAAGTCGATTCACTCGCAGCTTGCGTTTGATTAACTTCTCGGACGGTTCACCCTATGAGACGCTTCATGCGTTCATTAGCAAATCTTTGGCACCGTACTTCAAGTCTTATGTCAAGGAGTCTGGGCGTGCTGATCGCGATGGCGATAAGATGGCACCATCGGTGGAGAAGAAGCTGGCGGAGTTGGAGATGGGTCTACTGCACTTGCAGCAGAACATTGATATTCCAGAGATTACGTTGACTGCCCATCCGGTGGTGAATCAGGTCATACGCAAGTGCGCCGAAGAGAACCATAAGGCCAAGGTGGTTGACTTTGGTGACAAGGTGGAGGATTCGTCGTTTCTCAATCAGCTGCAAAACGGCGTGAATCGTTGGATTACCGAGATCAAGAAAGTAACCAAGTTGAATCGTGATCCCGGTTCCGGCACCGCGCTGCAGGTAAGCAACTACATAAGAAAGCACTATTTGTTATTGATCTATGTTTCTTCTGCAGGAAATTTCATTTTGGCTGAATCTGGAGCGTGCATTGTATCGCATCCAGGAGAAACGCGAGTCCCCAGAAGTTGCCCTTACTCTGGACATACTGAAACATGGCAAACGCTTCCATGCAACGGTTTCGTTCGACACGGACACGGGGCTAAAGCAGGCTTTGGCCACTGTGGCCGATTATAATCCTCTAATGAAGGATTTCCCAATTAATGATCTACTATCAGCAGACAGAGCTGGAAAAGATTCGTCCAGCCGTGCAGCAGATCTTTTCTCATCTGCGTAAAGTGCGTAACACTAAGTATCCCATTCAGCGCTGTTTGAAGCTCATCGAGGCCATCTCGCGAGACTTGTCGCAGCAGTTGCTCAAGGTGCTTGGCACTCGCCGGCTGATGCATATTCCCTTTGATGAGTTTGAGCGTGTGATGAATCAGTGCTTCGAGATCTTTAGTTGCTGGGACGATGAATATGATAAGTTGCAGGGTCTATTGCGTGACATTGTGAAGAAGAAGCGTGACGAGCACCTGAAGATGGTGTGGCGCGTGTCTCCGGCTCATAAGAAGCTGCAGACGCGCATGGAGCATATGCGAAAGTTCCGCAGGCAGCACGAACAGCTGCGTACTGTGATTCTACGTGTACTGCGACCCACTAAGC
This sequence comes from Drosophila antonietae, assembly GCA_030914385.1. Taxonomy (NCBI): domain Eukaryota; kingdom Metazoa; phylum Arthropoda; class Insecta; order Diptera; family Drosophilidae; genus Drosophila; species Drosophila antonietae. Next base: position 4,080,718 of record JAUESO010000612.1, on the reverse strand, counting down.
AGGCGGCTAATGATGATGGCAGTGCAGTCGAAACCAAGCAGCCGTATAGCCTGGATGCCGCCGATGCTAATGCCATTGAAGAGGTCAACTTGGCCTACGAGAATGTCAAAGAAGTGGATTGCTTGGACATTACCAAGGAGGGATCCGAGGCCTGGGAGGCAGCTGTCAAGCGCTATGAAGAGAAGATAGGTAAATGCAATAATTTAAACTTAATTTGAACCGATTTTAATTGTGCTTTACTATCTGCAGATCGTGTGGAAACCCGCATCACGGCGCATCTGCGCGATCAGCTTGGCACCGCAAAGAATGCAAACGAGATGTTCCGAATTTTCTCGCGTTTCAATGCATTGTTTGTGCGTCCGCACATTCGTGGCGCCATTCGTGAGTACCAAACGCAGCTGATCCAGCGTGTTAAGGACGACATCGAAGCACTGCACGAAAAGTTTAAGGTGCAATATCCGCAGAGCAAGAGTTGTCGCTTATCGTCGGTTCGTGATCTGCCGCCAGTGGCAGGTTCTATCATTTGGGCGCGTCAAATCGACAATCAGCTTACCATGTATCTGAAGCGTGTCGAGGATGTGCTGGGCAAAGGCTGGGAGACCCACATCGAGGGCCAGAAGCTGAAGGCCGATGGCGATAGTTTCCGCGCCAAATTGTCTATCTCTGAAGTGTTCCATGAGTGGGCCCGCAAAGTTCAGGAGCGAAATTTCGGCAGCTCCGGGCGAATCTTTACTATTGAATCAACTCGTTCCCGCATTGGTCGTGGCAATGTTTTGCGTCTACGCGTCAACTTTTTGCCGGAGATAATAACGTTGGCCAAGGAAGTGCGTAACATCAAGAACCTGGGTTTCAGGTGAGTTAAATGTGCATCGAATTAAATATTTATATATAAAATTCTTTCTTTGTTTATTTTAGAGTTCCGCTTACCATTGTCAACAAGGCTCATCAGGCCAATCAGATTTATCCCTATGCTATATCCCTGATTGAAAGCGTTCGCACCTACGAACGCACTTTGGAGAAGGTAATATATGGTTATTTAGCTTACACACTGCACCACCACACCACCACCATCATCAATCAACACAGAACCACCATCATCAAAGCTATAGCATTCGCTCTGTTTACTTTTTTGAATGCATATGTCTAATTAAACAAGCTTAAACTTGATAAAAAGTTGTGTAATTCATAGAACTAGAGGTCTACAATATATATGTGTAATGTAGATGTTCTTGATCTATTGCAAAAGCTAAGCTAATATCTGTGCAAATGCTTCAATTCTCAAAAGTTCATTAATTTATGTTAATTTACTCTATTACTTATTTAAATTTTGTGTGAAAAACTTTAGACATATGCATCATTTCCAATCGGAAATTTAGCTTTGTTTTTTGCATTGCTTTACGGCTGGCGTGCAGCTTGAATTTTGTTATCGACACCACTCAACAAGACACCCACAGACACAGTTCACCACTTACATAGACAACATAGTACAACCTATTTTTAAATCAACCAAAATACCAACAACCTTTCTTTCATGCAGCTTAATAATAGGAGTCTAGCACTAAATTCAGTATTCAAGGTAGTGTTGTTTGTGCCGCTCCCAAAAAGTTATTGCTCCACTGTTTATTATTGTTCAAGTCCCGCATGCATTAGTTAGAATCCACTTATACCTTAGCATTATAAATTGATATATACTAATTTGATTTTGACTTCCATACAGATCGAAGATCGTGCTAGCATTGTACCTCTCGTCGCTGGACTGCGCAAAGAGGTCTTGAATCTGGTCTCTGAGGGAATTGGTTTGATCTGGGAATCGTATAAATTGGATCCTATGTGCTTCGCCTGTCTGAGTGTGTAACACAGTTCCAGGAGAAGGTAAGGAGTGCAAGTTTTATAAAAGGAAATTTCTAAATTGTCTTAATTTAGGTGGATGACTTGCTAGTGGTGGAGGAGCAGCTAGATGTGGATGTACGCTCGCTGGAAACATGCCCCTACAGCGCGGCTACTTTTGTGGAAATCCTTTCCAAGATTCAGCATGCTGTTGATGATTTATCGCTGCGTCAATACTCCAATCTGAGTGTATGGGTTACTCGTCTAGATGAAGAGGTAGAGAAGAAGCTAGCTTTACGCCTGCAGGCGGGTATTCAAGCCTGGACAGAGGCTTTGACGGGCAACAAGAAGGAAGTGGACACCTCTATGGACACAGACGCTCCAGCACAGCCTACGCACAAGTTGGGCGGCGAGCCACAGGTGCAGAATGCTGTGCACGAAATACGCATCACCAATCAACAGATGTATCTGTATCCCTCGATTGAGGAGGCTCGGTTCCAGATCATGCAGCAGTTCTTTGCCTGGCAGGCAATTGTCACCTCGCAGGTACGTTTGCAGAGCACACGCTATCAGGTCGGCCTCGAGAAGCCTGTCTCGCAAACCTATCGTAATCTGCTAACTAAGCTGCCAGATGGCAAGGTACTGGAGAATGCTTATGGCGCAATTGAGCACAAGATCAGCGAAGTGCGCAACTATGTGGATGAATGGCTACGTTATCAAAGCCTTTGGGATCTACAGGCGGACACATTGTACGGTCGCTTGGGTGAGGATGTGAATCTCTGGATCAAGTGCCTCAATGACATCAAGCAGTCGCGCACCACCTTTGATACCTCGGACACGCGTCGCGCTTATGGCGCCATCATCATCGATTACGCTAAGGTGCAGGCCAAGGTGACGCTGAAGTATGATTCGTGGCACAAGGAGGCGTTGGGCAAGTTTGGTACCCTGTTGGGCACAGAGATGACCACGTTCCACAGCAAAGTGTCCAAGTCGCGAACAGATTTGGAAATGCAGAGCATTGAAGCGGCAAGCACCTCGGATGCGGTCAGCTTTATTACATATGTGCAGTCTTTGAAGAAGGATATGATTGCCTGGGACAAGCAGGTGGAAGTGTTCCGCGAGGCTCAGCGTATTTTAGAACGTCAACGTTTCCAGTTTCCCAACAATTGGTTGCATGTGGACAACATCGAGGGCGAGTGGTCTGCTTTTAATGAAATAATCAAGCGAAAGGACACGGCCATTCAGACACAAGTAGCAAGCCTTCAGGCAAAGATTGTGGCCGAAGACAAGGCCGTGGAGACTCGCACCGTAGACTTCCTCAATGACTGGGAGAAGACCAAACCCACCGGTGGCAAAATACGCCCTGATGATGCTCTACAGCAACTGCAAATCTTTGAGAGTAAGTACTCGCGTCTTAAGGAGGAACGCGACAATGTGGCCAAGGCCAAGGAGGCGCTTGAGCTGCAGGAATCGGCTGTTCCCAACAACAGTGCCGAGCGCATGAATGTGGCTCTCGAAGAGCTCCAGGATCTGCGTGGCGTCTGGAGCGAACTATCTAAGGTGTGGACCCAGATCGACGAGACGCGCGAGAAGCCATGGCTCTCAGTGCAGCCCCGTAAGCTCCGTCAGCAACTGGAAGCTATGATGGCGCAACTAAAGGAACTGCCCGCTCGTCTTCGCATGTACGAATCCTACGAGTATGTGAAGAAGCTTATACAGAGCTACATCAAGGTTAATATGCTGATTGTGGAGCTGAAGTCGGATGCTTTGAAGGAGCGTCACTGGAAACAGTTGACCAAGCAGCTACGTGTTAACTGGGTCATCTCCGATCTGACATTGGGTCAAGTGTGGGATGTCAATTTGCAGAAGAATGAGGGTATTGTCAAGGATATCATTTTGGTCGCCCAGGGTGAGATGGCGCTAGAAGAATTCTTGAAGCAAGTGCGCGAGTCTTGGCAAAACTATGAACTGGATTTGATCAACTATCAGAACAAGTGCCGCATCATTCGCGGCTGGGACGATCTGTTCAATAAGGTTAAAGAGCACATTAACTCAGTAGCCGCCATGAAACTGTCGCCCTACTACAAGGTCTTCGAGGAGGAAGCTCTCACTTGGGAAGAAAAGCTGAATCGCATTAACGCCCTGTTCGACGTATGGATTGATGTGCAGCGTCGATGGGTTTATCTGGAGGGTATCTTCTCTGGCAGTGCAGACATTAAGACATTGCTGCCCGTTGAGACTTCTCGTTTCCAGAGCATTAGCTCTGAATTCTTGGGTCTGATGAAGAAGGTGACCAAATCGCCAAAAGTCATGGATGTGCTCAATATCCCGGCCGTACAGCGTTCACTGGAACGTCTTGCCGATCTGCTAGGCAAGATTCAAAAGGCTTTGGGCGAATATCTCGAGCGTGAACGTACGTCATTCCCGCGCTTTTACTTTGTGGGTGACGAGGATCTGTTGGAGATTATTGGCAATAGCAAGAACATTGCACGCCTGCAAAAGCATTTCAAGAAGATGTTTGCCGGAGTCGCTGCCATCCTGTTGAACGAGGAGAACAATGTCATCTTGGGCATATCGTCGCGTGAGGGCGAGGAGGTGCACTTCATCAATCCCGTATCTACTGTGGAGCATCCCAAGATCAACGAGTGGCTATCGCTGGTGGAGAAACAAATGCGTTTTACGCTTGCCTCGTTGTTGGCTCAGGCTGTTCAGGATATCAAGCAGTTCCGGGATGGCAAAATTGATCCACAGAAATACATGGAATGGTGCGATAAGTATCAAGCTCAGATTGTTGTGCTAGCTGCCCAGATCCTCTGGTCTGAGGACGTGGAGGCTGCCTTGCAGCAGGCTTCCGAAAACAATAATTCCAAGCCCATGCAACGCGTCCTTGGCAATGTTGAAAACACATTGAATGTTCTGGCCGATTCTGTGCTGCAGGAGCAGCCGGCTCTACGTCGTCGCAAACTGGAGCATCTAATCAATGAGTTTGTGCACAAGCGCACAGTCACTCGACGCCTGATTACCAATGGTGTGACTTCACCAAAGTCGTTCCAATGGCTGTGTGAGATGCGATTCTACTTTGATCCACGACAGACGGAAGTTCTGCAGCAGCTGACTATTCATATGGCCAATGCGCGATTCTTCTACGGATTTGAGTATCTGGGCGTGCAGGATCGTTTGGTCCAAACGCCACTCACGGATCGTTGCTATCTGACCATGACTCAAGCGCTGGAATCACGTCTGGGCGGTTCACCTTTTGGTCCCGCGGGCACGGGTAAAACAGAGTCCGTTAAGGCGCTGGGCAATCAACTGGGTCGCTTTGTGCTCGTTTTTAATTGCGACGAAACCTTTGATTTCCAGGCCATGGGCCGCATCTTTGTTGGTCTGTGCCAAGTGGGCGCCTGGGGCTGTTTCGATGAATTCAATCGCTTGGAAGAGCGTATGCTCTCTGCCTGTTCACAGCAGATCCAAACAATTCAGGAAGCACTCAAATACGAGATGGACAGTAACAAGGAGAGCATCACAGTCGAGCTTGTGGGCAAACAAGTGCGCGTATCCCCAGATATGGCCATTTTCATAACCATGAATCCGGGCTACGCTGGTCGTTCCAATTTGCCTGACAATTTGAAGAAACTCTTCCGCTCACTGGCTATGACAACACCTGATCGTCAGCTCATCGCCGAGGTTATGCTCTTCTCGCAAGGCTTCCGTTCCGCCGAAAAGTTGGCATGCAAGATTGTGCCCTTCTTCAAGCTCTGTGATGAGCAGTTGTCCAATCAAAGTCATTACGACTTTGGCTTGCGTGCACTGAAGTCAGTGCTCATCTCTGCAGGCAACGTGAAGCGTGATCGCATTATGAAGATCAAAGAGCAGATGCGTCAACGTGGCGAGGAGAACATCGATGAGGCTTCAGTGGCTGAGAATCTGCCCGAACAAGAAATCCTTATACAGTCGGTGTGCGAGACAATGGTGCCCAAATTGGTGGCCGAGGATATTCCATTGCTCTTCTCGCTGCTCAGCGATGTCTTCCCCAATGTGGGCTACACACGCGCCGAGATGAAAGGCCTCAAGGAAGAGATTCGTAAAGTGTGCCAGGAGGATTATCTGGTCTGCGGCGAAGGCGATGAACAGGGTGCCGCCTGGATGGAAAAGGTAAGTGTGGCCTGGCCACTAGTTATTCTTTTACATTAACATTCGATTCACCTTACACACGCTTACTAACCACTACTAAAAAGGGACTCGGCTCCACTTGGGTCGACAAAGTAACTAATTTTATTTTCAATACATGTTCAATGACATTCTTTTAATCTAATATTGTGCTCCAATTCAGGTGCTGCAACTCTATCAAATATCCAATCTCAATCATGGCCTCATGATGGTTGGTCCTTCGGGCTCTGGCAAATCTACGGCCTGGCGTACACTGCTTAAAGCTCTGGAGCGTTTCGAAGGCGTTGAAGGTGTTGCTCACGTAATCGATCCCAAGGCTATTTCCAAGGAGGCGCTCTATGGTGTTCTCGATCCGAATACACGCGAATGGACTGACGGCTTATTCACCCATATACTGCGTAAGATTATTGACAATGTCCGTGGCGAGATTAACAAGCGCCAATGGATCATATTTGATGGCGACGTTGATCCTGAGTGGGTGGAAAATCTCAACTCTGTGCTTGATGACAACAAGTTGCTGACATTGCCCAACGGCGAACGCCTTTCGCTTCCACCTAACGTGCGAGTCATGTTTGAGGTGCAGGATCTGAAGTTTGCAACGCTTGCTACAGTCTCCCGTTGCGGCATGGTCTGGTTCTCGGAGGATGTTCTATCTACGGAGATGATCTTTGAAAATTATTTGTCACGTTTGCGCAGCATTCCATTGGAGGATGGCGACGAAGACTTTGTTGGTGTGATGAAGACCACCAAGGACAAGGAGGAAGAGGTGTCGCCCTCGTTGCAGGTGCAACGGGACATTGCCTTGCTGTTGCAGCCCTTCTTCTCGGGCGATGGCATTGTTGTACGCACTCTGGAGTATGCCATGGATCAAGAGCATATCATGGACTTTACACGATTGCGAGCACTCAGCTCTCTCTTCTCTATGCTCAATCAGTCGGCACGCAATGTGCTCAATTTTAATGCACAGCATCCGGACTTCCCATGCTCTGCAGATCAGTTGGAGCAATATATACCCAAGGCTCTCGTTTACTCGGTGCTTTGGTCGTTCGCTGGCGATGCTAAGCTCAAGGTACGCATCGATCTGGGAGACTTTGTGCGCAGTGTGACAACTGTGCCGCTGCCAGGTGCCGCCGGAGCTCCGATCATTGATTACGAAGTGAGCATGAATGGTGAATGGGTGCCATGGAGCAATAAGGTGCCCGTAATTGAGGTGGAGACCCACAAGGTTGCCTCGCCCGATATTGTGGTGCCCACGCTGGATACGGTGCGTCACGAATCGCTGCTCTACACTTGGCTAGCCGAGCACAAACCCTTGGGTAAATAAACAAAACATAGATAGTAATTCAATAAAAATATAATAATTTCTTTTTCACATAGTTCTCTGCGGTCCACCTGGCTCTGGCAAGACCATGACGCTCTTCTCTGCATTGCGAGCTCTACCCTGACATGGAAGTGGTTGGCCTCAATTTCTCGTCGGCTACAACACCCGAGCTGCTGCTTAAGACGTTCGACCATTATTGCGAGTACCGCAAGACACCAAATGGCGTCGTGCTCTCCCCTGTGCAGATTGGCAAGTGGTTGGTGCTATTTTGTGACGAAATCAATTTGCCGGACATGGATTCGTATGGCACTCAGCGTGTCATATCGTTCTTGCGCCAGCTGGTGGAGCACAAAGGCTTCTATCGTGCTAGCGATCAGGCTTGGGTTTCGTTAGAGCGCATTCAGTTCGTAGGCGCTTGTAATCCGCCTACAGATCCGGGTCGAAAGCCTCTCTCACATCGCTTCTTGCGTCATGTGCCCATCATTTATGTGGACTATCCTGGAGAGACGTCGCTCAAACAGATCTACGGCACCTTCTCGCGTGCCATGCTGCGTTTAATGCCAGCACTCCGTGGCTATGCAGAGCCACTCACCAATGCCATGGTGGAATTCTATCTGGCGTCCCAGGATCGTTTCACACAGGACATGCAGCCGCACTATGTATATTCACCACGTGAAATGACACGTTGGGTACGCGGTATCTGTGAAGCCATAAGACCCTTGGACTCGCTGCCCGTGGAGGGCTTGGTACGTCTATGGGCTCACGAGGCATTGCGTCTGTTCCAGGATCGTCTGGTAGATGATTCAGAACGTCGCTGGACTAATGAAAACATTGATCTCGTTGGCCACAAGCACTTCCCTGGCATCAATCAAGAGGAAGCACTACAAAGACCCATTCTCTACAGCAATTGGCTATCGAAGGATTATATGCCGGTGAATCGCGAAGAGTTGCGTGACTATGTACGTGCGAGACTAAAGGTCTTCTATGAGGAGGAGCTCGATGTGCCCCTCGTGCTATTTGACGAGGTTCTCGATCATGTACTTCGTATCGATCGTATTTTCCGCCAGCCACAGGGTCATCTGTTGCTCATTGGTGTGTCTGGCGCCGGCAAGACGACGCTGTCACGCTTCGTAGCCTGGATGAATGGCCTGTCTATATTCCAGATCAAGGTGCACAACAAATATACGAGCGAAGACTTTGACGAGGATCTGCGCTGCGTGCTACGCCGCTCTGGTTGTAAGGACGAGAAAATCGCCTTCATATTGGACGAATCGAATGTGCTCGATTCTGGATTCCTCGAACGCATGAACACTTTGTTGGCCAACGGGGAAGTACCTGGCCTCTTTGAGGGCGACGAGTACACTACCCTGATGACACAGTGCAAGGAAGGCGCTCAGCGTGAAGGTCTCATGCTCGATTCCAGTGATGAGTTGTACAAGTGGTTCACACAGCAGGTGATGCGTAATTTGCATGTTGTCTTCACCATGAATCCCTCAACGGATGGCCTCAAGGATCGCGCAGCCACTTCACCTGCTTTGTTCAATCGTTGTGTCCTCAATTGGTTCGGTGACTGGTCAGACTCAGCTCTGTTCCAAGTGGGCAAGGAGTTCACCACGCGTGTCGACCTCGAGAAGCCCAACTGGTCGCCACCGGACTTCTTCCCCTCTGTGTGCCCATTGGTGCCCGCCAATCCCACACATCGTGATGCTGTCATTAACAGCTGCGTCTATGTTCACCAGACTCTTCACCAGGCCAACGCTCGTTTGGCTAAGAGGGGAGGACGCACCATGGCAGTTACTCCACGTCATTACTTGGACTTTATCCATCATTTTGTCAAACTGTACAATGAAAAGCGTAGCGATCTGGAGGAGCAGCAGTTGCATTTGAACGTGGGTCTCAACAAGATTGCCGAGACCGTGGAGCAGGTGGAGGAGATGCAGAAATCGCTCGCAGTCAAGAAACAGGAGTTGCAGGCAAAGAACGAAGCAGCCAATGCGAAGTTGAAGCAAATGTTCCAGGATCAACAAGAGGCGGAGAAGAAGAAGATACAGTCTCAAGAAATACAAATACGTCTAGCCGATCAAACGGTCAAAATCGAAGAGAAGCGCAAGTATGTGATGGCAGATCTGGCCCAGGTGGAACCGGCTGTTATCGAAGCACAGCAAGGTAAGTTTTTCGGATACCAGGGGGCGGGAGGGATGAGATATTTAGACTATAACTACTATGTATTGCCTATAAGTCTAGCTATAATACTTTTATGCTAATATTTAAATCGATACTTCCACACACACAAACACCAAACACCAATTTATACACAAACACTACTCGCACAATTGTTAGCCGTTAGCTCGATTAAAAAGAAACACCTGGCCGAGGTGCGTTCGATGGCAAATCCGCCCGCTGTAGTAAAACTGGCTCTGGAATCGGTCTGCGAGCTGCTCAATGAGAGTGCCACAGATTGGAAGGCCATACGTGGCATACTCGTTAAAGACAGTTTCATATCGTCGATTGTTAACTTGGAGACAGATAAGATCACGTACGCAACTCTCAATATCTCTATATGCCACCCGATATCTGATACATAAATATATATAGCCATCATTTTATCACATTTATCACTTAACGTCAATTCATCTCAGGTTGTTGTGCCGTATTGTGACACTAATTGGCATCATATGTCTCCATATATATATATATATATTTATATAAATATTATATAACATAACTAAACAACTGCAATATATTTCTATATATATAATCATATATCTACTACCACTACTACTACACATACACACATACACACACACACGCAAACACTCTGCATACGCAATGCACCGGCAAATATCTTAACTTACAATATATATTTTATATATAACCTTAAACATGATATATAATATTATGTGTATAAGTTGTAAACTAAAGATAAAGTCGTTAAGATTTGTTGATTAATTCACGTTACCGAAAGCAGGACCATAGGGGGCAATATTCTAGATCTTATGGTCTGTTTAACATGGACTTTTCCAGGATAAAGCAAATGGTGATCCAAAGATCAATTCTAGGCGAAAAGAGAATGCAAAGATATTATAGAAAACATTAGTGAACTTATATCAGAGTAGTAATTTCTTTAAAGTAATTTATGTTGTGTTAGGTTTAAAATTGTTTTCAAATATACTCTTACATATATATAGGCTTGTCCGTTGTTGTCTGTTTGTGGATTTGATTAAAGTTTTTAGGTTCTTGATAACTTAAAATACTCAGCATTAATGCAGTCTACAGTAAACCAACTATGCTTTTTAATCCTTATTACATTATGATATCTACATTGTCATATCCTGGAATAGCCCATATATCTAAAAACGTTTATTGTATTAAACACAAACAAAACGTAATATTCGTTAGGCTAGTTTGTACGAGTTTAACAGTTAAGTGCCAATATCGTTGTGCTGCATATCGTTTATAATAATTCTGATCCTTCATGTTAACCCAACCACCAAATCAACCAAATCGAAACACCAATAGCTGTGAAGTCTATACGCAAACAGCAACTCGTTGAGGTGCGAACAATGGCGAATCCACCGTCGGTGGTTAAATTGGCACTCGAGTCGATTTGCCTGCTGCTGGGCGAGAATGCGACCGATTGGAAATCGATACGCGCAGTGATAATGCGTGAAAATTTCATTAATTCAATTGTATCTAACTTCGGTACCGAGAACATAACGTAAGCATGAAACAAATTTTACATTTTGTTTTCCTTTTTTGTTCTCGAATTGATTTTTAATTTTTCCTTAATTTTTTTTTTTTTTTAATGAAGAGTAGAAATTTGATTTTTGAGATTTGTTTCTCCCGTAGTTTTTGTGAATGATTAAGCGAGCTGCGTTGTCTGTAAATATTATTTATGTTGCTCCTAATCTTTATTATATTAACTGGTAATTGGCTTTAATTTGTAATAAATTTTCATTGTTTTTCTTTTTTATTTAATTGGTTTTGGTTAAATTTTCGCGTTGATAAATAATAACAAACTGCTTTGCTTGCTCAATTCATACCAAATAACCCGAATAGTGACAAAAGTAAATAACAGTTATTAATCTGTGATCTATGATTAATTTTGAAATTATACAGCGATGAGGTTCGGGAGAAGATGAAGTCGAAGTACCTCAGTAATCCCGACTACTAACTTTGAGAAGGTGAATCGTGCGAGTATGGCTTGTGGTCCCATGGTGAAATGGGCCATAGCACAGGTAATTATTGTACAGTATTGATATATAAGCTGATTTCTAATCTTTTAATGTTTTCCAGATTGAATACGCAGACATGTTGAAGCGCGTGGAGCCATTGCGTGAGGAACTGCGCTCATTGGAAGAGCAGGCCGATGTGAATTTGGCTAGCGCACAGGAGACCAAAGATCTAGTGGAGCAGCTGGAACGCAGCATTGCTGCTTATAAGGAGGAATACGCTCAGCTTATTTCCCAGGCGCAGGCCATCAAAACTGATCTGGAGAATGTGCAGGCCAAGGTGGATCGCTCGATTGCGCTGCTCAAGAGCTTGAACATTGAACGGGAACGCTGGGAGTCCACCAGCGAGACATTCAAATCTCAAATGTCTACCATTGTAGGCGATGTGCTGCTGTCGGCAGCCTTTATAGCGTATGGCGGCTACTTTGATCAGCATTATCGTCTTAATCTGTTTACGACCTGGTCACAGCATTTACAATCGGCGAGCATTCAATACCGCGCGGACATTGCACGCACAGAATATCTGTCCAATCCGGACGAGCGTTTGCGCTGGCAAGCGAATGCCTTGCCCACGGATGATCTGTGCACGGAGAATGCGATCATGCTGAAGCGTTTCAACCGCTATCCGTTGATAATTGATCCCTCGGGACAGGCCACAACGTTCCTGCTGAATGAGTATGCCGGCAAGAAGATAACGAAGACCTCCTTCTTGGACGATTCATTCCGCAAGAATCTGGAATCGGCTCTGCGTTTCGGTAATCCATTGCTGGTACAGGATGTTGAGAATTATGATCCCATATTGAATCCGGTGCTTAATCGTGAGCTGCGCCGCACTGGCGGTCGTGTTCTCATCACGTTGGGCGATCAGGACATCGATTTGTCGCCATCCTTTGTCATCTTCCTGTCGACTCGTGATCCAACTGTTGAATTCCCGCCCGACATTTGCTCGAGGGTGACCTTTGTTAACTTCACAGTGACTCGCAGCTCGTTGCAATCGCAGTGCTTGAACCAAGTGCTTAAGGCTGAGCGCCCAGATATTGATGAGAAACGTTCTGATCTATTGAAGCTTCAAGGCGAGTTCCGTCTACGTCTGCGTCAGCTGGAGAAGAGTCTGTTGCAGGCACTGAATGATGCCAAGGGCAAGATTCTGGATGACGATTCGGTCATCACAACTTTGGAGACACTCAAAAAGGAGGCCTACGACATCAACCAGAAGGTGGATGAGACGGACAAGGTGATAGCTGAGATTGAGACGGTGTCGCAACAGTATCTGCCACTCTCTGTGGCTTGCAGCAACATGTATTTCACGATGGACAGCTTGAACCAGGTCCACTTCCTCTACCAGTACTCGCTGAAGATGTTCCTCGACATATTCTCAACCGTGCTGTACAACAATCCCCGGCTCGAAGGCCGCACCGATCACTCGGAGCGTTTGGGCATCGTGACCAGGGATCTGTTCCAGGTGTGCTACGAGCGTGTTGCTCGTGGTATGTTGCACAACGATCGTCTTACCTTTGCGCTGCTCATGTGCAAGATTCATCTTAAGGGCACAGGGGAATCTAATCTAGATGCAGAGTTCAACTTCTTCCTTCGCAGCCGTGAGGGTCTCTTGGCTAATCCGACACATGTTGAGGGATTAAGTGCTGAGCAAATTGAGGGCGTTAATCGTCTGGCTTCACGTCTGCCCATCTTCCGCAAGCTGGTGGAAAAGGTACGCTCCATGCCAGAGCTTGGCGCCTGGCTGCAGCAGAGCTCACCGGAGCAGTGTGTACCACAGCTATGGGACGAATCAAAGGCACTGAGCGCCATCGTGAGCTCCGTGCATCAGCTGCTGCTCATTCAGGCTTTCCGACCGGATCGCGTCATTGCCGCTGCCCACAATGTGGTCAACACAGTGCTGGGCGTTGACTATATGCCAAATGCCGAGCAGGAGCTGGACTTTAGCGCTGTGGTGGATAAGCAGTTGAACTGTAATACGCCTGCTTTGCTTTGCTCTGTGCCCGGCTTCGATGCGTCGGGTCGTGTGGATGATTTGGCTGCCGAGCAGAACAAACAAATCTCCAGCATTGCCATCGGTTCGGCCGAAGGCTTCAACCAGGCTGAACGTGCCATCAATATGGCCTGCAAGACAGGTCGGTGGGTGCTGCTTAAGAACGTACACCTGGCACCACAGTGGCTGGTACAGTTGGAGAAAAAGATGCACTCGCTACAACCACACTCCGGCTTCCGTCTCTTCCTCACCATGGAAATCAATCCCAAGGTGCCGGTGAATCTATTACGTGCCGGCCGCATCTTCGTCTTTGAACCACCGCCGGGTATTCGAGCCAATTTGTTGCGCACCTTCTCGACGGTGCCCGCAGCACGCATGATGAAGACGCCCAGTGAGCGGGCTCGACTCTATTTCCTATTGGCATGGTTCCATGCTATTGTTCAGGAACGATTGCGTTATGTGCCTCTCGGCTGGGCCAAGAAGTACGAGTTCAATGAGTCGGACTTGCGAGTGGCATGCGATACATTGGATACGTGGATCGACACTACGGCCATGGGACGCACCAATTTGCCGCCAGAGAAGGTGCCATGGGATGCACTAGTCACTCTGCTATCTCAGTCCATCTACGGAGGCAAGATTGATAATGATTTTGATCAGCGCTTGCTCACCTCTTTCTTGAAGAAACTCTTCACGGCGCGCAGCTTCGAAGCAGACTTTGCCTTGGTGGCGAATGTGGACGGAGCATCTGGTGGACTGCGACACATTACCATGCCGGATGGCACTCGCCGTGATCACTTCTTGAAGTGGATCGAGAATCTGACGGATCGTCAGACACCTTCCTGGCTGGGTCTGCCCAACAATGCCGAAAAGGTGTTGCTTACAACTAGAGGCACAGATCTGGTGAGCAAGCTGCTCAAGATGCAGCAGCTGGAGGACGACGATGAGCTGGCCTACAGTGTTGAGGAGCAGTCGGAGCAAACTGCACTGGCCGTGGCACGTAGCGAAGATGGCCGTCCGTCCTGGATGAAGACGTTGCACAACTCGGCCACCGCCTGGCTAGAGTTGCTGCCGAAGAATCTGCAAGTACTCAAGCGTACCGTGGAGAACATCAAGGATCCGCTTTATCGCTACTTCGAGCGCGAGGTGACCAGCGGTGCTCGCCTGCTCCAGACGGTCATCTCCGATCTGCAGGATGTTGTGTTGATCTGCCAGGGTGAGAAGAAGCAAACGAATCATCATCGCTCTATGTTGTCCGAATTGGTGCGTGGCATTATACCCAAGGGCTGGAAGCGTTACACAGTGCCCATTGGTTGCACCGTCATCCAGTGGATAACGGACTTTAGCATGCGTGTGCAGCAGCTGCAGAAAGTATCACAGCTCGTCTCACAGGCTGGAGCGAAGGAGCTGCAGGGTTTCCCTGTCTGGCTAGGCGGTCTGCTTAACCCGGAGGCATACATCACGGCCACCAGACAATGTGTGGCTCAAGCCAACAGTTGGTCGTTGGAGGAGCTCGCTCTGGATGTGACTATCACTGATGCAGGCCTGAAGACCGACCAGAAGGACAGCAGCTTCGGTGTAACCGGACTCAAGCTTCAAGGCGCCCAGTGCAAGAACAACGAGCTGCTACTCGCGTCCACTATTATGATGGATTTGCCCTTAACCATACTTAAGTGGATTAAGTGAGTATTCCTTATATCAAATTGTTCCTCTATTTGAGCTTGAATAACTTCTTTTGCTTTACAGAATCTCGTCGGAGCCACGGGTAAGCAAACTAACTTTGCCCGTTTACTTGAACTCCACGCGTACGGAGTTGCTCTTCACAGTGGATTTAGCTGTGGCCGCTGGCCAGGATTCGCACAGCTTCTATGAGCGTGGTGTGGCCGTGTTGACCTCTACAGCTTTGAACTAAATAATTAATAATTATATAAAATATTATATACGTATATCATATAATCCCTAGATTGTTTTGAAAATCCAATCCAGTAATCCCAATCAACAAATTTAAATATATACTCACATAACTAACAACCCAAACAAATAGAGTAATCTTGTCGTGAAATTCTAAAAGTACGTTAATATGTTGAGCAAATTCGGGCAACTCATTCAAAGGACGACCATTAGGCATTCCCAATTCCGACTTTTCCATGGCCAGCCAGTCGTACAGCGTGAAAGTGTGACGGACGAGACGCCTACTTCTTTGGTACTCGAAGGTGAGGTGCGTCGATTCATTCACGATTGCTTGCGACGGGTGGGCGTGCCGTTCGAGAAGCTGCGCTGCATTAGCGACATTATGTTGGCTGCGGACTACAGAGGTATCCATGGCATGGGCATCGGTCGGCTGGAGATGTATCTGAAGGATCTGCAACATGGCACCGTGGACATTATGGCCCAGCCGGAAATCATCAACCAGACTGCGGTAACTGCCCATGTGGATGGCCACGGCGCTTTGGGCGTCTTTGTGGGCAACTACTGCATGGATCTGGCCATAGAGAAGGCGCATAAATCAGGCATTGGCTTTGTAGTAGCCAAGAGATCCCATGACATTGGCATGGCCTCCTGGTACGCATTCCGAGCCATGGCTAAAGGGTGCATCGGGCTGGTGCTATCGAATACACCAGCCATGATGGTGGCTCCGGGTGGCCGAGATGCTAGCATCGGTGCTAACTGCCTGGCATTTGGCGCCGACGGCAAAGACTCGCATTTTATACTCGACATGGCCGCTAGTACAAAGAGCATGGGCGCTGTGGAGTGGGCGTTCCTCAATGATGAGCGTATGCCGAGTAATTGGGCAATGGACGAGGGCGGCAATCCAACAATCTTCCCCTGCTTAGCGCTTCGGGCTAATCGTCTCAATCCTGCAGGTGGGCACCATGGTTATAGCCTGGCCACCATGATTGATGTGCTCTGCGGAGTTATGTCGGGAGCGAACTATGGGACGCGAGTTGCAGACCCGCCTGCGGATGAGGGAAATATTCCAACTTCGAATTTGGGGCTAGTCATGCTCGCCTTGGATCCGTGTGTCTTTGTGCCTGACTTTGAAGAGCGATTGGATGATTTCAAGAACTGCATCGAGAGCAGCACTCCTATGGATATATCGAAGCCTGTCAAGATGGCTGGTGAACTGGAGAAGCAGCATATGCTGCATGTGGATGATCTGGGTGCACTGGCCTTTCCCAACACCATGTTGGCTAAATTCAAACGCCTTGCGGATTTCCTTTGCGTGCCCTCATTGCAGCTAGCCTTTGCGTCGGACAAGTCAAAATATCTTCGTTCCTAGAGAGCAATTGAGAAATTCTAAATATCCAGCAGTTAATTTGTATAAAATTGTGATAGTCTATGCTGTCGCCAGATGGCGCTTGGTATGATAAAGAGTGCTGCAGTCCGATGGCGTTTAGCTTTGTATATGGGAACTGACGCTAGGGAGCGTTACACAATCAAGGTAAATGATGCTAGGTGGCGCCCTAACGAATTCGCTGTGATTCTAAGGCGCCATCTAAGGAGTAATTTGTTTACATTTAAGGATAATAGTGGGAGTAGATAATACGTGTGACAGTTTATAATGGGATAAGGAAAAATGGGAATGTGAAGGGTTGTTGAAATACTAGGGACAACAGGTAGTTGTGCTAAGGTGTTGATAGAGAGCGCTGTGAAATGATAGTAATGTAAATTAATTTTTGATAATTAAAAATTAAAATTTTTAAATATTTATCATAGAACTAGCAAGCAAGTAGAAGTAATGTGTGCTGCTGAACAAGCAATTACAAATTTATGTTTATCTGATATATATAAGCTTATATATACTCACTCCTGGTTAAGCTATAATCTTCCATATCCAACGTACTTCCGATTTTATTGAAAATGCTTTTTCATCCATTTATTCATTCAATTTGAATAGCACAGAGAACTTGTGTTGGACAAGCTCCAAATACCCTTTAAAACAAATACTTAGGGCAAGAAGACATAAAATATATAAAATCAGCGTATGATTTATTAAAACTGTATTTTTTACTTTAAACACTATACCAAGAAGTCAAAATTCCTTAAATGAAAGACTTTTGAAGCTAAAGCTACAAGACGAAATGATGTTTATATGATTAGGAATGAGAATAAGACTAAGAATAAGAATAAGAATTAAATATATTATATATAGAAGCTTTTATCAATGTCAATTCTAGTGTCCTCAAAAATGATTTGAAAGTTTCTCTGTGAAACCCTAAATTTATTTGTCTTATAAAAAGTTATAAGAAAAGATAATAGAATCTCTCTAGCTCTGTTGTAGACAACAGTTGTTTCAGATCGTCAGCTCAGCATGGCTCCCATGTGGTTTTCTGAACTACTTAAGGTAATTGCTGGATGCAAATGTGCAAATTTTCACAAATTACGTGAATTATGCAGTCGTTTAAGGGGTATAAATAGGCTTCGAGTGCTCACGAGGCACTTCATTGTGGCTGTCATGTCGTCGTCTTCACTAAATCGGATACTCGGATGGCTTGTGCTGCTGCTGTTGGTGCTGGACTGTTCGCTGGTTGACTCACAGCAATCGAAGGATGCTCAGAGCTTGGAGGAGTTCCGGCAGAGGTACCTGATGCCTCTGCTCTCAGCTGGCACTCGAAACTGTACGCTGAATGCCTGCGAGACGCTGAGGATCATGTCGCAGCTGCTGCTGCTCATTAAGGCGCTGCCCAATGACACTGTGAGCAGTTTTGTGGCCTCCAGTCCGCAGACTAGCAGAATTAGGTCGAGTGGTCAGAACAGAGACTCAACAGCGAACGGAGATGTCACTTCAATTTTCAATCTCTCGGAGTTCGATAAGCGTGTCAGGCAAATCGAGAGCCGATTGCGCTCCGTGGAGCAGCCCATCTGGCACTTGGCCAGTGGCAGCGAGCTAGAATGGAATCATTGCACTTCGGGTGTATGTCGCTGCAATCCGGACACCAAGAGCTTCACCTGCTGGAACACGAATCTGAAGACTGTGCCCGTCAGCCAGGTAATACCCATGAACATGGTGGCCATCGATCTCTCGCGCAATTCACTCTCCACACTGCACAAGGATACCTTTCGTGGCTTGACCCTGCTCAAGCAGCTGGACATATCGAACAATGTGCTCGACTTTCTGCCATTCGATCTCTTTCAAGACTTGGATAGCCTCTTGCAGCTGTAAGTAAATCCCATATCTATGAATTTCTATATAATTAACTCCTTTTCTCTTGCTGCAGCCGCATTCAGAACAATCAGCTGGAGGACATTGATCCGCGCACATTTTGGAAGTTGCGCAATTTGAATCTGTTGGACTTGAATAAGAACAAGATCAGTTTGCTGCCCGAGTCGGTGTTCTATCATGCCCAACGTCTAACCGTCATCAATCTGTGCGACAATCAGATCAAGAACTTTCCGCCTAATCTGCTCAGAGATCAGATGATGCTCGAGGAACTGGACATGTCGCGTAACCGAATCGAGGAACTCGTCTCGGGCAGCATGCGCTATCAGACCAAGCTAAAGGCCTTGGACTTTGGACTGAATCAAATTGGTGAGGCAATCAACTTAATTTGTTGTATCTATTTGACTAAATCATTTTCTGTCTTCAGCCAAGATTGAGGACGATTTCTTTGAGGGTCTGACGAGTCTGCGCACCCTGATGCTGCACAACAATCGCATCACTTCAATCTCGGGCACAATATTCAATAATCTGGTGAATCTGGTCACACTCGACTTGACCATGAATCGCATTAGTCATGTGAGTTTCCATTTGACTGAATTTGATTTCAAGTCCATTTACATTACAATTGTATTTGCTTGCAGATTGATGGAAATGCCTTTGCTGAGCTGAAGAATCTGAACGAACTGTTTCTCGGCCAGAATTCCATGTGCAGCATACCTTCGGGCCTGTTCCTGCAGGTGAGCGCACTCACTCGCCTGACGCTCTTCTCGAATAACCTGACTACACTGGAGGCCAACGACTTTAAGGGCCTGACCAGCCTGAAAATACTGATGCTGAATAATAATATACTGAAGCACTTCGATGCCCGGGCATTCCAGCCGCTCACCCAACTGGAGAAACTGTGAGTTTATTGCCCTTCAATTAAAACACTCTGGCTCATTGGATTTCCTTTGCCTTTGCCTTTGCTTTGTCTCCTCCATAGCCGCATCGACTCCAATAAGCTAATGTATTTGCCGCACGGTGCTCTGCACGGCCTGGATGAGCTGGTGGCCGTTAAGCTGGACAAGAACCCCTGGCACTGTGACTGTCGGGCCTTGTATTGGCGCGCTGGATACGAGAGTTTGTGGTGAAGCTGTGGGATGGCCAGCAGCCGATGTGCCGTGGACCAGGCGACCTCGGCGGCCACGAAGTGGGCCTGCTGCGCTACGACGATCTCTGCGATGGGCAGTGGGCGAGCATGTTGTCGCTGTCGCCGCGTCTTCCGGTGCGCACCCATCGCATTTCCACACCGATGAACTATACCGACTATTTCAATTTGTACTTGAAGCATATCTATAACTCCACCACGGACGAGCAGCTCAAGGAGGCCGAGATAACCAGTGTGGCCATCAAGAAGGTTCACGTCGATTAACATTGGATTGAGTTGCCAGAAACAGGTCTTAGAGAGTTTTTGGCCACGGAGAGGTTATATATGTTTAAATTGTGTCTGGAATGTACCTAGATCTAGATGACTTGCTATAGTCCTGCCAGAATTTTCTTTTAACTGTCTTGTCTGTCAATTTATTTTGCTTCTGATTTATCTCTTTGTCTGATGGTCTGTTTCCTCAGTTTCTCAGTTTACGAATTTTCCTAATCTATAGTTTTGCTTATTTTTGGTCAATTGTTTACACAATTACACAATTAGCTGAAAAAGTATTAAAGTTAACTGTTTTACATGAATTTGTATCAATTTCGACCGCTCTTTGGTTTCATTGCTTCAATATATCATATATCATTGGAATTCTGTTTCTCCTAATCATCAAATAAGAACTTCATCCATCATCATCATCATCATCATCATACAGAAGCAATTTACAAGCAATCGATTCAGATCTGGGTAAGTATTGAAGTACATGTTAAATCTTTTATATATTTTTTATAAGGCTATATCTAAATGACTTAAGCTTAACGTATTAGTAAAACGTCTCCAATTAATCTAACATACAATATTAGTCTTGGCTTAATTATCAATTTTTGCTTAACATATAAACATTCTTATATATAAATATACTTATCTATATGTTATCCATCCAGACATAACTGTAACCAGTTTCCATTAGCCATTTCCCTGCTGTCTCTTAAATATTATGGCCATAATTGTTCTCCCTGTCGGTTGACAATTTCTGCCTCTGCCTTAGCCTCTGCCTCTGCCTCTGCCTCGGCCTCGGCCTCTGCCTCTGCTTCGCGCCCGTTTTCTATTAGTTCTCAGCCACATGGGCAAATACCTTTATGGATAGCTGACTGTGCTTCAAAGCAACTGCACTTCGTGTGATAGCCCCACTCATTCTACCCAA
This sequence comes from Drosophila antonietae, assembly GCA_030914385.1. NCBI lineage: Eukaryota > Metazoa > Arthropoda > Insecta > Diptera > Drosophilidae > Drosophila > Drosophila antonietae. The sequence goes on along the minus strand of JAUESO010000612.1, from coordinate 4,059,690 downwards.
CTCGCCCTCTCTCTCTCTCACTTTGCCTTTGGCTCTCACAAATTATGGCCATGTCTCGCGTTTCGGTTTTTGCCTATGTGTCTACGTCTAGGACAAGCTTTTTACCTAACCAATTTATTGCTTCCGTTGTAGTCTCCACCTCCCGCACTCCATCCTCCTTGCTATCTCAACCCCTTCGATAGCACTATTCCTTGACTCACCTAGTCGTGGTAGTTTTTGCCGTTGTCCTTGCAATTTCCATGTGTTGACATTGCCCACGCTCTTCATTTTCCATTTGCCCATTCACTTTCCCCACTTTTTGTCGCTCACCCTCTCTTCTCTCTCTCTCTCACTCTGCCTATCTGCTGACTGTTTCCTGTTGCCTACCGAGTGCCTGACTGTCTGCTGCTAGGCACCTCCGCCCATTTCCGTCCCTTTACCCTTGTGCGTGGGCGTGGCAGCGGGCGGCAACTGACTCGTATGCAGACAACAAATGCATTTTATGCGAAATTTGCAAGGCAAATATTAAAAATTGAATGCCGACATTGTTGTTACTCCTGCTAATGTTGTTGTTGCAATACCCTGCAGAAATGGAAGAAAGAGTGTGAAATGGGGTATATTAACTGTGTATGTAATGAATGCATAGATAAGGGGTATTCCTACGCTGCATTAAGTAAGATTTTTCAAGACCTCTCTCTCTTTCTCTCTTTGCTTGCTTTGAATTATATGAGCCGTATGATTTGTTTTCCTACACTCAATAAATTTATATTATCAACCTTGGCTTTTGAGCTGTTTAAGTTTAGATTTATTAGGCATGCATAGACTCTTTCTCTATGCTCGGGCTATCAGTGTATATATCAGTGTATATTTTTTCACTGTTTGTCTCTTCTGCTTACTTGAATTCCATTACAGTATTCATCTATGAGCTTGTTTAAAGGGTATCTGTAAGTCAGCTATGTTTGAGCGTATAATGATATTTTCTTGTTGATTTATTTCAATATCAAGTCAACTTATTCATATATATGTAACTTTATACTTTCAAATACCAATCCTCCAATCGTTTACAGCGTATCTGCAAGTCGGCTACTCGCCCCGTTGTCACACCATAATTCACTGCTGTTGTTGTTTTTGTTTATGCGCTGCCTTGCTTGAGCCTGGGGCGCTGATTGCCTTAAAAGTGTCTCCGCTTTGTGTCCGCTAGGTGAGGGGTGGGGCGCGGTAGGGGGAACACTGACTAAAGGGGAGCTGCGTAAACTGTCAACCCTTTTCCTGCATGAGTATCAAGCTCCGTGCATAATATACCATATACAATATAGGATATGTAATCATATATTTTTTTTCTTTTCTTACGCAGTGAAGGAGCTGGGTTGCTAACGAAGGGTGGGCGGGAGCTGCGTGGTGGCTTTACAGGGGTTGAGTGTGAATCTTTGCTATCAGACGCATCTGTCTCAGCGTGCGCCTTATCGTTGTTTTGCTTAAAGCGGAAGTAAAAGGATTTGAATTGCCCTCTGAGCCGGTTAACAAAACAAACCCCCTTTTGCCTAGCCGCATCGGTACACAGTCCCCCCCATAAGGCCTAATGTATGTAAATTTCTTGAAGTTGCAAATACTTTGGTTGGACAAACATTTTATAACGGCACTTATCAAAAAGTTGCAGAAAAGCAATTTTGGTGTGTTGAAAAGCTGCGCCTTTCACTTAGCCAAGACACAAACCCAAGCGTATGCTGCTATTGCCGCTGCTTGATTTAGTGGCGCTGCTGCTGCAGCGCTGCCAACGCATTTGAGTTATACTCCGCATTTTTCACTCAATTTACTCTTGAGCTTTTTCGTAATGCTCAAGCGCGCGCTTTAGTCAGCAGCTTCGCTCTGCCAGCGGTGTTCGGCTGCGCTCGGCAACGTTCAACAGCCGAAGCCATTGACACAGTGAACTCGGCAATTGCCACGATGATGGACGTCGGCGTTGACGTTGGCGTCGCTGTCAGCTGCCGTTTTGGCAGCAGCTGCTCGTGTTGTTGTTGTTGCCGTTGTTGGTGCCGAATTTTGGTCAAAATTTGTGATTTATTTGAAAATTTGAAATAATTTGGTTTTTATTGTGCTAGCAGCAGCAGCGCGCAAATTAATGCAAATTTCATGCAGCTCTCACGAAGGAACAGTGGCAGCAGCACCAGCAGCCACAGCCGCCGCCACAAGAGACCCAAAAGGAGCAGTTGCTAAAAGTCCTTTAACGTTGCTCAATGCCCAATGCCTGACCTAAGGCAATGCCAAGCCAAGCCAAGCCAGGCCAGCGCAGACCAGGGCAGGCGTAAAATTTGACTAAGGCAAATTCACTTAGACGTCGCGTCGCCCCAACGCTGTTGGCCTTTTGCACGGCGTTCGCATCTCAACTTTTTAGGTTTGCTGCCCATACTCACGTACACTCGCCGAAAATGCGCATAAGAGAGAAAAAAGATCGCGAGATCGTAAAGTGCCAAAGAGTTGCATATTAAGCGAATTAGTGTGTGTTAGTTAGAGTCGAAATTTAGTTGATTAATTGCTCAGGATCTTTTGGTTTTTTGGACACTCTTTCATATCTATTGTCGCTCATCGCAACTGCAGCTGATCAATTGAAGAGAACATAAAGTTCATTAGTAATATGAATGGTTTATCAAAATGAATTACTCACATCTACAATAACTGAATAAAGAATTTTATTCAGAGCTCAGAGTATTCACTTGAGTTACTTACTTTAGTTATTCACTGCATTCATTTGGCTCTATTTAGATAAATGTTAATATTTTTTAAACAAAGTTATTACCTTTAATGTTATATATGTTCGTGATCATAGCTATATATAAATATAAATATATTGGGCAATTATATTTTCACCATATTTTCTCTGAGTGTTTAGATATATATAATCACCCACTTACACACACATACACATACACATACATACACATGTATGCATATATATTTAGCACATGCTGCCAAAGGAATCATATTATATATGTGTGTGTTTGTGTGTGTGTGTTTGTGTGTGTCTGTTTGGCTGCCACTTTGGAGCTGCTACAACGCATAAAAATGCGAGTGTTAGCTTGTCCCTGTGAATATTTGTAAGCGACTGTGCCACTGGCTGTTTCTGTGTGTGAGTGTGCGTGCATGTGTGTGTGTGTGTTTGCGTGTGTGCAGTTGGTTTTTGTGGCCACGCGTCCATTCAGTTCCCGCTGCTGTCCCTGTTCCACTCGTTCTCCCTCTCTCTCTCTCTCTCTTTCTCCCACTCAACAAACGCTCCAGCTTCAGCTTCAGATTGTCTGTTGGCTGCTCGCTGGCTGACTAGCTGGCAAACGTGGCGTATACTTAATTCGGTTTATGCTCGAACGTGTCGCACATTATTCTTATGAGGCGGCTCTGTCGACTACTGCTACGATGTGTGAAATATGCTGGATATGTGTGCGCAGCAATACTGATTAGATATACACACATACACACGCACACTCTCGCACTCACAGTGCGGCTCAGTTGACAGAAAAACAATTAAAATTTGGTTGCAATTTGTTTGATTTGTCACAACAGCAAAATTAAAAAAAAAATGCAAATGAAGAATATGAAAATGAAAATGAAAATGCAAATGGATATCTAAATGAAAATGAAAAAAATGTAAAGTCTGCCCATTGACCTTATTGGGCACTCAGACGGCAATGGGAGCAAAAAGTGGACACAAAACAGCCACGACTAAGAGCAACAATAAAAAGAAATATATATATATATATTTATATAGACCTATATACATATATATATATATATATGTATATGTATAGAACTTGTCAAGTCTTTTTATTGTTATTATACAATTTCGAGTGCTTGACAAATTTTATATTGAAATGGCTTTTCTCAGTAAAAAAAATAAATAATAAATAAAATAAAAAATACTTTCATTTTTACGCATTTTTCGCTTCATCAATGATGAGTACTGGAGTCCATTGTGATTGAATGGGTAGAACGATGGTTGCATTGATTGGAATATGCTCATTTCAGTCATGCAATCAAAAAAAATCCATTCAATTTTGATTGAAGCATAAATCAACTGAAGCTATAAACTGTGCCGAAGTGGAAGCTAATAGCTAATCAGTTATTCAATCAGCCATCAATCTCTTTGTAACTCAGACTATTACCTATATTACTCAGTAAGACCTTATGATCGACTGTATGCATAGATAGCGAATATGTATTGTTTAGTATATTGTTTGGGCAGTCCGTCAATCAATAGTTTGTCTTTCAAGCTTCTTTCAAGTTTTGTTTTTATTTAAGTATAGATCAGATTCAGTAGTAAACTGTGCTTTTGTTGAAGTCAACAGTCAATCAGTCTATTAATCAATCAGCCAGTCAATCAATCATTCCATCAGTCAGTCTGTCAGTCAATTAGTCTATCAGTCAATTAGTCAGTCAGTCAATCAGTCTATCAGGGTCAGTTAATCAGTCTTTCAATCAATCAGTTAGTCAATCTATCAGCATATCAGTCAGCCAATGAATCAGTCAGTCTGTTAGTCAATATCAGAAAGTCAGTCAATCAGTCTGTTAATCAATCAGCCAGGCAATCTATCCGCAAATCAGTTAGTCAGTCAGTCAATCAGTCTGACAATCAGACAATTCCATTAAAAAGCCGTCTTTCTATCATTAGTAATCCCATTGATTGATCAGCTGTAAGCTGTGCTAATGTAGAGGTCAACGTACTTCATTAGTCGATCAACAAGCTCGCTATAAAGAGGTCAATCACTTAGTATATATGAGTTGAAGCTGAAATGTATCTACTCATTCAGTTTAATCGAATCCCCAGCTCTTGCCATTTGGCTAACCTAGCTTGGCTTGGGCTGCGCCATTGTTGGGGCCATTTGGAGCGGGCCGCATTTGTGGTTTTCATAATTTGAACGACCTATTTCGTGTGAAAACTGTGTCGCATTCGCATCGACTGGCCGAGTCAGTGGACAGCAAGGAGAGCAGCAGCTGAAGCTGCACAAGTGGAAGTTTTAATTTCAATTTTTTATTGCTTGGAATCTGTTTGGACAGCAACCTGAGCCACCTTCCTGTGGCAAGTTTTAGTTTTTATTTAGCCTTTTTTTTTGTTTTTTTTTTTTTTTTTTTTGTGGCAGCAATGAAAATGTTTTTCGCTTCGCTCAACTCTGAATTTCCCTTGTCTCTACGTAGCTTTGTTTTTTTTTTTTTCTTTTCTTTTGGGCACATTTATTGGCTGGGCGACAAATTTTTATTGCCCAGTTTTAGTTTTGGTCTGTGGCTGCATATGGCGCTGATTTCTTCTCACCAGCTGCTCCGCCTCCTGTTTTGGGCTCTATCGGACTGCTGACAAAAGTTTTGGCCCGTCCACAGACTGCGGGTCTAATCATATTGCCAGACGCCGTGGCCAACCTTTGGGTTACGTGATGCATTTTTACAGAGACCTGACTCTGCTCCAGTCAGTCGAGACTCGAGACGTTCTCTGACTCCACTCCATAGAGTAGTCTGAATCGTCTCGCTCGTCTCACAATTTGACTTTTGACGTGGGTATGTTTGTGTGAGTGTGTTAGCTAGTGTGTGCCTTGGCACGCCCCGCTGGCACAATGGGGTATTGCGAAAGTTTGTGTGTTTAAAAAAGACTTTAAGCTGCATACATAGAGTGAGCGAGCGTGATGGAGAGAGAGGGAGAGAGGTATAGATAGAGAATAACTTCATATATTCTGAAATTGTAAACCAATTTGTTCAACATTTTTGACATAGATACCCTTTGTTTTCGTAGTTAATAAAGCAAAGGTGAGTTTAAAGATTTTGACTAACCATAAAATTGCTTTATATGTACTTTATATGTACATATGTATATATTTATCTTGGCTTGAGTCTTGAGAATCTTCCTTAACTACAATTCTACCATACGTCAGCCTATCATATTACTTAGCTAGTGACTTGTATCGACTTGGATCTACTCTCTTAGTGATTTACTTTCTTGGCAATAATTGAAAATATTTATATATTTTTTAAATTTATAAAATCAACTTTCCTTGAAGATGTGTATTTAATTGAGCCGACTATATTAGGAACTCGACTCAGTGCCTAAATAACACTTGCATCCCAACAATTCTATTGTAATTATAATTTATATTCAGCTCAATGTATTGCAGCGCCTTGTATTAGATTCTATAGCGCTTTTAGCTCTATAGAGTGTGATTATAGAGATCAATAAATCCCTGAGCTAAGTTTCTTATAAGCCTCCAGTTCATCTTCTTTGCGCTCAACTTTCAACATTTCAATTACCATAGTATTTCAATTTGCTCATGCAGTATTTTAGCTCTACATGATCAAATATAGTCCACCTATAAATGATTAATTGATTTAATGCTACCTTTCGATTTACTTTCATTTTTTTGGCCCATTGTTCAGATTTGGAGCGGCGCATTCGACATGTCAGAATTTGTGGATATTCTGTTTAAATACCGTAATGAAGTCTGCTTATACAATATAATGTACCGTGTTTGTGCTACGTGCCTTGGTTATGTTATTGCACGCTAAAGCTCAACTTCCGCTCAGCATCCGCCAGCGGCGTCGCAACGTAAGAGAGAGAGAGAGAGGGAGAGGATAAAAGGGGGCTCAACTCTGGTTGTGTTTTTATTTGTGTGCCGGCAAATCTTAAACTTGTTTTACTGCTCGTTAGTGTTAGTCGCCCGACTAGCGAGTGAGAGAGAGAGAGAGAGAGGGTGAGATGGAGAGAGGGTTTGTGTGTATTAGTGGAGTGGAAATGGTATATATTGCCACCATGACACCCTATTGTTATAACACGTTCCACACCCCAAGTCAGAGGGAAGCTGCGATTGAGAATGGGTTAGAACTGGAGCATGGGAGTGAGAGACAGCGCGACGGCGTCTGTTCTGTTGCTCAACTGGAACTGAAGTCTGTGTTTGGCCAACCAGGCACTGGAGTACACTAAAGCTAGAGAGCTTCACTCTCTGTGTGTGTGTATATGTATGAGTGTGCGTGCGTGTTTGTGTGTGTATTGATGCGTGTGCCAAGGTGCATGCTAAGTGCCACATCCCGGCAATGGGCGCCTTGGCTAATGTGGAGTGCCAAACGTTGAGGTAGGAAGAAACTTTACTCTCTGCCTTCCTCTCTTTCTCTGTCTATCTCTCTCACCGTCTCTTTCTCCCTGCTCGTTTGGCTGTCCTGGCAAATGTTTGTCCAGCATAATTGCGCTCAGCATGCAGTTTTCTCTTTGGCCAAGATTGCCGCCATCTCCGCCAGCCCGCTGCTCCATATTCTCGCCACTTTTATCGTTTCCGAGTTTGGCTTTGCTTTTCAATTTTGCCGCATGCGGCTTTCTTTGGGGCTGCTTTAAAGGATTTGGGACTTGTTTACGTGGCGTATTAGTAACATTTATAACGAAAGCCATCAAAGGCTTCGATGCGCCACAGGCAACATTGCAAATGATTTTCATTTCGGCCCAGCTAACTTGATGTATTAACAAACAGCCGCAAATTATTTGTTGTCCCAGTGAAGTGTGTGTATGTTAACTGCACCATAATAATATCATCATATCAAATAACTTTAATACATACATAATATAATATTAAATATTTGATGTGTGTGTGTTTGCTAGAGCTTAACATCTCGTAACTATGCTGAAAGACTTTACATTTGAGCTCTTCATTACACATTAATTACTTGAAGTAACAAAGTTGTGTGAAGAAGCTGCTGCAGTACAATGATTGAGCTCTGAATCTGATTAGTTTCGCATGAAATGCAAGTGTTTTGTTATCATATTTCTCGACTTGAAGTCTACTCGTTTCCAATTGATTTATTTGAAGAGTTATCAGCACATTGTATATCAGCATTCAGGCATTTAGCTATTTTTTATTGATTATATAATTATATTCGTATTCACTATCGATATTCAAGCTCATATGGTTAATTTACCCACATCTATTCATTACTGCTTTTCATATACTCTTTGCAGGCAAAGCTGTTGAGTAGACTTATGAATCATATTATATAGGAAATACTATCTATCGTCTGCTTAGATTGATTCTCTTTATTATTATAAGTTAAGCGCTTTCATACATAATTAATTTTAGCTCTACTCTATCTTCTATATATATATATTTTCATCACATTTTCATTAATTCATGACTCAGCTGAACTTTTCACATTACTCACCCTTCTAGAGGGTATTTGATACTTTGATACAACTTGTGTTTGCCTTTGATTTCCATTCAGCATTGTCGAAGCAATTGCTGTGACTGGCCATGACAATTACTGTTTCGTGTTTAACCATAATAATCTGCTCAGTTATTTGTGTAATTAAACAAGCAATAAACCCCCCTAGTGGAAACGTCTGTGGAAAGTCTGTGGAAAGCGTAAGCCCAGTCCAGAGAGCTATAAAACCCCAAAGTCGAAACCACTTGGGTTTGTTTGTCTGTTGTTTTGTATTGTTAAATGTTATAGTTGTTGTCCGCTCGTATTTGTGTATGAGATTTAAAATGTTTTAATCAACTGCGAATATACAAGCAAACATAACGCCCATATATGTTTGTTTAAATATTTTGCAATGATGTGCAAAGTGTTTTTGTAGCTGTGCTTGCGGCTAGAAGTTGGCAAGCTTTGCACAATTTTGCGGCTATTCTGTGAAAATGTAATCAACATTTTCGCACTCGAATGCCAATCATAAACATAACAGTTATGCTCGCTAAATAAGATGGCGTTGAACTTTGATTGAATTACTTAATTAAAACGCAATTAAACGCATCATTAATGAATTTATATATATTTATTTATTTAATGTGTCGTTATAGAGTGTTATATATATATATTTGTATATAGGTAAATTATTTACTTTTCTTTTCTCTTTTTTTTTTTTTTGCTCTGTGTAGGTGTATTTGTTGTAAACACTATGGTTAAATTGTATATAAACTTGTATAATTATAATTATTATATATAATTATTCAATTGCTGCATCAAATACACATTAAATGCCAAATTATTGTTGCTGTTGCTGTTGGCTAAGTGCGCGTCAGCATTCCGTTGATCATGATGTTGGCCAATGCATTGCGCCGCTTGCGCCACGCCCCCATGCCTTGGGCGTGATATTGCAGTTGAGTGTACCATTGCTTAGTGCGTAGGCCATCCTCAGCCTGTGAAAAAAGAAGGAGACAGAGAAAGAGAAAGAGAGAGAGGGATTTAAGCATATGTTGTCAAAGTGTTAGACATATTTGATTGAAACGTCATTTGGACAAGTGTCATATGTGTGTGTGTGTGTGTGTGTGTGCCTCTGTCTGTGTGTCCAGTTAGCCGTAACTAAACGCCACAATTTATGCAAAGCCTGACTCGTCCTTTCACGCAGCGACAATTTCTCTTTATTCCACGTTCATTTTTTTTTATTCTCTTGTTGTTAAATTTCAATAAATGTCATTCATTTTGGCAGGCACTTTACGTGCGCTGCCTCAACGCACTTCAAAAGGACGCAAAAGAGGCAAAGCAACGAGCGGTACGAGGGGGTTAGGGGGTTTGAAGAGAGAGAGAGGGGTCTCATGGTAGTCAGCCACCGCAATCATCAACCCGATGGCTTAACTCGGGACCCCGAGGCAACAAAAAAAATTCGCATGAGTGAAGCTGCGTCTCGCTTAACATTAGACAGGATTTCAAATGGATTTCTATATGCGCTTGCTTCTCTGTGTGCATGTGCGTGTGTGTGTGTTATGAGTGCGTGTGCGAGTGTGTGCGTGGGTGACCTGTCTGTTATTAAATACGAAAACTCTACTGTATGAAACGGGTATTGTGCAGCATACCCATAGGTATGCTATATGAACCATCAAAGACCGATGGTTTGCTTACTTTTTCATTATCATCTCTCTTTCTCTCTCTACTCTCTCACTCTACTCTCTACTCTCCATTTTCTACTCTACTCTCTACTCTCTACACACATTATTTTACTGTCAGCTGTTTTTCCGCTAGTTATGTAGCTTTTAAAGGCTGTCTAACCAGCTGTTCCCTGCTCTTTTAACTGTGTTAATTGTGTTGTTGCTGCTCTATTAACTCGGTAAGATCATCTGGTTGGGCACATCCACAGCCAGTTCGCCCCTGAAGCAAAAACTGAAATGAAAACTGTATTCCCGCACAGAGAGAGGAAAGAGAAACCCGCCCGCCAATCGGGTGGGGCAAAACTAACGAAGCCCAAACATTTGCTGGTGTGCAGTCAAAAGGCAAACGGTTCCATTTAAAAGCCAAGTCAACTGACAATAGGCGAAACCAAATCCGAACGAATGCGTGGAAGGGACGTCAGGGGCTAAAACAATGCACTAGAGGCATCGTAGCTAGGCTTAGGTGTGGTGTAGGTTTTGATGTAGGTGGAGATGTAGCTGCAGCTGGCGTCTACTCACTTTGAATATGAATGTGTCCTTCGATGAAATTTCCTGCACTTCGAAATAATCATCCCAATCCGCTTCGCTGCACACAACACATCTGTCCAGATACAACGGCTCCCGTGTCAGCGTATACCGTCCACACTTCTCCTTCACCATCAGCAGCGAGGCCTCCCGAATGCCATTGTGCTTCGGGAAATTCAGTTTATCCGACATGGCCTTCTCTGCCCTATAATTGGTACTTGGCTGCAAGGAAAACGAAAAAAAAGGGAAAAAATGGAAGCAGAAATAGAAAATTGTGTAAAACGAAACTAAACAAAATTACAACTAGAAAAAGCGAATCATGGAGCTTGAAGCGTGGAGCGTGGAGCTGCCTACAGATAACGCGAGCATACAAAGCTTGTCAGGCAGGCAGAGCAACAACTGCCGCAGGAAGCGGCAAGACAAGCAGCAGGACTCGAACTAGCATCAGCCCCCAAAACAACAGCCCCAGAAACAAGCAGCAAAAACAAAACTGCAAAAAAAAACAGCAAAAAAAAAAAAAAAGAAATTGCCTTGAATTGAGCAATTGTCGGGTAAGGCTTTTGCAAAAATTTAGAGCAGGGCACAAAAACCAAACAAGTGACATACGCACTGCGTCGCCATCGATGTGCCACAATCCCATCTCCCTGCACAGAGCACCCAGTTGGCCTTTTGGGATAGTCGGCCTATGGCCCACTTGACGCTATTGGTTTTTAATACCCTGCAAATGTTGACGATATGTGAATGAGGATGTGTCCTTGCTATAGCTAAATGCTTTGGATATTTTTTAATGTTATTTAAAGTCTTTGAATATTGGACGGTATTCGCATTCTCTGTTTAAACTGTTGTTTAAACTCGATCAATTACAGGGCATCTGCTGATCGGGTACTCTCTTAAGTGGAGCACATTTTACAATTTTTTTATGGCTGCGCCTACGAATGGGAAAACTCGTTTTGTTTTTAGGCATCAAAAGCAGATAGTTGCTTGGATAAGCACTTTTCATTAGGACAGGCCGGATGCGCTTCCGTTCCACTCGATGCGTCAACGGGCATTCTCCATGCTGCTCTTCGCTAGCCCACATCTAGGGCCCTAGTCGGCTCTGCTCTGATTTGTTGAAATCTTTTATCGTACGGCAAAACGGTTGCCATGACATCAGTTAGTTCGCACATGCTCTCGGCTCTGTCTTCCGGCCTACAGTCCACTTGAAACCTAGTTTGGAAGGCGTGATCCTGTGTCGCAGCACAAACGGACAGAGAGAGAGAGATGGAGGTATAGAGGGCTATTAGGTGCAAGCGGCGCTCGCTAATTGCCCACACCTCATGCCAAACGCCCGAGCGTCGTTTGTCGCTTGTCAAACGTGACCGGGAACTGAAGTAACAGGTCCTGTTCGGGCAGCTCCAACCTAACTAACTTTACCCTACATCCATAGCTACAGCCCCATACACACACTTACCTTGCCATTGGTCACGAGCAGCGCATTCACTGGGGTCAGCTTGATAGTGCGCGCCTTTTTCCAGTTGCTGTCGGTGGGCTGCGTATAGAGGAGCTTGCCCTCCATGGCAAAGCGGACCTCATCGTGATTCCACTCGAGTATGTCGATGGCCATTTTGCGCAGCTTGATGTTTATCATATCAATTTCGCATGAGGCACGACGATTGGGACTCGAGGAGCTGATGCGACGCCAGAGCTTGGTGGGCACATCCTTGGCCTCCTGGTTGATGTGATTCAAATGCAATTCAATTTTCTCTTGTGCCTGCTTCAACAGCTCACGTCCATCCAGGTGTGCGGGCGTCACCTTGTACAAGCGCGCCAACAGCAATGGATACTTGGTGACACGCTGGACGGGCACCTGCAGAGCAAGAGAGTGAAAGAGAGAGAGAGAGAGAGAGAGAGAGAGAGAGAGAGAGAGAGGGAGAGAAAGGAGATTGCAAAACAGACGTTTAGTGGCTAGCCATGAATATAAAATACAATCGAGCATCAGCCAATCGCTTACCATCAGAAACGAGTTGAGATTCATGCGACGCAGCACAGCGTTCTCCATTTGAGAGACCTTCAGAAAGATGCGCAGCAGCTCCTTCTCCTTCTCGAGATTGGCCAGTAGCAGGCTGGCGCCTGCCTGTCGCACGCAATAGCTCTCGAAGGCGTGCAGCATTTGGGTAAAGTCGAGAAAGATGCGTCCAATGTTAACCGTCAACAGATCATCGTCACCCTGCTCCAGTGCAATGTCCAGGGCATCTCGCATACGCTCGGCCAGCGTCTGATTGTTCTCGAGCAAGTCTTCCGTGTTGAGGAAGATTGCAGAGAGCTGCTCCTGGGTGAGCAGACCGGCCACCAGCATTGGCTGACAGAACTCCTCCAGTATGATTTGCAAGTCGCGGCCATATTTCTCCTCCGTCTCCACAATCTCGGTGATAATCTCCTTTCGCTCCACGCGCTTCTTGCCACACTTGCGGCACACGAGCGGGGCATAGAGGACGCCCGCTTCGCTGAGCTGCGTCTCCACAGCTCCGTCGCAGTCCTCGCACAAATGCAAAGGACTCACAGCTGGCTGGTATTTGCTGCGCGACGATTTGCTCGTCTCGGAGCCAACGCCCGAGTCCTGGCGCTCCACATCACTGCCGCTCTTGCCGCAGATGAAATTGTGCGGCGGCGGCGACAAGGAGCTCATATTGCTGTGGCTATCATCGCAACTGACGCGCTTCTCCAGCTCGCTGAGCGTATCGGTGGCCTCCTCTTCGATAATTTTCGGATTGTTGCTATAGTCGAAGCTCTCCTCACGTACCAGCCCACGCTCCTTGGCGTCAACCAAGTAGGAGAGTATGTCGTATTTGGAGGCGCCCTCGAATATGGAGCGCGCTGCCTTCTTATCCAATTCGGCATCATTCAGAGGCGGTGCGGTTAGTGGCAAAGGCGGCGGCACTTCATTGATTTCCTCATAAATGGGATCAACATGATGCCTAATGGACTCGTAATGATGTTCCGCCTCTGTATGCGTGCTGTGCTCGATCTCTGCTAGTGTGGCGTCCACTAGAAGTTGATAGAATTTGGCGCGTGTGGATGCATCCACATCGGAATCGGTTTCCGGTTCCACTTCGGCTGCCACCTCTTCCAACACGCCTGAGGCTGTCATCTCACTCGAGCAGCTCTGATAGCAATCGGATTCATTGGCCGTCGCCTCGAAATCGAACAGCTCGTAGTTGTTGGCGGAGGCGAAGCTGTTGGCGGAACTGATGCTGCCCCGATTGGACAGACGATCCTCCTCTTTGGTCGTCGTCATCGTTGTCGCTGTCGTCGTTATCGTTGTCGGCTGTCGCTCCTGGCGCACGCGCTGCAACGAGATGTTGATCAGCCGATTCATGTCGTCGTGATCTTTGGTGCCGCTCATATCGATGCCTTCGCGCGTTCGCTGCAAGCGCTCCAGCGAGTGCTCGATCAGCTCTGCCACAGTGTCTGTCTCTAGGCCATCGGCTACCTGGCTTAGCATTGGATCCTGCAAGAGTTTCGCAATGAAGCCGCTGCTCGGCGCTGCCTCCTTGGTGGGCGTGGCAGCTGTCGGTGTCTCCTGCATTTTCTTGTTGCGCATGGCATCCGTTGCGGGCAACCGCAAGCCACAGACATGCGGCACGAGATTCCGTTTGACAGCCTCCACAGGATTGCGTAGAATCTTAAGCAGCTCCGTCTCGTGCTGCACCAGGGCAGCGCTTGATGAAGGAGACGGCGGTGGTGGTGTGGCCGGCGTTGAGCAAATAGCTGGCGGCGAAGGCGTATTGATGGGCGTGGTTGTGGTCGCTGAATGCCTGCTGCCCGCTGTGTGTGTCAACTCCTTGTCATAGTCGAGCCTGATCAAGGTGCGACCGCGTCCACTTGAGCTGCTGCTGCTCGACGTCGAGCTGCTCGACGTGGATGAGATGCATGAAGCGGAACGCTGCAGATTCACTTCGTTCGCATTGCTGCTCCTAATCGGTATGATGGCAGCCAGATTGGGATGTTGGCTGCGCAACGTATTGAGCAGATTGTGCTGCTGGATGAGCTGCTCCTCGGCGCTGCTCACATTGATGCAAACGCTGTTCGCTGTCTGGCTATTGACCACCACGGAGGATTGGTAGAGCGGCTGTGCGGCATCGGCGCTGAGATTCATGGTGGAGTAACAATCGTCGCCGTTAATCAGTATCGATGTCTTCTTGGGCGCCACGTCCGACTCGGCATGCGGGGAGTGACAACGCATCGTGACATTGTGCTCCAGCTGCAGCGGGTGGGCATCCTCTTCGCTATGCGAGATTTTCAGGCGATGCACCTCGCTGCTCTTGTTAAAGGGCGCCACCCGGACCACAGTTCTTTGCTGTGGCTGTGGCTGTGGCGACTGAGATGAAGCGGAAGCTGGAGCATTTGACTTATTGATTTGCTGCGACTGTGGCCGCTTCTCTAATCCGTTTGCGGTTGGCGTCTTGGGCGAAGGCGGCGGCGGTGGCGGCTCCGTTGGTCGCCTTTGAAATAAATCTCTCGAGTCGTTGCGGTTGCTTTTTATGCGCAGTGCCATTGTGTCCTTAAAATTTAAAATGACACCAGACTGCGTTGGGTTCGGGGCTGAAGTTTCTGCTAGCTCCAGCGCCTGCTCCTGCTCCTGTGCCTGCGCCTGCTGCTGGTCGTGGTTGGCTTGGCCAGGCTGTGGCCTCGACTTCGAGGTGGGCGGGGCAGACAAATGCCTTTCGCTGTGAGCGCGTCTGATGGGATTTCGCGATTGTGTCGTTTGTGCTGCACGCTTTTGACTTGCCCGCGGCCTGCTGCCGCTGCCGCTGCCGCTGCTGCTGCTGCGGCTGCCATCGTCCTTGCTCTTCAGCTGTTGCAGCTTACTCTGCTTCAACTCAGTCGCAGGCTCAGCCTCAGCCTCAGCCTCAGCCTTAGCCTTAGCCTGCTGGTCGTGGTCCTCGTCTTGGTCCTTGTCGTTGTTATTGTTGCTGTCGTTGTGCTCGTCATCATCGTCATAATCGCGATTTGCTGCTGTCGTTGTTGTTGTGGCGTTGCCTGCTAAAGAAAAGAGTAGAGAAGAGCTGGTTAGTGGTGAGTGGCAAGTGGTGAATCGCGTGTCGCAGCTAGCAAAATGTTGCCTTTTGCAAAATAAACCGAAGACAGAGGAGGCAAAGGCAAAGGCAAATGCTTTTCTCTTTTTTTCATAGCTTGATGAACGGGTAAAGGAAATGGAAGCACCCAGTAAACACTTTTGTGTGCGTGGCATAAAGCTTAGCTGAGCCGCAGACACGCTCTTGTGGAAAATGGAAAGGGCATTGGGAAACTCTGATTACCCTAATTAAAATAAAATTCAACTTTTTCTTCTGAAATGCGTGCCAATTATGAGAGAAAGAAGTACAAAATCTTAAGTATTTAATTCTTTAATTCACAGAGATTGGTTTTTGTAGAAAGAATGTAAAGAAAGTTTTAGAAATTTTTTATTTAAGCTAACTTGTATTTATTTATGTTAAAGAAGCTCTTGATTCTTTAATTTAAATACAAATTTTCTATTTGAATTCCTTGATCAATTTTAAAAATTTCATTCATTTTTGTCTGCACTTCATTAAAGGCAATTTTTCGTAGCGTCATTTTTAGCTGTTTTTCGGCTAAGCACAATGACCACTTGGCTGCACTTTATGCATGCAGATTTATATGCCTGAGGCGGCTAGCAGTTACTAGCGGATAAAACGACTCAACAAACCAGCTACCCAGTCAAACGCCCAACCAGCGGCCCAACCACCGGCCCAGCCACCGGCCCAACCACCATTCTTGTGTGCCACGTTGACAGCCACTTAAAGATGTGCTTGCCAGCGATAAGGTGTTTTGTTTTGGTTTTGGTTTGGCGGCAGCTTCTACAGCGGCTTTGCTGCTGCCCCAGTGGCCCCACTGCCCCACTGTTCCGCTGTACCACTGGCCACCCAGTGGGTTAGCTATTTCCCATGCTCGCTGACAATATGTACATATCTTTATTTATGGTAAATTGGGTGATTTACGTTGCGGCCGATAAGCGTTTGCTTTTCAGCGGCTGCCGTTCATCGTTCGCCGTTCGCCGTTCGCTCCTTGTTGCTGGCATGCTCTGGCTGTCCTACGCTGGCATTTGAATTGCCAGTCCTTGAGACTGTTGTTGGGTGCTGGGTGCACAAGTCAACGCTGCTAAATGGCGTTTGGCATTATTTGGAGAGGGGCTTGGAGCTGCACTTGGTCGGGTTGGTCGGGTTAAGAGAGCGAAATGGGATGAAAGAACGCGACTGTCAGCGCAGGCAGCGCCCCGAGGGCAGAGCGCGAGACGTAGCAAACAATTTGTGTCGGAATTAAGATAATAGATTACATTTAAATGTGTTTTGTTCGCTTTATTTTTTTGGTATTTTTATTTGTTGGTTTTACCCAAAAAGTCTCCAACTGAAATGCGGCTGCGAAAAGGGTTCTCGTAAGCGCGCGTATCTTTGAAATTTGAACGGCGCAGCTGGCGTCAGATTGACGTCAAGTTTGTGCGACGATAAGCAGGCACTTGCAGGACATGCCAACAGCTATTCACACTCACACGCACACAGCGACACACACTTGCCGATGTCCTTGAGCAGCCGCAGCAGCAGTGGCAGTGGTAGCTAACGTTGTCTCCTTATCATGCTCGCTCTCGTCCATTTTAATGAGTGTGAAAAGTGAGCTCGTTTTATGGCCGTGCGATGCGATGCGGTGCGGTGCGGTGCTTGAGCTTTGGCCATGTCCAAAGGTGGACATTTTATGTTAATGAGTATCATCAGCGTTGAGATTTGAGCATTAATGATGTACATCTGTCAGATATGCTGCCTGCTCGCAGCCACTTTAACACTCTGAGTGGCTTTTGCCTATGGCGTCGACGTTGGCGTCAGCTTCGGCTTTGACTTGAATCGAATTAATTATTTGTGGCAAGCACTTGAATTTCAATCGAACCTTTGTGCGCTAATCGCATTTTCAAACTTAGTTTTCTATGCAAAATAGCGACAAATTACAACAACAACAACAATTGGGGTATCATTGAGAGGGAGACAGAAAGAGAGAGAGAGCGAGAGAGAGAGAGTGAGAGCGTGCAAAGCGACGCTTACAGAAAACAATGCAGACAATGCAAACCGAAATGAAATCAACTCGTTCTCCATTTGCCATGCTTTTTCCTTCGTTTTGTTGGTTTTCATTCATTTCTGCTTCTTTTTGGTTTGGCTTTTTTTTTTAAGTGTACACTAAATGCCACCTGCTTGGCAGCTCGTTGTCGAGTACGAGCCACTTAATGAGATTTTGTTGAAAATTACGTTTGCTTATCTTGTAGTTGCTGCTGCTGCTCTTGTTGTTGTTATTGTTGTAATCGCTTGTCTTTGAGTTAAAATATTTAATTAACACCTTTTGTGTTGCCAGCAGATAGAGACGCATAAGAAGTGCCCCATTGTAATGTATTCGTGTTAGCTAATAAAATGAATGCGACGTATACGTGATATTTGATGAGCTAACAAAATATCAGCAAAGAGTTGTCGACAAATTCAAATTGTTTTACGTAATTAGAGATGAAAAGAGCTAAGAATAGTCAGTTAACTAAAACCAAATGAATATATAGCATATATATATAGAAAATCTTGTTCAATCTGCATAGTTTAGGCAATGTATCTATGCAGATTGAACTTAAGCTATGCCAATCGATCTATTCTCTTCAGCTTCTATTGCCACTACAACTAACTTAATTAATTTTTCAAATTATCTTAGCTAAGCTCAGAGATATCAGGTTATAGCTTGAGCTCTAGACCAATTCTATGGCCAATTTTAAGAATTTGTGTGCAAGGCACACACATACTCACACATTTCTATGCATAGTTAGCTTTGTTGACCCGATTGATTGGCTAACAAAAATATTTTTGTAAAGAAAATTGATTTATCAACGAAATTAAAAGTTTTCCGATAACAAGCTTATTTGCAGCTCAGGCAAACAAAATGCAATGGATATTGTACGAGTACGACATGCACAATATTTTTGAAATTAAATGGAAATGGAAAAACATTGTTGTCAGCTCTCTGTCTCTCTCTCTCTTGTTCGATACAATTTATGCGCAAAATAATTTTCAGTTTGTTTTTCATTTTAATTAAATTAAATGGCAAAAAAGATTTTCTACAATTTTACAGCAATTTTGCCAAAGCTAAAAATCAAACTCTGCTGCTCACTGATTGTCTCTTGCTAGCTGTCGCTCTTTATCTACTATATAAATATTGTTGTTCAGTCTATTATTATTATTGTTATCATCCAATGTGTATGTGTGTGTGAAAGGATAAGCAGCGTGTATCGAATAGGCATGGCCGTGGGCATGGTCATGGGCGTGAACGTGGACGTGGACGTGGACGTGTATATGGGTGTTGGTCCATTACAAATGTGGCTGTGTGCATTTGAGAAGAAAAAGTAATTAAAAGCGTTACTTGTCGGGATTAGTAAAACATTTTAATTTAGTTGTTGCACAAAAGCAAAACGTACAGCCAGTCGTGTCAGCAAGTGGGAGAGAGAGAGAGAGTGAGAGGAATGATTGAGGGGCTATAGCGAGTCAAACTGAAATGGGTCAATAAATCCGAGCTTAATTTTATTGCTCTGCGCGCTCTTTTCACTAGTTTGCAGAGCGGAAAACGAAAAACGAAAACGAACAAATATAAATCGGAATGGTAAACAAATCAAAATAAATGAGTAACAAAAGCAAGACGGCAAGACGGGCTGAGCAGCTGCGCGCCCTGCCATTGCCACGCCCCATGCTACCTCATGGCAACCTCCTAATGCTTAGCTCCACACTCAACTTGCTGACAAGCTGACAAACTGGCTCGACTCCGACTCAGTCTGGCAAACTGCCGAGCAGCGATTGGGTTTTTGGGATTGCGATTGCGATTGCGACTTGAAGATGAAGCTGAAGCTGAAGATGGGGCTGAAGCTGGGGCAGGCCAGCTAGCGGAGATAATATTGCTCAAGAGTTCGGGCTGCAAACATTGTGCACATTTTGGCTCATTTCAATAAGAAAATCGCAAAGCGAACAAAAAATTTACTAGCCATAAAAGTCAGAACATGTCGGTGCTAGTAGCTTAGCTGCCAGAGAAGGCATGCGAAGGCGTGGCAAATGATAGTTGTTTCTCGTTGATACGAAATTCAAGGGATAAAGCATATAAACTCGCATTAGAAATGCACGAGTTGATTTGAGTTTCATTTTGTCAGTGAAATAAGCAAACAATGCCCATTGCAAGTGCCAGCAGCAGCAACTGAGGCTGAGACAACAAAACAGCAACAAAGTGCAGCAGAAGGTGGCATCAACAAAGAAATGAGCAGAATTCGGCATGGGACTAAAGAACTTTTGAATCGACTGTAGAATATCCTAGATAGCATACCCTATATTTACTCAAGGTTTGCCCAACTACTTTCATGGCAGTTTTCATGCTGACTAATGCAAATAAAATATATATTATATAAATTTAAAAGAAGAGACGAGAAGTGAACACTCAGCTAAATCTAGCTCTACAACTATTCTCGTTTCTTAATTCCGATCAAGTATATATAAGTAGTTTATGAGTTTTCCTTAAAGGGTATTAAATGACGACAAGAACAACAACTGCTGGCACGACTGCTTTTTGGCTGCTGTTGTCGTGGCACGTTTTGTTGGCCTGCACAACATTCATTTCCTGCTTCTTGTTGCTGCAGGACGCCAGATGCTGCTGACTTGGCCACTGGGTCGCGTTTTGTCTTGAGTGGGTCTTCCTCTGTTTCGGCTTCTTCTTTTAAATGCGCGTAAACTACTTACAGGGCGCATCCGACGACGCTAACGCCAGCGCCAGCGCCGCCGCCTATATTATATTTTCCCATTTTGGTAGTAGAATAAAAAAAATATATAAAAAATAAATAAAGGCAGCAGAAAGAAGTGGGAAAGCAGCTGAAAAACATATTGCCAAAGCGCAAAACAGCGAGCAGAAGATGCGTTGAAAATCTTTTATCAGTGAAATTATTTGCCCAGGGACAACGGCAACGAGCAACTTGCAACGAGCAACGTGCAACGTGCAGCAGAATGAATGCGCCCGAAATGGCAAAAAGAAATAATATCCAGGAAAATGACTGCCCGCCAAGGAGGAGCAGGAGGAGGCTGAAGGAGAAACAAGAGCAGCGGAAGATGTAGGCAGGCGTACGGTTAGCTGCCAAGGGAGAGGAAGACAAAAGCAACTGGCCAAAACAAGTCTGGCCCCCAAGTTGCAGGCCAAATGTGTTGGAAAATTTCTTACTGCACGGTTATAACAACGTTGCGAAAAGCGTTTTTCCTTCGCTGTGGCGCTGAGGCAGTGAAAATCTGCGCCAGGCCCTCAAAAGTATGCTACACTTTTCTTTAATGGCAGTCGTGTCGCTTTTATGTCAACAAAATTGAGAGAAAAGCAACAAAAGGCAACTTTTCCAGCTAAAAGCAAAGAACGACGCTAAAATACTCTTGCCACCAACATAAACTGAAGTAAGCTCAAGAGCAGCATCCTAAAATATTGAACAGACATTGTGTGAAGCCAAATGTAAACTCCATCTATATATACTCTCTTTCATCGATACCCTGCAAAGAGCATTCTGAAGCGCATAGACTTCTGCTCGCGGCATGCGTGTCTTTGTGGGCAAAATGCAGCCGTAAAAAAGCTGAGTTACTTTGGCTAGCTACTGCTTTTATAGCTGGCCAGCAGTCGTTGGCTTGATTCAGTTTTTTTTTCTTTTGCGCTTTTCTGATGCTTGTGAAAGCGTGGCTGTTCACCTGACTGCTGCAGACAATGCGTTGCATTATTTAAAGAAGAAGCAGTAGAAACTGCTGCCCAAGAGCAGCGAGCAGCGTTCAGCCTGCAGCAAAATGCAATTAAAGCGCCGCGCGCAACGACGGAACCTTTCAGAAATATACTCGTAAAATTTGCGCATGCATTGGCAGACAACAGAGACATAGATAGAATGCTGAGCAACAACAGCAGCTACAACAACAATAACTACAAGAACAATCTCTACAACAAGAGCAGTTTCAGGCAACTTCTAACAAAAAAAAATACTAAAAATACTTAATTTAGCTAGAAAATGTCACTGGCTTTTGTTTTTCACAACGCGTCGTAGCCTTACAGGTGCCTCAAGCCAGGTACTCCAGCTACCCATGGTTACCCCTTCGGCGAGCGCTATTCCTAGCTGCTCTTTCAGCTGTTGTACGTGCAAGTCGTATGTATGTATGTGTGTGTGTGTGTGTGTGTGTGTGTGTGCTAAGTGCAGCTAGAGCTGCTGTGTATGTGTGTCAGTGTATGAGTATGTGTATGTGTGTGCATTAGAAACGCTTATGACAAACGGATATTAAGTTCAGCAGTCACGTAGCTCAGGTAAAATTCTTTTACGATAATTTTTTGCGAAAAGCAACAACAACGCCTAGAAGAAAAAGAGGAACATGAAGATGATGATGATGAAGAAGAAGAAGAGCTAGAAGCACAGCAAACATTTCAAACAGCCAAATGAGCGCTAACTTTTTGCAGCTCTCTAAAGAAGCCTTTTGAAGTTTAAAAGCCGCTCTCTGCAGTCTGCAGATAGAAGCACTATAAACTCATATCTATTATATAAGTTGCTTTAGATGTGGGTATATTAGCTTTTACGTAAAGAAAGCTAAAATCGACTCGAGGATCTGTTCTCATTTAGCTGAGTTTGCTTTATTTGAAGCTGAGAAGAAATTGAAATAAACAAAAATATTATAGAAGTAACAAATTTTAATTCAAAATATATTCACAAAATTACTCTCAAAAATTTATCCCAAAATTCAAATTGATTTCAATTTACTCAAAAATATGTTATTTTTCTTCTTCTTCTATTTCAGATACAATGCTCAGGATGTGGAAACTGGAGTAGCCAAAAGGTTCAACTCGATGAAGAAATTATAAATATTTAACTATTAATAATCATAAGAATTATGTTAATAATAAACTTAAATTTAAGTTAAACATTTCTTTAAATTGTAATCATTGTTTTCATTAGGGTCAAAGAATAGAATAAATAGTTCCTTTAATTTAAGTTTTAAATGAATATGTAAAAAATATTGTAAAAACTTTTAAGCATTGATAATAAATAATAATAAAAGGAAATACAAATAAACCAAAAACAAAACTTGAGTGAGTTCTTATTTTTAATAATTGGGCAAAATCACAAACACAAAATCAGAAATGATCAGAAAGTAGCCAGAAAGTGGCCAGTCTAAAGACAAAGTAAAGTTGAAAAAAATCCCCTACATAGACTTAGGGGGTAGTCGTTGACTGCATAACGATTGATTACGTAGTCAAAATCCAGCTGAAGTAACAGGCGAACAGAAATGATCAGAAAGTAGCTAAAATTATTTCATTGCAGATGAGCAGGTGCACCATGTGGGCTGCCGATTCATTCCGTTAAGCCACAAAATGTGAATGAAATTGCGGATGAGCTACCAGGCGAACAGAAATGTCTAGCAGACAATAGAAAAAATGCCGAACAGAAAAAAGTGTTGCATACTTTTAGTTGCCAAAGTGGGCAGATATTTAACAAATGCAATTTTCCAGTGCATATGCTCGTGGGCACCAAAACAAATGCAATTTTGAAAATGTGCGATCGAATTGCAGGCAAACGAGTGGCAATAAAATTCTTATTTTTGTTGTTACTTTTAGCTCGGAGCGTGCTTAGCTTAAAAATAGAAAAATTATGATGAAATATTCGACATAATATATTTTTTACATATTTTAGTGTAAAATAAAAGCGCAATTCGAGGAATTTTATGTAATTTTTGTGGGTTTTTTCTAGGCCTGGCCATAAATATTTTGATTGGGAAATAATTAAATAATATACAGGAGTTTGGCAAAATGTTTTTGCAATTATTTGAATGTGTGGAGCTGGAGGCGATGCCATCTAAGAACCATTTCATATTTTGTATATTCATTTACACATTCATATACCTAGAAACATAATTAAAGACCACACTTAAGTCCTCATAGCAGCATAACGATCCGACAGACAAAAGCACTCGAGCTGTGTTAAAGTGAAATGGTGGAGGTTGAAGAGGATTATAAGATATTTGCCCTGCATAATTGAATTGCGAGTCCACTCGACTTTTCATATACCATACAACAACACACACACAACAATACACAGACACACACACTCACACAGACACACATATCCATGGCAAATTGAAAGCTAAAGCAACGTTTAGTTTAGGGGGTGTTGTTGTCTGCTCTGCTTTTGCTCAATTATTTGCGATTTACATGATTACATTTTAAGCACAATTTATGCAGGCAACTGTAAAATGTTGTTTAGTGCATACGAGAAATTGTTACGTATACGAACCGTTGCAGGCAGCAGTAGTAGCAGCAGCAGCAGCAGCAGTAGAATGAGGGCAACTTTTCGAGTGTCGTGTTCATTTGCAATTTGTGCAGGGCAAAACAATTAAAGTGTCCTAAATGCTGTTGCTGTTGCTATTGTTGTTGTAGCTGCCCACATACCACACACACACACACTCACACACACATATATACATATATATATATTTATCAGGCACTGCAGTTAACAATTAAGCTAACAGCTGTGAGTTTTAATTGTTGATGACTTTTGCGAGCAGGTGTTGTTTTTGTGCTGCAGCTGTTTAATAAATTCTTGCTATAAATAAATATTATTTAATTAATTTGTCAGCACTTCGATGTGCCCAACTCTCGGTCGTGGCAACTCTCTGGAAACTCTAGTAACTCGGTCAACTCTGGCTTTCAATTTGAAGTTTTCAGTTTGCGGCTGCAGCGCCTCTGTGGTCGGGCTGCCCAGTTCATGCCGCCTTTGGGTCTTTTTCGGTTTACGGCTTTTCTGGTTTTAGATTTCGCATCAAGGTGAGCTCGCATTCTAGCTTGCTCTCTCACACATACACTCACACGTTCTCTCTCTCTCTCTCTTTGTGTGTGTGTGTGTAGTTTTTGGCTTTATTATTGTTGTACTGCAACTGGGTAATACGATTATTGCTTTGCCGCTTTGACCCTAGAACGTTAGTTGAATGCTGAATGTTTATTAAATTACACATTTGCTATTGCTGCTGCTGCTGCTGCTTTTAAAGTGACCCAAAGACTCGACCACTTGAGCGGAGCTTGCCACAAATTGTCGGCAATTAGATGCTTCAATAAAAAAGCAGCTCATAGCTACAGCTACTGCTGCGGTTGTTGCCTTCTCCCTCTCTCGCCCCCTCTTTCTCTCTGTGTGTGTGTTCCTCTTGAATTGCCAGCAATTATTTAATAGCCGTCTAATAGCTAACATCCGAGTGGGACGGCCCATAACAACAAGTCCACATTAACCTGGCAATAACAAAGCAACTGGACTCAGTTGAGCTCTGGATGGGATGTGGATGGCGGCAGCGGGTGTGGCCCATTTGATATCCAAGCACAAATAAAAAGCAAACAAATTATTACAAACCGCCCATGGGCAATCCCGCTCGCCCGCACAGCTTTTCCCGCTGCTTGCCCATCTCTAATTGCCAAGTGCCATAAAAATGCGTTCTTCTTTTTGGCAACTTTCCTTCCCACTCTCTCTCTCTCTCTATCTCTTCTCTCTCTGTCTTTGTGCTTTATGTGCCTTTGAGTGCGTGTGTGTGTGTGTGTGAAGTCGCGTTGTCTGTTTATATTTTTTAATTTCTGGCACCAACAATAACGCGTCGAAAATACATAAATTCACGTCAATTAATAAGAAATTGTGGAGCGTGGCAAAGCGAAACAAAATGGCGCACACGTGTGTATCTGTGTGTGTGTGTGTGTGTGTGTGTGTGTGTGAGTATGTCTGTGCGTGTCCTTTTCAAGGATGTGGATATGAATGTGGCTGCGGCTGTGCGTACTTCTCCCTAATTGTGCACTAAAGAGCGCGCTCTGCGAACCGTTCGCCCGGCTAAATTACGATGCATTTAATTGCTCGGATTTGGAGCACAGATTTATGTCTGTGCCACTAAGTGGGCTGCTTAAGGCTTAAATGGCCGACGACGTGAGCGCCAACCACGACGCGCACTAAAAGTGAAAGCCGGAGTCACAGTCACACTCACACACACGCACACACACACGCACTTACAGCCACAGTCATCTAGCGATTTTTAGCCATATGGCACCCGGCACCCCCATGAGGCAATAGAGCAATGGAGCCAACTACAGATACAGAGAGCGCACAGTAGCCGAGACCAAGCACCTGCTTGATGTACGTGCTAGACCTGGTCCTGGCTTCGACTGCGACTGGAATACGAACTCTGTGTCGCCTTGTGCTAGCCACAGTCCAGCTTAACCCACTGACAGCTGAGTAAGAAACTGCAGAGACTCCGATTAGATGTAGAACTGAATAAACTAAATAACTAAGTTTATCTGCATCGTCATTGCTTTTCATGTTATATCACTCGTATATAGTATATCATGCATATGGAATATATGTAATTCAATTGTATATTTCAATTTCATTTAAAAAAATGATTATTATCTTTATTTAGATTTCAAAATTTCGAGGAATTTTCTATGAATTTGCTCAACATGAAACATCTCATTCTTCGCCTTAGATATGTGAGCTAAGCATTTTTTGTAGCTTTTAGTTTTGATATATTAATTAATATATCTGTTTAGATAAAGTTGTTTAAAGCTAGCAAAACGTTAAGCTGTATATAAATATTTCATTATAAATATTTGCAAATGTTTGTCTGTTCTAGCTATAAATATAAGACATAGTTTATATATATTATAAAGCAAATTGAGATCTTCAACATTAAAAAATGTTGCCATACAAATGATTAAATACAATTAAATATTATTTATAAAAATCATTGAAGAAAAAAACTGAGTTTTTACAACTTTCAGCCTGAATAAACAAAAAAAAAGCAGACTTTATGCACAATTTTAACAGCTATAAACAGATTTATCTTCAAATGATTCATAAAAAATTACACTTATAGCTGAAAAATATGATTTTTTTCAGCCAACAGAAACCAGTGGGTTAAGCACTGTAAACAGTGTCTGGGTGCGTAGCCCATGGCTGACCGGCTGACCAGCTACGGGTCTAGAGCCGCAGTCAGGTCGAGTGTCGCGCTGGATTTTAATTGGCGAGCGTGAAGGAAGCGTTGCATGCAGCAACATAATTTTAATTTAATAATTTCCCGTGTGCACTCGCGCCGGGTGGCGGGTGGCGGACTAGATGGCTATTACATATGCAGGACGGAAAATCAGTTTAGGAATGTAAATTGATTTTGTGGTAATATGCAATTTGTGGACACCAACATAGCTGGACAGCAGTTAGGCGCCAGGCGCCAGGAGCTGGCAAACTATGCGGCCAATGGTGCGTATGCGTAATGTTGGGTCAGCATTTTATTGCGCAAACTTTAAGTTAAGAGCGGGCCGTAAATGTGCTCGGTCCGAGTCGGGGCAATGTAAATGGCGACCAGGACATTGGGCAGCAAATTTTTAAACAACTTGAGGCTGGTCGAGCCGAGAAGGAAAGCGTAGAAGAGAGAGCAAAAAAGAGAGAGAGAAAAAAAAAACGCTCAACTACAAAAGACATTTTTGGCCCAATGCTGAGACTGAGACTGAGGCCGTAAAAACTTGCTAAGAATAAACAGAAATTACCAGGCCGCAAGTAAATAAAAATGTTCAAGCAGAAAAGCTGCTCAACACGACACGGAGTATGGGACGGACGGTGCTTGTAGTTCTGTGGTATACGAGTGGGTTGGGCGGTGGTGGAGGCGTGACCAACGGAGTACGCAGTGGACCCTTGCGGGTTTTTGGTCGTTGCTTTGCGCATGAGAAATTCTTGCTTTTTAAATTCTTTAAGTAATGCAAATTAAATTTAAATAGCAAATAGGCAAAGAAGCAAACAACAACAGCAACAGCAGCAGCAAGAACACACAAAACAACAACAGCAACAGCAGCAGTTAAAGCAAATTAAATGCCCATGGTCCATGGTGCAAGACCAAGGATACGTCCTTGCCTGGCTTTGCTTTTGCCTGGCCCAAGCATTTCGCTCAAGAAACAAATTTCAAAGACAAATAAGCGCCGAAAACAGCAGTAATTAATTTGAATCGCGTGTGTGAGTGGCTGTGTGCGTATGCGTGTGCGTGTGTGTGTCTGTGTGTGGGTGTATTTGCTAGCAGAACTTTGAGCACAACAACAACAACAATCAGTCGAGACTTTTAGTGGAGACAATTGCTTGGCATTTGGTACGTGGCAAGTTGAATGCTGGCCAAGATACCGCAGCAACTTTTAGCCAACGCTGCGAGAAACGAGCAGTTAGCAAACTGCACGGCTAACTGTAAAGTACCAGCAACAGCAACAGCAGCAACAACAACAACAACAACAATTTCGACAACAACAGCAACGCGACAGCCACAACAGCTACAAGCAACCTAAGCTCAACAACTTCAAGTTGTTTCCTAGGCCAACAAACGCACCCACACGGCAAAGACAACAAGTAGAAGAAGTGCTACAGCTAGAGTGAATATGAACGATTGCCAGATATCCTGTAGAGAAAGAAGCATTAGAAAAATTCGTAAACTTTATTTCAGCACGTTTTCATAAGTAGAGTATTCACATGGCATATACATTTTAGCTTCACATAAATGTTTTAATTTTAATACTTTTGCAGTAAAATTTCAGAATCAGCTTGACTCACATTTGAGCATTCTCAAATTCTGCTATTTACAGGGTATTTTTTTTTTTTTTTTTTTTCTAAATAGCAAGCTCGGCGCGCACGGCGGGTGGCTGCGTCTTCGCTTCGTTAGTTGCCGCCGAACATTTTCACACATTTTGCCAGCGTACATGCGGTTTAAATTCAAATTTGTTAGCAACAAACAGACAATTAATTTCGCATATTGCAGAGGACGCGCCAAAGTCGCTGCCATTGCCATTGTCCATGCGGCACCTCGGCAGCTGTCTGGCTCGCATCTATATAAGTGCTGCCACGGCCAGGATCTAAGCTGCGTGGCTTTGCCATATGTGTCTGTCTCTGGCGCAAATTATTTTTGGCCTTTTTTTTTTTTTGGTGGGAGCTTTTTTTCTTTGGAATTTGAATTTTAAATGTTATTACTTGGTTGCAAATTGATTAGTGCCAACATCAGAGAAACGCCTGCTGCTAATTTATTCATGGGCGCATAATTGTTTTGTTAAGGACAAGAAAACACCACGTCTGCCGCCTACTTAACGTTAGCCTGTTAGCTTGAAGGCAGCTTTAAGAGGAGTGCTGTCAAATTTCCTGATACCCTTGACAAGATAGATTTGGTGTTTGGTGTGTTGCCAGGCGTATTAAATATCACAATTAATACCCAATGCTTGCAGCGTGCACAGTGAGAATTGAGTGGTTGGAAACTGAACTTTCAAGAATTTCGACAGAGATGAGTGAGATATTATTCAGCCTGCCAGCCCGTGAGCTCTGAGTTGTCAGAGTAAACTTGAGTGATTTGCATGTTAATTAATTCTAATTAAATGCATACAAACACTCTTCATTCATTTCTTACAGTGTAATTGGTGTGGGAGTCTGTGCCAGCTGTGGGCATGCTTATCATAGTGTTAGTTCGGGGTCATTTGGTTGGCAGTTGATTTCCATTAGCAAGTACATAACTTAAAGCCAAGCCAAGCACTGATGCAAGTGCTCTAGAGGAGCTCAAGGACATGGAGCTGGTGTAAGCTATCGTGAGCTCGCATAACTATAGCAATTGGGGCAGCTGTTCGGCTTGGCGCGTTAAATTTCAGTTCAAACAAACCTAAGGACATGTCAAGCGCAGCACGCGTATACAAACAAAAACAGGAAAGCCACAAGCACACACACACACACACACATGCAGAGAGAGAGAGAGAGAGAGAGAGAGAGAGAGAGAGAGGAAGAAAAAGCAGGGCTCAACAAACGTTTATATGTCGGAGGTGTTGGAGCCATAGACAAAGATTAAATGACGCTCATCATTCATATGCCAGCTACAGTAGCAGAAGATAGAGAGAGAGAGAGAGTGTGTGAGAGAGTGAGAGGGAGAGCGGGCGCTGCAGCTGGGCAAAGGTCCTGTAATGTAGTGCCATAATCCTTGGCGCAATTTTTGTATGTGCACAAACGTTGTGGAGCAATATGTCGTAATATCCGCTGCGTGTTTTTATTTGCGCCGCATACATTTGTATGGCCTACACATAAACACACACACACACACACACACACACACACAGCCAGAAAGGACATATGAGCAGTCTGACAGGACTCGTTGAGCGAACGCACTTGGGCCAAAAACACAAAGACCCAGTGAAAAGTACTAAACATGGCTATGATTTAGCGTTTTATTATTTGCCCAACCAGGTGAAGGCATGGCCAGGTGGCAGTCAGTCAGCTTGGCCAAATGCCTTTGCTGCTGGCAGAAGCCATACGAACGTGACCGCTTGCTGTCGAGCCTCGTTGTTGTTGTGTGTGTGTGTGCGGGCCAAACGGGCCAAAACAGTTGTGGCACAACGATCCGTTGCCATTGTAGCCACTTCATCAATTATTCTTAAGCATAAAATATTTGTCACTTTTACTAAATTTATTGTGACAATCGTTCCACACCTATCCTCACTCACACACACACACACACTTACAAGCACAAGCCCAGCTATGAAGCTGCCTTTATAAACGACTCTGCATATGAATCACGTGCGTAATGGTAAACAGCTCCTTTTTGGCCTGCGACTTTGCGCTTGCCTTTGCCTGTGCCTGTGACTGTGCCTTGGCGATTGCCCTAAACATTTTGCCCATTTAATACTCTACTGAAAGGGTATTTTAATTATTTGGCATAATGCTTAGAGATGGCATCTAGATTTTGCAGATATTTTTTTAATTTTCTTTAAGTAGCTTGAAAAGTTGCCATAGATTCGTTAAGCTAGATTGAAGCGGGTTTTAGTTATTTCCATTAGATAATTTCAGACCAATTTATATACAATGTGCATCATCGGACTGCCTTCAAGTTATCTTTGATTTGAAATATTTTCTATATTATTAGAGTTGTATATTCACATCAACTATGAAAATTATATAAAAATAAAATAATATAATTATTAGAAAGTAAATCCCATATACCATATCCAAATCAACCAGATCTGACTCAGCTACAGTTGAGCTAAGGTAAGTGTTTCAGCTAAAACTGAATAAAGTCTTAAGCTCCCTTTTATTCATTTCCTGTCATATTCTCCCATTCATATAGCCGTTATAGCCGTGTTTCTAGCGTATTCAATGTTCAGCCAGCCTGTCAGAAGTTTTCCTTTGACTCGTTCGTCTTTACCTTTGCGTCTGCCTCAAGTGGACAGCATTTTGTTTTTTGGGCGTATTTCTAGTTTGTTTCCATTTCCGCCACGTTTTGTATGCCACAAATAATTTATAAATGTATGTGTGTGTGAGTGTGAGTGTGTGTTTTCTACTATTTGTTGCTTTATTTATGCTCTCGGCTGAGGCGACTTCCACTCGAGTTGCTTTTTGTGCAGAGCTCATGGTACGTATACGTAATACAAAAGTTGCTTGAATTAAAAGTGGAAGTTGGTGTCAAGCGTCGTCCCAGCGGAAGCTTTCAGGCACTTCTTCAAACTCAAATGCCGCGCCCACAAATCAGATAAGAGGCGCCTGATTATATATACATATATAGATATATATGTTTTGTCGTGTTAAATCATGAAAAACGTTCGCTGCTTGAAGTCGCCGACAGGTTGCTTTCCAATTTTCATCATCATATGCATATATGTGGTGCATGTGGTGCAAGTGGTGCAAGCGGCGGCGGGTCAAAAGCAGTTACAAAAACCCATTTAATCCCACGCTAAATGGGCGCAATGTAAACTGTTGACATTTCAGCCTCCGCTGCATGACACTACTGCTTCAGCTCCGTTGGGCGTGCCGCCCAGTAGGCGTGGCCAGCCACGTTGCGTTCCACAATTGTTCACAGGACATGCACGTGCTGACGCCCCTGCTGCTACTATGAGTACTACTACTGCTGCTGCTGCTGCTGCTGCTGCTGTTGCTGCTGCTGCTGTCGCGGCTGCTGATGTTGCTGCTGTTGCTGTTGGCTGAAGTGCACTCGCCTCTAAACAGCAATGTAGTCGTCGCTCGCTCGCAGTGTGTTTGTTAAACACCTACACAAATGGCCACCTCTCTCCCACTCTCTCCCACTCTCTGTTCGTCTCACCTGCCGACCCCACACAACTCGACTGCAGCTTGACAAATATTTTTGAGCCCTGTATGTGTGTGTGTGGAAAACAAGGAAAGCGCCAGGGCAACTAAATGAAATGCCAGCGCATGAGAATTGCAAAGCAAGCGACTAGACCAGCGCAACGCAGCGCAGGGCTGAGCAGAGAGCAACGGCTCAAGTGGAGTAAGGGGCAGTGTTGAGCAGGTGAAACGCACGGGGTACGGAACATGGCCGCAATCACGTGCCAACATGCAGGTGAAATGCAAATAATTTTTGTTTTCCCCTGTTACGTTGACATTTTTTTTTTGTTTAGCTTTTCTTCTAGCTGCTGTTGTTATTGCTAGCTGCTCTCATCGTTGCTGCTGCTGTTGCTGTTGTTTCTAGTTTTTGTTTGTTGTGCACACACACACACACACACACTAGCAAAACATCTAAACAGGCAAACATGAGACACCAAATACTCAACAACTCGTGGCACTAATAAAAAGAAAAAACCATTTATATAAAGCCAGATAACGAAACGCAAATGCTCTATCACAATTGTCATTAAGGGGCATCGAATTTTAGATAAGTTTAAATACAGCAGAATGAGAATTTTATAAGCATATTTATAAAGTCTTTAACATTAAATTAAATCTGACGGAAAGTAATGATTTTTGTTCCACTTATTTGCAATTCTATTCCAGGCAGAAAGTTGAGATATTTCAATAGATTTTTACATCTTGTGCTATGCCCAAAGAGAAGAATATCTAAGCAAGACATGGTATACCAATAACAATACAATAATCCAAGTAATTAAATCAAATGCTCATTTACAATCCGCATAAAACTGTACACAGATGGATAAAGCTGCATAAACAACAAATAGTTCAACTTGAGAAAGAGTATTTCAAGTTAGGAAACTCCAGCTTCAAGTAAAGTAAAAATGAAATATATTTTTGGAATGTAGAAATTTCTATAAAGTCAAAGTCTTAGTCAATGATCAACTCATGTGCTCAACATTAATTTTATGTCTAGCAGTCAGCACACTAATCTTATATGTAAACCTATCATGCTATATCTCTGCTTTTCATATAAATCTCGCATTTTCATATATATACTAGACTCCAATGATTCACATTCTATCCTGGCTGCCCGTTACTTTAACCTGTTCACTTTTTACCTGCTCCTATGCCAGTTGAATATTTTGTTATGAATATTATAATGATTTTTCTCCATTTTTTTTTTCTTTTTTTCAAAATGTGATATCAACCCTAGCAGACTTGTTCACTTATTTCTATTATTATATGGTTTCATATCTGCAAATACCTAAAGCTGGGCCAACCGCCAGAAAGGTGTGTGTTGTAATGGGTGCTTCAAGTGAGGCAGTTCATTGTAGCTGCCGCTGCTGTTGTTGCTCTTGTTGTTAAGTCAGTCAGGCATCCTCATCCGCTCAGAGAGATCCCCTCTGGACTCTGACTGGCGCACTTTTATGCTGGGGAACTAGTTGCATTTTTATAAACGCAGCGTCAAGTTTTTTTTCCGCAATTTTATTTTTTACAAAACACTTCCCCAGCCGCCCACACGGCCACGCCTACGCATACGCTGTGTTGCGTGTTGCTGGCGCTGTAATATTTACTGACGGCTTTGCCACGCCCACGCCCCGTACACTCCCGACGGAGTGCTGTCAAGCGCACTTGTCGACGTCACGGCTATTTTGCGCGGCACAAAAACCAAAAAACGAAATCATGTCAAAACTGATTTTTTGTTTGGTATGCCAAAGTTCCTCTCTACCACTCTCACTCTCGCTCTCGCTCTCTCTCTCTCTGCAGGGCGTTCATGCATTGACTGAGCCGATTTACTATATATATATAGGTGCATATATATGTATATAAATATATTTACGCAAACGCGTCGCTGATTTTCATTTATTTGTTGCGGCTCCTGCGGAATTTTAATATTACTTGCCGAAGATATTTTCGAATGCGGGCAAGCAACAGTTTATAATGGTTCCACAGGGGCTAGTTCACTGTATGTATGTGTGTGTGCGTGCGGGTGTGTGTGTGTGTGTGTGTGTGAGTAGTAGCTGCTGCTCACGTAACATTTCAAAGTGCAGCTAATTGATTTTTCAGCACAATGCGCCATCAATTGACGTCCACAGCGCAAACTTCGTAGCGCCAAAAATTTGACGTGCAGCTGTGAAAAATTGACAGCAACAGACGCCGCTTTGTATGCAACATAAAAAAATCTGTATACATATATATTTGTATATATATGTATGTATATATATGTGTATGTATATGTATTACTGCAGCGTACATAAATGCCATAAATCGCAGCAGTTTGTTGCTCTTGTCACTTTTAATAATGCCCTGCTAGCCAGAGAACAAAGCATAGAGGGTCGCTTAATGTGAATGATAGAGCACTTAATTTGATTATGTAATACATTTTGTCAAATTATATCAAATCTAATATATTGATTTAAAATTTATTATATACTTAATATACCTGAAGACCATATATTAAATGTTAAATGAAAATATGCAAATTTGATTTGAATGAAGAAAAGTTGTAAAAATTGTTAATTATATTAAAATATTAAATATTTGGACTACAAAGCCTAGAGTTAATGTAATCCCAATCACTTCTATATATTATTTTTTTTAGAGTAAATTTAGCTTCCGAACAATATTCATATAAAAATCAACTGCTTTATCTCTTCATCACAAGTTGCCGCGAACTGTCAAAGCCGTTGAGAGAGCGAGCCCAAAAGTAAAAAGGCAACAAAGTCGAGATATATGTTTGTATTCAAATAAATATTTGACTATGCAGTGTGCTTGGCCAAAACGAACAACGGCTGCGGCAGCTGTAACTGCAACAGGGGCAACAGCAGATTTTAATGTGTGCAACGCTGCGGCTGAGGCGAGCTCATGTGGTGAGTGACTGACGTTACGCACAGCCATACAGTTGTCAGCGAGCGCAGCTCTGATTGACGCACAGTCTGACTGAGTGACTGACAGAGGCAGACAGCCAGCACAGGCCATACGCAACTGCGAATGGCATGGAATATTCTATATATTTTTGTTGGACAAATTTTGGGAACAAAGATAAAGAAAAATCATGGGAAAGGATTTGTCATTGCTGCACAAAGTTAGTTGTTAAAGACGATTGATTGATTGACAGCAGAGCGGCTTTACAGCTGCTAAGATGCTAAGGTTGTCTATCTGTAGAGTTAAAGCTGATGTACGAGTGTAAATTAAATTGATTAATAGCCTAAAAATAGAATATTTGTTTGATTAACTAAGATATTGTCTTGCTTTAAAGCTAAACTTTTGCTATCGATTGATTCACAGCAGATCTGATTGATAAGCTAAGCAGAACAAAATTGATTGACAAACTTAATTGTGAGTTCTGTTTAATGAAACCTAAAGACTAAGATATTCTCTTAATTTACAGCTATCTGCTTATCAATCATTATTGATTGATTGATTCTCAACACTTACTATTTGCTGATGTATGCAATAAACTGTAAGCCATGCTCAATAATAACTTTCTACTGGCAGCAAAGTTATTCACACAGCATTTGCTGTATCTTTGCTGTCTTCTTCGGGTCACTTCCTGTGACCTCAGGCAGTGGCAAAACCCCAACACGTTCGCAGCTGCACCGAGACACAGTTACCCAATCAGAGTCAGATAGCAAAAAATGAAAAAAAAAAAAAAAAAAAGACAACAACCACAATAAAGAAACGACATTCGAAGAGAAGTAATATGCAAGCATTTTATACACTTCAACAAATATTGTAGTCGTAGTCAGTGTTGGGGCCAACATGTGTTTTATAATTTCTTCTGCCCAGCCCAGACACAATCCCTGGGCCACTGCTATGACTACTACGACTACTGCTGTCCAGTGCTCCACTGCTGTGCGCCCTTTGCTCTGACCACATCAAGATGAACATGTTCGGCCACTCACGTGGCGCATGCTTTGATTTGTTTCGTTACGTTTCATTACAACAATCGTGCTGTCGATTCTCTGGCCCAAAGCTCAAGCAGTCTTTGCCTAATATACCCTGTAAGCACTTTGAATGGATAGGAATGAGTGTAACGATGTGTGAATGCTACAAAATGTTGAAAAGAGTGGAGAAAGGAGCCTGATATGGAACTCTGGAACTGGTATAGATCTAGGGGTCTATATCGATAATCCTTCTCTAGGTATTGACCTAGAGTTTCATATTAACATAGAGAGCATAACTCTTTATACAGTCATTTCATTTCCTCAATAAATATTGAAATAAACTAAAAACGGTAAATGAATAATATTTATGCAACTAATCTAAAACATATTACATATGAAACTTAAGAACCATTTCCTTTAATTTTTTCTATAGAGACTCTAATGTTAACTTACTCCCTCTATAGGGTATGTATTCGTCAAACACTCTGCCACTTGTTACACTTTAGGTTGCTTTCATTACAAGTGGCATTAGGAATGTTGCAGTTGTTTTTGTTGCTGCTGCTGTTGTCAGCCCATACATAAACCAAGCAAAAGGAAGCAGAAATAGCAGCAGCAGCAGCTGCAGCATCAACAACGACCAAGACAACGTTGTGGTTTTCGATTTACTGGCTTTGTCGCCAAAAATCCTCAAGAGATGCAGCAAATTTCATTTGCCCATCACAAATGTTGCAAAACAAAGGCAAGTTTTGCATGCGACAACAGCAACAAAGCGCATAAAAAATTGTTATAGCAATCACAAAATTGTAACTGGCCCATTGACCGCTCTTTTTTTTTTTTGTTGACAGGAGAAAGAGACAGAGAGAGAGAGAGAGAGAGAGAGAGAAAGCATAGAACTGTCTTTCACTTTTATTATTATGCCAAATATTTTGCTACCTTTTGACCAAGCTAGTGCCAGAGAGACAGAGAGAGAGAGAGAGAGAGATGGCAAGTTGCGGCCATCGACATCGACTGCTTTATTGATAGAATTTGTGCTTTTTTTTTTTTTACTTGTGCAGCCAAGTTGGTGGAGCCAAGTTTGTGCCATCATTGACATGCACTGCGAGAAATTGAGAGTGACATTCGTATATTTTTAGCGCCGCACTCAGTGCCAGCCAGCTGGCAGCAGGCGGCAGCGCATCCTTAATGCCAGTGCATTTGTCTTCTGCTGTCCGCTTGCATTTTCCACTCTTTGCTTCATTTGAGAACTTTGTGTGGTTATTTCTCCTTCTCTTCACGTGAGCAAACTTAATTTATTTTCCAACTAAATCGATAGCAGACTCCACACAGCACAGAAATATAAATAGCAATCGAGAACAGTTGCCTTCAATGACCAAATATGCTGTCTAATGCTCAATACAATGTAGCTCATGCACATGCTCAAATAGAAAACTTGATTACACTTCGTTATGTTGTGAGAATGCGTATCTGAAATACTCTAAAGTTCTCCAACATATGCTCATCCACAGTTGATTAACATGCTGCCTATACTTGGGAAAGTCGAAAAGTGCAGCTGCTTGAAAAAGAACTTTGAGTTGCCAAATAGGCTACGCTCAATTTTGGCAACATCTTTTAGCTATTCAAGCATAAAACACTTTCAAGACGCACTCGTACATTGAAACACTATGAAATGGAAGCCAGTGAAAGGAGTAGCAGCAGTCGAGGTTGAACACCTAGAAAATTAGTTTGGCTTTGGCATGTCTCAAGTGCGGCACAAAATGGCCGCTGCCACGCCCCCTACCTACCACAATTCGCCCACTGCTGCTAATTGTGCACGTTGCTGCATATGTTTTCCATAAATTGCAACGACTCGAGTCGAGAGTTGCAACTCTCCAAAGGCAAAACAGAGAGCTGAAGCAGCGGAAGAGGAAGCAGCCTTCACTTGAGTTAAATGTCTAAAGAGGGATTTGCTTATTTGTTTCTATACTTTGCTGTGGTTTACTCTCTGGGCCTGGGCATATTATGCCAAGATTTAATTCACTTTTTCCTATATATACATATTTTGAGCAGAGGTATTTCGATGGTTTAGGATTTTTGAATGCCAAGTTGAATGGCGATGAATGTTTTATAAGAAATGAAGACACGACTCGTTCAATGTTTTTCCTTTTTTTTATTTATTTTTTTTTTGTAATTCAAAATGCGCATCAGACATTTGTATGCATTAGTCGAGTAAAACGAACATTTTATGGCATTAACTTGCAGCAGCAGAAGCAGCAGCAGCATCTAGTGGGCGCTTTGTGGGGGGTGTGGCAATGGCTTTAACACAAATATGCATGTCGGCAGAGGCAGAAATTCTTGCATAGAATTGCACTTAAATACAGAAAATGGCACACAAACATAAAACTGCAGCACTGCTACCATACAGCCAGGCTAAGTAGATACAGAGCCAGAGAGTCAGCAAGAGACAGACGAAAAACCTAGAAACTGTGGCAGCTTGAGCCACGTCAACAGGAGCGGCAGCAGCAGCAGCAGGAGCACTAGCAGGAGTTTGCTGCTGGGCAATCCAAAGTACGTCATGAAAATCAGGAAACAGGATATATTAAGTTTGAGGAATGGGCGCAGGGCATACAAACACATACATATGCAAATGTTGTCGCAGCAATTGGACAACTAGCCCCAAAGCTAGCAGCAACAGTAGCAGCAGCAGCAGCAGCAGCAGCTACGCCGACAGCGCAGTCGTAAAAACTGGCCCTTGGCCTGTCGCCTGCGACAGTTTTTATTGCAGCGCATAAAACAGAAGCAACAGCAGCAACAGCAACAGCAACAATAGCAGCAACAAGGACATGACAAAGTTTTGGATGCGCCTTGTTATACACTGCTCTGGAGACGCAAAAGAGCATATATGGTAGTTGTGGCTTTAGCTCTGTGAGTACGAGTTTATTCGATGCTATTGCAGTTAGTATGACACACAATTTAATTCAGATCAACTCAATCTAAGACTCAGTTAGAATAGGATATAATATAGCAAAGACTCAGTTCCGAACTAAGTAAAGTATAAGTCTAGGACATCCCTGTTACCTGTATGATCTATCGTCTAAGTACAATGAGGTTTGTCAGCGCAAATCTACAATAAATATCTTAACATCTTTTCGAGATCAGAAAGTTTCTTAGTTTCTCACTTCTTCCATTTGCTTCGCTGGCTCACTTTCCTTTCCATTCGCAAAGCAGAGCATCCTCTCGTCATTGCTCGCATTTCTTGTTGTTTTGCCTTTTTTTTTCAATTGGCAACCACATTTTCTATTAGTGTAAATATGCAAAGTACATGAAGACATGAGGCTCCACTTCCGTTATGAGCGTAAGCGAGAAATAACCATAAAAATGTTGAATGCTGAATGTAAAATGCAAAGTGTAACTTTGTTGCGCCCTTTGGATAAACGAAACAGAACAGAACAGTGGAGCATGAGGGATGGGGTGGGCTGGGGTGTGGGACGTATTGCCTGCATTAGCTAAGGCAAGGGGATATGACACTGAACCAAGTCCAATTTTTAGCTGTTTTTGGCATTTTAAATTACATTTGTGGTGCGCATATTAAAAATCTCTTTAGTTGAGGATTTTTAGGGGGTGTCTGGCACGCCTCTTATTTTTCATTCACACTTCATTTGACGAGCGTTGAAATTTAAAGCGAATCCCATTAAACGCAAACGAAAATAAAAATGGAAATGAAAATGAGAATCGAGCATGAAAGTAAAGCAAAAAGTGAGACGGAGAGAGGGAGAGAGAGAGAGCAAACAAGAAATATTAGCAACGCAATTTGCAACGTGGAAAAGCCGTTGGGGGCGGACCGAAATGCTGCGAAATGCGCAATTTTTTCAATCATTTATTATGGCTGGCGAAAATTTAAATTAAAAATTGACCCATTGGAAATCCAAAATATATTTGTTTTCAATTTAAATTCTATATATAGTTTAGTTCAGTAAAAGTTTAATAGATTAAATGGTTTACGGTATTTAGAAATGTATAAAATAATATAAATTAAAAATGAATTTCTAAGTCTCATAAATTATTTATAAAGTTAATTTTGTTAAAAGCCAACAAAATGTTAGCTCATACTTTATGCTAGAAATTAAACGTTTGATAAGTAATGCAGAATAAATTTGTTGTTGTAAAGTAAGACAAAAGAAAAACTAAGGTAATACAGATGAGTGGCACATTTTTTATTACCCTGTAAAATATGTTAAGTGGATGTAAAAGTCAGAAGAACGCTATATAAGATATTCAAATGGAACTCGTGGCGCCATCAAGTAGACAGCGGGTGGACATAAGAGAAACACTTTTGATCTGTGCCAAGAATGTTCCCATTAGATAAGAATTTTAACTAAGAGGCGTCGGTCTTTACAGCGACAATCGGAATACAGCAGGGATCTTCGAGCGTCGATTCAAAATTCTCTACGCCTGCCGAACTATGAGCCTATATTTTAAAGAAACTTTAACTAAATGTTTTATGTAAAGGTTATCTATTAATCTGTCATTTACTTGTGGTAAATTTTAATTGAAAGCAGCTGCTTAAGTTTTCCTCAGCAAAAAAAGCTAAAATTCAATCAACTTTAATTAAAGTTAAATAGGACTAATAGAATGCTCTATCGAGCATAAAGCTTATTTTTAATCAACGTAGTGCAGTTTCTTCACAGATCCTACTCATATTCTTTCACCTTTCTATACTTCGCCCCATATAAAAAGCTACAGATATAGTGAAAGTTAGTTAGATACCAAGGTGCAGCTAGCGACTGCCCACAGGCTATCTGTTAGTCAGTCACTCCTACACTTACTTGGAATTTTTGTTGGTCGTTTCTATGATTTCAATTTGCAGGCTTATTCAAATGAGAGTGGTGGATGGATGCCCCTGGTCGCTGCTGCCACATTTGCTGCTTATCAAAGACAAATATGAAATATTAATAATGCTCGGGACACGCTATGGGGCTGTTGAGCCAGCGAGCACATTAAATATGATGGGAGCAATCGCGTTGGCGAATTCGTGTGACACAGAAAAATGCAAATTTCACCGGGCGAACGGGACAGACCCCGGCTCGTATCACTTTAATGCCTTTCACTTTGATTCGCAGCCAGGCAAAATGCAACACGTGCGCTATAAATCAACTCAGCTGGAAGAGAGGAGACAGCAGGAGAAGGAGCTGCAGCTGCACAGCGTGGCTGGCTGACTGTAAGCGCACTCATTTCAAAAATCAAATCAAAAATAGTTTGAAAAGTTCCAAGTGCTTAACTCTTGGCCAAGGCGCAGAACGCGACACCCCAGCCGCAGCTCCTTCCCTCTCCGTCTTCCCTCTACCCCGAAAGGGAGGCGACAAACAATGCAACAAATTGCAGCCAACAGCCAGCCAAAGGAGCAACTTTGTAATTGTCTGGCAGAGACACGTGGGCGCTACGGGTTTCACATATATGCAGAAGACACTGTGAAGGCGAAGGTACATATATGCCATAGAATAAAGCGATTGCCATGTTGCAGGTAATAGGCAACCATAATAATTATCATCGTCATCAACATCAACATCGTCATTATTATCATCGCTGTTGTCGCGACCATCGCATTTGTGGCTGCTCATAGGCAGTGCCTCAGTTCGGCTCAGTTTGTGCGTTGACATTGTCTTTGTAGTCCACATTGCTGAAATAGCAGAGCATTAGACATGCCAGCCAGGCAGCGTCATATAATACACTGTGCAACACAATACAGACGCACACCAAAGTTACAACAACTGCACCAAGTGCAGCCGACTCCTTAATACTCTGTTTGCCATGGAAAGGGAGAGTGAGTGAGTGAAAGGCACGGAAATTTGAGTGAGGGTTAGTTGATGAGCTTTGGAGTGTCTTAGAGAGGCGGACAGCTGCTATGTTATTGTGGTTTAGGATATATGTGACTACCTGATATATAACTATTTGGAGTTAAATGAGAGTAGATTGTACAGAACAGTCTCTGAGGTAGTGATATGTAAGGAAGCTGCATATATGCTCAAGTCTTAGGTCTTATAACATTCCCTAAAGTGTTTATTTTGCATACTTTATCTTTAAAGCATTCCTCTAACATAAGTCTCAGCTCTACTATCTTAACTCAAAACTTAAAATACTTTATGAAATGTAGTCAAGAGCATAAAATTCCATTTCTCACTCAATCTCTCACTCTCGCTTTCATTACCTCTACCTCTATCTCTCCCGCCCCCTTTAATTTCAAGTAAATGTAGTTAGTTAATTTCTCTATTATTTATGAACTTGTTGAACAGTGTAGACCCCACTCAATACGCACAGTTCAAGTCAGTTTTTTGCAATGTTCGACATTTGCCGCAGTCAAAATTTAATTGAATAAAAACTTTTTGTGTCTTCTGTTAATTTGCTTTGAATGAAGTTGAAGTTGAACATGTGCTGGGCGCTAGCTACGTCGACTCTTCAACAGTCTATATGCTGTAAGTATATATGTATATACATATATATATCTACATAGTTTGGGGAGTTGTCGCGTAGTCGGTTTGCCATTTGT
This sequence comes from Drosophila antonietae, assembly GCA_030914385.1. NCBI lineage: Eukaryota > Metazoa > Arthropoda > Insecta > Diptera > Drosophilidae > Drosophila > Drosophila antonietae. The sequence goes on along the minus strand of JAUESO010000612.1, from coordinate 4,017,693 downwards.
GGGTGCAAACGTCAAGTTGACTTTGCCAGCTGCTCGCTGCTCAGCATGTGTGTGCATGACTGTGTGTGTGTGTGTGTATGGGGGAGTCCTTTATAGTCACCAACTGTGGCCCTGCGCTTGATTATAGTGTTAACCCGCTGAACTTGCAGCAGGTGCGCCAATGTCAACGCCAACAAGGGCTTCCATTCAAACGTCGCCAATTCAATTGCCTTGATGCCGTGTGTGTTAGGCTGAATATAGTATATATATATATATATATATATATATATATATATATATATATATATATATGTGTGTGTGTTACAGTATACGAGAGTATGTGTGCTTGACAGTTTAGGTGTTGCAATTGTTTGCTTAACTATTTCATAGTTATTAGAAATTTGTTTAATGCATTCAGTGGAGGATTACTTGGCGTATACGTAATTTCCGCCAAACGCTGCAAAGGAAAGCACAGAGAGAACGAGAGAGAGAGAGAAAGTAAAATGAGAGAGAACTAGCGCATGCTGATGAGCAATTAACAAACAATTGCAACGTTTTTAGTCAAAAGCAAACACTGCGGCAAAGTGTGGACACACGATAGACGAATGCGAGCGAAGGCGAGCGAAAGAATGACACGAGCAGCAAAAGAGACAAGCGAAAGGCACTCGGAGAGCGTAAGTTAAAGTCGCTTAGCTCACAAACTAAGTAGGAAAGAAAAATGAGAGCTTATTTGATGTAAGTGAAATCATAAGTGAAAGAACGACTTTTTATACAGAAAGTTTTGTTTTTGACTGCAAACATAATCATTATCTGCTTCAAATAAAACTAATAGATGCATTTGTTCAGCAGTTTCAGAATGAATTGAATAGTAGTGATCAGCAATGCAGTGATTCAGCTACTTTTAATAAACTACTTTAATAGAACGAATCATTGATGAATAGCTAAACTAGTCAAAAGAATGATTCATTCATGTAAAGCTCAACTAAATAAATCTTGAATAAACCATCAACTGAGTAAGCAACATTTTTCAACTTCATTACTAGCTAAACATTTTATAGTTTTATAGTAGTATATTTTATTAATTGAGCTTATTCAAAAGAACTTTCATTCTACACATAGTAGATATGCTCGCTTTGACAGTCAGTGTATACAAAAAATTGCTCACATTGCATTCTTTTAGATGCAGCGCGCAAAATTTTTGCTCATAATTAAAAGCTAACAAAAGGCAAAAGTTGCCGCGTTGCCTGACAAGGCCAATGTGGGGGGTGGATGTGGGACATGGCTAAGAGGGCTGTAAAAGGGGGCGGGGGCGGGCGTAGTATATATGTAAGAGTAGCTGCAACAGCAGTGTATATCGCTGCTGTTGTCTCTGTACTTACCCGCTGTTAAAGCGCTAACAACATTTGCAGTGACATGCGGTGATGTTGTTGCTGTTCCTGTTGCTGCTGCTGCTGTTGCTGTTGCTGTTGACCCAGCATGGCTCGGACTTGACGCCGACAATAATAATTTGGAGCCAGCAGGAGCTGCAGCAGCAGTTGTTGAGTTTGGCAAAATTTCAGCTACTTGGCAAACATCAGTCGGCTGGTTGCTGCTGCTGCTGCTGCGACTATTGTCAAATATTTGATGCACAGGCGGCAGCACATCTTCATAATGCAAACTATCTGGCGTAATATGCGTGGCCAGCGTTGTTGCTGTTGTTGGCTCAGCGGAAGCTGTAAAGTTATACTCATCATCAATGTCAGATTCAAGCGCTGACAATGTCAGTTGCTCTTGTTGTTGTTGCTGCTGCTGCTGCTGCTGCTGCAGTTTCTGTTGCTCTTGCCGATGTGCTGTCGCCTGCTGTGTGGCTGCGTTGCGCTTGCGATTGTAGTACTCATAGTTTGCTGTTGTTGGTGCTGTTGCTATTGCTGTTGTCTCATCATCAGAAGCGACAACAACGGAATTTTCGCTGTCATCAGTTGTCGTCATGGCTGCTGCAGCATCCGTAGTCGTGGCTATGATTTTATCCTCAACCATAAATTGCACTTTTTTGCGTGTACTCGACGCAGACGTGGGCGTGGGCGTAGCAGTTGCTGTTGCTGTTGCTGTTGCAGCTCCGCCCGCTGTCGCCGGTGTTGTTGGCGTTGGTATATAGAACTGTGACTTGCCCGCGGGCGTCAGCACAGGCGCCGTTGCAGGCGTCAAGCTGGTGTCAGACGACAGCAAAGGAACATTCAACTCCAATGTGGTCGGCCGCTTCAGTATGGACTTGATGCCGGGCGAAGTAGGCGTCACAGTGAGCACGGTATAAGCCTCCGAGCTGCTAGCCTCATCGTCAGCGGCAACAGCAGCAACGGCAACTGGAACAGCAACAGCTGCTGGCGTTGCATCAATGAGAGTGGGGTTAAGCGCATCCTCTGGCTTCTTGTTGCGCGGTGGACGCTTTGGATTGCTGGCAACTGTTGCAGCTGCGGGTGGCGTTGGCTCTGTGGCAATTATAATGCGTTCGTAGCCATCGCTAGAGTCGGCGGCATCGTTTGGCTTCTCGCCCAAGCTAATGCGCTGACCAGCAATTGCCGCCACATTATTGTTGTAGAACTTGCTGCGCTGTTGCTGCTGCTGTTGCTGCTTCTCCTGCTTCTGTTGTTTCTGCTGCTGCTGGCGATCCTGTTCGTGCTCATCCTCATGCAGCTGCGCATCGGCCACATCAAAGTCATCATTGTTTTTGGTCTTGGCTTGGCTTTCGACTGAGATCAGTTCGTAGGGATTCACATTGCAGCGCAAAATGGAGCGACGCGAATTGCTGGCTGCCAGGCGCTTGCTGAGCAGCCCGCTGCTCTGCAGCAATGCCTCGCTATCTTCCTCCAGCCAGCAATCGGCTGGATCTGGCGTAGCCGTGGGCGTGCTCTTCGACGTGCGAGCTATGGGCAGCTGGGCTCGCGTTCTGGTGCGTCCGCGCTGTATGCTCGTGGCAGTTGCTGTTGCCTTGCCATTGACAGAGGCAGCGGCTGTGGCTGTGGCAGTTGTTTCGCGGCTACGTGACTTGCCTTCCTTGGCGCTTGACTCGGCTGCGCTGGGCTCCGGCGATAGCAGCCGTGTGCGTCGCATCAGGTCATAGGGATCCTTCTGTGGATCTAGAATCGTAGGACGTGATTTTTTCGTGGCGCTAACCACGCGCATTGTCGCCGCCATCGGACGCCGAACGACAGCAGCTGCTGCTGGCAGACGCACGGTGCCGCCACCACTAATGGTGGCCAGGGGCAGGCGTGAACCTTTGCACTTCTTGCACACGCTCGCCTTCTTCACATCACGTTTCGTGCCATTCAGATACTCAGCGCACGAACAGATCACAACGGCCAATGTCGTCGTTGCGGCGCCGGACTCGCCATCCGTCGCAAAGATAGCCGCTGCATGCGGATGTCCGTAGCTGTAGGAGGGGCGAGCGGGTATGCCACGCACTGTGCCATAGATCCAGGGCTCTGCATACTTCATGGAACGCGACAATGCGCTGGGCAAGAACTCATAGCCAGGCGGTGGGGCAGCAGGCGGCGGTGGCAGCTGATATGCCAAATGATGATGGGGATGATGCTGTTGCTGCTGCTGCTGCTGTTGATGATGATATTGCAGCTGCTGTTGTTGTTGATGTTGCAACTGCTGCTGCTGCTGTTGCTGTTGCTGCTGCTGCTGCATGTGCAGCATTTGTAGGGTCTGCATGCCGCCGGCTGTGGCTAGAGAAGCGTTTTTATTGTCGCTGCTGATTTTGAGCCGCTGACTCCAAGTTTTCTTTGATTTGTCATACATTGGCGTGGGCTGCAACGATAATGGGAAGAGATATCAAAGAGTTAGTTGGATAACTTTCAGTTCTGCGCAGAGTTTTAGCCGAGTTTGTGCAACTTCACCTTTTGCTAGTTGTTGCTGTTGCTGCTGTTGCTGTTGCTGTTGCGCTCATAATCCTCAATTTGAATTAATGGCTTTGATGTAGTTTGTCTTTCTCGCTCTCTCTTTGCCTATCACTCTCTCTCTGTCTCGCTGGCTATCTCTCGGTTTAGGTTCGTGGCTATCAACTGTTGCTGCTTGCCCGCCTGCAAAGGATATGACAGAAAATTATTAAAGCGCAACGTCCAGCGGGAAATCCGTTTAGAAAAGTTTATTATTGAAAAAGTTTAAAATGCGATTATATGTGGAGCCCGTTCGGGCCGCAGTTTGAGCTTGAGTTTGTAAGCGGCCTGGTGCTTGTCAGCCTGGAAGCAGCTGCATTAATATTTTGAGTAATTTAATGAGACGACCCGGCTGCTTACACTGTTGACAAATAGCTGAGATTAACAAGGGCTCAGAGGCTATAAATATAGAAAGACCTTAATGTATATGTATATATTTATACTAATAGCTTTTAACTGGAAAATATTTTCAAAAGAATTTCGCAAAATATTTACCACATCAAGTTCGAGAAAGCCATTTAGTCTAAAGATAAGTCTGAACATTTGTGATTGCTTTATGCTTAATCTTAAAGGCAACTCTTAATAGTCTGTAATTCTTCTGCATGAGTAGAAGAGTTCTATTAATATCATAAAATATGAGCAACGTATTTGCAATCAGTCTTTCCATACTCTTTAACCACTTTTTAGGTTGTATATTGATATAAATATCAAAGTGTATTTGGGTGAAATATGAATTTATAAGAGAGAGAGAGAGAGAGAGAGAGAGAGAGAGAGAGAGAAATTTAGCACATTCTCCACTCCCATGCTGATCTCCATTTATATTACAAACTTACAGAATACAAACACTTAGAAAATCACAGAATGCTAACACTAAGAAATTGCAAGCAGAGGCGAACGTTCGTGTTTTTCTTGTTCTTTCTTCACTTGTTCTTTTTTCTAGTGCTCTCAGAGGGAAATGTAATAAGTGTTGGTATCTTAATAACTCAACTCATGAATTGCAATTGGTGAATTCAACTATAAACACTATAGGATTACTTGTAGCTTATGCTCATGTTGCGTTCAGTCTAAAAAGTCAAGCAACTGCTCAGAATTGAAAAATGTTCGCCAATTTATTAGGAACACCATAACACCTCCAGCATTCCCCCAATACATCTGATGTCGTATTTGTTCGCACATCCCTAATCAACTAAATATCTCTACTTGTTGCTCTTCGAAGCACTCGCTTGTCCTAATATTAATTGCGGCCTTGTTGTTGCTGCGCTTATTGTTGTATCCAATCAAGCTGAGAACTCAATTTCGACCCCTAAATAGACATGAAGTGCCCCACAAAATCCTAAGTAATTTTTTACAATTTTCACAGACGAATCCAACTCCCCCGGCGGCCAGCAAACTGTCACGCCCCCCTTTTGTCAGGGAGTCTTCTGTTGGAAATCAAATAAAGCAGTCAAAAGCATATAAACCACACTCATCTCACCTAGCCCCACCCTGCGCATCCTGCCAAGTTGTGAAAGTTCCTTTTGAAGCTGCTTTCACTGGACGACAGAAGCGCAACCACGAAGTAGATGAGGGAGAGGCGGTGCTGGTGGTTGGGGTTGATGTGAGGCTATAGGGCAAACGCGACCATTTTTGGACAACTCTACTGTACGCATTTCTGCGGCTGTTGCCGGTGATGCTGTTGTTGTTGCTGTTAGCTGTTGCTGTTGCTGTTGCTGTTGCTGTTGCTGTTGCTGCTGTTCCGTTGAACTTTGTTTTCATTTTTCGCGAGTGAATTTTTGGTCGTCATCGTGACCACTTTTCACAATCAGCCGCCTGCCCACAAAATCTTTGCAAGCAGCTTACAGTTCAAGTTGCTGTTGCTCCTGGTGACCAGCTCAGCTTCCTGCTGCTGGCCTGCTTCATGGTTTTGGATATTAATCAAACGCAACCGTCGCCATCTCCGTCTCAGTCTTCATCTCCGGGTGCTACTTGGACCGGACACTGGCGCTATGTGTTCTGTTCTGTTCTGTTTCCTTGAACCAGACGCTGGCATACTTTAGCTTAGTTACCGTTACAATTGTTGCTGTTGCTGTTGTTGTTCTTTTTCTTGAGGTGCTGCTGCTGCTGCTGCTGCTGCTGCTGCTGCTGCTGTTGCTGTTGCTATTGCTGCATTGCTGGCCAAACACGTCGCCGCGCGCTGAAAAATGTTGATAAATGTTGACAATTTTTCCGGCAACCACTCGTGATAAATCTAATTTTTCTCTTGCTCGCCTTCCACATTGCGTTCTTATAGTTGGCACCCACGGCATTGTTGCCAGTTGCCAGTTGCCAGTTGTTGTTGTTGTTGTGACTGTTGCTCTGTTGCAGTTTTGATTACATGGCTGCCTCTCCTTGTTGTTGCCCAGTTGTTGCTGTTGTCAAGTTGTTGTCGCTGTCGTTATTGTTGTTGCTGTTGTTGCTCTTGTTGTGTAGGTGTGAAGTAAAATTAAAAACGTGTCATTTTTTGCTTTATCGCGTGACGCCCATTTGGGCAAAATGTTGCCATGACCCAGCGCCGTTGGCGGCCCAAACGCAATAACAATAAAAATAGAATACTTAAGTTTCAAAAGGCGAACAGAAAATGCTCTTGCAGCTGCATACGATTACCCCAAGGAATGCTTGTTCCTACGAATGTCATACGATATATGCTAAGCTGATACTTGAAAAGGTTTTGCTTTTGCCAAAGCCAAGCAGTCAGGAATTTTTTTCAAGTCAAAGAGAGAGGGGTGATTGAGAAAGCTATATAGAATATCTATTTAACAAAGGTTTTAAAAGTTAGAAGAGTTAAGTTAGAAAAGCTTTTGAGTTACATAATATTTAATTATTTATATATGAATCATCTCTTATCCCTTATCTTATCTTAATTCATTTCCAATCAAATGTGTTACAAACCGCCTGTGGCAACTCCTATACCCTATACACTAACACTACACGCTACATCAGCATCAAAATGTTTTGAGTGAAATTTGAAACCAAGTTATTTTGAGGTGCTTGCCAAGTTTGCTGTGGCTCCGTTCAGCTGGCTTGTGGCCAGGATTGTCGATGGCTTGGCAGACAACATTGCATTAATATGATGCACTAGTTAAATATCTGCCATTGTGAATTGAATCTCTTAGATTTGCTTCTAATACTCTGATGAACTGCATGTAATTACACTAATTGCAGTTGTAGCTGTAGCAACTATTTAGTTTTAGTTGCCCACTAATTGTGTTTAAGCTTGTTGAATCACTTACATATATCCCACATGCTTACATGCATAGCTATAATCTCTTGCCCTCCCCACTGCCACTCCCTCTCTCTCTCTCACTCTCTCTCTGTCTCTCAATCTGGTCAATTAGTCGTTGTACAATACATTTGCATCAGGGCTTAATTTGAATTTAAGCGGATTTACCACAATTCTCACTTGACACTCAGTCCATAATTAAGCGCCGTGATTGTCTTTCAACCAAGTTGAAAGCCGTTTTTCTCTCGTCGACTCTCTCTTTCTCTCTCTCCCTCTGCCGTGGTGCATAATAATTTTTCACGCTCAATTGGCTGCAGTGCTCCATCTTCGCCATTTTCCATTTCCTTTTGGCCATAGAGTTCACATTTTTTTTCCTCCGTGCCAAATGCAATTTGTCATTATAAATTTACGTCAGTTTAGGCAAAGGCAAAGGCAAAGCCAAAGCCAGTCGCGCATCGGGGTACACAGGAAAAAAAAAAAAAAGAAAACTTTCGGCCAAGCTCGGAAAAACTACTACTGCATTTTCCAATATATTTTCAACTTGACTTCGCGCACAAAAGTTCTCGATTGTTGTTGTTGTTGCAGTTGCTGTTGCTATTGCCGGTGCCACCCACAAAACTTGGCCACAGATTGATGGTCATATAAAAAAGTAGTTAACGCAATGCCACAGTGGCTAAAAACAAATGCCAACCGAAGCATTGCAGTTGTCGCAGTCACAGCTAATTGAGTGAGCTTCAGGTTAAAGTTGAACGAATCATTTGTCAATTAACAGAGCTCAAGACCAGCTAGAAACATGCTTGAACCATTTAAAATGCAATTAGAGTCTCTCTCTCTCTCTCTATCTCTCTCTCTCACACATGCACATACACAGAGTGTAGGAGATGCAGCTGGCTAGGCTAAGCTGTTGCGGTTGGCGCTGCAGAGCTCATACAATAAGCGGCTTAAAAATCAGCGGAAACCTAATGAGTTAACAACTAAGTACAGCAGTGGCTGTAGAGCGAAGAGGGAGTCAGTGGCAGATAGAACAAAGCTGAGTTGAGTTGCTGGCGACTCACAGATCAAGGCTAACCAATGGCAACGGCAGCAACAGCACCAGCAGGAGTAGCAGCAGCAGCAGCAGGAGTACCATCGCTTAGGTAACTAAAGACACATCAAGTATACGCACTGTGAATAAGCAGCAGTGGCAACAGCTGTAGAGCGAAGCACAAAATTATAGAGATAAAACTGATAGACAGACAAATGCTCTGTATGAATTGTGAGAGGGTTATGAAAAGATTGACGTATATATAAATGTATGGAAGATATATAGAAGATAGTAGATATGTATATTAACATTCAGTAGTCATTACATACCAGCTGACAGTGTATATAGCTTAATAAATTTCAATTATTAACTTATATTGCCTCTTTGAAGTTCTTTGAATAGCTTTAATATATATTTATCACAGCTCACAAAATATCTGAGCACTTTGTTCATGAGATCAACTGTAAAAATTTCCACTCAGTTGCTCTCACTCTGACGAACAGCCTTCGGTTCTATTCGTTTTGATTTTCGGTTGAGCGCTTTGTATAGAGCTAAGCGTGTGGCGCTCATTTCCCGAAATTATTTTGAGCGATACGAAGCGATACGAAATCATGCAATTTCTCATTGAATTGACATTCACACGAGCACAATCTTCGCTTGAACATCAATACATACACAAAAGACTTTTTGCTTCGTCAAACTCGATCAAACGTTCGGCGATAGCTCTGAGCATAAGAGAGCCAAAAAAAAGTTTCGGTACGATCGCGAACGAAGTCGTTTAAAGAACCGACGCAATCGATTGCTCCCCGAGTTTTTTCTCAAAGTGTGTGTAAAAGAGAGACTTATTTATAGACATTTACAAACGGTATTGGCGAGCGCTGTTATAATTATACATCACTGAGAGCGACCTTTAGATCAACAGGCCAAAAACTCTGCTCTCTAAATATATATTTTCTGTAACTTAAATTACCCATAGCTGAAGAGCACCACTTCTTACCCTTTCATACAGCTTACAGGGTATAAACATTAACAATTTAATTTAGCTGCTTTGCAGAGCATCTTAATTTATTCAGCAAGAAAAATTGGCTGAGCAATGAGAGCAGCAGCAGCAGCGTGTAGCGTCGAATATATAGCAGGTAACAGACAGTTGAGCGATGGGGGCGGGGTTGCGTGTGGCATAGAGCATGTAGCAAGTAGACGACATAATCGGCGCTTTGGGGCGCCCAATTCGCAAGCAGCTAAACACGGCTCAGGCTAAGTAAGTCGAGATGGCGTATGGTGGGGGGTGGAGCTGCTAATGCCATGTGCAAAGCGTTGAGTGAAATGTGCAGCAGCTGCTTAAAGCGAGCGGCGCACGCTGACGTGTGCAACATGAAAGGACAGAGAACTGGGGCACATCTGAAACTGAAACTGAAACAGAAAATGAAGATGAAGATGAACTGCCGCCCAAGCTGGCAGATTGACAGAGTGACACAAGAGAGAGTGTTAGAGAGTGAGAGAGAGAGAGAGAGAAAGTGAGACTGGCAAAGGGCCAACTGCACTTTATTTATATTGAAATTAATTTATTGAAAATTCTAATAAGCTTTTGTTGTTGCCACTTTTTGTGTCTGTCGTTAAGGCTGCTGTTGCATCAAGTGTCTGCAGCAGCGCCCACAAACAGTCAACAGATTTATGCTTGGACATATTAATTTATACGCTTAGACGAAAATTGTTAAGTAAATTGCTAAAGCCGGGACGACAAAGATTTATCACAGCTAGCAGCAGCTAGAAGCAGTTACTGCTCAGCAGTTGCTGTAGCTGCAGCAGCAACTTTAAGTAATTTAGTTAAATGAATGCAAGCTGAAGACAGCGGAGCTCACAGAGAGAAGAGAGACAGTGAGAGAGAGAGGGAGAGAGAGAGAGAGCCGTGCAGGCAATGCAAGTGAACGCGCCTTAATGGTCGCATGAGAAAGATAGGGTAGAAGAATGTGTGCATGTGAAAGAGAGAGAGAGAAAGGCTTTGTTATGCATTGTTTAGTAGGGTCTATCAGGTGTGAGAAATTGTTGTAGTTCTGAGCAACTTTTCTTGTTAAGTTATGAAATGAAATGCGAAAAATTCCTATTATGTCTCTTCTCTTCGATGTTACTCTAAAGACTATGGATAAATCAGGCGACTGCCCTGCTACATAGCTGATGTTAGAAATTGGATCTTGTCCCATACTAAGACTAAGATCAAGGCCAGAAACATGTATTTATATTAATGTATTATATAACATCGTCAACCCTATTATCATGTATTATAAAGAACGGACTTTCCTTTACTGATTTCATTACAGAGTCTCAGACCTTCAGGATCTCTGTTATATGAGTTTATACATATCTCCCAATGAGAATAGCTTTGAAAGTTCTTACTCATTTATGTTGAATTATATAGAAGAGAAGAGATATTTATAGGCATATAGATATTTATTTCTACCTCAGCGTCAATCGACTTACAAATTACAGCTTCAGCTTCAAATTTAGTTGCAAATTGAATAGACTCTTAAGCTCTAGAGTAAATAAATAAATTTAACAGACAGATTACCAAGTTGCCCACCTACACAAATTCCACTCCCACCCAACTCTTCACATACATATGAAATTGAAATTTCAATAGGCAAAGCCTGCAATTCAATTCAGCTCTACATACACCCAATTCCCTCAGCAACTAGTTGCTGCAGTGTATTGGGCAGTCAGTGGCAGGCATTTTGTAGTTGTTCATAGTTGTCTACATGCAACTAATTGAATTTGCTGCTTTGTGAAATGTTAACAAGTTTTGTGGCTGCTGCTCGTAGGCATGCAAAACTTTGCAGCACACAACACACATTAAAGTGCAGTGACAAATGCAGCAGCAATAGAAGAAACAACAGCAACAGCAACAGCAGCAGCAACAGCAACATTTGCTAGAGCAGCCATTAAATTTGTGTAATTAACCAGACGCCGACACGGAGGCAAGAAATGGGGCCAAGTCTGGGCAGAGAAAGGCAACAACTTTGCTAAACTAATTAAAATGCATATTCTGGCTGCACATAAATGTCGAAAAAGTTTTGCTATATAGTCGCCGGAGTCAGTCGTCGTCTAGTTGCATGGTAAACAGGTACAATGCGACTTTACTCACAAATGGGCATGGGTTAAACAAATAGATGACAGCATCGCCTCTTGCACAGGCTACGTCTCAGCTTCTGCACACGGCTCGGACACGTTGATGACAGTTTTGCCGGGGTCCTGCAATTTGTATAACATGCTGGGCAGCCAGCAGCTGGCTGGCCACCCTCGCATTTGTTAAAGCAAAACTTTTTGTAAACTCATTAGAGCAGCCGGCCAAGGCAAGCCTAGCCAAGCCAAGGCAAGGCAAGCCAAGGTAAGGCAAGCCAAGGCAAGGCAAGGCGAGCCCAGCCAAGCCAAGCAACTGCGCTAACCAACCAGGCTTTCTGGCCAAGCGCCACCCACAAGTTTACCATGCTCTGTTTTCCTTTTTCTTTTTTTTTTTTTTTAATTTTTTGTTAAAAGAAAACAGTCAGGTCGGTAGCCATAGAAACGGGTCAGAGACTGTTGGGTGGTGGGCAAAGCGACAGAGTCCAGGACAGGGCAGGCAAACAAAAGGCAGGCCCGGTCTAAGATAAACAGGCAACTTCTTATGCAGGCAGGGCTTACTGTCGCTTTTCATGCGGCTAAACAGGCCCGGCGGTGCAGTTGAAATTTTATTTATTGCATTAACTTGAAACCGCTCGGCAAGGACGCCGACCAACAGACCACACAAAGTGTTAGTAGAAGCCAGTAACAGTGGGCGGGGCGGGCCGATGGTAAGGGGCCGTAGCTTCTCATAATAAACATAATGAAAATGATGTTCATAATGAAGCGCACTAATCGACTCGACGACCAAGGCGCAGCTGTCGCTTTCAGTTTACGACTCAGCAAATTGAAAACTATGCCAGGCTAGAAAAACTATGCTTAGCATGTGAAAGACGGACTGATTGATGATCACAGCAGGTCTTAAACTGCAAGTTGCAGAAGCCAAATGAAATTAAGCATAGTGAAGAAAATATTTGATGATTTAAGCAAGCTAAGGAAACTTGTAATGAAAATAATCTAAATTGTAAGTTGAAAAATATCTTGATAAAATATCTTGATAAAAGAAAATAAGATTGTTATAAAAATATATAATAAAAAATTTGATAAAATCTATTTAATATGAAATCTAATTAAAATATATAATATATATAAAACCCATGTTCAATTGTCATTCGAACGAGCTGTAAGTCACATTTTTTATGTCAATAAAAAACGGAAACCAAGCCAAAACCCCATTCGAAAGCAAACTCGCATCGATTTTAAGTGTTATGCAAAACATCTTTGACCGAGCAGAGCCGAATAATGGTCGAGTATATGCCAGCACAGTGTGAGAAGCATCTGCTTTATATTGCAAATGCGATTGCTTACACTTGAAAAAACTTGGGACACAAACAGCACTTCATATGCATCATAATTGACAGCAGGAAGTTTAAGCGATTAAGCTCCCTCTCTGTGTGTGTGTGTGTGTGTGTGTGTGTGTCTGCAGTTGCATAAATAAATATATTTTGTAGAAATTAACATATGTCCTTCAGCGCCTACGCTAGACCTTGTGTGTGTGTGTGTGTGTGTATGTCAAGAAATTGATTGTGTGGAAAATTTAATGTGTGCAACATTTTTCATAGCATACTTTTGAGTGTTTTGCAAATTGCAGTAATTGCTGGCAGCTGTGCGTGTGCGTGTGTGTGTGTGTGTGTGTGAATTGACAATTAAGCAGTCAGTACACACACACTCACACATATATAAATATATAAATATGTATGCACATCCATTATAAATACATGCACTTGCCCTATGCACCGTTTATCGCAGGCAATTTTCAATAATAAAATCGACCCTCACATAATGCGCACCACATACATTTATTATACCGCATGTTTACATGCACACACACACACACATGTGGGCGGTGCAGGTATTTTATGAATATTATTCAAGTGTAAATAATTATGTTGGTGTTAAGTTAAGTGTAAAGCACTTTGCCAAAAAATTTAATTGCAGTGTAAAAATAACAAAACAAAATATATATACGTATGTTGAGTTACGAATTACCAAATTGATTTAACACATCAATTTCAGTTTTTCATATTTTTATTAATATTGATTTCGGATCAGAAAAAAATTATGATTTTTTGATTGGGATTACTGGGCTGGATTGAAAATATGGCTACACTCGACTTGCTTAAAATGCGGGAGGAAAGAGAATGGGAGAGAGAGAGAAAGATGGGGACGGCTATAAAGCTGTTCTGTAAAAAATTGCACATGAGTCGCACGGAAGTTGAGTCAGGGCAAGATGGTATAAGAGCTTACTTAAACTAAATCTATCTACATATTACAGAAGCTTCCACAGTAAAATGGTTGTCTCAGTGCTTTGTGATAGGATATCGATTCTGATCGATAATGGGATTATATATTGAAATTTTTATATAAAATTCCTAGTCCTAGTATTTGTGTACTCTGCTATACTGGACTAGAGCTATATCAACTCACTTTGTCTACTTATCAAAGATTTTGTCACTCGTTATTCTAGCTGTTACATATCTTGTTACCTAACCATCATACTCTGATTTGCCATTTCCCTGCGAAAGAAATGGAACAGAAATTGAGCTCAGAATATCACGTTTATCAGGCATTTGCCTCATTGATTCATTATATGCATTCAAATTACAATAAAAAAATGAAAAATAATTTTCTTCTGAATAACTCGAGTGGGAATCAAAGTCTGCACAAGCCGTGCCCCTAAGCCATAGCTAATATGTTAATTGAAGAGTGAAAGAGGCAAGTACGAAACAGAGAGAGAGAGAGAGAGAATGGAAGAGAAATAAATGCGAAATGGAATTTAAGAATTTAATTTACTTATATTTTGATTATATTCTTTTGCTAAAATACTACAATTATAAATGGCATTTTAATTAAGAAAATAATAAAATTTCAGCGCACATTTACATACATGCTTTACATATGCATAACATAAACAAACATACATACAAATCTGTTTGCTGTTTGGCTGCAAAAGTACAAAACACACAAGTTTATGCATAAATAAAGTGGCAAATAGGCTGTCAGGTTGTGAGGTGGTTGGGTTGCCCGGTGGCTTGCCTGGTGGTGGTTGGCACGCTGCACAAGTTCAGTTGAAATTTCTTGGCAGTTGTGCGACTTTCATTTGACACATGTCAAAACGTTGGGCAACTCAATTAGTTGCCACCGCAAATGGCCTCAGTCTCGGTTTGAGGTTTTTGCATTGACAAATGAGAGGCAGAGAGAGGAAGAGAGAGAGAGAGAGAGGGAGGCGAGAAAGAGTGGTGCGGGTGGTGCGATTGGTTTTGCATGGCGGTCAACTATGTCAGGTTTATTTAAGCCAAAAATATATGAGACATTGATGTGCATTTAAATTGAATCGTTTCTTTAATCGCTTACAACTATTTGCTATGACTTTTAGCTTTAATAAAAGCTCATTTAATAGTTTCAAGTATTTAAAAGCTAAGAACTTATTCAAGAGTCTTACATTTCATGCAGTGCCCGCCACTAAAAACTAACTTAAGATAATTGCTTGGATTGGCTGCTTTAGAGCTCAGTGCTTTCCATCTGTGGATTGGCATTCCGAATGCCCAGTTTTTGCAACTTGCGCAAGCGATGTATTTGATGACGTAGCTTATGCTTGAACACAATTTGATTGTTCACGGTCCTCAGTTCGTCCAGGCTGCAGCACTTCAGGTTGCGCACAGTCTTGGCCAGCAGCGTTTCGGTAATGAAGTACTTGGCTTTCGATAGACGCATATACTCAACATTCTTCCTGGCCAGCTGCTCCCGATACAAGTAGAGATGATAGCCAACACTGGGCTGCTGCGGATAGTACAGCTGTTGCTCCTGCTGGCGGCTGCTGCTACTGCTGCTGCTGCTGCTCTCGTTGACAAGTGGCTGATAGCGAAACATGTTGCTTCTGATTGCTTTCGATGTAGATATTGTGAATAGAATCGTTTGCTGCTCCTGTTGCTCCGACAGTTGTTGCCTCAACACAGTTTGCTCTGCGTTTGATGCCAGCTACAGCGACTGCTCGACTTTTTATACCATTCCCAGCCGTGTGAACTACCTGTGCTCAGGTCCTTTTTTAGGTCAACCCTTACCTGGTCACACGCTTTACCTGTTCCGCTATTGCACTTTTGACTTGCGCCGCAATAAAAAACAATTCATTCTTAATCTGCTTGCGCGTCATAAAGTTGTTGTATTTTGCAAACATGTTCATTCTTAATCCGATCGCTAATCCGCCCAGCCAGCCGACAATAGTCAAAAAAGAAGAAAAAAAAAATCGTTTGCCCTATAAAAAGATTAGACAGACACAGCGAGCATCCCACTGGGTGATTTCCCAAGCAGCTGTGGCCCAAGTCTCGACAAGCAGTTGCATGCAGTCCTGGCGAAAGGGTAACCAGGATTAGTTTCTAGTCCGTTTTGGCTGGCTGGCAGCAGCTGCCAACGCATTTTTCATTAATGATCGCAAAAGTTGCTCGACTATTGCCAAATGTTCGGCCTCCAACAGATTTCGATTCAGTTTGTTATAGTTTTTTTTAGCTTAGCTCCTGCTAAGCTCTGTAAGCCTTCAGATTAATGTACTTTTCCCATGCTCTTGGCATGGAATGACACGGCTAATTTTCCGTTCTCTCTGAGCCTTAAATCAAAAGATAAACTTTGAAAACTGTCTGCGAATAAATATAAGGATGAATGGCAAGTGTCGCATAAGTTTTTCATCTTTTTCATATTTACTTTTGTTTTTTCTTGTAATTTTCTTCTTTTTTTATTTTGTCTGCTTTCTGCATAAACAATCATGTCAATTTCTAGATCAAATAAAACAAAGTTTAACCTACTTTTTCGCAGAAAATAAATAGTCGAGCGGCGAGAAAAAGTGAAATAAAAAGAGAAGCAACTTTTCCTTTTTAAATCTGGCGAAACTTGGGCAACTTCAATGTTGAAATAAGCAATTTTCGCGCTCAAATATATATACATATATAAATATATGAATATATATATATATATATATATGTGTGTGTATGAACACACACACACACACGCAATGTCTACGTCTGCGTCTGAGACTCTGTGAAGGGCAAAAAGATTGAAAAGTAATTGCATTCAAGAGCTTGTAGTTAAAAATTTATAGACGTAGTACACAAGAATCTGGACAAAACGTACAAAAAAATGATGATGTTGCCTCTGCCTCTATTGCTGCTACTGCTGCTGGTGCTTCTGCTGCTGCTGCTGCTGCTGAAAATATTGAAAATGCAATTGCTGCTCTGCTCAGCTGTTTGCACGCCCCCCTCGCCCTTGAAGAGCGCCCAGCATGCAACGGTAATTGCAGAAATTTGAGCGGGTAGAGCAAAGATAAAAAACAAGATGCAAAAATGTAAGTACAAAAGTGACGAGAATTTAATACCCTCAAAAAGAATTGGTTGTCGCTTAAGAGATGACAGTATCTATAGAAGTTATATGATATGACTAGAGATTGCAAGCTGAATAGACAAGTTTTCATTGAGTTTGAATAAACTACTCAAAAATAATATAATAAGCAGTCATAAAAAAAACTGAAGAATTTTTTAGTGCATTTTTTTAGCTTGAATTTAACATAAGCAGAAAAATGTTTAAAAACATATGAAAAAAGAATACTAATACTTTTTTTCAAAGCTACTCAAAGTCTTATCTAATAATGAAGGAAAAAAAATAGATTGATTTATGAAATTTGTTGTTAATCAATATGCATTATATATACATTCGCATAAGAAAGTTCATTTCTAGCAATGCTTAACATATCCAACAAGTACAGAAATATGATACACTCTTACGAGTTTGCGTAAGTCAACTGACTTTACCAATTTATAAAGCTCAAATGAAAGCAATGCTTAAGCAACTCAACTTCCCTTCTTCTAACTTCCCTTTCAACTAACCTTCATTTATGCTACTCATCTTTCATATCATTATCAAAATACCCTTAAGTAGAGCAAACTTCAAAAAGCGTTTGCATTCGACATACAAATAAGCGCAAGAGTTAAATTGCGAATGAAATGAAATCAGCTCTTTAGCCCATTGCTTCATTTCACTGTGTGTGTGTGGATGCAGCTACCGTTGCCATTCAAAATTCGCATTTCACATTTGGCATTTCCATAGCCATTTTCCATTTGCATTATTAACTTGGCTTGGGTGAAATTGGTTGCCATGCGAGGCGGTATTTAATTTACCATTTCCTAGTTTTTACCCATCTTGTATTTGCAAATTGGTAATTGACTTTGAAAGAAGCGCATCTCAATTGCTAATTTTTATTGTTGCAATTTGTGTGTGTGCGAAAAATTTGTTGCACTCATTTGGTCATCGTTCGATGACGCTGCTCCAAAGCCCCATATCCCCTCGTCTCTGCGAGAGCACAATAAAATTTTCATTAATTGCATTTAAGACACGTTCGCCAGCACATGTTTGAGCAGCGTGGTTGGGCGTGACGGGGCTTGACTGGGCGTGGCTGGGCGCTTTGATTGGGGCACTTTAATGTGCATAAACTGATATTCCATACCATGCCGCTTCACACGAGGCGGCCATTTCGGGCACAGACTGAAGTCAAAATATGATTGCAAAACAGAATCAACAGAATATTCATATTCTTGGCTTTGCCTTTTGGCCTCATTTAATGGTTTAATTTCAAAGAAAATTGTTTGCACTTGCCTTACGTATGGTACGTGTGTGCTTGGTGTGTGTGTGTGTGTGTGTGTGTGTGTGTCTGTGTGTGTGTGTGTGTGGGTGTGTGTGTGTGTGTGTGTGTGTGTGTGTGTGTGGGTGTGTGTGTGTGTGCTTTGCAGATTGAAAGTTTGTTGAGAGCTGAATGAAATTAAAACATTTCCGAATGAATTTGTATAGGTGAAAAGTGCAAGAAAGAAAACTGTTCATAAATTGTCAACAACTAACATATACCCAGTAATTTGTTTTGTCTGAATATAATCGGAATTTATTTGTTACTATTTATTTATTATTTATTTGCTTTACACTCAACACTCCCCAGCTGCTTCAGATTTTGCCTTCGCTTAAATTCACCTACCTCAATATACCCCACTTCTTATCCCATCTTCAGTATATTTAGGGTATTCAAAAGTTGATCCAAATGTTGCCATTTCGGAGAGAATAATATAAAATACAAGTAGCTTATATGGATTTTAAATGTTTATCAATTTGTGTGCTTGTTGCTTTTAGATGCGGCGCTTAACTTTTACTCGAACGAAACAGGAAAATAAGTTTTATTGTTTTTCATTTTATGCTTGAGTTTTTAAATACCTTTTATTGCCTTAACTGAGTATGACTTGGTTATATATATACATTTCTACATACGCATTTTTTCAGAGATTCTGCAAACTTTTCTATGGCCTTGAACTCGTTGCTCAACTGTCTGTTTCAATTAGCCAATGCATTGGAATTCATTGGCTGGCATCAAGAGACTTACTCACACACGCACTCGCCCACTCACTTAACGCATCATCAAAATGCTGTAAATCAGAGAATTTGATATGCAAAGTTTTGACATGCTGATTTGAGAGCCGCGCGCATGGTTAGATTTGTTGGGTCAAGGCTCAGCCCAGTGGGCCAGCCACGCCTCTCGCAGCTGCCTAAGCGTTAATTGTACAGTGCAGGCGAATGGGTGGGATGTTGCGGCATCATCAAGGCGACGTAAATCAAATCAAATGGCAATTAAAGTGCCATTCGATGGCGAAGCACTTTAAAATGCAGGCGGCATGCGAAAAATGCAGTCGTCAGGCGACAATGGCTATTGAAGCAGGAGGCTGATGAGGTGGGAGTGCAGAGTTACGAAAGTGGAGAAAGACTAAGGAAAACTGCGCCAATCGCAGCGAATTCGGTACTGTTTGAGCGGCAGAGCGGGCTGGGCAATTAATTAAGGCAAACCTCAGCGTCGCTGGAAAGTATGCAACACACGAACCGCAAAGGCAATGAAATATTGCAATCAGCAAAAGAATGAAAAGCCACTAAATGCATAGCAGAAGACGATGGCAAAAAACCCAGAAAGCAACAACAAACCAGTAAAGCAGCCAGCCACCAGCTACCAGGAGCTAACAGCTAGAGAGCAGGAGCCAGCAGTTTGGTTCCAGGAGCTGCTCGCTTGGCAGCACCCGCTTGCCAAAATTAGTTTCTGTGTCAAAAGTTTGAAATGAGCAAGCGCTTCGGCTTGGCCTGGACCTGCAGCAGCTAAGAGCTGAGAGCTGAGAGCTGGCAAAAAGTGCTAGCAATGGAAAGCCAAAAGAAATACAAAAGTACTTCAGGTTGAGAGTGTGAGCGATTATAATATACCCTATACCAAGGTACTTCTACTTCTACTTCTACTTCTACTTCTACTTCTACTTCTACTTCTACTTCTACTTCTACTTCTACCTCATTTAATTCCAGCTGCCCTTCTGTACCTTTATATATACCCACTCTTAGCCCTACACGCAATAGGGTATAGCGTTGAAAAACTCGTTGAGTGCGAGACACAACGTTGTGGATGAGGACAAAGTTTGCCGCTGATGTAGTTAAGAATTGGCAGCAAATGCTGCTTAATTTCAAAAGAAACTTTACGTATTTGTCATGCGGCGCACATTCATTGCGGTGTTCATTTGAGCGCTCATTCAAGCCACAAGCTGCAACTGCAGCCACTGCAGCCACTGCAACAACAGCAACGGCGGCGACATTGACAAACTTGCCCCAGTTCCTCGTCCTGGGCCATGACTATTATTTGTTGTTTTTCTGCTTTTTCGGCTTTGATCATTTTTAATAATTCATCAGAGATTCGTGGCAAAAAGTGAAGAAGCAACAGCAATGGCAGCTGAATTCTTTGAGTGTGACGCTGCACGCTAATTTGTGGCCTCTTTGCCAGTCTCTTGGCCACTTCTGTGCTTCATTTCCTGTGGCCGAATGTCATTTGACTTGCAGTTTCCGTTTCCGTTTCAATGACGCTTTGATTGGCCTTGCGGTCTATGGCGGACGCTTAACACTCGCCACCCTCCCTCCCACAGTCTTCCCCTCTGCCTACGCCATCGTTTTGGCACCTCAAACTCAATGAACTTCATGCTCGACGTTAATTATTATGTAGCTCATGGCTAACCACAGCGTCAACTTTGATAACACTCGAAAATAGGAAGCTGTGAAAGCTGACCAAATCAATATGCGCGCTACTCGAGTGCCCCAAAGTACTTTGGCCTAACTATTAAGCCTTAATGACTTGTGTATTTTTATTATTATACTATTAGTATAGTAAGTCTTTATGTCCCAGACATCAGTGCGACTTAAAGACAATTACTATATGATGTGCTCAGCTCTTAATGAAGTCTTTAAATGAAGTTGAGTGTACACTCAGCGAAAAAACGAGCAGAAAATTATGAAAAATGTGTTGGGCAACAAGAATGTCTGTTAGATTAATACAGAGTTAGATTAATAAAAAGATTTATTATATATTTTTTAGGATCTAGACTAGGCCATGGAACTTGTGTTGATGCAAGCTCAACTAAATATGCTTTAACTTTGAGATTCATCAAGCTGATTTTTGATCAATCTTGAAGTCAATAATAAAAATTAATCAATTTTAAAATTAAATTAAATTAAATTAAGTAACTTATGCCATCTGATATTATACTACAAGAGATTCAATTTTTTCAGACTTTGTTTTTCATACAAAAAATAACTATATTGTCGTTCCCAACTGCGACTCCAACGCCTCCAACTGTATTTAGTTATTGTAATCAAATAAAACTATTTCGATAATCACATATAATTAGCTGCTAAGGCGCTATAATGCTGCTGTGTAGTGGAAAACATGGGTATTACGTGAGAGTATTGCAATTTGTTGCTTACCTCAGAGATTTTTTGGTTCGCTGCTATGAACGCAGTGCATTTAGCTGTAACGAAATAATAAATAATAAAATAATATATCATTATTATTGCTGTGTAGGCAGTCGTTAAAGTTGAGTTTACAATATCAATTTATAAATATATATTTTGTATTTATTTATTTTTGATTTATTTTGTATTTGTTGTAAATATTTCGCAGCTTTGCGCACGTTTTGTGCTGCACATTTTAATCTTTGCACACGCAAACGATTATTTCTCTTTGACTTTTTTTGAGGGAAAGATAAACAAAGTTTGCTTGATTTCACGCCTATTGGCGGGTTCATTATCGCTTGGGTGAGTGGGTGGCCGCGCTCCAAAAACATTTCCGGGGGCGGCTGAAATATGCGAAATTCGGATTGTGAAATGCGAAATGCATTCGTGTGTGAAAATGATTTTAAAATTGCTGCCGAGAGCAGTCAGCGACAATCAAAAGGCATTTTGAGATTTCAAATCTCAAAAGCTGATGGGCCAGAAACACACACACACACACACACACACAATGGGCGCGAAGGGCGTGGCAGTTGGAAAATTTTGACAGCTTTTAATTGTGCAGCGAACTGTGCAAATCTTGTGTAAAACACTCAACAATTAGAAAATGCTGCAGCACGTCATGGCCAGACTTGAAATTAAATTGAGATTTAGATTGAGATTTAAGATGCACTTGGCTGGATAGAGCAGGTGATGGGCGGGGGGGATGTGATGCAGCAGCCAGTTTAATGGCTCAGCGGGCAAAGGCAGGCCAAATTGCGTTTGCCTTGAAACAGGTGCAATTAACGCGGCATAATTTTCACCACAAAGCACTTGAGGCTGCCGTGTGAATTATCATTAATAGACCAAAGTGAGAGTTTTTCTAATGGCAGCCAACAGTCAGGCAAATAGGCAGTCAGCAGTCAGCAGTCAGCAGTCAGCAGCGCCCAAGGCCTTAGCGTCAAGTCTTGAAATATATTTCTCACATGCGCTGCGGCTTATGTCGGCAGTTCATCAGCGGTGCAACACAAGATGCATGGCGTCTAGGCAAAAACTTAATTAAAATGAAATTAAATTCAAAGCGAGTCCCTTTTGGCAGACGCAACGAGCGCATTATGCAAATGCATAGCATTTCAACTGTCAGTCTCTGTATGTGTATGCATGCGTATGTCTGTGTGTGCAATTGCGCTAAAAAGTTAACGATGCATAAATCGTAGTTGTTGCTGTTGTTGATCTGATAAGCTACAATCAAATGCAATCAAACTAAATTCAATTTTATGGCCAACAAAACCAAAGAGAGGCCGCGCGACTCGACTGCTTTGCTTAGAAGATCAACTCAAGTGAGGTGAGCTGGAAAACAGCAACAAGCAACGAACAACAACAACAGCAACAACAACAACAACAACGTCAACTGGATACAGCAACGATTTTGCTTAGCAGCTGCGTCTAAATACGAATTAAAATCCCTCTGTGGTCCATGAAGCGAAACGAAAAGCCAAAAAGACGAAGGAAAAAAAAAATAAAAACACCAGCTGCTTACCAAATAATTTGCAAATTTGATTAGATATATACTATATACATATAAAATCAGAGTTGTGCAGAGGCGACACCAAATAAAATCAAGAAAATCAAAATTGATCTGAGTCCAGCGAAAAAAAAGGGGCGTGATTCGGGCAAATGTCTGACAAGCGCTAAAAAAAAAAACTCAGCGTAGTGCTGCCAATTTGGCTTTTTAAAGCGAATTTGATTTAAGAATGGCGGCGTACAGGGTTTGCAGGGCAGTGTGTGGAGTTTAAGGCATATTGTAAGTTATAGTAAGTACAAGCTGAGAGTCCAATTTTATAGCCAAATAGCTAAAAGCACTTACGCAGTTTCTTATGCTTGACTCTTTAGCTCTGTCTTATAGAAAATTCTATTAATTGCTTAACCTGTCTTAATTGTATAACTATTCATCTCATACAGCCATATCTACATCGCCATCTAGCTCCCTCTCTCTATCTATCTTCCTATAAGCCAATATATCTCCCTTAGATGCAGCTGTCAACTATTTAGTATATCTTATTATACTTATATATATACATATATAATATATATTTGTCTCTCTCCGTCTATATCTCAATATGTACAATCATATTTCTCTTTTAAAGCCTCTTAAGCATATGCTATTCATTATAAAATTGCTTGATCGTTAATAAAACATTCAAATTTACTGAGAAAAAAGCTTTAAAAGCTCTCCAGTGCTTTAAACGGTACTTTTTATTTTCATAAACACAAAACATATGTTTTTTCGCGCGTGTAAATTGATCTGCTGCATGTGCTGATGTGCAACAATTATTTTACAAAATCTGTGAAAGCAATCCATTTAAAATAATTTTTTATTGGAAGGTATGTTTATTTACAATGAAAACTAGTTTACAAAAATAAAAATAAATAAAAAATGTGCGTTGTAGCTTAAAAACAGTGATAAGTGTCTTGAGACACTTTTGGGGCTGCAAGCAACTTTTTTTACCAGCAGCTATTTCACAACTGCTTGCAATTTTGTGTGTACACTTATTCATTATATGGATTGTTTACTAGAAACTGACATATTAACCATATAAAGATGGCAAACCGGGTACGATTCAAATTATCCGATTTAACTGATGAACAGTTGTTGGAATTGTTTGAGAATGTCCCTTCCGATGCAGAGTTATCCGAGTCAAGTGACGACGAGGAAGATGACTTAAATGTGGCAGAAACTCTAATAGCTGCTGTGGAGGATTAGAGCACAATATCATTTGCTTGTAATGATGAGAGAATGTGCCTGATAATGGTCAGTCTGAGCGCTATTAGGAATCCCTGAAAAGACAACGATCGCCACTACCAACTATTAAAGGTATAACTATATAAAGGTATAAGAAGGATTGGTGGCTTTTAGAAATAAAGCCCACGCAGGTCGTCCAGTCGTACCGTATCTCTACAAGACCAGATGCAGTCACCATCTTTGGCGAACAGATCGGGTCACCTTTTTCACAATCCCCACGGGCCCGACCATCACAGCTTGAGCTTAAACTTGAAAAAAAACTTTACACCCAATAGCGGAATTACGTTTTGACCAAGTCAACCACTTCCCAATTGGTTGGATCGGGACAATAAGAGACGGTGCAAGCTCTGTAATCATCACAAACGCAATATTACAGCAACTCCATTAAATTCCTTAAATACAAACACATTTGACCTTTTTCAGCCATATTTCTGACAGATAGCTATCTCTAGGCTATTATTAAAGTAAATGTATATATATATATATGATTACTTGTTATAATTTTGATTTAACAGGCAACTTTGTTGCCTCAAGTAGTGGCAGCTACCACGTGTCGACAGCTCTGACAAGAATCGAAAACGCCACGCAACAGATTAGTCCGAGACAGCAGAGCTTGGTAAGTGAGGGCTGGAAAGTCAGCGAATTGTGACGCCGAGATTTGCCAGCCAAAGTTGCGGAAATGAAGATGACGACGACGATGATGGCGACGTCGACTGCTGCTGCTGTCTGCTGCTTTGGATCTGGCTGCTGGTTGCAGCCCCTTGGCAATTCAATTCAAGCGTAGCGAAAACGTTTTACACTGCATTCGATTCATGCAATTCGAGGCGACTTCTTTGCCATACCCAGAGCCAATGCCTGCCCCTGGCCCGTGTTACCTCGTGCACCGCTTATTGGCATCATTGACTTCGACAACAGGCGGCAACACCGCAGAACTGAGCCGCCAACCGCCAGACGCTTTGTCTGTTTGATCTGCCATTTTTTTTTTTTGCGCCCTGCATTTTTTTTTTCCCATTTTTTTTTTTCGGTTTGCCTTCATTTCTTGCGCAAGCGGAAGCACAACTCGGCATAGCTGTGTGTGCGCCCGTGTGTGTGTGTGTGCTTAAGTGTTTGCTTAACATTGTTCGATATTTGGTTCAGCATCCATCTTCAGCTCGGTTCGACCCTCTGCCTGTTGGCTTCTTCTGTTCATTTCTTGACTTTTTCGATGTTTATCTCCCATGATTTGCGATTTTCCGGCAATTTACGCAAAAATATGTGACGAAATTTCAGCTTTGGCTTCTTCCCAGTGTCTGTGTGTGTGTGTGCTCAACTGCAACAATTTGGTTTTTTATTTTGAAATGTCTATCGTAGCCCCGGTAAACCTCTCAACCTCTCGCTCGCTCATCTATACTCACTCTTTATGCGCTGCGTGCGTGCTGTCAGCTCGAAATTTA
Organism: Drosophila antonietae; assembly: GCA_030914385.1. Lineage (NCBI taxonomy): Eukaryota > Metazoa > Arthropoda > Insecta > Diptera > Drosophilidae > Drosophila > Drosophila antonietae. The sequence goes on along the minus strand of JAUESO010000612.1, from coordinate 3,992,342 downwards.
CCAAGAAAATTAGCGTACAAAAATGTTGATAGCAAATATTTGTGTAGCAGCGGATCCACAACAACAACAACAAAAGTAATAATAAAAACAACATCAACTACTATAAAAAAAAAAACAACAACGGGAAGAGCATCCCACGCTTTGCAATTCGTTTTACAAATTTGGGTGATTGGCTTTGCCATTTGCTTGCAGTTAATTGAATTTGAAAGGTGAAAGGCTCCGACTCTGGCTGGAAAACGAAAAACAAAGTAAATTTCGCTGCGATAACAATGAAGCATTTTATTTTCTGATTTATAGCGTTGTGCTCCATCGATAGTCGGGTAAAAGGGCTGCATTTCGATTAGTGCATAACAGAGATTGTGTCTATTAGCCAGAGTTGGAATTGGCTAAAGGAAAATAAATTTAATCTCAGCTTAGACAAATTGCAAGCAAAAATCTATTAATGTTGGCAGCCAAAAATGCAAAAACAATAGGCAAGCACGATCTGTATGACTATACTATATAAATGTCTATACGTACAAGTCAATTCAAGGCAAGACAATGGCTCGAGAGCTTTCGAAAAAGTGAGTTAGCTGCAGCTGAAACGAATGGTCATATATTAAGATATGGGATAAACAGAGAAATGGTATAGAATAGATGAATATTAAAGCTAAGAGAACATGCAAATAATCAGCAACTTAATAAATGTTATATATACAAATATAAATATGACTTGTATATAATCAGACTCACATCTATATCCCATATACTTGTTTTGGCATTCTCACATTATTCAAATTGCTATTTCAGTTTCTCATTATTCACATTTTTAACGCCAGCCATAATCGAAAACACAAAAGAATTTCATATTTTAATGAATCCATTTGGCCAATTTGATGGCTTTAAAATATCAATTTAATTTTCATTTAATTGCAAATGCATTTGGCTTTAATGCAAAGTCGAAAAGTGTTGGACAAATAAACAAAGTGTGAGTACGACGAAAAAAAAAAAAAAAAATCCAACATGAAAAAACAAAATTGAAATGTAAAAATTAATTGCTTTAAACAACAACAAATGGCCAATAAAAAGGGAAATGCGCCACAGTAACAGCAACAACAACAGCAACAACAATAACAACAACAACCACATCAGCTACATCATCATCAGCTTCATCGTTTCAATTTTGTCAGTTTGGTAATGATCATGTGATGATTTGATAATTAAAAGCAAACATAAAGCGAAAGAGAAAACAAACTGAAAACGTTCAGGCAATGAATGTCATAAAAATACGTCATATACACGCACACAGAGTGAGTGAGTGAGAGAGAGAGAGAGAGGGAGTGAGTGAGTGAGTGAGAGAGCGGATCTGCATTAACAAAAATTGTCAGCAATTGTGGCAGACGCACTATCAAAGTAGACTGCGTCGAGGCCCTGATATAGATCCAGCTTAAGATGCAGCTACTGACCGATAGAGCAGCAGCAGCAGCTAATATAGCTCGAGCTACTGTGCTGCTGCTCTAGTCCTATGTCTTGGCCAGGGAGTCACTGCCAACAGTATTAACAGCTTTCGTGAGGAACACGTTTGCTGCGGTTGCTGCTGCTGGCGACAAGGTTTCGCAGTTGATGAACTCGCAAGTCGGAGTCTGCCAACGCATAAATGTATGTATATATTTATATATCAGCAAAAAGCCGCTGATCCGCTTTGCGAGCCAGCCATACGTCTTAGTATAGCTGCTGTATCTGCTGATGTAGTTGTATTTGTATCTGGCAGATGCGGGCGCGCACGCAACCGCAACGAAACCAGACCTTGTGCCAGTTTTACGATTGCGCGCAAGAATATAAAGCAACAACAAAAGCAGCAACAAAAAAAACAACTGCCAAATTGATTAAACGCTAATCGCCGCCATTTTGTGCAATTTGGTGAGTGGAAGGCAGTTAATGACGGGGGCGGAGGCAGCCGTGTTGGTCAGCTGGCTAAGCTTTTGGGCAAGTTTACGTGGATGTGCTGCTGCTGCTGCTGCTGTTGTTGTTGTTGTTGTTGTTGCCGCTACTGTCGCCTGAGCAATTACGTTGGCGTTGGCGTCGTGCATTGCCTCGCCAATCGGTCGTCTGTCGCCTGTCGTCTGCGGCCTGCAACTGTTAATTGAGCGATGGCCAAGCGAATGCAGCAAGCTGGTAAGCTGCTCCAGCTGGCCAAGCAGCGATAAGAGAAATACAACAAAAACAATAACAACAACAACAAAACGATAGCAACAGCTCAAAAATCTCGTTTGCCTAATAGCCGAGTTCAAGTTGAATGGCTCAATCTCTCAATCTGGCAATTGACGTGTTGTTTGCGCTGCGTCGACGTTGTTAATTAACAAACTGCCAAATAAATTAATCACAAGCAATCATCACAAAATAAATATACATGGTCTGTATATCAAAATAATATATAAAATAAAAAGGCAAACAGGAAAGTGCAGTTGTGTGGGGGATGCCAAACAAAAGTGTTATAGTTGCTTGAAATTGAAAGCCGGATCCGCACAAACACAATATACTTTTACCAGCAGAAGAGAACTAGAACATATTAGAAGTAAAACGTAGTCGAACAATATGGAATAGATGTACATAGTTGTATTAGTGAAAAGTAGCAAAAAAGAAGTAGGAAAGTAGCAGAATAGTAGCAGTAGCAGTAGTATTTAAAAAAGTTGTAAAATAGTAATAAATGGGAGTAGAAATGAAGAATAAGAATAGTAGTAAGCCTTTTAAGCAATCTAGAATATAGTAGTCAAATAGACAAAGTTAGTTTAAAAACTAATCAAACTTAAATTTAACTTAAATATGGAATTCTGATCAATTTCAGCTTCTCACAATGTCGGCAACAAACAGAACCAAGGCCAACAAGAAAGATAAAAGACAATCTGAAACAACTCTTTAAGCTGATCGAAAATACATTTGAAATCTTGTACGATTTCCATCTCCAGTGCATTACACATTAAGCCTGGCGACACATGTTGCATAAGTTAGCAGCATTGCCTCGATTTACAATTCTATGCCGCATCCGTTCGTTAATCAATGCCGAAAATGTGGAACTCAACGCTTGATGAAGATTGGCAGAAGACAATGGAAAACCGAATCAGTGTGAAGGTTGCTGTGATTGTCAGTTATCTCTCTCTATCTGTCTCTCTCTCTCTCTGTCTTTTAGTGGAAAATGGCTATAAACCTCACACACTCGGTAAAACAGATACAAAATGTTTATGGGCCACTCAAGTAGACATAAATGTTATTTTTTCGCTACCGATTTCCACGGACGGCGCTGGCTACTTAAAAATCACTCACAAAGCATCGCATCCTAAAACTTTAATGAGCTGCCGCACAGTTTCTGAGCCAAAGGTCATGGACCCGCCCAGAAAGCCAAATAAAAATGACGTAGCCGAGGGAAGGCGAAGATGAAGCAAAAGATGCGGAGCAGAGTAGAATTTCTCACACAGAAGGCGACAGCGTCAATTACATGCGAGGCGATGGTCATGATAATAGATGTAGCAGGCGGAACTGGAACTGGAACTGAAAAGGGTGGCTTGGTGGGGCGGTGAGGTGGTGTGACGGGTGGTGCTGGCTACTTACAACCGGGCAAAAGCGACAGACAGGCTTAACTTTTAACCGCACCGCAAGACATCGCCGACATCGACATAGACGTCAGGGTTTCGGCCACTTGACTTGACTTTGGCCAAGTAATTAAAAACCAGCAGCAGCAGCAGCAGCAGCAGTCGCCGCCACAGCCGTCACAGCAGCAACAAGAACAACGGAAAGCGCAAAGAAAATGGAAAATTACAGAATGGCGTTGAATTTTTTCATTTTATTTATTTATTTTACTTTTTTTTTTCGTTCTCACTGCGCTGCAGCTGCCTTTCGGCTCAGTCAGTGCTCATTTCGTCGTTTCGTAATTAATTAGTCTTAAAGTTAAATAGCCCAAATGATTTCGGACAAGTTACAAAGGCCGAGGACTGGCCAACAAGCTAATAGAAAGAATGCCCGTCTACAGCCACACTCAACTAACGATACAGACGCGGATGCTAGTGCGGATGCTAGTGCGAATGCTAGAGCGAATGCGAATGCGAATGCGAGTCCCGCTTTGCAACTAACAGCAAACATATTTACGAATAGTTCGAGTTCGAGTTCAATGCGTCTGCTGGCTCACTCGCTCGCTCGCTCGCTTGGCAAATGAAGATAAGATACGCGTTTGACAGCCCGACATAGCCACGGCCAATAGCTGGCGGCATCTATCCAAGAGGGAGAGAGCGCCAGCGAGGTTGGAGGAGTAAAATAGCTGGTGTTGGAGGTAGAGCTGGAGACGCTGCGCATATTTGTGTAAATTTCGTATTTGTTATACCCTGTGAAGCAGTGTGAATGGCTAGAGGGATGGGCATATCACTATTGCTGATGATGTATGTAATGGAAAAGAGATCAGAGAGATATTAAATAGATGTATCTGTATGCAATTTATATATTTATTGTAGAGGCAAAGTATAGAAAGGCTTAAATGTAAAAAAAAATGCAGCTGTATCTAAAAATCTATTCAATATTCATTTAAATATTCCATAAATCTTGCTATGTTTTAATTTCTTAGGAAACCATTTATCAATACTTATTTCAGATTTTTTAAAATATATAGAACATATCGAATTCGTCTCACATCTATCCAATCTTATACATATAGATATGTTAGACATATTGAGATATAACTTAAGCATATATATTTATAGATAGATATCAATCTTATACCATTCTATCTACTCCACAGTAAAGAACAACACACCCAATACTTACAGAGTAACTGCAAGTCAATCATCTGCATGTAACGCAGTCTTGTTATACCAATTGAATTGGCTGTCAGTTTGGCACACCATTTGCTATACGCATTGCCCGTGTGCATTGGAAAGAATTTATCTAACGCCAACGTCAGAGTGAGAGCAGCAGACGGCAAACGGAATAGCAGAGCAGCTGGGGCAGATGGAGTCAAAGTCGGAGATGTGTAGATGGTGTGTGTGTGCATCTCTATATATCTGTCGTATACGTGCTGTGACTCCTGGTCGCCCTGTCGCTGATGCTGATTCCGATGCTGTTGATGCTGCTGTTGCCTTATTGATTGAGACAGAATTTATTGGGAGTGCTTAACGTTTTAAGCAAACATCGTTGTGACTTTTTGACATTTGCCAGCCACTAAAAATGGCTCTTGATTCTGAATATGAAATGGCAGGCGCTTAAAGCTGCCGCAGCAAATGTATAAATATATTTGCATGCGTGTGTGTGAGTGTGTGCCATCTCGTTAGCTGTGCGCACTTTTAGCATATTTAAATATTATGTTGCAACATTCTCAGCTAGCACAAATTGGCAAAAATCAACTCAAAAATCAACTTTCATACAAAAGGCTCCAAGCAGGCAAAACCAACCAGCAAACACCCAAGCACCCAAACACGCTTCATGCCTGCCCTGCCCTGCCCTGCCTGCAATAGCTGCATATCAATTTCATTTTGCTTTCATACTCACATAATATTTGCCAATTTATTTTACACTTTTGCTTAAATTGCCGAGCGCTTTAAGTGCCACGCCCAACACCCCATGCCCATATAGTGCACCTGCTGCTGAAATTTAAATATGAATATATATAAAACGATATTACTCCAAATAGAAGAGAAGTTACTCTAGAAGTACGAAATATATAGAATGCATTCAATGAGATCATGAGAGTATGTGACGAGGAACAATGGGAAGAGGGATAGGTTGAATAACTGAGAGGAAAAGAAAAACTGAGATAGGGAATGGGAATGAATAATATAGAGAGAAAGATCAATAATAGATAGATACAGAGATAGAGAGAAAATCCGAGATCGAAATTTAGAGAGAGGGAGAGGAGAGAGGGTTCTAAAGAAATCTGAACCATAAAAAAATTTATGAGAATGAGAATGAAGGAGAAGAGTAATATATATATGATAATATATATCCATTAAACTCTTTCTCTTTCTCCCAATATCGCTCTATAATGGATCTACCCTTCATTACTTTTTACAGGGTATTCATTTCGTTCAATATCTCCAATATTTGTACATGAGCAAAACGCACTCTTAACGCATTTGATTCGTTCCGTTGTCGAACTGGGCCAAGTGCAGCATGGAGAGTGCTCGATAGAATCGCAACGTTGCCAATGGGCCAAGCAGAAGCCGCCTTTTCAGGCCGTCCGCTTGACCACCGCATGCAATTTGCAACTGATTCAAAATTCAAGTGGCCGTAGAGAGCTTTTCCCCAAATGGCTGCAGGAGAAGAAGAGAAACAGAAAAAAAAAAAAACAAAGTCTAACAGAGCTAAAGCTGATGTTGAATATAAAATTGCAGCTGAAGATGAGGCAGAGGCTGAGGCTTGGACTGAGGCCAGACCCAGGCTGTTGTTAGCTTACATTATTTATGGCCAAGTCTAGACATATGTGACATGTATGATGCATTTTAATTGCCACAAAACATATATATACATGGAGACAGAGAGAGGGCAACAACCGCTCAACAATTTGTTGATGATGCGTATTTTTGGCATTTTATTTGTAGGCGAAAATATGCCAACAATAATAATATTTGGTACTTAAATATTTAGCCAAGACAAATTGCAGCAAACAATTTGCAACCAAGAAATGAAAACACCAGCCATAGCCATAGCCAATGCCATAGCCAAAGCCAGTGCCAAAATATTCAAGCTAAAGTCAGAGTGTGTGGGCCACTCCCTTGGAGGCAGGCACATAGCAGCAATTATTGTTCATAAGTTCAAAATTTTTGAGGCTAAACTAAATGCTGGCTGAGCCAGCCTGTGTGTTGTCTCTGCTATTGCTGCTGCTGCTGCTGCTGCACTTGACCATAAGATAGATGCAAAGTTCATGATAAAATTACCAACTTAATTGCCGAGACGAGGGTCATAAGTCAAAGCCTTAAGGCAGCCGGCACTTGGCTAATTGCGGCAATATGAACAACGTCATTAGATAGAGCAGGAGCACCAACAGCAACGACAACTATGAACAGCAAATAGCCACAACAACAATAACTGCAATCTGTGGTTAAGTCAGCTATGCTGCAATCGATCGAAAATAGATGAAATCAACAGCAGCAGCAGCAGCAGCAGCAGCAATTGCTTGCTCGACACGGATTAACTGTTAACAAACTTTTGAACTGGTTTCGTTTTGCGCCAAGGCACGCATTGCTGCTGCTGCTGCTCTGGCTTTGGCCAGCGAAAGCAAAAGTTGCCACCTGTCTCCGTGCCACAATGCCAAAAAGCTAGACACAAAAGTTGCATTTGCATGGCGCTTGGCCAAATGCTTTCAAATTGGGTTAACGACACTTTAACTTGCCAGCAAAAGCAAAAAAAAAACTAAATCTTAAAACTGAAAACACAAATTTACAATTGAAAAAAAGCTTAGACTATTGCCATGGGGTATGCTAGACTGAAAATTTGTTCGAACTAGGCAGCTGTGAGCTGGTCAAATATAGATTCACGCTTAAGATCGATATAGATATTGCATTATAAATATAGGAGATACAAATTCCTAGATATATTAGCAGATGCATAAGAGCCAAGCTCTTCATGGACATATTTATTTCCATTTGCAAAAATCTTATAGATGCAGCTTAGATATGCCTACCAGACTCAGACTGAGCTTCAGTACACCCACTCTGCTTAATACCAATGTTACAGGGTATATAACAACAAGCAAACGAAAAAACAAAATTCACTTTCATAGCAAGTGTCGCGCCGGCAACTTGGTCGCTGCATAGAAAGTGAAACTGCAATTCCAAAGTTGTTCCAGATACAGTAAATGCAACAGCAGCAACAACAACAACAACAACAACAACAACAACAACAAAGACAACAACTGCAACAATTACATGAGCAAAGATTTGATTTAGTTTTTGACCAAAGAAAGTAAAGTCAAAGCATTTTTGATAGCGATGTAGCGAGGCGTGCATTTAATGGCCGACTCACAAGTGTCAATTAGCCAAGTTAATAGAGTTGGTGGCAGCAGCAAAACGATGTCAAAGATTAGATTATGATGCTTGCTGCTCAAATATAAATACTGACTGCAACATAGTTGCATCAGCGGCTGCTGTTGCTTTCAAGGCTTAGACAAACATTAGAAGCTCATTAGAAGACGAATAACTTGCTATAATTTAGCGAAGAGAAAGAGCAAGAAGCGCATGTATCGTGAGCAGTGTAAAGCAGGCAAAGCTGATTGCGTATTGTGAAAGGGACAGAGAGAGAGGGAGACAGCAAAGTGAAACTAAATGAACTTAAGCTGCAGCGACTGCGACTGTTACCTAGACTGCAATTGTAAAGCCAAAGACATTATATAAACTTGGGTCGTGTCGAGTCAAGGAACCCATAAGCATAAGCATTGACAATATGTCGAAAGCTAGCTGCAAGAGTCGACATGTGCGTGTGAGTGCTGCTCGGCAAAGCGAGCGAGAGAGAGAGAGAGAGAGACAGTGCAAGAGGGTAAGGAGCGAGAGCAAAATATAGCGACATGCTAATTATGCTACATTTATGCTTCTAGACGTACACAGATAGACAAAATAGGCAAATAAGCGAAACAGGCAGAGTAAAGCACTCGAAAGAGTTTTAGACTCGAAGGATACTGCGTAAGGAGAATAAGTGTAGGTGATAGCACTTGGGCAAAGGAAGTAGCTAATAAAACTGTGTCAAATGTTAAATATTAGGCAGCTAAAACTATGAATATATATTAAAGTAAGGCTCGCATCTCGTGATGAGATTTTCAAGTTTGTAATTTTGCATATGAAACTTGAGAGAAAACTATAAAAGACTTGAGTATTGGCTCACTTAAAACTCTAAAGTTCTTTAGAGTGAAGCAACTTCTGTGGCCGTTTAATAAGCGCAGGGTATCAACTTAACCGGAACTGTGCTGATGCATTGAAGTGCATGATATTGCCGGTTGCCCAGCTGCAGGCGATGCTCAGACCTTTGCCCGACAGACCGGCCCACATCCCACATGCGCCTACTCTCCTTCTCCCACTCTCTCTCTCTCTCTCTCTCGCCCTCCTTGGCTGTCATGCTGCTAGATGTTGGCATTTTGCGTTGACTTTGACAAGAACGCGACCATCATAGCCCATTATCGTGGGCCTCATCAGCAACCTCAACAACAACAACAACAACAACAGCAACAGCAACAGCAAAAACAACAACATCGTCTAACGCCAAAGTCATTAAACTCGCGCATCGCATCGTCAGTTCCAAACGTCGACTAACGACTAATTTGCGCATATGACAGAGCAGCGACCGAGCCAGAGGCAGAGGCAAGTCATTCTCGAATGGCATATGGCATATATGAATAGAGGGTATTGGGTAGAGTCTTGGGAACTGCAGATTGAAACTGCGTATGCGTGTGTGTGTGTGTGTGTGTGTGTGTCTCGTTGTGTGTGTGTGTGCGTGTGTCAATGATGTGCGCTGTGCATTGCGGCAAGCATCGCTCCTGACTCTGGGATTACGTTGTGCGTCTGTTTCCCAGTATGGCAAACATTTTTATGCCCACTCGACAAGGCTTTAAGCGGTCATAAGCGTCGGCTAGGCCTGTCAGACACTTATGCGTTTTAAATGATAAGAAATTGCAGCTCCACTGAGTGCCACACAGCCAAAGTAAAATACCGAAAACAAAACAAACATAGGAAAAACAACAAAAACAAAGTTAATTCAAATACAAAATTGTGCAGTTTAAAGGCAATCGGCACACGCGACGTACATATGTGCAATGCCCGAGGCGTTGGCCAAACAAATCACGCCACTTACAGCCATGTAATTCATAATTAAGGCATATAGCCCACGCCCACTGAAGCTAGCACATTTTGTTAGTTTAATAATAATAGGCAAGGTAGCACACGCAACGGTAAATCAAAGTCATACAGGTGGGAAAACTACGGCGAAAAGTGCAGCGCTGTGCAGTGCAGTGCCTGACAGCTACAAAGAGCACTTAATTGCTGTGAAATCACTCGTTAACCAATATTATTATACTATATATATATATATACTTTGGTATGCCACATATATCGCATATCAAATATTCATGTAGCTGCCGACCCACTGTCTATCAGCTGCTCTTCAACAAAGGCTATCAAGACTTTAGGGTATAAAAGGCACGTAGAAGCCAAAATACTCTTTCTAAAATAGTTGTGCACCTAACAAATTCGATAGATAGATTTGATTCAGATAGATAATCTTTACATATATTTGTCTTTTCAGCAATACAATAACATTTAAGCTTTTTCATAGTAAATAATTTAATTGAAATTCACTTTGGCTTAATATGACCAACTTTTGCCCCAGCTTTGGCTTTAAGATGGTCAAGAAATAAATCGCAAACTGACCTAAGCCCGTATCTTGGTCGAATCACGGTCAATGGCCTGCTTCAGCATCTTATGGCTGGTGTTATTTTTGGCTCAGACGCTGATTCCTTGACCCGAAAGAAAAATCCGTTTGACTGGCATGTGTATGAAAGTTGTTTGAAAAGATTTCAATAAAAGTTACATTCATATAATTTAAGCTTGAACTTTCTATAATTTGACTTTAGTCAAGGTCGATTCTATTGTTAACGACAAAAGACTTACAAATGCTTGCATTGAATTTGTCCAACATATCAATTACACTTAAGGTGTATAATATATGACTTACAAGTCAAACATCATGCACAATTTCATATAACTCAATGTAGGGTATTCAAGTGTTTATGTGCGCACAGTATGCCACGCCCGGCCAAGTGTCATGAATAACGGGAGCTGTGCAAATGGTGCTCGCTGTGCACCTTGGGGGCAGTCTAATTAAACACGACACTGAAAATGTGTCCTCTGCTGTCATTGACACGTGTGCACAGCAGCAACTGCGACAGCGACAGCAATGCCAACAACAGCAACAGCAACAGCAGCAACAACAATAATAATAATAAAACTGAAGCCGGTGTCCAGCCGGATATGCAGCAGCCGATAGGCCGTTAATACACAGCACACAGCACACATACACACTCACACACTCACACACACAGACAGAGGCAGAAGCTGCGTCTGCTGATTTTCCGTTTACCAACAGTTGCCGGAATGCCTATACAAAGCACACACACACACACAAACACATATGCAGTAGCCATACACAGCTGCAGAGATTCACGCACGTGATTTATGTGCGTGGGCGCGCATTTTAACGCGGCAACAGACGAGGTGCAAGAGCAGCGTTTCGGGTGCGCTCTGTGCGGCCCAGCAAATGTCCGCTGCACAAAGCTAAAAGCTGGCGAACTGAGCTGCCAACAACAATGAGCACGAGCAAATGTATAGGATCAAAAGATGCTCAGTAATCATAAGATCAATAGATCTGAGAGTATGGCCAAAAACTTATCAAAGAGTCTCTTCTCTTCTCTTCCCTTTCAATCGAGAAAGGTTATAATTATATTAATTAAAATTCAATAGAAAAGAAATTTCAATTCAAATTTGTCTACATCAGGATCTCCCATATAAACAGCTCGCCCATCAGTTCAGCTATCCCGTTTCCACCCACTCTTAATGGGTATAGGGTATAAAAATCGTTGCCAACTTTATTGGAATTCGCATATTTTACGTGCGCAGGCGAGCCTCGATGCTGGTCAATTCAATCAGGATATAATTTTATGCGTTACTTAAACACGCAGGATATGTTAATATTGCGGCAGTAGCCCACTGGCCACATCAGCCAGCCAGGACAACAACAAAAATAATACTTTACTGTATGCATGAAATAACAGCATAGTTGATGTGGATAAATAACAGCGAGTGTGCGTGCGTGTGCGTGTGCGTGTGCGTGTGTTTGTGTTTTCATGATTAATTAATTGTATTTAAAGCATAATTGCCTCTAGCTTTCATTTGATTAAATTTCCGTGTGACATAATCAGCAGGTCAATTGGCTTTCTACCTTCTTTTTTTTTAAGCCACCTGCAAATGTGAACCATCGTACATTTCAATTAATAACGGCACATTGTGTGTGCTGCTCCGCTCGCGAAAGTATGCAATAAAACACTTAAAGAGCCGCCCAATTAGTAAATATTATTTGCACCAACTCATTGGTGCATTGCAATGTTTAATTTATAATCATTAGCTATTGTAGCGATAATTGTAATAATAGTTGTCAACGCTCTGATCCGTGTGTATAATTATTCAACATGTAATTCGCGTGTGATGGCAGAAGTACAAATTATCTTATCATTACAGATGCTATAAAAGAGTTGTGCATCAACGGTCGACTAATCAGTTCTAATATTATTTTAATACTGAAATGAATTTAAGCAAATGTCTACTGATGCTACTCTTGGCTGTCCTTAAGAGCAGCGAATGCAAGGTATGTATGTCTACAAAGCAAGTACGATTTGAATTATGCATATGATCAAAATACTTTGATAGCGTTATTGGGAGTACGAAGTCTTTGATGTCTATGGACTCAGCCCTGATGAGAGCAAAATAAAACTGAATTTCTTTGTGAAACGGGTGGGTCGCGATCTTGCTGGGTTTTCGGGCACAGTGGATTGGAAATACGATTTGGATAATGATACTTTGGTAAGATATTTATAAAATAGAACTCTATTCGAAATTGACCATATATAATTTAATTACATTGCAAAATTATCAGTTTGAGGTGAAATTCTATCAAAGTACCAACGGCAAGGACTACCATCCTGTACCTTTTTCTGTTCCAAGGAAACCTTTTAAGGATTTAAAACGTTTATACGACGATTTAATATACATCAACATGAAAGATTGTTCTAATTTGCCCTATTTTGAAGGCGACTCATTATTACCATGGCCCAAAAACGTGTACACATTTAATAATTGCAAGTTTGACAAAGGAAATCTACCAGAAGTACTATCTGACGGTATCTATAAGTATGTGTTCTCCTTTATCGGTGAGGTTAACTGGAGTGTGACCTTTCTTACTCATGTAAAACAAAGCTTATCTAAGTCGATTCCTTAACATGAGTCACGAATAAAGTACGACTATATTGACAGCATTATTGAATTGTGTTTACTTGAAGTTTATTTTATAGAAGAAGAACACAGATGTATTATATTTGTAATAATATACTTGTTTTTTGCAAAAATATCACGAGTTGAAGGATAGTTAAAATAAGCAAATAAGAATACCATAGAACTGTTGTACTGCTGTCGCTTGTTAATAAAATTGAATAGAAAGCTTCGAAAAAAAAATATATATATATAATTTATAACATATAATTACATGTATTGTTGTTTATCATTAAAACTAAGCAAACAAGCTACATAACCTATATATAATCTAAACCAATATGTACAAAAAATTATAAATTTATAAAATTATAGACTAGTTAATATATTGATAACAAAAGCCCTTTTTTGTCGTGTGAAAACTAATTATTCGAAGCTAAAATAAGTTAATCAGAATATGTGTTGTAAAAACATTGCGCATGATTAGAAAAAACAATCTGTTACATATATCTATTATATTTACATTACCTAATATTCTATATTAATGTATATATTCAATTATATTATATTATATTATTTTATATATATTATGAAATCTGCTGTTAATCTAGACCATCTTTATTTTATCTGTTGAATAATCAGACTATTTCTTGAGCGTCATTGGGCTTTCAAAAAGCTAGACACAAAAGTATTCACTTGGTGCAAAAATATAGAAATTTCAATTAATGAATTTGAAAAAAATATTATATACAACTCTGGACTAAACAAATGGGAATAACATATAATCTATTGGTTGTCATAAATATTATTTAGAGCTATATTAACCAGTAAGAGTTACATATATTTTCACAAAAACATTATACCCTAAATTCTCATTTCCAAATATATAATGTATAAAAATGTCAATAGCTTAATGTAAATTGGTTAATTGCTGTTCGTATTTGATGCCATTTATCTAATTAAACACACATTTTAGCATGTACAAATTACATTACATTTGAGATAAATTGATCAGAATAGGTCCTATAAAAAGGCTGTGCATTTTAATTATTTGAAATTTTAAAATGCAATTGCATAGGCTACTGTTGCTGCTGCTTCTGCTCTTTTTATTAGTTCTTAAGGACTGTCAATGCAAGGTATGTCAAAAGGGAAAATAAATTTCAACAAAATGTTAATCTGGATACTACTTCAGCGTCGGTGGACATACGAATTGATAGACGCATATGGATTCAGCGATGATGAGACCAAACTTAATCTGAAGTTCTATATTGAGCGAAAGGGTCGCTACCTTGTTGGCATGTCAGGTTTCATAGATTGGCAATACGATATTGACAATACGACTATGGTAAGAAATCAAGAGAACGTACTATTTCAAAGAACTATAATTATATCAATTAATAAATTACATCTCAGATAGAGGTGAAAATCCTGTACAGTAACAGCGGCGGCAAAAACGATTATAGGCCAATACCAATGGCGATACCTGAGAGGACGTCTTATTGATATAAAGAACGTCTATGATGATATAATATATCCCATTTTGAAAGATTGTTCTAATTTGCCCAGACTTGAGGGTGATTTATTTTGGCCGTGGCCAAAGGATCTCTACAAATTCAACATGTGCAACTTCGACAAAGGAAATCTACCGGAAATATTATCCGAAGGCTTTTATAAGGTCGAAGCTTGTTTTTCTGGTCAGGTTAGTTGGAATGTTACCTATGCTGTAAGCATAAAAACAAAGCTTATATAAAGGAAATATATCACAAATTCAAGTAGAGCATCTTGTTGAAAATATTCAATACAATTTTCCAACAAAATGATATTTTATTATGTATAAACCAAAAAAATATGATAATAATAATGTATTAAACTTCTAAACTGGATTTCATTTTGAAAAATGTGTCTAAATAAGTGTAGAGAACAATTGTCAACTCTTAACAATAATTCTAACGTGGCTTTAGCAATTTAGAACTTTACAATTTTAATAACCCGAATTAAAAGCTTATATCTATATGTATTTATACCAAATAAATTGCAACTGGAATTCAAATTTGTGGATATTGTCAATTGCTTAAATGCATCGAAAAGCAGAAAAAAAGCTATAGTTGGATGTAGAGAAGAACGGACAGACAGACTAACAGATGATGAAAAACCGAACAAGGTTAAATCAACTTGGCTCAAATATACATATATATAGTACCTTATCGGATCTGACACGCCTAGTTCTGCCTGCTACTTATATTTTAACCCTGATTTGCCACTTGCAATGCATATTTTGATACGTGTCTCTAATAATAGAACATGTCATTGACGTGCAAATGCTTCTCTTGTAAGGCTATCATTATAGTGATAGTAGTAAGATAATCTTTGTATCCCAGTTACTATAAAAAGACTACAGAAACAGAATATTGAACAGTAAAGTAAAGAACGTTTTTCTGCAAAATGGTATTTCGCAATCTGCTGCACTTGATAGCTGTCCTTGTGACTGCATGGTTTGTCTAAATATATAATTTATTTAAAATCCTCATCAGAATATATTTTTTAACGGCATTGAACTCACAAACTGTTAGAACCTCGTTCATACAGCAAAGATGAAGCCAAATTACCAAAGAAACTTTTAGTTGACTTCAAGAATTTGTCTTGCGAAAGATTGTTCTAATATGCCTAAGATCCAGGCCAATATATAATACCCAATTCCGAGCAATCCTTACACGTTTGAAATGTGTAATTTTGACAAAGCAAATCTACCAGAAATCATGGCTCAGGGCTATTATAAGATTATGTTTAATGGAGCCTGACTTATATTGATAATCTAAAGACACAGCTTATCTAAGGAATCGAATGCAGTATTCTAATAATACTGTCAGATTATAGTTTTTACAATAAAATCTACGAGTTAATGATTTTATGAAATGAATAACTTTCTCTACTCAAACAGTTGAAAACAATCATGAAGTTAAATGTTAAAAGAATTTTAAATGTTGAAATAATATTGGCAAAAACGGAAATAAATATATTTAATAAGGCATTTCGAATAGAAATCAAATACAATCGCAACATCAAGTTAGGAATGGCTAACATATTTGTTTTGCAGATATCTTGAAGTCATGCACGCTAGCCTGAAGCAGTTTTAGTTATTGTGCTAAACATTTATCGAATTTCGTTTCATACAATAGCTGTTTGATTAATTTCGCAGCTAATTTGGTTAATTAAATTTAACTATTTCTGCTACGTGACGTGCCCAACCTGATGCTTGAATTATTAATATTTATACAAATAAACGAGATATATATATATGTATATTTCTTTGCTGTTGCTTTCACGCCTCGTAGCTAACGTGCTAAAACTTCCAGCTGCTCTCTGCTTAAGACATATATATATATCTATATATATGTAATATAATCGATGGCAGACAACAACTTTTTTCTTCTTTTTTCCTCTTTTTGCGTGAATTGTTTTTCGGGCGAAAACATTTTTGGCCAAGTTATGAAACAAAATGCGTAAATCTCTTTAGTTGGCTCATAATTATGACATTAAGCGGCGATGCGTCTTGAATTTTAATTGGCATGCCGTCAGGGGCTATATTGTATATATTATTACTGTTTGTTCTTGCTTTTTGTTTATTAATAAATAATTCTTGAACAGTGCCAGCGGGCATGCCATAGAACGCTTTATGGCTGTGATACACATGTTCTCTGCCAGCTCCCCACCAAAAATGGCCAGAAACCGTTAACAATAAATGGCCTGTTGATTGCCGAAGCCGGCGACAACCAGAGCCAGTGCCACAGTCAGAGTCAGAGACCGAAAGTAGCATTTAATTAAACTTATTCAAAAATAATAATAAAAGAAAAAAACACACACAGAGCTTCGTTCAATATAATGGAGCATGACTGTTGGGGGGCTTAAAGAACAGCTATTCAAATGAATTCCATAGAATTTCAAAATTCGTTGCTTTCAACTAAGTTTGTTTTGATTATTATCAGATTACAAGTTCTGATACATATAGATTTTTCAGAAATTTCATTTCAATAACATTTACTTGAGATATTTTGCAGCTGGAAAACATCATCTATCCTTTTAGTTGGCGATTTGCAGCTGTCAAATTGTTGTTGTTTATAACGCAGCGTTGACCCGAATTGCTTTCGCATCTCCATTGACAGTTGCATAAAAGTAAATGAGGCTCGCATGAATTTTACGGCAAGTAAAATCCAATTCGATTGCCACTTTTAGCTACAAAAAACTTTATTTGCCAGCAACAACAACACAGTTTTTTCTCTCTCTTTTTTTGGGCTAGTTTGTCTCTTTCTTTTATGACATTTGTTTACATTGAAAACTAAATTAAAGCGTCATGAAAATGCGATAATTTTTGCTTTAGCTCTTCAGTGTCATTGCCATTGCTGCTGCTGTTGCTGCTGTTGCTCCTCTTGCTGTTGTTGTTGTACAATTGAAAGTGTTTGTGTGCATTAGATAAGCAAGCAGTTTGTGTGCCCTTCGCACGCCTGAACTTTCGCGTGGCGAGTGACGTATAAATTTATTTAGTTGCCGCATAAAAGTTGACTTATTCCATTGTTGCCGGCAATAAAAGTAATGTTTGATAATAAGCGACAACAGCAACAGCAACATTAACAGCAACAGCAACTACAGGCAACAACAACTTCATTTGCAATTTCCGTGCGATTGTCTTCGAGCTGTGTGTGTGTGTGTGTCTATCTCTGTTGCTGTAGCTGTCTGCTGCCGTTGGCATTGCAACATTTTGCCTGTGATATCTATCAGCAGCAACAGCAGCAACAACACCGACAACAACTGAATAAAGTTATTAGCGCATTTAACTGAGCCAACGGCTGTGAATTGCTCCTCCAGCCTTCAGCCTTCTGCCCTCGCCACTCTGGCAGCATCCTCAGCGTTCGTTTGTTATGCGAACACTTGCACATAGCACATCGCATTGTTCGTCTGGCCAACAGCGAATGCAATTTCCATTTTAATTACTTCCAAATGACAACAGCAACAACAACAACTGCAGCCAGCTCAGAGTCTGAGCCGTTGGGCAGACATTTGGCAGACAAACAGCAGCAATAATTGCTGACGGTGGCGCATGCGCTGTAACAGCAACAACAATTGAAATAGAGACAAAAATTAGTCACACAATTCAAGACTTGTTCAAAATGTCAGCACACGCACGGGCGGTTCACATAAAACGCGAGTCTAGCTAAATATTTAAAAAGAATTTTGTATATCGCAAGAGTAGTTGTTGTGGCATAGAAATCTATGAAACTGTTAGTTATGTATGTAATAAACAATACTTTTATAATATTTAATTTGAGATACATTATATTTTTGAAGCAAATGCCCTAATGTAGCAAAATAATTGGTATAATGAATAATAATAAGAAAGTCTTGGGCTTAATTTTATGTTATGATTCAGTTTAAGCATTTAAATTTTATTCAAATTGTATTCAAGCTGAGATGAATAAATTGTATATATTTAAAAAAATATATAAATAGCTGAACTTAACATGAACATACTTTTTGAACTGCAATTTTTCTAGCTCAATATATAAATATACTATTATAAATATATAGATAAAATATTTATATATAAATATACTATAGAAATAAATTTTAAAAATTATAATAAAGCATTATGGAAATCATCTTATAGCTTATTGCAAATATCTGCTACATAAATCACATTAATTTCATAACAAATGAAATAACTTAAGCTATGCTCTGTGCCATGCAAATAAATCATATTTATATGGACACACACGTACAGCAACTGTTATGGCAGCCCTCGCTAATATAGAAAACTTCACACTATGCGCGTTGCTGCTAATAAAAATGCGAATTAAAATTCGTGTTTTTTGCTGTTGTTGTTGTTGCTGCAATTGGATATCGTTGTCGTTGTCGTTGCTACAGTTATTGTTGTTGTTGTTGTTGTTGTTGTTGTTGTTGTTGCTGGTGACACTTGCCGTTTGCTGTTGTTCACGTTGTTCGCATTGTTGTTGCTGTTGCTTTATTTGTGCATTTTCTGCATAAATATTTCAACACTTTCGCTTTTGTTTTGTGTCACACAGCAAAAAAATAAAAATTGCTTTTAATTATTCCCAACGCAGAGCGCCGAGGCCTGGCCCACTACAGCTCACCTGGCCCCCTACCTTTAGCTGCTACGTCCTCTGCACAGGTTGCTATGCATTTTAATTGCATTTCTTTTTTTCTCTGTCTTTCTTTGTTTTTTGTTTTGTTCATTTAATTTCTGTGTGTGCTGCATCTAATTTGTTGTCATCGCGTTGCTTCTCTTGCTGTTGTTGTTGTAGTTTTGTAATATTTCTTTTGCTGCTTATTTTTATTGTTTTCTTGTTTGTTTTCATTTTCCTTTTGATTTGAACTAGTCTTGATTTTACTTCTTTTACAATTTCTTCCCACGCACCTTGTGGCGTGTGTCTGTTTCTATTATTGTTGTTGCTGTTGCTGCTGCTGCATTTGTTTGCGTAATTGTTAAAAAAAAAAGAAACCAAAAGCAAAGCCAAGACAACAAAAGAAACAGGTAAAATAATAAAAGTAATGTAAATTTCGTCATTGCGATCGTCTCTGTTTATTTGCGAATTGATTAACACGATCTGATTTGTATTCGACACTGAAATGCGTAAAGGGCTTAAAAGTTTTTTATTTTTTAATGGGATTGGGCTAAATTATATATTACTAGTTAATTAAGTCTCTAAAATTTAAAGTATTATTTTTTGAGAGCATTTTAAATTTGTTAAATTTGTCATTTTAAAGTCAATTCCTTAGTTTACAATTTTTTTCCTACAATTTTATCTGATTCTCACACTTAATATCAGCTGTCTGTTGCGTCTGCGCAATTCTGTTGACCTCATTTCATATAGATTTCCACATGTCAGTTGACTCTTAGGGTCGTGTTTGTAATTTATGAATGCCTTTGAATGTTGTGGGCCCACGCTCTGGCTGCATATTCATGCGAATTTATACTTATATAGAGATACATACATATTCATACATACGTAGACACATACATATATGGTTCAATAGACTCATTTATTTCGGTTTAAGTTGTTTGCTTAGCTTCTTAGCCTTTGTTTTTGGTCTACAGCCTAAGCCGCTTATGGGATATAAATGTGTCTCGATAATGGCTAGTAATTATGTTTGCCATTTAAAACAATATTACAGTAAATTGGCACGGCAAAAGATCAATCACAAAATGTTGCCTCAAATTAGGTCTTTTCACTGATTGCATAAACTCTAAATATTAATATGCAAAATAGTTAGTTTTGTGTACATAAGCAAATGTTATTATAGATACATCAAAAGCTTCGCCATCGATATCATAAATTAATTAAAATGATATCAAAGCGAAAGTCGCCAATGCCAAATGCCAAATGCCGATTGCCGAATGCCTGAGGCGAGAATTTATATCCTCGCCCCTTCACTCTGCCTCAGCCTCAGCCTTTGCCACTGCCGCTCTCTCTCTCTCCCTCTCTAACACTCGCCCGCTTCCTCTCTATTTCTTATTCGTGCTGCCTTAGTTCCAGCGAACATTGCCCGCCAAGTTACAGTAACAAATAATTAGCTTGTAAACTAAAAGTCATCATTAATAATGATTACCGTTGGGTTCTCAAAATGCCAGCTCGCTTTTGCTCACTCTCTCTCCCTTTCTATCTCTCACTCTGCATTTGTGTGGGTGCCTCGTCTAGTTTCGTCTTTGGCATAAACGTCAACATAATTAAGTGAGCGTCTGCTGCTGCTGCTTCTGCTGCTGCTGCTGCTTCTTCGGGTACTTTTTCTAGCTGCTTTTTGTACAGCTGATTTGGCTGCTGCGATTTATTTCGCATTAACGCTCAATATTGCTAGCTAATTAACCACAGCCAAGTTTGCCCGAAAAGGAGGCAGCTCTAAGGCGCCATAATGATGTACCAATATACATATATACATATAAATCTATATGTGTGTGTATATACATATATGTGATTTATGTATATACGACCATGATGAGCATGATGCGTCAATTTTGTGGCTGCTAATTAGCGGCTGGCAAAAAAAAAAAAGTTCTTTTAGCCAATCCGCTTAGCGGCTTTACAGTTAATGCCAAAAGTCTCTGCTCCAAATATTTGCCACTCGCCTAACTACAGTTTGGCATGTCCATCAGAGACCGTTACGCAGTCATCGAACGATTTGCAATGCAGTTCAATTAGTGAAATAACTTTATAACGAAATTCTTTACTGACAAATGAAATGTGCTGGAATTTCGTTTCGGACTAGAAGTTGTAAGCTAAAGACTTCTAAAGCTGTTTATGTTTCTTCTATATTCTATATTCATTTATGACTTATCTGCTCTGTCAAATGCTCTTAGCTTATGGTAAATATGCAAAAGAGAGTTAAGAATTGGCATATTTCTGCTGTGCAGATTCTTTAGAGGAAACATTGAATATTCAGAGCTAATCTGAAATTGGAGCATGTTTCGACAGCAGCTCATTCGTATTCTCTGTGTAAATGGAAGAGATGAGAACATGTTAAAAATATGTTTAGTAACTTCCATCACAGCTCCCACCTCCCATAAATAAATTGTTAAATTGAAGCTCAAGATGAACGTCTTTATGTATATATCAAAAGAAGAAATCTGCATATGGTTTTTCTTATCCGAGCATAGTTGCTTAAATACGTTCAAACCGTGTATTAAAATTCTCTCAATCAATTAATAAATGACAAGTCGACGAGCTGGCGAGCTCAGCTCTTTGCTGAGTATGGCTTACAACTCATTACACACTCAACCTGGCAGGCTGGATGGGGGAGCTTAAGCTGCGGCTGCAACTGCGGCTGGTTGGCCTATTCGGCTGCTTCTTAATGAGGCAGCGACTATTTTTCACTTTGCATCGTCCTGTGGCGTCTCATTTGCATGTGCAAACATATTTATACACAGTCATATTGCCGTCAACATCGTTGCTACCCAAAAAAGCAAACGAAGGCATAAATAATCGAACAAAGTATGGCAAGCCATAAATATTTAAGCCCAGTTGGGGTATTGCCTTCTCGTCTGTTGTCTCTCTGCTGTTGTTGCTGCTGCTGCTGTTGCCTTTCAAGGCGACGCAAGGCGCCAAGATGCGATGCACAGCATACGCCATGCCATGCCGCGCTCTGTTCACACAAATTTCATGCAGCCAACAATAAAGCGCAATAATATAGGCAACAGCAGCAATGTTGCAGCAACAACAGCAACAACAGCAACAATAAACAAGCAGCGCAATTTCACTGACTACTGAGAACTTTACGTACTGTGACGGGGCACAGCTCTGGGCGAAACTTCAACTGCGTTGCACTGCAGAAAATGCCAAAATGAAAATGAAAACATAGCCAGCAAGAGTAGCTATAGAGTGGCAAAGGTAGATACCCTATACATAGCGATATGTATACAGAAAGTTTTATTTCTTGATTCAATTTTTGTAAAATTGTTCATATTAAATTTTATGCTTTTTACTTTTAGATATGTATTTATACATATTCATAAATATATATCGATTCTCTAAAAAATGATTGATGTTTACCTGCTACAACAACAATGCGAAGGTCTTGCTGCTACAGTTCTCCTTCACTAAAGATAACTTAATATCCATAACAAAAATATTTACCCGAAGAAAAGAAAGAGTTGATGAAACTGCTCAGTCTTTTATATCTTCATCCTGAACAAGTGCATAAAATAGCAACTTCTTAAACTGTAGCTGAAACTTTAACTTAAATTGAAAAGTAACGCATGCCGTGCATTGTGCAAATGGCGCGTAGGCGTATACGCAATCTCCATGCCCATTAAAACTTGAGCAGTCGAAGCGAATTATACTGCACTTAAGGCAAGGCAAGGAAAGTGAAGCTTACCAAAGAGTAAAGAGTGCAAGTGCTTACCTGTAAAGAGAAGATAAACATGTGTTAAATGAAATAGTTAATTGCAGTGTGTATAGGGTATTTAAAAATTTAACTCAACCATAGAAATATAGAATTTAAATACTCAATTAGCAGAGACTCAGACGTAAAGTTATTTATCTAAACATTACTTAAAAATAAAAGTAATTTCAGGCCGCACTTCTTGCCGTCTATCTACCCCAACATAAATCACTTTTACTCAGCTGATCGTAGCTATATATATATACATATATATCATTCCATAACTTAATAGCTTTCATATAATAGCCTTAATGTCCTTTCGCACATCTTTACTTTCTGCTCAGTGTATGTGTGTGTGTGTGTGTCATGTCCTTGGACCTATTGTTGCTGTTCGCATTCTGCTCCTGTTGCTTTAATTTATATTTGCCCGAGTCTCGCGCACTACTCCTACTCTTCAGCCCCTTAGCCCTCTGCCATTTTCATTCATGCGCCTCACGCTGTGCACTCATTTACCCTTTAACCAAACGTTCAGCTCGGCCCTTCACACAATTTGCCGCTGTTCGCTTTCCGTTTGCCCATTGCCAGTCACTTTTGCATATCATTTGCGCGCATCTTGCCAAGTCGCTTCACCTCGCTCTCCATCTCCATCTCCATCTCCATCTCCAACTGCTGCTGCTGCTGCTGTTGTTACTGCTACCTCCTCTTGCTGCTTGTTCGCCAGCCAGTTAAGTGCATTACAATGAACTACGTAGGAGCTCGGCCGTCCCGCCGTGACTCGTAAATAAGTTTTATTGTGTTTTCTGCAAACGCCCACGCGACTTCGCCCTCGCTCACCCATTGCCATGTTGCTTTAGACCTCACTCTCGCTCTCTCTCTCTCTGCCCTGTCCACATCCTTGTCTTGGCTCACCCACTCACGCTCCACTGTTGCAAGTTATCGTTTCCTTTGTTTTGGTAATTTAGCAAGCGCGCCAACGACGTCCTCTAAATTGCTGGCATACATTTGCTCTATGCTGCCCACTGTGCCAAGTGTTGTTGCTGATGTTGCTGTTGTTGCTGCTGCTGCTGCTGCTGCTGCTGTTATTGCAGTTACTGTTGCTGCTGCCAGGCAAATGACTACAAAGTGGGCTTTGCAGTTTGCTTGCACTGAACTGGGATCTGTTCTTGGAGCGCATTTTGGGCTGACATCGCCAAAATTATGGCGATTCTAATGTGGAGACGGTTAGCTAGCTGCAACCTACTCTCTGCCCTCTCCTGCCCGCTGCTCACTCACTCCCACTCGCACTACTGCTGCTGTTGTTGCATATTTAAGCGCAAGTTGGCGCAATTGTTGCGCGTTTTATTGTTTTGGGAATAAGTGCGGATTTATAGAATTTTGTTTTCTTTTCGCGCTGCACTGCACTAAGCTTTTACTCCAGAGAGCAGCCGGGCGAAGAGAGGAGTACAATGGCAGTAGCAACAATATTTGAAGTGTTTTGCTAAGCACATTTTTTTTGCACACATACACAGATATATATGTATGTCTTCGTATATGTACAGTTAAAGGCCATCGGCAGGCACAATCTTTGTTGATAATGAAGCCAAGATGCAGACATGACATGAACTCAATTACCCCATGTCCAATGCTGAATGGCCCAGGCTGAGGGGCTGGGCGTGGTCATGGCCAACACATTAGGCCAAGACAGTCAGACAGGCAAAGATACTTTTGCTAAGAGTCCACAAATTAGAGACGCGTCCGCCGCTGTCTCGTGTGCATTGCATGCAAATGTGCAGTTTGTGCACGCTGCCCTCGGCGCTGGGCATCAAAATTAATATGCATACAAACTGTGGGGATGCGGAGGCGTGGCATGCCGTACAAGCGGCCACAATAATAACAATGAAAATGCACAGAATGCGCCTTACAACGACAACAAATTGCCCATTTGGCATAGAAGATGATGAGACAGTTAAAAGCAGCAACAACAACAGCAGCAGGAGCACCAGCAGCAGCAGCGAGAGCAAGAGGCAGAGACAAGTTGAGTCGACATGGCCAACATTAATTGGCTGCCATGTCATTTTGTTTATGCAGCGCACTCTCGCTGTCAACGCCAGACAATTGAGTTGGAAAATTAGAAATAGAACAGACACAGACCCAGGCCCTGGCCCAGGCTCGGGCAATGTCATCGTTAGCGTGCAGCAAAATGTTTGAACAAAAAAAAAAAAAATAGATATAACTAACTGAATGAAACGAGTCGCACTTAATGGCCCTGATGACTCACTAAATGCTGTGAGTGAGTGAATTAAATTACAGAGCAAACTAAATGTGTCGCAAATCAAGTCAACATAATAGAAGAGTCATTTAAGATAAGAACTGAAAGGACAGAGAAGGCATCAATAGCAATGCTGGCATAGATTGCAAATTTAAAGATTAAACAAGCGCACAGCTGGCCATGAAGTTGCCAACTAAAGGAGTTTGGCAAAAAGAATAAAATGTATTTTATGCATACGCATTACGCATACGCCACATAAGCCGCATATGTTATGCCAGAGGCTGGAAGCCAAGCACATTTGCGTATGTCAGGCAAGGTAGCTCTCGGCTAGACAGGCGTATCATTAACGCAACAGCAGTTGCAGTTGCAGTCGGAGTTTGTGCTGCTGCTGGTGCTGCTCTCGGCATTTGCAATTTAGCGGCGCGCATGTGCCACTTATTTTGCAAGAAGTTCGCTTGGCTGGCTCGCCAGCACCTAAGCTGGCTATCATGTTCAAGTGCCTGGCCCCAAAAAGCAAAGCAAAACAGCAATGGCTATGTGTGTGTGTGTGTGTGTGTGTGTGTGGGGCTTCAACTTGTAACTTGTAACTTGCAACTTGCAGCTATGCAACTGCTGCGCTATGCCATTTCCACTTCAGCTAACCGTCGGTGTCACATTCGTCGTCACCGTCACTCACAGTCAGGGCAGTCAACAGTCAGAGTCGGAGTCGTCGCTACCGCTGGCTGTTGCAATTCTTGTGGTATTTGTGGCATAAAATTTGCAAATAAAACGAAATGAGCTGCACGACAAACACACAGCAGCAGCAACACCACACAGCATTCCCATTCTTATTCTCGTATTGAATTCTATGCACCTTGAGGTGTTCATTTTCATGCCAAAAGGAAAATGCGCGTAATTATGCGGCTGCCACAGTGTTGCAAATGTCGTCGTTTCGCATGCGCTGAGCTCTTTTATAAGTATGTCTTTTGCTTCATTTTTTTTGTATTATTGTGTTTTTTGTGTGATATTTTCGAGGCCATTTACAAAGCTAGTGTAACTGGAGCGTGCCGCAACGAGGCCGCACCAAAATGTCTCAAATGTTGCACTTATTGTTGCATTAATAACAAAGCGCCAACTGCAGCAGCTGAAAACAAAGCAAATATCGCCAATGCCAACGATGGGCGACAGTTTCGCTGATCAACAGAAAAAAAACAGCAGCAGCAGCGTTGAATGTGTTTTTAAGTGTGCTTTTAGTTTGTGGAAAGCGAGTGACTTTGGCTTCGCTCTATATTGAGATGATAAATTTTGATGTGCTTCATATTTGTCTTTACTTAAGGAACGAATTGATGCACATATAAAACTTTATAATCCGCTCAATATTGACCTATTCTACTCTAGAAGCTAGAAACGTATACCCTGTAAAACTGTAAGCAACTCCAATTTTATGTATAACCTATAACTATAACCTATAACTTAACATTCTTATCTCTCGCTTACACTCTGAGCAAAAACTCAGTGAGCAACAGATGGCTTCGGTTTTGAACGAGCTCGTTCAAGATCGGATGGACAACATCTTTTACGCTCTGGCTTTTGACTTTGCTCCAATCGTATAGCTGGGGTAAGTCTGTGTATGTGAGAGTTGCGAGCGAGGCTTATTATGCGAGCGCCAATCGTATCACTCCCTAAACGAAGTTCGGGAAAAGAGCGTCAGATGAATAGCTCAATCGAAAAGCAAAATGAAAAGAAACGAAGGCATGCAAGAGCGAGTATAAGCATGAGAAAGAAAACGACGGCATTTGCATAGAGCGAGTATGAGTATAAGATTATGTTTTTTTTTCGTAATATAGATCTAAAGGCAAAGCAATATCAAATCTCATTTACGCACACATCACCTCTCTTTTGCATAGCACATCAAAAATATGTGTTCCCAGTAACATTCTTCGCTACAATTCGTAGCAAATATATGAATGAATAGTTTATTGAATATTTTGTTGTGGTGTATGCGGCATGGTCAGCAATACTCCCAGCTGGCAATGGCCCTAGGCTTCTTCATTGCGTCGTGGAGGCTGGCTGTGGGTTAACCGAGAGAACCGCAGCTGACAGGAAACCATTTAAACTGACCTCAAATGACAGCGACAGCGACGGCCCTGCATATATATATATATTCATATGTATAAAATATAGCAACAAAAAAAATGGGTTTATACATATATATACATATATATATACCCTAGATGGAAATTGAAAGAACAAAAAACAACAAACAGCAAGAAGAAAAACGCGCATCTAGCAACAAACAAATTGGCAGCAATTGTAGGCAGCAAAAGGCGACAAAAGCTCGCGACCAGCTGCATCGGATTTTATGGATAGACGCAAAGCCCAAATGCACTTCAGCACTGCGTAGAGGGACATTTCAGCATAGACTCGCAGCACACTCATGACGGATGCTCGGCTCGGACAGTGCGACAAAATGAAACAAAAAATGCTATTCAAAAAATGTCTGATATATATGCATACAATATATGTATATATATAGATAGTACTAAAATACAATGTAAATGAAGAAGCTGCTGCTGCAACCGAATACTGAATACCCTGTAAATGAAGCTAGATTATTTTGAGCGCTCTATATGCTTTAATTATATTCTTTTTCATTTGGTATATCTCTCATGACTTTTAGTACTCTCTGGCAGCAGTTCTCAGTTTTGCTATCTCACATCCATGCTAACTCTTTCATTATTTCTCTCTTTATCTCTCTCTATTTTGCTCTTTATCTTTATTTACTTCTGCTATCTCTTTCTCACTCTGTCTCTTACTTTATTTTCCTATATAATTACAGAATGAATTTCAATTTTATTTTAATTGCAAAACTCTGAAATTGAGTTTAGCCCAGACAAATGCATCTCTCCTCTCCCTAAGGATTCCTGCTGCGATCTGACTGCTGTATGATATGTTTTTAATTATTATTTAAATTTTTCTCAGCTTTTTGTAATGCAATTTTTCCTCAATGTTTCCTCTTAAACTACCTTAACAAATATACATATATATATTTTTTATTTTCTCTCATTTATCGTTCACTCATGCTGAGCTATTCGAACAAAGCCACAAACATTTTTAGCATTTTTTATACAGACAAGAAAAATGCATTTTTGAGTGTCAGCCAACACATGGCTCTGGTAAATTTGCATCCATAAAATTGCAGCTAACAAAATGAATGCAAATTGTCTAAGCAACAATTTTCCAGGCTGAAGACAATGTGAGTGCATGTCAAGTTATGGTTGGACTGTATCTTTAGCTACATAATTGATGACTAACCGCAATGGCTTCAATGCCTGGGCTTTGGTTTAGTTCGGTAGTCAAGTTAGTCTACGGCTCTATACAAATTGCATGCCTAAGTCATAATGCCAGCTTACGCAAGGGCACAGCGCAGCGCAGCTAAGGTAAATGGGAATGGGAATCCGAATGGGAATGGGAATGGGAAACGGGCTGGAGCTGGTACTGGACATGGGCTGAGACGCGAATTGGAGAGTGCGGCTACTGTTGCAGTCACAAAATGCAATTTTACCTTTCAATTGGCCATGGAAGCGCTGCAGCAGTCGCTTTGAGCCAGGCCAGCGACAGAGTCATTCAACCAAGCAGTCAGCTAACCAAACTGGCCAAAGCTGTTGTTGCACTTCTCTCGTTTTTGTTTTTTTTTTTTTTTTTTTTTACTTTTTGGCCTGGGTCATTTTTGTTGATGCACTGCATTCGTTTGCTGCACAAAGGCAACGATAACTTCGCATTACATTAGTATATTTGCAACTACACACAGATGTTTATGTCTGTGTGCGTGTGTGTGTGTGTGTGTGTGGGAAAGACACAGTTCTGCAGACAATGGGGAGAGAGAGAGAGAGAAAAAAAACTGGTTTGTTCGCTCGCTCCTTGTTGCAACAATTGCAACAGTTGCTGCAGCGTTTGCTATTTTTATTTATTATTTGACAAAAAGACAAAATCAATACATATATATGTAGATATATACATGTATGTATATATGTGTGGGTGACACTGTCCAAGTTTGTATGGCTGCCATTTTGTTTGTCCCCCTCTGCTTTTGTTTTTATTGTTTTTTTTTTTTTTCTTTTTGGTCTCATATGCGAACCGGGTACAACTTTACATTTAGCTGTCAACAAAAGGCCAACAAACTGCAGTAAATGCATTTCAATGCAAATAAATGCAAACTTTTGCAACTGCTTTTCCTGCTGTCAAGATGAGAGAGAGAGTCCTAACCCCCAGCTCAGCTTCCCCATAACTCCGCCCCCATTTCCACCCACTCCACATGTGGTTATTTTCTTTATTATCAAATTGTGCTGCACTGGCCATTTGGCTCAATTTGGGTCAACTGGCAGCGCTGCCACGTGCCAGCGCTCCACCAGTAAATAAATCACTTTCCCCACAAGTATCAATCTCTGACTTTATACACACACACACACACACACACACATGCACACACTAGGCTGTTCCTTTCTGGTTCTGAATGCTTGCTTCATCAGCATCAAAGTCTTTGACTGAGCAAAAAGAAAGCAGGCAAAGCGAATGTCGCGGCGTCTGACACTGAAATGCGGATACAATAAAAGTTTAATATACCCTGGAAGCTGTTCAATGAAGGGGTCGTTCATATTAATAATAAATTTATTATAATAAAAATATTTTATTATATTATTGATTTTTTTTTGTTTTCAATTTTAACTCAGCTTGAGCTTGATTTAGTTTCTTAGTTTTGTATAATTAATACATGATTATGTCGCTAGGTAAGGATATCTGCATATTGTAAGCGTATTATTGAGAATTTAATTGATTTTATTTTATATTACCGAAAGCAATCTCTATTGGACTACTCTATATAATATAATGATAAAATATTGCTATATATTTTACATTTTCTTATAGTAATATATTCATACTTTTCTATATAAATATATTCAAATGATTACCTTTGAAATAAGTCAATAACATTGCTTCAGCTCAATGCCAATTACAGGGTATCCTGCAGTGAATCACTTTCAGCTGTAGCACTTTTACTCGTATTCTTTTTCTATATATCGCGTACTTTCTAAGTGCACCCTGTGGAGCAATCACTCGATCCAGTTACCACAACAACAACAACAACACCAGTGAAAGGAAGAAGCATCACCATCAAGAATATTGAATGGAGTTGTTGGAAGGCTGCGTCGAGAAGTGCACGAAAATGTTGCCAAAAAGGCAGGCCACGCATTAATGGCAGCTGCTGCTGTTGTTGCTCAGGAATATCCTCAGCTCCTTTGTCATCGTTGTTGTTGGCCCGACCCGACCGACATACGCATCTATAAAAGTTTATTAAATTTACAAGGAACTTTTATGCAGTTACTTTTTGACATGCTTTCTTTGCGTTTGCCTTTCATTCATGCCACGGCTGAGCCATAAAATTGACAACGACTATGTAAATATGCCCACACACTTACACATATACATGTATATGCACAATGAGTAAGGGAAAGGACGTTATGTCCTGTATGCAGGATTTTCAATTTAAATGAACTTGGCGACGAGCGTTTTATTTTCTTACATATTCAATAATTTTGCTAGCTTATTGTTTGTGTATGTTTTGCCAGCTCATATGGAAAATTACAGCGGCAACAGCAAATGCATAAGATATGCAAATAATAAAAGATTGAAATGAAACGAAAAAACCAACAACAACAACAATAACAACAGCAAAAATATGACATTGAAATACAGCGCGCAACTTGTCACAAGTCACAATTTGCGGTTTTTTTTTCTCTCTCTGATTTTTTATTGAGAGTTTTACGCAAAGCGGATGAACTGGCCCTGGCAGTGGAACTGATACAGGGAGGGGGGACAGACATTGGGGCCAGAAATTTTGCTTTATATATGTATATATTTGTGTCTGAGTCGGAGTCTGAGCCGTTATCATGTCGACGCCGACGCCGACGCGTCATCAGTGAAAGGAAGTTGACCTCTAAAGTTTAATGCATTTAAATAAATCTCGTTTAAAAAAAAATATGCATTAAGCCGAATCTGAAAGCGAAAACAACACTCAGTTACACGCATACTCAGGCTCGAGAGCATGCGTAGAGATCAGTGTTGCACAAATGGCTTGTTTTAGCTCGTTTCTTTAGGAATGCAATAAAAGGTTTTTTTTAGCTCTTTTAAAGCTTATTTTTCATTTTATTTATTTCACTATGTGAGCTGCATTTATAGGAGCTCAGACTTCCAAACGTACATTCTATATAATATTTTCATAAATTTTTTTTCCTTGAGAGTCTCCAATTGAAGAAGAACTTAATGTATTTTATGCTTGTCTTATAAGACAAAACTTTAGCAAATGCATAAAAAAAATATTGTTAATTTACAATTTGTTACAAATGTAAGAAAAGTAAATTGAATATATATAGCTTTAGCTTTCGCTTCTTATATAATACTTTTTCAAATTTGCAGCAAGAAAACTCTTAAAAGTAAAAGTAGTTTTAGTACTTTTTGTTAATTTATTTTTGCAACAGCCTCCACAGCATTAATTACACACTTGTAATATATCTCTGCAAAAAGAGTTACTTTCTTAAAATGTCGCACTTTTTGCTCTAGTCTAGCTTTAAGTTATTTGCAGCACTGACATCCACTCACGCACAACACGACACGACACGACTCTGCTGAATGTTTCTTATTTTAGTTTTTGCTTCTCTGGACGCAGTCTTCGAAAACTACATTTAAATTTTTTGCAATTTTTAGTCAACGGCAATTAAATTGGCGACGCGTGCAGCCAGGTCATAAAATAAAATATATAAAAAAAAAAAAAGAAAAAAAAAAATATATAAATATGTGTATAAAAATAACTAGAAACCAGTTTAGAGCTGACTCAGTTTTACGCTGAACCGGTATCGAACTTTGGCTTTAGCTTTAACTGTAATGGCAATGGTTACTCTCTCTCTCTCTCTCTCTCTCTCTCACTCAGTTTGTCTCTCTTTGCCAAACTCTGTTTAAGTAATGTATTTTCTTTTGGAACTTTTGTGCCTGTGCGACCAATTGTTAAATTTCCATTCCTACAACCACGTCAAATATTAAGCCTCAACCTTTGCATATAGATTATTTCGGCCAGTATCCGCTGACCTTGTGCGACAGTTACTTTTATATATGTGTGAGCATGTGTGTGTGAGTGTGTTATCGAGTGCCATCACACTTCCGTTGCTTTGTGAGCAGCCAGAATATATCTACGTCTTTGTTAGACTGTCAAAGTTCAGGCCCTAAGACATGGCCTAAACTGTGTGTGTGTGTGTGCGTGCTATCAAATGACAAGCTGAACACCTGCCCTGTTGGCTACCATTACGCATTTCGCTATCATATTTCATTCACTCAGGCTATTGTGTATCAACAGCCATGGAAGTATCTATATCAATGCAGCTGTCGCTGTGTTATTTGCCAAATAGATCAAAAATTATGCGCGCAATTAAGTTCAATTTTCAATAGCTAAACCACAATGTGCATATTCGTTGAGCTGTCAAAATGAATTTCAATTTTTTTCCCGTCTCTATCTCTCTTTTTTCTTGCACTAATTGTCGTTAATGAACAAATTATTGAACAGCAACAACAAAGCAAAAGGCCAGACAGACGATAAAAAGAGTAGAAGAAGAAAATATATATATTGGCCCAATAGAGCAAAAGAGAAGGAAAAAAAAAGATAAATAAATGGCAAATAAGAGCAAAAAAAATCACTTGAAATGTCAATCAAAATTTGATCAATGAGCTGAGCCGAGTTGAGCTGAGCTGAGGCTACATAAAGATTAAGTATTTGTGTATGCTGTGTGTGTGTGTGTGGCAAGGCTTTTTGACGCCTCTAATTGAGTGATGTAATGCAAATTACTTTCAATTTTGTATTTATGCAACGAGAATGGCAAGCAAAATAGTTGCTAAATACCATTTAAGGCTAACCTTTGAAAATTTCAATTACATTTTATATAACAGGGCTTACATGTTGTATGATTAATTAATGCCTATGTCACATAAAAAACAAAATGATTGTTATTTGCCTATAAAAAATTAAGCGTTTATTATACACTTTGACCTTTGTTATGAATTTTTTTTTAAGACCAGGCAACTGGTTTCTTTTTTTTTTTTTTAGCATTATACACTTTGTCATTAGTTTAAGCAAATATATGAAAAAAAAATAAAATATTGTAAATGTGCCTACTGCTAATTTGTATTTGCATAAATTAAAATGTAATTATAAAAGTGCAGCAGCAGCAGCAGCAAACGGAAATGATTTATGCATGAAATAAGCACAAAGATATGGCTACAATAAACCAAATGTCACACTCTATATACATATCTACAGTATATATGTATATATATATATATGCTCCATTATATATATATATATACATTTCTGCCATTTATAATAAAATATATTTTGTTTACATTAATAATTGCTCCAAATAAATTAACAAGTTATTACAATGAAAAACATTGACAATTTTTTATTATATTTTATGAACAAAAAAAAAAAAAAGCATGAAAAAAATGCTGCATGAAATATGCTGAATATGAAATACACTTGTTCTCGCATGTAAGTTCTTATAAAGTATATTGTTAAATATATACTATATGCCAAAATACAGTTATAGCTCGCTACGATAAATCAATCTTTATATTAAGAAAAATGTTGTATAAGAAAACATTTGAAGTTTCAACACAGCCTCAAATCTTCTCTCTTCTAAGACGCTGCGCAACTTCGAGCTGGCTGAAGCCATCATAGATATTGACTCCAATAGCTGCAATACAAACTTTCATCATTTGAGTAAATTTCTGCATTCAATTAGTAAATTTAATTTGCATAGAAAGGAAGCAAATATAAAAATCTATATCATTTATTCATTGCAGTGGATTAAGAGACAGCAAAATTGATATACTCTCGCAGCGAGTGTATAAAAACTTTAACAGTCGCCTTTTTAATTTAAAATATTTAACTTTTAATTGTTGGCAATCAATTTTGAGTGCGCTGCGCTGTGCGTCCATGGTGTAAAATATATCAAAAATAGTTACAATTATTTTTTTTTTTGCTTTTTTGTTTTACGCCCGAGTGGCTCGAATCATTTATCAAAAAATTATTTTCGTGTGTCAAAAGTGAATAAAAAATTAATAAAAAACACATTTAAATTGTTGTTGCATGAACTCATTTTAGAAAGTGAGTTGAAATTGAAGTTACAACTGAAACTGGAAGCTCATCGGTTGGGATTGTAATAAATATTCAAAGATTTATATATGAATATATGTATATATATATACATATATCTTTTTATGAGCCACGATTGCGGCTACTGTGTGCGAAAATGAAATTGAAAACAGAGTTGAATTGAATTTCAAGAACGCACTTAATACTTGAATTGAATCAAAATATATAAATAGCACTCAAACAATTTGATTTGTTTATTTATGGCACAATTTGCTCAATCATGGCCATAAACGTCTTTTGTGCCAAGTCATAGACCAAGTCCTACGCACATTTTGTAGTTGTAGTCATATTTTTTTCTTACTTTCATTTCTAATTATTGTGATATTCGTTAAGTGATCTCTAACTATAAAGCAGGGCCAACTGAAGCCTG
Source organism: Drosophila antonietae (assembly GCA_030914385.1). Taxonomy (NCBI): domain Eukaryota; kingdom Metazoa; phylum Arthropoda; class Insecta; order Diptera; family Drosophilidae; genus Drosophila; species Drosophila antonietae. Next base: position 3,957,621 of record JAUESO010000612.1, on the reverse strand, counting down.
GGGGCGAACTTTCGGCTAGATGTGTATAGCCTGTAGTTGTTGTAGTCGTTGGTTGTCTCAGCCATAAATACTAGTTGGAAGGTCTTTCGTTTTCTCGCATTGGCTGTGACGCGTGCTTTTCGCATTTAATGAGACTTGTTTTATTTTCTATGCTCTATGCAAAGTTCAAACTACTTAAGACAATTATTTCCGGCACTTTTCCTCAACTGTTCCACTATACTAAACAAAACTGGAACATAGTTGACGCGTGTTGCTGATTATACAGAGCGAAAAAAAAGACTGCATGAAGTTGCTCATACTTAAAACTCCATTAGTTGATGAAATTTTAATCGAAAAAATAGCATTTCAATAAAAATAAATATTTATATGGGTAATAAAAATACTCAACAATTTGTGAAACTTTACACTGCTCAAAAAAGTGTTTAAAATTGAAGAAGCCAAGTAGCCTAGAGACTTTCAATGTAATATTTGCTTTCATTGTCAACTGAAAGTTAGCCAGGCAACTCTACCCACTAGAACACTCTCACTTATTTCTCGCTGTGTAGCTGGTTCTAGTAATTTGCCTGAGTGCTGCACTAAGTTTCACAGCAAATCGCTGTATAATTCCAATTAGAAACAATTACTCGCTTTGAACTTGTCAAGTTAAAGTTAGTGGAGCAAATGTTAAAGCCGAGTGAAGTTCAACCTTTTTTTTCTCTTTCCCTTTATTTTTTTTGTGGATAGCCCCAGTGACCTGAAAAGCTAGCTGGCAGAGAAATTGCTACAACTTATATCACAGACAAGTATTTATCTTATTTTTTTTAGCATACAGATGCGAATTGAGTCAGGCGGAGTGATCGGTAAATATGTAATGGCTCAACAGGCGTATGAGCAATCAATGGATTGTGGGTTCAATAACATGCAAGTGGAGCAGCAGCAGCAGCAGCAGCAGCAGCACTTAGCCGGCGACTATTTACATTAAATGCTAATTTATTAATGATTTTTAAATGGCTTGCAACACATTTCGCCTGCTCCACATTGGCCAATCCGGGCGACAATTGTGGCTGCTTTTAATTGCCAAGCATTTCGAAAGAAGCGCGAGGGAGAGCAAGGAGAAGTAGAGAAAAAGAGAGAGAGAGAGAAAAAAATAGCCTTCTCATCCGGTTCGCTCGCCACCCCGTTGCTGCCAGCTAAAGGCAATTCATTAACGCTCCACATATGAAAAGAGACGCCAAACGTGTTCAAATCAAATCCAGCTCAGACTTTAGCTCAAAGAAAAAGTTGCTGTGCCAGTTTAACAGCAGCAATTGCAGCGCCAACCAGCAACGTACTCGTTTTGTACTCACAGTCTGACCGCCTGTCTGTCCATTTGTCTGCATCTATGTGTGTGTGTGTGTGTGTGTGTGCTTTGGGTGCTGCTTTAATTATTTAATGTTGCACCCATTTGCATCGTGGCAGCCGCCTCTCGCTAGCCGATTTGCATCAACATGTGATACGCGTTCGTTTTCTAGCCACAATACAGCCACGCCCACGCACACCCACAACCAACGTTAAGCTCCCCACAGCACTGCAGCCAGAAGCTTAGCTGCATGAAACGTTAACTGTTGCGTGGCTTTGTCTTGTCTGTTATCTGCTTAGATACTTTTTAAGCTGCGCTCCGCTTTAAGCGCATCTAAATATAGCTCAAGATTATTTTTATTTTTCTTTTTTTTTTTTCTTTACAAAATTCACAAATTTATATGATTTTTAATTCATTTTTATGGTATTAGCATTGGCTTTGGGCACTTCACGTCTGCTGAATATGCAAATGTTACACGAGATATGTAAAAGAAAACATATAAAAGCGATTAAATATATTTTTTATATTTTTTTTTTCTTGTCTTTGGCTTAGTGAAGATTAAATGCCCTAACAATAGCAGTTATAGCTGTAATATATAAAGATAGCAACTATATAATACAATATGAGATTTATTTCTCTTATTAATACAATTTATGACATTATGCAGAATGCACAATAAAACTGACTGAAGATTTCTTTTCTTAATATAATACAAAATATTAAATATATAAATATAAAAATATACAAATATATAATATATAACTGAACTCAGTTATTATGATTCATATTAAGATGAATATCATGTATCGACTCAGACATTAACAATTGTTAATTGTATTTGTGCTTAAACGATCCACCTCAGATATGTCAATTGCTCTATCTCTCGCTCTAACAATCGATATATCAATCTACATACTTAACTGTATATAGATATCTAAATGCCGATTGATTTACATATCCATACCGATCGATCACTCTATCACTCTATCAATCTATCTATCCATTAATCAACAATCTACCCAGGGAGCTACCAATACATCTACTATCTACTATCTATCAATCAATATGCTTCGAAAAGTTTCATTCTAAAGTAAATCTAACCAAATCTAGAGTTTCTGTGCTCAGACAAACCAATTCACCCAGTTTCTGATCAATCACATACACTAACTTCTCCAATGCCAGCATTGCAATAACCTTTACACTGGCACCGCAAATAAAATCAAATTTTTATGAATCAGCTTTGAAAGAGCAGCCGGTCATGGCGGCTTGAGGCGAGTTGAGGCGGGCCAACCAGGTGCGTGACTGACCAAGATACGCTCAGAGATGACGTAGCCGTTGTCTAGTTAGATTCCCCTGCCTGACACACTTCGCTTGTCAGCTTGACCACGTTGGCCCACGTTGTTTTTTGTTTTTTTTTTTTTTGGCCAACGTCAAAGACTGCAAACGGCTTTTAATAATTTATGCGTGGGCGGGCAACAAAATACAACAAGAAAATACCAAAACGACAACAAAGAGACATAGAAGACGACGACGACGACGTCGACACACTGACATACACAAGCTGCTGAAAAATTAATGAAAATGCTGTACCAAATTGAAAACAATAACGGAAAGAGATAGAAAGACAGAGAGTGAAAAAGGGATGGTCAAGACGAAAAAAAAAATAAATGCAGTTGTCCAAATATGCGCAAATGTTGTGGTTGGGCGTCAATGGATGCTGCGAGTGAGAGAGGCAAAGATAGAGAGAGAGAGAGAGAGAGCGAGAGAGAGTGTGAGAGATAAAAATGAAGCAGAAACCGGGCCCATAGCAAAGGCAGAGGCCGTTGCTGACAATAATGTTAATGCTGATGATTGAGCTGAACACGATGATGAGCTTGACGAAGAAGCCACAGTCAACAGCTTTGGTTAAAAAGAAAGAAACACAAACACAAGCTGCTTGAAAACTTGATGTAGGTCAACTATACACCTATATATATATATATATATATTTAGTATATACCACAGCTTCTTTTTTTTATACTTCTCTTCTCTGACATCTACGTCAACGTCGAGCTGGGCCTGGTCCGGTCTGCTAAGCGTGTGCGTGTGTGTCAGCGCTTGTGTTACTTTTTAGTTTATAGGCCATGTGGCATGCGGAAACTGGAGCTAAAACTGGAAGAAACCGAAACAGAAACCAAACAGACGAAGCCAATGCACCCCCAATGGCCAATGGCCATGATGATGTTGTTGATGATGATGCTGACGTTGATGTGGCTCTTCTTTTTCTTTGAACTGCTCCTTCAAGTTGCCTCTGTCCGTTTAATTGCACTGACCAAAACGAAAGCGACGGCTGTAGTTGTTGTTGTTGTTGTTGTTATTGCTGCTGCTGCAAAGCAACAAAGTTCTGACAAGGCGCAGCCTTAGCAAAAATTGTTAACCATGCCCCTGAAATGCCGCTGTTGCTCAAATTGGACCATGAACGTGATCAATTATGGTTCATTGTGGCACATTTTCAAAATCAATAACAGCAACAACTACAATGTTGCGTTGGCCAAGTCAAGTCAACGCTAAACAATAAGACGGCCGCTCTCTAAGCCAAGCCAAGAGTCAAGGCTACCAAAAGCTGACTTGATTTGAGTTATAGTATGGACTTTTATAAACAATAAAAAACAACAAAGAGCAAACAACAACTAAGACTAAAAGTAAATAATTAATAATAACTGTCTATAAGCCGCAACATATACGCAATTATGGCCAAGCGCACAAAAAATGCATAAAAAATCACATCAAAAAATTAATATCAATGTCAGCTTTTTTTTTTTTTTTGTGTGAGTCTCTTTGTTGTTCAATTATTTGTGTCAAGTCATATGTCAAAAGTGTATCTATATATATATAACTGGATTGTATTGAACGAGTGTCGAGTTGCACTTTGGCCAAGACAAAGGCTGTAAAGTGATCCATTTGTTGGCTTTATTGGCTGCCCTGCAATTGGCTTCCGCTTTTGGCTTACAATAGCTACAACTGGTTCAGCGGTCAGTTGCTGAGCTGACCGGTAATTGATACGCCTTTATGGCCATTATAGCACCAAGCTACAGCTGAAGAATATGTGTGAAGTACTTATGAGTTTTAATAATAGTAAATGAAAAAGTTATGATAACTTAATTCAAGGGGTTTTTTTTATTATATTTTAATTTAATTCTTTTATTCTCCATTTAAACTAAATGAACTTTAACAGTAACTCGTATTATAAAGTATTTAATCTTCATTGTTTTCAACATGTTCTTAAATCCTTTTCACAGGAATTTGCCAGCTTAGCAGCGGCACAAGTTTATTTGAGCCTAACAAAAAGTAAAGAGATAAGAAAATATAAAATAATTTTAATTTGTAATCTTCATACAAGCTTGAGTAAATAATTTGCACAAGACTTTGCTAACTTTGCATATTCATTTTTAGAATTTAGCATTTAAAATACAAAGTTTAAAGTAAATTCCAAAAATAAAATTTTTAGTTAAATTCAAAATGCACATTTTAAATTAAATACACCAAATTAAATTTTAAATAAAGTACGAAATTTGAGAGTTTACAAGAAATATATGAATTTATACTCATAATTTTAGATATATCAATTAGATAATTAAAATTAATTCATCTCTTAATACAGCACATAAATAAACGTAAATCTTACATAAAGTAAAATATTCGACGAATTCCAGACAAAATAATCTTAGCAAGTAACAAAAATAGCACCGACCAAATAATCTTAGGCTAGACAAAATCATGCTTTCATTGCTCAAATTGACTCTTATCTCGGATTCTATTTGAAACTCACATTAAAAAAGAAAAAGAACTTTTTCAAACGCCTTTGACAAGTGCGAAATTTACACTTAATGGCCATGTCTAGTCCGATATCAAGCTGAATTCAATTAAATTCAATTCCAGCTGAATTTTATCACAGTTTGCCTGCATTTCATATGGACATCATCTATAGCTTTGTGCTTAAATAATAGTCCAATATATCAGCTTGAACGGCCAGCTGCTCTGGGTCTGGCCGCATTCTTTCTTTTGCTTTAGCTTTGCGGTCGTCTTTTGTTTAGTTCTCGGCTTTTAATTTCGTTAATGGAATTGCTTTGTTGCCTTAGCTTTGGCTTTGGCTTTGTACTTGTGCCCATTTGCAATTAAATGCATTAAAAGCCCAGTCATAAAAAAATGCGAAACAAAAATAGAAATCATAATGTTTGTCCACTAAATCGAGACGCGTTTATTTCTATAGAAATGTTTGTATAAATGTTGAATGTTCTACTGTCATTTCGAGGTTAATGTGCGATTCGGCAGACGACAGGTTTGAATTTGACATTTAGATAAATGTATTTATGTATATAGAGATGTATTTATATAGAGATATATGTATATATTAGGCCATAATCGCATTGAAAGCGTCGGCAATTGCAACATTTCTCTTAACTAATTGATGACGGCTTTCATATTGTTATACCCTGTTTAAATGTGTAGCAAAGAAGGGTATATTGTGAATGTAGTTAGGTGAGTTTACTGTAGATATATAAATGGATAAAGAATATCTTTTGTTTTATATTCAACTCAAGTCACGAGCTAGTCATATAACTAATCCCACAAATTATAAATAAAAACTTTAATAATCTCTTTCCATCAACAACTAAATGATGTCAAGTCTACCTATTTGTTTGTGCAACTAATTACAAGGTATCTACACGTCAGCCATTGAAAATTGGAGCACTTTTACTATCCCATATAGGTATATAATATTATTGTTGTCTCAAGTTGTTTTGGGCCATAGCCAATGATATATAATTAGGCGGGCAAAAAGGCAAATTGGCTCGAATCGTGTTGGCTCAAACAGTTTTAACTGCAAATGAGCCCAAACATGAAGCATGAAAGCAATGCCACATTATGCTGCACGCCTCGAACAACTAATTTCGTAAGCGCCACACTTAATGCCCAGCGTAACTTATGGCCCGTCATATAATGGTTTCTGTCTCTCTATATAGATATATGTATATGTATCTGTGTCGTGTGCTATGTGCCAGGGCTGGCAGCGGCAGTTGCACATTTGCTTTGCAAAGTTATTAGCGTGTTGAACGGCTGCTCTGCTTTTTTATATTCTTTATTTTGATTTTACTCTCTTTTTCATTTTCATTAAAAGACATAAATTGTGCAGAAAAAATGCAGAGCAGGATAGGTCTGGTCTGGCTCGGTTTGCCTTGTGTCTGGCTTGGTCTCGGCCTCTACTCTCTGCCTCAGTCTCTGCCTCTGCCTCTGTCGCCGTCGCCGTCGCCGTCTCTGACTCAAGCTTTGGGTGTTTGTCCATGTCTGGCAGCCTCGAAGGCGTGTGTGCGTTGTGTTTTATTTGCAGCCTTTTGCGCTCTTATTTACGATTTTTTCATTTTCATTCTGCACATATATATATATATTCTTTCCCCTTCACAGTTATTTTCCACGTCGCAATGCATTCATGGGCTGCGACGCAAAGCAGTTTGTATGAATGAAAGTTGCATGTGTGTGGGTCTGAATAAGCAAGTGAATGAGTGAATGAATGAATGAGTGAGGCAAATGCCACTCGCCCCTAGCCAAAGAAGGGACACGGCAGCATTAAGAATGTCGCCGCCGCCGCCGCACATTAAAACATTTTAAGGGGGCGTGTCTGCTACAGCCAGCCCAGCTAGCTAATGCAATGCAAATGCAGCACAAATGCAGCTGCTGCTGCTGCTGCTGCAGCTGAAGTTGACAAAATAATCGCACTGGCAAACAACATTGTAGCTGACTGAGGTACAAACGGGCGTATACTTAACATTTGCAATTCTTTGCATTACATGCAAAAGGGAAATTAGAAAAGTGCCCAAACGACAAATTGAAAGCGAAATGGAATACAAATACAGCGAGAAGAAGAAGAACAAGTTAGTTCTAAGTGAAACACTGTAAAGCACATTTTTTGGCAATTGCCGTGAAAAATTTAATCTTTAATTCAGTTTTCAATTGCCATAATTTCAGCGCTCGCTCAGTCGCTCGCGGCGCACTTGTCTGCAATATTAAATTCTCAGCCATTGTTAAATAAAAATTCTTCAATTTTGTCAACCATCTTGCAGATATGTACAAACCCTTTTTTTCCAACTTATTCTACTTTGAGAATTCCCGCTAAGCGCCCAGCCCCAATTTTCGCTTTTGATTTTCGGCGTCGTTTTCGTTTTCGCTTTCCTTTTTCACTGCACTCAAATATAATAAACAAGTTGGGTGTGCTCGAATGCACAGAGTGTTCTGATGTGCTCGAAGATACCCTTTGAGAGAGAATGTTGCAGTTCAATGAAACTAATTCGGAAATGCAATGAAATATGGCTTAAAGCCTAAGAGTTGACTGACGTATAGAACAAAGTATTTTATTTTTTTTATATATTTTTGTTAAGTATTTGTTTCACCGAGAGTAAATATTTGTTTAGAAAAGCTATATACTAAAATTATTTATTTTAAAATTATTTTAGTTTCCATTTAAATCAACAACATTTGAAATTTTTGATTCTTGCGCGCGCATAAACTTTTAATAAATTTCTAACTACAGGGTATTCGTAATAATGCGCCAAACAATTTTTGCCGACGCTGTAAACTTTCATGTGCCGCCTTCAACATTGTCGTTAAGTTGCACGTTGTTGTTGCTGTTGCTGCTGCTATTATTGTTGTTGCTGTTGTCGCTGGTTAAGCAGGCAACTTTTTGGTCGTGATCTTTCACTCGAACTGCGAGGCAGTGCGACCAGTGCTGTCTGGTCTGGGGTCTGGGCAAACACGCGGCATTTAAATTAGCTGTCGTTGTGGGCGCCGCTGTCTACCTGTTGTTGTTGTTGTTGCTGTTGCTGTTGCTGTTGCCATAGTAGTTGTTGCTGTTGCTGCTGCTGTCGCTTTTCTAATTGCTCGCTACGCACGTTCATGCGAGAAAGAGAGTGAGAGGCAGTCAGGCAATGTTGGGCTGTACGGTCTAGGGTTCAGGGCCTGGGTATAGGGAATGGGCCCAGGGCCTAGACATGTGCCTGGGCTTGGGCTTGGGCTCTGGTTGCCTGGTTTTCACTGCAGCTCACGCATAAATCTCGCAACTATGTCAATCGCATCGGCGTCACGTAATCTGTGTGACATTTTCAGCGAATCGTTAAAATTGGAAAATTTATCGGCCGTGCGTCAAATGCGTACACTAGAGCTGCATATTTTATGCACAGCACCGGCGGTCAGATAAAACTGTGCAGCTCAACTGTCACCTGGCTGGGTTCATCATTAACACCTCACGGCCAGCGCAAAATAGCGAATGATTAATGTCAAAGTCGGGACAACAACAAAACAAACAAAAAATTGCAATGGGCAGGCAGGCTGCCAGCAACTAGCCAGAGGCAGGCTCACAAATGGCCAACAGCGACACGAAATATTGTAATTAAATTTTGATAGCGCCACTCATTATGTAAAAGCAAATTAAGATATGCATTCTCTCTTGCTCGAAAAAAATACAATCAAAATGAAAAAAAAAATAAATAAATAAACAAACATCTTTAATTAAATTTCCCACACACAACAGCAGCAGCAACCATAACAACACAGGAAACAAAACGCACAACAAAGCCACAAAGCGAAGATTGCGAAAAGATCTCAGCCAAAATAGGTTCCAAAGCCACGTGAATTGTCATGCATGTGGTTAGTTGCTGCTGTCGTTTGCTGTTTGTTATTGCTGTTGCTTGTCGCTTGTAGTTGTCCCTTTATTGTTGTTTTTTTCGGTGACTGCAACAGCTTGAATTGTGTTCATTGCCAGCCTTTGTCAAGCAACTAGCGATGGTAACGTGAGAAGCAATTGGTGAAGCTAGGCTAAAGATGAGATATGAAAATTCTATGATGATGATAATGATTGGAGTAGAGTGACAAATAATGTCTGACCTAGCTAAGCAGTTAATTAAATACTTGAAATACTATTTATACAATAATTTTTACTAATGAATGAGTAATGAATTACATCAATGTCAAAGGCCTTAACCTAGACTGAGGATAATACTAAAGATTTTAAAATAAACATACTCAAATAGGAAGATAATACTCAGTATATGCAACTCCTACACGTTTCAATGATAAAAAAAAAGAAACATTTGCATCTCTTCAAGTTGACCTTGCATTATGATTTATTTATGAATAGCCATAGATATATAAATTCGCCGCCTGCAGTAAAGCAAGTCAAAAATAAGAAAAATGTGCTCGCAACAGTTTCCTATGAGTTGCTGTTGCTGTTGTTGCTTGGCAAACAATTTCAAGTTGTGCGAAACTGGAAATTAAAAACGCTTAATATGCGCTTCCGGTGAGGGCGAAACAGCAACAGCAACAACAACAGCAACAACAACAAGTGAAGGCGACAAAGGCAAACGGCAACAGCAATGGACTTTACATACAGTCGAGCTATCAGCGCCATCAGCAACAGCAACAGTAGCAGCAGCAGCAGCAGCAGCAACAATAGCTGGCATAGAGCCGTCTTATATTGGGGGTTTACGAGGTAGCTTTACGAGTGGGCTTTGGGTGTAACATTTCAAGTTGATATGCTTGTTTTGTTTGTCTTTTGTTTTTGGCGGCTCTTGTTGCTGAATGTATAACCCTTTTGCACGTTTTCTTTCCCCTGCCAGTTGCTGCTATTGTTGTTGTTGTTGTGCGTTGTTTTCAGCATTTGCGCTAAATGTTGTTTACTTTTCGTCATTGTGCGAGCTGCTGCTGTTGTTGTTAGTGTCGTTTTCCTTTTGTTGTTCTTGTTGCTGTTTACTTTTCTTTCTTTTTTTTTTCCCCCGCCTTCTACAACAATGCTGAGTGCTGACTGCCGCTTAACATTCACCTACTTTTCACCTTTTACAAAACAGCATATAACGCCTGACCGTGGCATCAAAGCGGACGCGCTGACTTCAAATGAAATTAGAAGTTGACGCAGTGCAACAGCAACAATAACAACAGCAAAAACAAACAATGCTAAATGCACAGGCTGAGCTGAGGCTAAAGATTCATTCAGTACATGAAAACTGAGCGTTAAGTAGAAAGTTAATTAGGCTTAAATGTGCGAAAGACGACGCCAACGTCAACAGCAACAACAACAACAACAACAAATCTGCTTGAAAAGCCAATTAAAAATTCTGCTGCTGCTGCTGCTGCTGCCTTTGCTTCATTTTCTTTGCTCAATTTTCAAATAATTCTTCTTCTTCTTAATCATCTGCTCGCAGCTGAGATTTGTTAATTAATTTTTATGCATTTGCGCAAATGTTCAATTCGAAAAGTTTTATTTTATATTTATTTTTTCCGTGTTTGTTTGCAACAAAAAAAAACTTTCGTTTCGCTTTTGGCAAACGCAAAAAAAAGAAATAAAAGACACCAACAATCCGAAAATTTCACTTGGCCTTAAGGCAACGCAGTACACATTAATTGAGCCTATTAAACTGTGCGCTAATAAGTTCCACAGCCAACTTATCGTATTGCCATTTCCCGTTTCCTTTAAGCCAACAACTGTTGGTTGTTGTTGCTGTTGTTGCTGCTGCTGCTGCTGCTTCGGCTATTGTTGTTGTTATCGTGCTTGTTCGCCTGTCAGCTGGCTGAATCAGAACGATTAACACTTGGATTGTTTCAAGAGCGTGTGGCACATTAATAACGCCCCTTTGACCACTAGACGCAGCCAGCTTGGACAATGTAAAAGACAAAGGGAAAAGGAAATTAACGAATCTGAAATGCACTTTAAAGGCTTTGTTAACATACAACTTAATGTATATGTATGATAAAAGATATATAAGAAAGGTAAACGCTTCGAAACTCATTGTTTTATTGCTTCTTATGCAGCATCGAAAGCCAAATTGTTTAAGCCCTATTCATCTGTCTGTCTAGTATCGAGTATAGCATAGGTGAGATAAGCTAAATTGAGTTTTTGTAATATTTTTTTTTTATTATAGAAATATATTTTACAGATTATCATAAAGCTGATTTTATTTAGTTTCATTATCAAGTCTTATATCTGGTTATAGCTGCAATTAATATCATCTAAACTCAGCCTATATAATGCAAATTATTATAATCTATAGCCCAAAAATAGCTAAGAAGTATAATTCTTATAGCCTTGCTAAACACAATACTTATTAACATATAAAAAAATATTTATAAAAAAAAATAATGTTTCGTGCTAGACAACAAATCAAGACATCTCGACATGCTAATTAAGAACTTACGATTTATGATTCATCTAAGTATGTGTGTGTGTGTGCGTAAGTGTGCGTGTGTTGCAAAACTCATGACTTGATTATTATGCCCCACAAAGCAAAAGGTAAACAAACGCTGACTATGGGACGCCAAAAGGTCGCCAACCAATGTCCAACAGAGGCAACTAATTTAGGGCTTAACTCTAATCAAAGTTGAGCAGCAGAGCAGCGGTAGCCAAAGCCCGTCGTTCACAATGATTCCCACGGCACGCACATGTGTGAGTGTATGTGTGCGTGTGTGTGAGTATACGTGTATCTTAAGCATGCATAAGAGAGTGTGCGTGCGCACAATTTAATGACAGCCACTGTGGCCAACGCTCAACTAGAAACTAAAACTAAAACTAAAATAGAAACAACAGCAAAACCCAAAAAAAATATATATATATTTATGCATCAACATGCTGTAAGGGACAGCGTTGAAAAGTTATAGAGTGTATGACAGATCAAAGCTTGTATACTCTTAGCAATACTATAATATACGCTGTAATCTATTTAAAATTTTATAAATTCTGCTTGGAAATTGAATTTTTTTGAAATTGATTTATACACAAACAATTCAGTTTGACCAGATATGACTAACTTAATGATATATGAATTATGATAATTGATTTTTATATACATATTTTTTGTAAGCTAGAAAGAAACAGTTTTCCAGCTTCAAATGTGGTTTTATATACATATAGTTTCCGTGGGTGCTCTGCGAAATGATCCGATGCCAATGCAAGAATATACCAAAGCCATGTAATCAAATACATCGTATAGTCTGCTCTATACTCTACTCTACACTCTACTCTACACTCAAATACATCGTATAGTTTACTCTACACTCTACTCTACACTCGACTCTATACTTTACTCTACACTCTACTCTACACTCTATTCTACACTCTACTCTACACTCTACTCTACGCTCTACTCTACACTCTACTCGACACTCTAATCTACACTCCACTCTACACTCTACTCTATACTCTACATTCAACGCTAACTACTCTACTCTGCTCTCCAACTATTTATCTCATTCTATTTCTGTTCAACTGCTCGCTTCAAGCTTCTGTCATCTATGCATTACACAATTTGTAGTCAAGCTTATGTGCTCTCTCTCTCTCTCTTTCTCCTCTCTCTGTCTCTTTATCATTGTATAAAAACTCTAATCCTCTATGCTAGCCAGCGCCACACATAGTTACAATTGGTGACTGGTGGCAACTTTTCATGCTGCATTCAATTTGCATGTTGCAGCCAGTGTTGCATAGTTAAAATTTTTGAAAATTAATTTCATAATTTTAGCAGACAGCTACAGTTCTCAATGTTTTATGTTATTTTTATTTTTATTTTAAATTTCACTATTAACAGTTGTCGAAACAAAACCCTTTGAATGTTGTTTGTTGCTGTTGATTATGATGATGATGATGATGATTCCATTCCATTTCATTCCATGCCATGCCATGGCTATGCCATTCCTATGTTGTATGTTGTTGGTTCCTGTTGCTGGTTATTTTTATTATTTATGTGCATTTTGATGTGGATGGCCAGTTGTAGTTGTTTTATTTTATTTTTGTTTTTTGTTGCAATTTTGTTTTGCGAAAAACACAATTTTTCGTAGCAGAGCCGAAAAAGTTTGTTATCGAAGCGGAGCAGACGTAGGTAGCGTAGTAGAGTTATAGAGGAAGAGGCAGAGGTAGAGATGTCTGTCAGTTACATTTTTGCGTATTGTCGGTTATAAAATTGTAATGCAACGGCAGCTGACAAAAGTTTTGTGCATCAGCTGACTTATGTGTAGTAGAAGTTTTACGTATATAATAATGCTCTGTATTTGTTTCCTTTATATGTATATATATGTATATGCAAGCCTAATTAGCTGTAGATCTGCTGGGCCATCAATCGAAATTGCTCAGCGTAGCGCACTGTTGCAGCTACATTTGTATCTTTGCTGCTCTGCAGCTTTGCATCTTTGAGCTCCCATTAGGGCCACTTTAATTTCCGCCTCACATATGGTGGATATATCTTTATATATATATGTAGTTCCGATTTATGTAGCGAAGCGTCGGTCTGCCTTAATGAGGCGTCTGTTGCTGACGTAATGCACGCACCAGGCAGACCATCAGCCATGCCCTAGCCCCGCCCCTCCTTGGCAACCAGCTTCTGGCCAACTGCGCATTGTGTGTAAATTTGTTACCATTTTTTCGTTGTTGTTGTTGCTGTTGTTGTTCAGTCTCTGCGTGTGTTTGCTTGCCTTCGTATTGCACATAAAAGGTAATTTCTAATTTGCTGGTGTTTTATTGTTTCTTGTGCGGAGTTTTATGGAGGTGCTGGCAGCAACAACAACAACAACGGCGGCGGCAGCAACAATAACAAACAGCAAATGCCGACTTATGCAACAGCTCGCATTTGGGCCCAGACCCAGCCAGCGATGCGGCAGAGGCAGCGACGCATGCGCTCAAATTACATGGCAGCTGCTGCCGCTGCCACTGCCACTGCCGCTGCTGCTGCCGCTCTTGAAGAGCTGAGTCTGCTCGTAAAAGCATAACGGCGTTCATTAATCATGCAATCCACGTCCAAACGTAACGAAAACCTAAACGTAAACGAGGCTAGAACCAAAAGCAGCAAGAAAAACTCTTCCAATCGACAACTGTTGCCAATTAGCAGCAACATGCAAAGCGCATTTGCAAATGGCAAGCAGCATCAACAACAGCCACGGGATAGCACCAGCTAACAAACAAAAAATAAAACAGCTAAAAAGTGCTCGTGCACTAGCTATAGATTTGTCTAAACAGCGCAGCTTTCGATTAGATTATAAAGTCTGAACTCATAAGCCAGCTGAAATAGGGAGCAGCTATAAACTTGATTGCTCAGCTAATTGGCCAAACTGTTGATGGGAGGGCAGCAGCCAATCCAAGAAGGAAATGTTGTATAAAAAACTAAAATTTATAGAAGTAACTAACACTGCACGCAGATAAAACTGGCATTAGCATAATAAAATTACATTTTTGTAATATTTAATTTTTATTAAACTAAGGCAAAGCTCATGTTTATTACAAGCAACATCTCTGCAAAAGAAATTCTTAAAAAAAATATTTATAATTTTTCTACCTATTATAAGCTCTTTTCACAATGTACTAAAGATATTGTTTAAATATTTAATATTTATCAAGTTTATGCATATTACAAAAAGTTTTTGCACTCTTTAAAGAATCTTGAAAAGAAATTCTAAAAAAAAATATAGAAAATATTTTTTCAAGCTATTTGCTCATTTCACAATGCCCAAAGTTACATAAATCAATTATTATGAAAACATCAGTCATATAATATGTAATTAGCATATATTGACTTGTGTCTGCTTTATGTCAGGTCTGAGCCAAAGTGTTATTGAGAGCACTAAGTAATTACCTTTTTAGCTATAGCTGAAAAGAGTGCACCTTTAGTAAGATATACCTGCATATATACCAATATATAAATAAATAAATACATTTATGTAATACTACCTGCAATACATATGTATATACATTGCCAAATCAATCCACTTATACCTGGCGTAAAAAAATCGTTCTACCTGTCACCCTTTAAATTCTCTCTGCCAATGCAGAAATGACATCACTTGTTGAGCGACACGCAACGACAGAGTTTCACAAAAATAAATCTACTTAATTCACAAAATATACAAGTGACACAATGTCCGAGTTTGGCAATGGAAGTAACAATAGAATCATGGAATCCTTGGGCTATGCTCTGTACTTGCATTGCCAGGAGCTGAAACGCCCTAAGCGTTGTCGTCGCCTAATGCGTGTGGCCAGCACCAAACTGCAGCTGACCAATGAATTAATTTGGCAACAACGTCAGCTGCTGCTACCGAGTTATCAGGAGCGCATCGCTCTGGATCGTGAGCGTGAATATCGCGATATACTCAAGCACAATATGCAACAGCAGCAGCTGAAGCAACAGCAACAAAAGCAACAAAAATTACAGCACGCAACACGCTCGAAGCTCAAACAGTATCCAGTTAAGATAGATTAGTTGCAGCGACGTTTACGTTAAGATCTCCGTGTTAAAGCGATATGCAATAAAGGCGCATAAATCATCAAAGAGCAACTGCTGTGGCTGTGGCTGTTGCTGCTGCTGCGGCTGCGGCTGAGCCAGCTCGATTGGTGTGAACGAAAAACAAGCCAAAGTGTTTGGCTTCTGACACCGTCGACGTGCACCAGGGGGCGACTTTTCGGGCTGAGTGCAAAGAAAATGCAACAGCAAGAACAACTGCAGCCACAGCTTGAGGAACAAGAACAACAGCCACAACTGGCAAGTTTTTTCAATTTCCTGCAGCCATTACGCAGCGGCCAATAGAGAGGAGTATGTGACACGATAGAAATCGAAGCAAATACCAGCACGAAAAGGCGGGCAAGGGTATAGAAATTGTAGCATTACAGTGTTGTTTAATTTATGGGAATATTATAGATACAGGCATAAAAAAATATATGTAATTTAAAGAGTAAAATAAAAATAGCAATTCTGCATTAAAATCTCATATTGTACACATAGAACTCTTAGCCTGCAAAATATATGCTCTCGATATCCTATCACATTTCAATACAAATTCTTGAATATCTTTTAATTATTTACTAGAATATTTATAATAAATTACTCCGATAAGTTATTCTCTTCAAATGTAATCTCAGTAATCAGCTTCCAAAATATATTCTCTCGAAATCCTATCTGATTTCAAACCCAATCATACGCCCATCTCTAGCAAGTACTTTTGATATCTAAAATCTTCTTGAATATCTCTTAAATATTTACTAGAATTTTTTATAGTAAACAACTGAAGCCATTCTCTTAAAACATACTCTCTTCAAGTCCGTTCTCTTTTTCATCTTCATCACGCGCTCATCTCTATCAAGTACTTTTTTTTTTAGTGGTTGCACTCGGTTAGTCGGCAATTGCAACAGCTGCTCTGCTGGCCATTGACGTTTCGAGCGGTTCTCGCACGGGCTTTTTTCTCGCTTGATTTGTCACACACAGCCACGCACACACGCACACGTAGCGTACTCAACGGAAAAGTAAACCTGTCCGTCTGTCTCTCAGAACCGGTAACTGTTTTGCCAGGCGTTGCGGCGCTTTCTTTTTGCCCAATGCCAACGGGCAAAGGGGTAATGTCGAGTCGAAGGCGGCGCTTTGCCTCTCATCACAGGCACAGGCGCATTTGTATTTAGTTGCAATACCTTTAGACCCCCACTAACTCCTCTTTATCCCACTAAATCCCACACACACACACATACACCTCGCCGCTTCCTAATCCCATCTCATGACTTTGTCGCCTGTTTTGTGTTTGCTATTCTAAGTGCTGCTGTTGGCTACCGAGTTTACTGAGTTTCTCAGTTTAGCTTTTCTTGCTACTCACTATCTCTATCTGTTGGCATGTTGGTTATTTATGCGTCTTGTTGTCCCAATTCTGGAGAAAAAAACAGAAGTGGAGAAAAAACAAATGCCAAGAAACTAAAAATATGCTGCAGCAACGTGTGTGCAATGGGGTTTCCATTTTTAAAGTGCCTGTGCCAGCTTTTTAATAAGCAGCAGCACAACAAAAACAATAAAACAAAAAAAAACTAGAGAGAAGTCAGAGTTGAACGCTTACCGATCGATTGTTGGCCTTTAAATGCTGCAAAGAAACGAGAAGAAAAAAAAATAATTTTAAAATATTTTGTATTATTTAAAATTCAAAAATCAATATGGAATATTGTGCTGACAGCGTCAAACGCATAAAAGTCAACAATGGCCAGCCGGGTGACATAAATTTAATGCTTTCAAAATGCGCTTTCAAAACTGCAAACAAACAATAACAAAATATTACTATACGACCTGCGCGACAGCAGATAAAACATAATGCAAATATTATTGGTGATTTTTCATTTTTATTTTATACTTTTCAAATATTTATTTTCTTTTTCTATGACCATTTTTTTTGTTGTTGCTGTAATCATTGCAGCTCTAAAACAAATACAGTTTTGATGGTGAATGTTCGCCGCTCTATGCGATTCTCATGTCAGGCTGCTACTGTCTCGGTCTGACATGCAGTATGCAATTTTAAAAGAAAGAAAAACTGTTTCCGAGTTGTGAAAGTCGAACGATGACTGCGGCTACCTTTCTAGGCAATTTTTGGAAAAGGCTTTTAAGTAAATGTTAAACAGCTCTTAAGCTCCTCAAACTTTCCTACAGAAAGTTACAATCATTTCGATAAAAGAATCTTTTTGTTTTTACAGTGACTATTTAATTGAAAGTAATTAGAGAATGTTTTCGTTGGCATAGGTACCTTTCTAATACACATTCACTGGGCTTTCGTTTGTAGTGCTCATGGGTAACTGGCACCTGACTGACTGACTGTGCCCGTGACCGAGTGTCAGTTAACACTTGACGCGAACTCAGCTCGCGAAAACCCATTCAGCCATAGAACAATGACAACCGATTTACACTCGCTGTTATATATATATGTATATAGAATAAAATATGGCGATATATTTTTCGCACTTGAGTTTTTGTATAGTGTTGCATTGGATATTTTTGTGCGTGTCAGCAGCAGCAGCTGCTAAGCAAAGCAAAAACAAAAGCAACAACTGTAATAATAGCAACAATAACAGCTAACAAACAACATTGTATAAACAACCAAACAACCCAAAAACAACAACAACAATACTTTTTATTGCTGGCCAAAAGAAAAGCAGTGGCAAGTGGGGAGGTTGGGTGGCTGGGTGGCTGGGTGGTTGGTGGTGCCACACAAAACACAAATAAACAATTGCAATTGTGAGCTGGTTGTAATTCGGTGAGCGGCTAAATCGCCTGTAAATACTTTTGTACAAGTTAACAGTTATAAATGGGCTTTTTATGAGTTGTGTGTGTGTGTGTGTGTGTGTTAGGTGAATTGTGTGTGCGACAATATTTCAAGAGGAAGCTGAGTGTGCGTTGTAATATCAAATAAATGGCATTTGCCAAGCAGCAATAGCTATCCCCATAGATAACACTGAGCAGCTCCGCATTTCTCATGTTACAACAACAATTTCAAATTGACAGCGGACAGAACACTGTCCACTGATGCATACACTTAGAAAAAAAAACACAAAAAACAATACTACAGAAAAAAATGTAATAAAAATAAATAAATAAATGAAAACTGTAGCAAAAGTATTTTAAATGCATTAAATGCATGCAACATTATTAAAGCATTTAAAGCTTAATTTTAAAAGATATTCAATCAAAGCTGTTTATGAAAGCAGATTCCTAGAAATTCTAATAGCTAATATATACAACTACTTTAAGCACTTAAGATCTTCAGCAACGTTTATACTTAAAGCCAAATTTCTTAAGCTTAAGTCAACATTTGCAGAGCAACATTTTATAATTTTGTTCTTCATAAAGCCAATTTATATTTTTATTGATCCCAACTTAGCTGCAGCACATAGTCAAGAGCTAAACTCCATGTCGTTTGTATTAGAGTTTAGAATATTGTTTTTCTTCGCCTGTACAGAGAGCGAGCTGACTCGAGGGAAATGTTATGCTCGGACTAGAAGTGAAGCGAAACACTTTGCTTATATCGCTGCTCCACTCGCTCCACTCGTTCTCTCTCTTTTCTCACTCTTTGTGGTCGTGGCTGTCAAGTGAAATCGTTCGTCCATGTCGAGCTGATGCTTGGCTGCAGCTTTAGCTTCATCTTTGGCACCAGCTGCTGCTGTTGGTGCTGCTTTGGGTTTGGCTTGTCTGCCAGTTGTCTGGCCAAGTGTCCGTGTTTGTTATTGTTACGATTTATGGTATACGCACATAGATCATCATCGTGGCATGAGCTCGGCTCACCTGCAGAGCTCACTTCATTTTCAGCTTGTAAGTTTGTTAGAGGGGATTTTCTATTGATTTTCTCGTTTTGCTTGGCCATGTTTTCTATTTGCTGATCCATAATAATGCTATGCAATGGAAATCATAAAAGTCAACAGCTAAAATGCAGCAACAACATTTACAGCTGGCCATGGCCATATAATACAGTTAGCTGATGCTGCTGCTGCTGCTGTTGCTGCTGTTGCTGTTGCTGCCGTTGCATTTGCCGGCTTCATTAGGAAAATTTTGCGCTTTCGTCTACAGAAATCAAACAGCATCATGTTTATAATTGTGCTCGTAATGAGCTTGACGCTGCATTTGGCCGCCAACGTTTGGACAGGTGAAAGAGAGACAACCCGCTGGCCAAAATTCAACAATTTTTGGCTGCTGCCCTGTGGGTGGGCGGTCAAGTTAGGACCATTAAAATATTTGTTGCACTTTTCATACCCCTCTCTCTCACTCTCTTTATCTGACTGTCTGTCTGTTTTAGCATGCAGTGAAAGCGGTAAAAAGTGGACAAAGCTAACATGCAAAACTTTGCATGAATAAGCAAAGCGACTGACAAAATACATTCGAAATGGAGGGCGAGACACGCCCTTATTTTTTGTATCTGTAACTCGCTGGCAGCAGAAATCAAAACTGCAACATCGCAACAAAAGTAATGCAAAATTAAATGCAAAAAACAATCAACAAACAGTGAAAGGGACAGCCAGACCGAAAGAGAAAGAAACGGCCAGACAGACAACAAATGTTGACAGCCGCAGAATGCAACAAGCAAATTTACAGCAATATAAAAGCTAGCACAAAAAAAAGGGAGTAGTTCAAATGTTACCCTATAATAATGATATGATATTTGTGATATATTATTATAGTTAAATTTATATGAGTTAAGTAACTACGGAGGCATCAGCTTCATATAGAAAATTGATTCTATAATTTGTATTAACCTTGAAGACAACTCAGCCAATAATCCTATCTATTGACCATGCCTTGGCTACAAATATCAATATATATTTTAAAAGATTAAGGAAAATAATTTTTGTAGTTAATTATTATCAAACGCAAAGCCCTTCATCTCTTTCAGAAAGAACTCAGATCAACAACTCGTCATCTTGATCTCTACTTCATGATCTCTTTCTGTCCTCTTTCTACCCTCTTCATGCTCTCCTGCTACGCCCTATACTTCTTTAAACACTTACCAATAGGCCAATCTACCCACTACTTTAATCACTTTCAATAGTTACAGGGCATAGAAATGCACAACAACAAAAATCAACAACAACAAAAGTCAAATGATACAAAAAAAAAAAATGCAAAACGAAAAAAAAAAATGCTGCACTACAAAAGCCAACAAATATTTATTATTACATTTACATGGTTACATGGCAATGGGTATTTCTTTTTTGTTGCGGCATTCAAATGCCCTAACATGATTTTAACATTCGATCACCAGATGCATGAGCCTCGATATATTCATATGCTGTAGACCCCATGCAGTTTTTCGTTGCTTGATCTTTGAATTGTTCATGCTATGCAAATCAGTTGGCTAGCCAGCCATCTATGCATATACTATAGAGGCCCATCAAGGGTTTGCGCAGAAATGTAAATGTCTCTTAATGTCAGTTAATGGCAGCAAGCGGCCATAAAACCCAACCATAATCAAGTAGATGTAGAAGAAGGTGAAGCAGAAGAAGTAGCAGAAGAAGCAGAAGTAGAAGAAGCAGCAGCAGCAGCAGCTAAATGCTGCTGACGATCAGGGCATCAACGAACTTCTCTCGATTTAGCAAAATTAGATACAAAGCAAAGAACCTGTTCTGGGTTCATTAGTTAATAAAGCAAATGATGATATTTATAGTTAACTATGCGCTTTGATTAGCTCATCTGAAACAATGCAAATAAATATGTTGACGATATATATACATATATATCAGTAAATAACAGAAAAAGAAATTTTGATGGCAATTTAAAAGGTTTCTATTGTAAGCTCTAAGCAGTTTAACTAATTAAGTAGCCTTTGACTATTCAAATTGTAGATAGATCAATTCCAAATTAAAGACGCTTTAAATGCACAATTTACATATTAATTTTACTTTTAATTACAGAAAAACAGAAATTTAATTAAAATAAAATGTATTTATAAAGATACGTTTGGAAAAATTTAGTCTAATGTAGTTATACATACTCATTCTTATATATGCATTTATTTATATTCATATGCTTGTTTTGAGATAGAGCATTCAATGTCATATCATTTAGCTATGACAACTTTTCCGTTAGATTACTCTTGCATTGATTTTATATGCCAATGTTTGTTGTTGTTGGCATTTCAATTTGTTGTTAAATGCAATAAAAGTGCATTTTGCATTTTATACTGCAATCCATTGATTGAATGCGTCGCATCGCTTTACACAGAGATAGATAGAGAGGCAGACAAAGAGAAAGAGAGAGAGAGAGAGAGAGAGAGTGAGAGGAACGTCGTCCCCCTGACACACATATTGCAATAGGGTGGCTGAACTGTGTCTGGCTTGTCCTTTCGTTTGTATTGTTGTCTGGCCCCTTTGACGTCCTGCCTTTCCCCCCTTTGCGTATGCGCAATTTTAATTATATTTTACGTCAATTGTAAAACGGGCGCAACAAGAAAGCCATTTTTCATTTAATTAATTGAAAAATGTGTGTGTGGAAATGCCAAAAATTGTATTGGATGGGCGCAAAGAAAAAAAGAAAAAAAAAAAGACAACCAGAAAAATAAAACAAAAAAAGAAAATAAAAGGTAACCATGGCAGGTCTTTGGCCAGATGTAAGCAGTACCGATAAGGTGGCAACCCTTTCTCAAAAAATACACACACAAAAAAGAAATACGTCAGAAACAAACAACAAAATTATGCTCAAGACAAAGGCGAATGGCATATATTTTTCGCAAAAGTTCATTACGCCCAAACGAAATGCGACGACATCGTCATAATAATTGTATGAATATCTTTCGACATTTGCTCTGTCGAGTCAACGCCCATTTTGTCGATTTTGCCAGAGTCATTTGGCTGGAGATTTCGATTTCGCAATCCGCAAAGTCGCGACGCCCAGCCATGCAAATGAGTTGCACCACAATCTGTAATTCACCAATTCATCTAATTCAACCTGCTAAAACAATGCCTTAGACAGAGAGGCCAGGCGAGCAAGACGAGAGAGAGAGAGAGAGAGAGAGAGAGAGAGAGAGAGAGAGAGAGAGACAGTAAAGGGGGATCAACAATGGCTGCAACAATCTTTTAAGCTTGCAACATATGCAGCGGCAGCTACATATGCTCTGATATCTGCCAGCTACACTTGAAGAAACAACAATTTACCTACGTCTAATGTGTATAGACTAGAATAGGATACAACGAAAAGTAGTGTGTAGATGAGATAAAGACATGAATGGAATATGTTTTGACAAACTGGCATTCAGAGAAAGACTTTTGAAGAGGTAGAGATACAGAGAGATATAGAGAGGGTTAATAGGCCATCAATCTGCTATTCATAGAGTACAGCCACAAATGGTCTTAAATCACTTTAGTATACATACAAATACAAATACACATGCATATATAATTTCTAGATAGATCTCCTTCACATTAATGAATATTCATTCTACAACAAGATTAACAATCGACAGATATACATAAAGATATATGTTTAACTTCTTTGTGGAATGAATCAAGCACAATTTATGGTCTGTTGTTCTTTACACCCCACAGCAAGTTCATTCTTGAATATACTTAAAAATCAAGATTTATATTAATTTGATTAAAGACTTCTGAACTTACTAAAGTTTTGCTTTGCTTAAAGTAAAAGTAAAGACACAAGAACTTTTACACACAAATTCCATTACATCTTTATGAATTTGACGACCTTGTGCTCAATTTAATACTATTCGCTGAGTGTAGGTTGATATAGATATATATATATACTATGTTAGTTAAGCTCACACTTTGACCAGTCGCGCGTTACATTCTTGAGTGCATTTCTTGGCAAAGTGCATCGAGATCGAGCAGCAAACATTACAAGTTAATAAAAGTTTTAAGCTTAGACACTGGATTGTTCTTGTTATCGTCGTTGTGTTATTGTTGTTGTTGTTGCAACTAGTTAGCCCTGCTTGTAGCCGGGTCCATTGCTCCAGTGGGACAGCTCTGATGGGGCTTCATAAATTCGTACTTGAGCGGCCAAGTGTGACGAACGAGATTACAGAAATCTTCTGGAGCAGATCCATTTTTCATAGCCGACAACTTTGCTAGCCAGCAGCGCGCATTGGGCTGTCTTCAAGCAGCATTCGTATCTGTGTATCTATGTATCTGTGCATCTATATTTCACTGTGTAGGTATGCGTGTAAGTATGTGCAACAAATTGCTCTTGTGTTAGCTATTTGCTGTCATAATAGCTGCTGCTGCCTTTTGTACCTTTTTTGCATTGTTGCTGCTGCCATGCTTTGCTGCTCCAGTTATCGCACATGCTGCTGCTGCTGCTATCGAACATCAAAATAGGAAAATGATATTCTTATAGCCGCGGCCATTGTTGACCAATAACGACAATAGCCGCAACGAGCAGGCAAAACAGAAGGCAAAATCTATTCAATTATTCTGAGCATTTTGCAATCACACAAAGCGTTAGCAAACTTGAGAGAGGGTTGTTTGAAAACTATGTGGCAGCTGAGACGAGGAATGTCTGATTTCCCATTTTCAATCAGGATATAAAAAATAGGTAATTTTCCAATTACAAAAATATTTAAAATATTAAAAGCTGATAAAGTATCTTCTAATATTCACATTCCAGACTTCTTCTATTTATACTCCATCTCATCTCTACTAACCAATATTTATCTGATCGATAAATAACATTTCTATCTAATGCCATTTAAATTGCTCTACTAATGACATTCCTCAAACACCTCAAGTTTCCCATAGACTCAGTCAACGCTCTACACTCAGCTGCACTTGCGAGGCTTCCCTCGAAGGCAACACAACAATAACAACAACAACAACATTAAACAAATAAGATTACATTTTATTTACAGTTTGACTCATTTACAGAGCAAGCTTGTTAATAAATGTTTTGCACCCAACAATTGCTTGCACAATTTATAGGCATAAATTACATGCAAACAATCAAAATTATAACCAAAGCCAGAGATACAGAGATAATAAGATACAGAAAATATGTATACCAAGACAAAAAGCAATTGTCACATAAAAAGTGAGTCTCACGTAACGGCTATAAATACGACAACAATGCCGAGCAGGTTAACGCTGCGTATGAGTTATATTCGGTGTTGTAATGCGGCACGAAAAATGCGACAGCAACACAGCAACAACCACAATAAATAAAGTGTAACATATGCAAATGATGATGAGAAGAACCGCTGCGATATCGTTTGCTGTTCGTTGTTTGCTGACGACATTCGATGCAGTCCTTGGCTTGACTCAAATGAATATGCAAAAATGACAGCAGATGGGCGAGGGCGGCAACAGCTCAGTCGATGACAGGCGATAACGATAACGATAGCAGAGCACGTGCAGAGCAAACACAAAAAGTTACGCAGGTCACAAGGAAGTCGGCATATGCTGACGTAGCAATACTCTGCTCATAGCCTGATGTCTGCTTGATTAAGATAGGTAAGAGCAAGGTGTAAGGTTCGTTTATTGATAATGAATTAGTAGAGATACTGAATATAGATAATGAGCAGTAACTATGTGGAGAATAAGCTGAGTTTGGCTGTGGAAGTAACTGTTAAGCTGAGCCTGAGAGATTAGAGAATGAGCGAGTGATATATTGGTCTATATCATTAGGTACGGAGGTAAGTAATTTGATAATTTATAAGCAAAAGTAAGTTTCAAAAACAACCAAACACGAGAAATTTCAATTCCCTTAATATAATTAAATCACTCATAGCTAGAACCACATTACCAAACACCTACATATATAACCCATAAAAAAGACTACATAAAAGAGCATAGAATAAGTGCAAGCGAGTGTAAAAGTAGAAGCATTCGTAACTGTTTCGAATTTCGTTCTCGTTGCCAAAACTCAAGTTGAAAAAAACGAAACAACAACAAAAAATACAGAAAACTTTATCGAGCGTCATTTTGTCATCAAAGCAAGCAGCGAAGCTCGACATGCCCGCACAGGGCGACAATAAAACAAAAAGCAAGCAGCAGCAGCAACAGCAGCACCAATGACGACAACAGAAGTAGCAGCAGCAGCAGCAGCAGCAGCAACAGACACGTCAACAACATGCGGCGACAACGACAGCGACAACAGCAAACCAACAGCAGCAACAGCAGCAGCAGCAGCAGCAGCAACTCGCTCATATTGTCAATTGTACAATTCCCAAGCACACACACACACATCTATACACACACCCACACTACACACACACACACACATGTGGCTTGCAGAAAGTTTTTTAATAAAATTAAATTTAATGCTGGCAAATGCTCAGCGCTTGGTTTGTTCGGTTTCATTTTGCAGCAAATTGCATTACAGACGCCGGCAGCAGCAGCAGCAGCAACAACAAGAAGATGCAGAATATAGGCAACAACAACGCATGCAAATGAGCTACAAACGCCATGCAATGCATGCATAAAAAATGAAAACGCTTTAAATTGCAGCCTGCTGCCTGCTGCCTGCTGCCTGTCGCATGTTGCATGCCACATGCCGCCTGACTGCTAGAGTCAAACAGGCCGCAAGCAGCGCTTGGCATTAAATATCCATAAGTTGCGCCTGTTTCACCAAAACGCCTTGGCATAGGGCGACATTTTAGCCCGCCCTCGTGCAAATATGATTAAATATTGTAAATGCCAAAGCTATGAACAGTCGCTGCAACCACCAGCAACCACCGGCAACAACCACTGCAACATCAGTGCATTAAGCCAGTTAGCCAAGCACCACATTCACAGCTCAAGAGACGGGGCAATCGGCATTTGTGGCCAACGACAAAAGCCCACGCCCACAACAGCCTCCCAAAATGTGGGCAACCAAACAAGATGAAGAAAATTTCAGCTACAGATTGTTGGAACCTGAATACTCTTGGTAGTAAGTGTGATATAAGAGCTTAATAAAGTATACGAAACGAAGGCAATCAAAAATAGTTGTTCATTTATGTTCTACCTTTAGCATGTTTCCTTTTCAAATTACTACGATAATATAGAATGCATAATCGATAAGAGTTTCATTCCGTATTCACTTTAAAATTGCAATTCATCTGCTCTTCATATTCATTCCTCCCTTACATATTCCATTTCTCAATCTCATAGCCACTTCCCGACTTCATCTATTCCCCATGCTCGCCTTGCAGTGTATTTAAAGTGGTTTTGCCACACCTTAAAGCCTTTTGTCGTTTAGCCTATGGCTGGGCACTCTTTTCGTTGCAGTTCGCCAACCGCACAGTGCTGCACGAAGTTCAGGTTGAAACCACAACTAAAATACCACATGGTATGCGCCCTTATGGCAGCGTGTGCCTGGCCTCTCCCTCTCACTCTCCTCTCCCCTCTCTCTCTCTCTCTCTGTCTACCAGTCAGCTCAGGGCTGTGAGTGCAATTATGTGGCCAAATTGTAGATGTAACTTGAAGTGCGCACATATTCATGGCAATGACCAGATGAAATGCTGAACACAGATTCTGTTTGCCAATCGAACTTGATTTATTGGCCAGCACACTTTCTTATGGTCTGAAAGAAATCATTTGAACAATTCGTTAGCCAGCGAACACCTTGAGGAAAATAATGTAGTGCATATTTTAATTATAACAAGTTTCAATATGGACAACAACAGCCAAGGCGCGCATGGGCGTGGCAAACAGACCAAAATGTCGCTGCCACGCGAACCAATGAAAGACCACTAAAAAGTAATTGTAGTTAAATGTCAAAGCGACAATTGTTGCTGTTGTTGTTGTTGTTGTTGTTGCTGTCGTTGGCAACTGAAATGTTCATAAAGTGAATGGCACCAGCAATACAACCGTAACAGACACCACAGCAACAGCAACAACAACAACAACTGAAAGGTGGGCGTCAGGTCGCTTGGTCGCTTGTTATATACCAAATACTCATTACAAATGTAACAAGTGGGTATGAACACAATGTGAATGGACAGAGTATGATATCTATAAACTTGTGGATTTATGGATAGACATACTAAGCATCATTAATAGATAGGAAATGGATCATTATTTATTTATTCTAACCCCTTTACACATTAAAAGCAAATACTTAAACCCCTTCAAGCCCCTTACAGAGTATTCCTACGTCTGTCATTATGCTCAATTCATTTTGGCAATTGGTTCAAGTAATAGAGTGCTGTAGCTAAATGAGGCTTAACTTGCAATGACCACGAACGGACGTTGTTGCTCGCTCGCAGATGGCAGCCAAGCAGAAGACGTAGACAAAGGTAGAACAAGAGAGAGAGGGGAGTGAGAGTGGGCGAGGTAGGGAGTAATAAGAGGCCAGAGTACGGGGCAACGGAATTCATATCAACTGAAATTGTGTGACAAATCGACAAATTGCAGGCAATGTCAACGAGGCGGCCCAGGTTCGTTACAGACAGGCCAAGTGTGGGGCAGTCGTTGAGTTAGTAGACCTGTGCGACAACTTTGGGATCGCAATCTTGCAGCCAGACTAAATATGCTAATTATGCGTTAATAAGCAGTCGTTGCTCTGCCTCAGTGGCAGCTGCTGCCACTGCTGCTGCTTTACGGGGCGTGACATGCGGGTTGACTGTGTAACTGTTGCACGTATTTGCTGACTATGTATGGAGAATACACTTGGAGAATATAGGACAAACAAAATTTGAAAGCATTTGTCTTACATATTAGTCGTTCGTAAGTTTTTGAACTTTATATATACACGCATAAAATATAATATTTAAGTTTTTATATACAGAAAAAAATTAAATGCCTATTGAAGTATTTTTGTTAATGAAATAACAAATAAAATACTCATTTTAGTATTTATTAGCTTCGCACTATTAAGTATTAAAATTTATTAGCCGGTTTAGCATGCAAAGCTTAAATGTATTTGAATATTCTAAAGCAAAATGCAGCGGTTTCTAGGCCAATTGCAATCAAGTTTTTCTGCAAGTGTATTCTAGTACATATATATATATATATATATGTAAATATATATATAAATTTATATGTAGCTGTATGTACTGTTAGTGGTTGGAGATAATTTGCTGGCCGGTTAGCTCTTTGCCATTTGCCATTTTGCCGCGTTGCGCTGTCGGCCCACAGAATCATTGCGAAAATTTTGTTGCCTCGGGCCTTTTTAGCTTTAATTATGAACAATCAGTTGTTGCTAGAGCGCAATAGCTCTTGTATTTGTTATCGATTGTTATTGCTTTGATTGTGCTATGGTGTTCTTGTTGTTGTTGTTGCTCTTGTGGCTAGCTGCATGTCAATCAAAGGCGCTCAAGTCGTGATTTGATGATTTTGTTGCTATTGCCGCTTTGTTTTTAGCCCATTTGTCAAGCAGAACAGCTCTAAGCCAAACTGTCCTTCAATATTATATCGCAGGCGGGTCGTCGCCGGTCTGACTTTTATAATGCCATGAAATAAAAAACAAAGCATTTAATGATATATAAATACGCGGCTTACGGCCAGATTTAAGCGTTGAGAGCTGTCCAATTGCGGAATCAATCAAATACAAATAAAATTCTTGTTGAATAGACTCATAAAGCTTAATTAAAGATCCAGCCAAACTTTATATTCATTTACTTTTGGTCCGGGGACCAAAAAGAATCTCAAACATCTCAAATATCTCTGTATTTATGTAAATAGATATGCATGCACAAATACATATACTATAATCGACTCAATTATTGTATCAAGCATGATATTTGCAATTATTTTTTAAGCGCTGGCGCCAGACTTCACTTTGGCCCAAATGCCGTTTGCGCTGGAAGCTCAAGTTTTATTACAACATTTTTGTATTTTTTTTTTTTTTGTTTGGCCACAATAAATTTAACAATGTCACGTTATAAATTTTGCACAGTTCGCTTTTAACGTTGACTGCTCTTTATTTATATCGTGACTTTGTTTTTAGTTGCTAACTTTTATTTGAATACTCTAAGCCAAGGGGAATACTAATTTTCTTGAAGAAAATGTTAGCTCAAAAGTAAAACTTCATGGGCGAATTTTTGAAATATCTTATAATATCATATCAAATAAATATATGATTTATAAATAGAAGTTTTTAGTGTATTAGATATTATTTTTCTTGCATTTAAAATATAATAATAATATTTAAATCTTATTCATTCACCAAGGTCCTTACTTCTAGAATCTTTCTAGTTATCAATGCTACAATTCCTATCTCAGAGACTTTTTGCTTTACCTTAAACAACCTCAACTAGATGTGTTTAGCTATAAGTGCATTACGCTTTCGTCTAGTCTCTGTAAAGTTCGTTTTCTTGTTTTGCAGTGGGCTTAAATCAACTCTGATCTTTGCGCTCTCTTCAGCCGCTACTCGCTTTGGCTTTGGCTTAATTTATGCAGCGAACTTGTTTCGGTTGCTGCTACAAGCACTCGCTGTTAAATATATATATATATATATATATATTTATATATGTATATTTCATATATATTTAAATTTGATTAAACTTTTGTTGTGCTGCGTTTTTTAATTGCATTTGAAATTTCTAATTAAGCTGTTGACCACCAAAAAAATAAAAAAGGAACACAAAGATATATGTTAAATATTTGCAACTGGCCGGCAGAGGGGGACAGCGCCTCCCCCTCAATCTTCTCCTTTATAGCTTTGGCTGTGGCTGTGACGTTTCAAAATTCATTTTTGCTCAGCTCTTAGCCATTTACTTTTGTTCAATGCAAACGACTTTTTTGTCGTATTTCATTTTGGCCAAGTCTGAGAAGTTTACATTTTGCCTTTGTGTGGCATTTGCTGATTTAGCTACCAGGTTTTATGCTTTTTTGTCTGGCTTAAAGCTTCTCTCTGCATCTCTCTCTCTTTTTCGCTCGCTGTGAATAGACCGTAAAATTGACAAGTTTTCGAAAGCGTTTTAAATCTTATCGATCTTGATTTATTTACAAAATTTGTTTATGTACAAAAATTTTCTTTGGACTAAGCACTATCACTCTCTCTGTCTCTCTCCCTCTCTCTCTCTCTCTCTCTCTCTCTGTCCCAGACTAATGCTGCTTGGCCTGTTTGCGTAGCTTTGAGACATTGTGTCGCAGTTTCCGTTTGAAGAGCAATTCCCGATTGACCGCCTTTAGATCATCCATGCTGCAGTTCTTGATATTGCGCACCGTCTTCGAGATGAGCTCGTCCGTGATCTCAATTTTTGTGCGGGACAGTCGCAGCTGACGTCGCTGGCGTCTGGCCAGTTCCTCACGATAGAGAAACAAATGATATGAGACTGTTGGTTTCAATTGCTTTGCCAGCTCCATGTCGATATGTTGTTGCATTGTGGCTTGTTGTTTACCAAGTGTTGACATAGCAATCATGCAGCATGGCTTATATGCAACCGATCGAAGCTACCTGGCACGCTCCAAACCCGGCCCGACCCGACCCGGCCCGGCCCGGCTCTACCTGTATCTGTACCTGGCGCACCTGAGCGCCCAAGCGCCGGCTGTTTGGCTGGCAGGTCAGGCAACTGTAAATATTTGTGCCAAAATATTTCGTGGCTTAATCCGGCCTAATCCACTTTGGATGCTCGCTAACCGTTTATGCTTACCAGTCATAATATGAACATCATCGCTATGTATATCCATATGCAAACACAGCAGCTGTGAATGCTGCCAAGCATGAACGAACATGCCGAGTCAGCGTGGGCTAAAGAGAGGACGTTCGACGGCTTAGTTAATATGAAAGGAAGTATAAATTTGTGAGAGGCTGAAGCTCAAAAGACTTGGAGAATGTTTGATCGGGGAATTTTTATTAATGTGCTTAAAAATATGTCATTATTATATAATATTATAATAATGATGTCACTAAAAAATTGAAATTCTTAACTATTGCCAACTAACAAAAAATACTTTTAGCTAAATTGCATGATAAAACTTTATTTAGATTTGTTTTTCTGTATGAACTCTAAATCTATAAAGCTATTGTATACGAGAATGAAGCTATCTTGTTGCTATATTTATTTATATACTCTGTTTCTATATACTTATGCTTATTCGAATCATCATTCAAATGCATCAAAGCTAAAAGAGATCAGACTACTAAATATGCTACAACATATCTCATCTATCTATCTATCTAAAGTGTAGCTCGTCTAACGAGCATTCACTGTACGGCCTCTGTAGTAGAGATCTGTTCCCATACACCGCTTCTCATCTTCACATATCTATGCTTTTCTCCTTCCTTCTCTATGTTTTTAGCGCAACTTCTGTGTAATTTTGTCAAGTTTTCTTTCTTTTCCGTTTTGTGGTGACATTTCCATGTGCTGCATTTTCTTGCGAGTCATTAGCATAGCTGCAGTCAACAAAATGTTCGAGAACTTGCACAGAATATTGGTTGAAAAATTCCTCTTGCCCTTGTTGCACTTAACAACTTCCAGGTAATTCATTAAGGTTTGCTTCATAATGAAATGTGCAAGCGGCCAGAGGCGACAGGCCAGAGGTCAGTGGGCAGAGGGCAAATGACATCGACCAGAGCAAGTAGCAAGAGAGAAGCGAAGAGCAAAAGAGACGGAGCGAGAACATGCAGTGAGACATTTGGTTTGTCAGGTCACAAATGGCATAATCCTTTTATAATTGCGTCCAGTAGCGAGAATGTAGAAAAACAAAAGGATTTCATAGCCAGGATTAAGCACTTGGGAAAGACCACGCGCCGGCTTAAGCAAATGCGTCGCATCAGCGTTTTATGAGCGGTTGACCGGCCCGTTGCCCGTAGGCAAGGCGAGGCAAGGTGATGCGCACACGTTTCGTTCGCTCAGGTAGGCAGAGGTCAAAGCCAAATGCTAGCTGCTGTCTGTCTGTCTGCCGACGCGTACAACGGTAAGCAAACACTGCTCTTGACAGCTCACAGACAGCTTCCAATTCAACGCGCTCCAAACACGACGGAACTCAATGGTAACAAGTCGGTTTGTGCATTCAAAAGTTATCGCTCGGACAATCACAATTATAATCAAGTCAACAACAACAAAAATCATAGTTGATTAAGCAACGTCTCGCCTGCAGCTGCTGCCGACGCTGCTGCTGCTGCTGCTCTTTTCATAGATTTTCATGGATTTTCATTTACATTATTGGGGATTTGTCTGCGTTTTGTGGGTCATTCATCGTCTTCATCGTCCACTGCTGCGCCTCGCCTCGAGCGCCCTGCGTTTAGCACCAACACAAAAAAAAAAAAAAAAACCTAAACCCAAGCAGAGCGTCTTATAATATTTGAATTTGTACAGACATATGGGCTTTAACGAGGGACGGCACTCGATGAAGCCCATTAGCATAGCTTAAATATATGAGACAATATTTAACTGTTAATTGAAGAAACTGAAATACTCTAACAAACATATTATTATGAGCATGATAGTCAATAATTCAATGAAAATGGGAGTAGAGTTTCAAATAGAAAATTTATTAGTGAAGAGCTTTAGAAGACTAGGAATTGACAGAAAGTTTGATAAACCTTAATGCTTATACATATCTCTTGGTAATAGATTAATATGATACATATAATTTTGATTTAGTTATTGAATTGGCATCGTTTCATTGTGCTAAGGACATGAAATATAATTCAAATTGTAAAAATTTTAAATATAAACAAATTTGCTAAGATGAAATTGATAAATAAAAACAGCAGGAAGAGATTTAAAAATGGAATTTAGTTAAGATATGAGAAATGATAACTATAATATCTCTCAATTTTCTTATAGAGTTTCCATCTTGCATATTTTTATAATTATAATAATATAGACATTTATATTTAACTTGCTTATTAATTAAAAATTTAATAAATTTCTTTTCTTTCATCAATAATAATACCCTGACTGAACTTTAATTTCTTCTAAACTCTTGCATCTCTTGAAGCCACAATAATTCTATAAATGAAATAGCTAAGCTTCTCTAAAATGCAGCCAAGTCAATTACAAAACTTAACGAGCCCGCCCTGAAGGGCATTTGAAATATAAAATATATACTTAAACGCTTAAGCGCCCTACTCGAACTTTCACTTCGAAGTGCTTAATGTGGGCTATATATATATAAATACATTACATTGTTATAATTGTTATTGTTGTTATGCTTAACGTTGCTGCTGCTGCTGTTGTTGTTATTGCAGGCTTAATGCAGCTGAGCATATTTGAAAAGAATTTTGATAAGTCGCAGCGCTTAGCGCTTAAAGTGAAAGACAAACAATGAAGCAGCACGAATTTTCACTTTTCTTTTTTCATATATATGTATTTCGGCAAACATTTTAACATAATTAAGTTGAAATTTAGTTGAAATGCGCATTTAGAGCACTCTGCACTGTCGGCAATCCACAGCTCAATTAAATTAAGTGAAAATTATAATCGTGCACAAAAGTAAATTTTAATTTCAATGTGTGCTTGGGCAGGGGAAGGTGAAGTAGATCAGACACCAAATGCTCGGACTACATTTTGAGAAATTTTCGTTCATAAATAAATATTTAATAAGCACTTCCTAGTGCGAGGGTCAAGCGCATTGCGAATAAATTGTGTAAATTGCATAAATTGTAAATTTCTATGAAAAATTTAAGCGCATTTATTAGGTCATGGGCAAAGAGTCAAGCGCCAGGAGTAGAGTTCATAGAGAGTTCAGGGGGTATGAGAAATATTTATAAACATTTAGATAGTTCAGATAAATGTAACTTAAATTACATTGCAAGATTGTTAATTTGAATATGCTAATGAAAAAGTGTAGAAAAATCTAGAACATTCTCAAACTACACTACCCACCCGTAATGCAGGGTATTTGCTCGTTGCTCAATTGATTTACTTTCACTTTTATGCTTCGCTTCTCTGTATTTTTTAAGCCGTGAATTTCTAACACATAGATTGAGATACATGTATTTATACAAAGGTCAAGCCATAAATTATTTGCTGCTGTGCAATAAACAAATCAACCCACACACACACACACAGACACCTACATCTACACACACACAGTTGTAGCTTTGTGATTGCTGTCGAAACATTTAACAAGATTTGTAAGAGACGCAAAATTGGGTTTTGCCCAGGCTAACAACAACAACCCAAAAAGCCAAACATTTTTGTTTCATTTTTATTGAGCAACAGGTAATTACGCGAACAGGTCAACAGGTAGCCATATCATCTCTTCATCACATATAAATAATCCTGGTAAAGTACCAAAGGACATCATTCACAGTTCAGCCTGCCTAGCGGCGACGACAGTCCGACGACAATCGACGAGCAGCTCGCAATTATGGAAAACCAAAAGAATCATCGTCGCGGTGCTCGTCCCAGCGTTGGCTATTTGCTGTTCCAATATCAGAGCGAATTGACGCGCCGGCATGCGGAACCGACGCGACTCTCCCGCTGCAAGATACACATTATCGATGGCCTCGTCTCACGGACGATACGCCAGCTGAAGCACTGCAGTGTCGAGGAGCTGCAGGCCTGCAAGCGGGAGCTTGTCTACAAGGAGCAGCTGCGGGACGAGTTGCGCAGCATGCGACGCCGTAGGAACAGCACTTCCAGATCCACTTCCGCACCCAGTTCCAGTTCCAGTTCCAGTTCTAGTTCTAGTTTAAGCAGTAGCTCAACCTCTGCCACGCCTCCCGTGAAGGCACCCAGCACACCGCCCAAGCCGCGCACCTCACACACCAAAAAGGTCGCGATCTATGGACCCGAAATCTTTGTCTAACAAATTAATTTCAACTTTTTAGTTTTTATTTTTTTTTTATTTTTAAGTTCTTTTTTCAGAGTTTATTTGTAAACCAGTTTGGCAATTAAGTTCTGCATTAAGTTCTAGTTCTTTTTTTAGTTTGTACTTAATTGTTGACGATTAAAAATCAAAGAATTTTGAATTACAAATTGAAAGCAAAATCTAATTTTATTGCACAATTGCACAATGGAAATTGGGGGGACTATAAAATGATCTTTAATGGCGATAGGAATTATCTATACCCTGCCCCACTTGCCATACTCTCTATTAGAGCATACGCCAAATGTCATTAAATAGCGCTCACTGTTTTATTGTAGGAGTGGAAATTCCTGTTCTAAAAGCC
Source organism: Drosophila antonietae (assembly GCA_030914385.1). Classification (NCBI taxonomy): domain Eukaryota; kingdom Metazoa; phylum Arthropoda; class Insecta; order Diptera; family Drosophilidae; genus Drosophila; species Drosophila antonietae. The sequence goes on along the minus strand of JAUESO010000612.1, from coordinate 3,922,023 downwards.
TGTTTCGTCTAGGCCAAAACTAACTAACCAAGTCTTAGCAAAAAGCTAAAAAGAAAAACAAAATATGTGTGCCGCTCAGGCAAATGCCAGACAGACTAGTGCAAAGAGTTCCCACGAAGAATGAGTCGCAGCCTCTGCTTACGAAAAAAAAAAACGAAAAAAATTGGCCAGCTTTAGCTTGAACCGACGACCGGCCCGCAGACAGCAAAGAATGCGGCTTAAAGTTCAATCGTGCAGCAAGTGTTGTTGTTGTTGTTGTTGTTGTTGTTTTATTTTCTGTCGGTTGTAAGAAACCACAATATGAAAATCGATTCAAACAAACCAAACTGACAATCAAACGAGACTCCAACTGGGTTTTCATTTTGAGAAAATTATGATACTCTCTGACTGAATGAATGAGTGATATGCAAATCAAATCGTCTCCCAAAAAGAAGAAAGAAAATGTATTAATGGAATATATTAAACTGGGAAAATGAGAGAAAATCAAGATCTCGACTTTAGCATTGACAATTTGAAAAGATTTTAACTGCAGTTACAGCTATAGCTGGTTCTTCTACAGGTTCTTCCTGTAGCGCCGCTTGTCAATTAAATAATCAAACAGTTATGTCCAGTTGAGCCACAGTTAACACTCGCTAAAGTGGAGCAGCTGAGCGTTGCAGCAGATAATTCTATTTTTAATGTAAAAACAATTTATTGAGCGAATTATTCTTTGAAAATGAAAATAAAATAAACTAATTTAAATATAAAAAAAAAAATGAAATTTCAATTTAAAAAATGTGAATAAAAATTGACATTCAAATAAAATATATTAAAGTGTAATCAAATTTAAAAAAACTATACATTTATAAATTTTAATTAAAATTAAAATTTAAAAACAATATGATTAAAATGCAATTAAATAAATTTGCTTAAAAAAAAACGAAGAAATTAAAAAATCATTAAAATTATATGTAAATATTAAATATTATTAATAATTTTAATAAATTCATTTACAGATAAATTTGTTGTTCCTTTTTATTTTATTTTAATAAAATAGATTATTTATTTTTTATTTTTTATTTTTATTTTTTTTTTACTTCTTTTACTGTACTTCTTTTACTTTAAATGCATTTTAATAATTTTATTTTTTTAAAATTCATTTACAAAAAAAAATTATTCTTCTTTTTTATTTATTTTTTTTTCATTTATTTTTATTTATTTATTTTTTATTTATTTCTTTTATTTTTTTACTTCTTTACTTTATTTCTTTATTCATTTACAAAAATAATTTGTTATTCCATTTTATTTTATTTTATTCATTTAGCTGCATTTTTTATTGTTGTCTTCTCGGCAATTGCAATTGCAGTTCTAGTTGCTAAGAGCTCACATGCATAAACATAAATGTATCTTGCTCTCTCGGCATTTACATACCTCTTTTATTTATGTTTCATGTATTATTCCGTTAGTTTATGCTGAATGCTGTTGCTATTGTTGCTCTTCTTGTCGTTGTTGCTGTTGTGTTAGCTGTGAAAATTGGTTGCTTTCTATTTGAGCTTGTATTTTGTATATATTTATTTGTATTTTGTGCATACAGTGGAATTATGAACACATTGTTAATAACTTGGCAAACAGAACTTGTGCCGTTTTTTCTTTTTTTAATTTCCTTTTGCTATTTATTTGCGAACACTTTTTTTCGAGCACTTTTTAAGTGAAATTTTGCTGCACTTTTTTTCCTTTCTTAGCACGCGCGGCGCTCAAAACAACAACAATAATAATAATAATAATTAATAATTAATTTTTAAAGGCGAACCGAACCGAACTGAACGGAACGGAACGGAACGGAACTGCACGCGCAGTGCAAAGCGATGCGACGTCAATTGGAGGCGAAAAGCAGACGAAAGCCCGAAAATGCAAATGGTAACACGCACACAGACAGAGCGACGCACGCACACGCGTAAATCAACAAAAAATGCAAAGAGACGATGCTTTAAATTTTCATTCTATTTCTTTTCTTTCTTTTTCTTTGCTGTTGCTTGTAAAACGTTCGTTCTTCGGCGAAGAAGAAGACGCTACTGCTGCGAGTATTAAACGAGGAGCCCGCGATCAGACCGTTAAGCGCCGACGGTTCACTGACGAATGACCAAAGTTTTCGGCTGCAGCTGAGCGGCAGCTTAGTTATTCGAAAACAAGTTCGAAAGTGTCGCAGCTCGAAAGAGCGCCAGAGCGCCAAAGCGGCTGAGAGACAGAGAGAGAGAGCGAGCTACAGAGAGCGCGCGTCAATGATCTCAAGTTTGTGGCTTGAGTCTTTAGTTTAGAATTCTGTTTTCTTCTTCTCGCAGCTTTTGATTTATTGTTTAACAATAACTGTTTATTGCATTGTGCGTTTTAAGTAGTTTTACTGTTGTTGTTGTTGTTGTTTTGTTTTCTTCTTCTTATTTTGGGCAGCATCACAGCGGCCTTTACAGTGAAGCTAGACAAAATGAAAAACCGGAATGGATTGACACACATTTAACAGCTTTTGTTGTTCTAGCATAGGCTTTTGTGTGTATTTATATGTGATGACAGTAGCTGTATAAATTTAAATACATATGCATATATGTAGAATTCATCATTTACAGTTGATCAGACACAATTGTCTTGAAGCTTAACGCAACATATAAATATTAAATATATTAAACAAGAATTGGGCAATTAACTTTGCAAATTCATAAGAGATTCTATAGTCTAGCTTCTTCTCTCATCTTCATTTTGTTTCTTCAAATTGTTTCTATTTCTTTGGCCTGCACTGTTCACTTAGCTTTCGCTGCGCTCTCGCTGTCAACTTTTACTCTCTAGTTGAGCGCTGCTCTCACTCTCTGACTGCTTCTTCTTCATTGTCTTTCTTCTTCTTGCTGCTTGCTGCTTACTCTCTCATAGTTTGCTCTGTTTACTTCGGCAATTGCCGCATTAAGTTTTTCGTGACGCTGACGTCGTTTTATTGCTGTTTTCAGGTTTTAGTCTACCCAATGACTTCTTAACGGTTCGCCACTTAATGCCTTGTTTTTTTGTTGTTTTTTTCTTTCTCTTGTACTTTTTGCAGTCGCTTTTTGTCGCTCACACACTGCTCCCCGCTCTCTCCCCGCTCGCTCGCTCCCTCTCTTTTGAATTGCAGCTGTTATTGTCATTTTGCCTTTCAGCTCAGCATTAGCATAGCTCTGCGGTTTTCCCTGCGCTTCTGCTGCTGCTGCCGGCCTCTCTGTCTCTCTTTTTCTGTCTCTCCCTTGCTTCTCTTTTGGCGCTTATCGCGCAGATCTTGTTGTCAGCATTCACTGTTGCTGTTGTTGTTGTACTTTAGTTTTTTCTTCTTTCATGCATTTTTCACGTTGCATTTTTCCTGGCCACGCTTGTAGGGCTGCCGCAGCGTCGCCTTGCTGACCGCAAAAGCCAGCTGCCGATATGATCTGATTTATAGACGCAAGTAGTTGAAGCCGGCTCGTTGTCATTTGTTCAAATATTTATTTACAATTTTCACAATTGGCAGTTGTTACAGTTGTTGTTGTTGGCCCACTTTTACCTGATTGTCTGATTACCTCAGTCAGCTTTACTGATCTAATTTAAACAATTTTTAAATGCAGTCTGAAAATATGCAATTGATTTTTCTTGCGATTAGCCGTCTCTCATAATATTTGCCTATATTATTATATGATTTTTTCAAATCATTTTTTTGTTATTTATTTAAATTAAATTAAATTTTTGTTTTATAGTTATTGATTTATAAATTATTTTGTATTTTAATCACATTTAATGCAATTCATAAAAATATTTGCAGCCTAAAAGTAGGCAATATATATTGCTTGCCTTTAGCCGAGACAAAATCCAAACATCAGCTTTCCTACTTTAACATCATTATCATTAGCCACTCACTCTCTCTCTCTCTCTCACGTGTCTAATTGGTAGTGTTTTTTTTTTCGTGTTGCCTTAGAGTATGCAATTGATTTTGCCTGCACTTAGCTGATACACAAACCACTAACCACTAATTAGTCGACATTTTCCACTGCTGCGTGCGATTTTTGTTTGATCCATGCGAAAATCAACAACGTTGCAAGTTGTTATTGGCTGAGTCTTGGTTGTTGGCTCTGTTGCGTGTTGCTCTGCCACCGCATGAGTTCTTAATTAGCCCGCAATGAGTTGCCAATATGCTACTATTTGGTAAGTACATATTCCTCCCTCCATTGCTGACATTACAAATTTTGTTTTTTGTTTTTTCATTTCGGCACTGTCTAATTACGTGCCACGCCTCCTGTGGCCAGGCAGCTTGCTCCAGTTTTTGCTTAAAGTGTAGCTTGAACCTTCGTCTAATTGCAAATGTGAACGCTTTTCATCTAATGCAAAAACTCTAATAATGAGCCCAGTCAACTGCGCTTTGTGTTAATTTGTGGATTGTGTGTGGGCTCGAAGGGCGCCAGAGGGAGCAGGCGTGGCAGCCAAAGTTCAATAATTAACCAACAAGTGCGGAAAATTATATGGTCACGTTAATTGATCTGTTGTGTGTTGGTGTTGCCGCAGCGTTAACTGCCACAATTAAATTCAATGCTGAACGGACCTAAATACGCCAAGCAAAACAATTATGTGACCCGAAAAGAGAAGACTTTTCTTAGATATTTTTTCGTAGCTGCTTTGGATGGATCAAAGATCATATTATATGATATCATTTCCTGCCTCCTCATTCTCTGCCTTTTTATCCTTCCCTCTCTTTCTTTTTATTTGTTATCATTATATTTCCTTCTCCAGTTTCCTCTATATATTTCTCCCTCTCTATATTTTCCACTCTCTCTGTCATTTGGTCTGTCTTCTTCTCTATCTTTCTCTCTCTCTCACTTTCTCTCCATCTCTTCTCTTATTCTTTATGCCTGTATTTGCCTAACACTTTCTCTCTTTACCTCATTTTCTTGAGCTTTTTCATTCTTTCTCTCTCTCTCTGTCTGTCTCTCTCTCTCTCTCTCTCACTATCCCATTTTTCAGCCTGTCCTTGCCTATACTTTTCTCTGTTTCCCTCATTCTCTTTCACTTTTTAACCCTATCTCTCGCGCTCTCTCTCAATATCATTCTCTCCCTCTCTGTCTCCAACTTTTTTTCGCGTATCTATTTCTCTCTATCTCTGTTGATCTATTGCTCTGTCCTCCTCCATCTCTACTCGTCTCTATCAATCGATATATCTCACTCTCGCTCTCGCTCTGTCCTTTTCCTATCACAAACTCTAAGAGTTAAGAACTTAAGTGTTCCATCAATCCATTGATCGATTTTCCTAATACATTACTAAATAAATTTCAATTACTTTCTTTAGTAAGGTTTTATCAGTCATAACACACACATTTACATTTACGTACACATTTGATCGAAATTTTCAATTGTTTAGCTTAAATGGTTCTCGATCATGGGCCTGCAAAATACAGACGGTAAAACTATTCCCAATTATATGAAATATGTACTCGGAGGCACCGCTGGCATGATGGCCTCTGTTATAGTACAGCCGCTGGATCTGGTGAAGACACGGATGCAGGTGGCGGGTGCTTCGGGAAAACGTGAATATACGAGCTCCTTCGATTGCATAGCGAAAGTCTTCCAGGCCGAAGGCTTTCTGGCATTCTACAATGGCATCAGTGCCGGGCTGCTGCGACAGGCGACATACACAACCACTCGCATGGGTGTCTATCAAATGGAAGTGGAGCATTATCAGAATAAATATAAAAAGTCGCCCCCTGTGCTCGCCAGCATGGCCATGGGCACCATTGCGGGCGCATGCGGTGCTGTTGTCGGTAATCCAGCCGAAGTTTCGCTCATCCGTATGATGGCCGACAATCGATTGCCCGTGGATCAGCGTCGTAATTATAAAAATGTTGGCGATGCTGTTCTCAGAATAGTACGTGAGGAGGGCGTATTAGCGCTCTGGCGTGGCTGTGCGCCAACAGTGGCGCGAGCTATGATAGTGAATATGGTGCAGCTGGCATCGTATTCACAGTTCAAGATCGTGTTCAAACAGTATTTGAACGAGGGCCTTGGCCTACACATTGCATCGAGCATGTGCTCTGGCCTATTGACCACAATCGCCTCAATGCCAATGGACATGGCCAAGACACGCATACAAAATATGAAGATCCAGGATGGTAAACGTGAATACAAGGGCACGTTGGATGTCATCATGAGTGTGATACGCAACGAGGGTGTGTTTTCGTTGTGGAAGGGCTTTACACCCTATCTCTGTCGCTTGGGTCCACATACGGTGTTTGCTTTTGTCTTCCTCGAGCAGCTGAATGCAGCTTACTTCAAATATGTTCTGGGCGTTGAAAGCAAGCAACCGGGTCTGTGATTAAAATCAATTTGAATGTAATTTTTATTTATTTAAATTCTTAATTACAGTCTCTTTTTTTTTTTTTTTTTTGCTTTATTTTGATATTAATTTAATAAAAATTCTATATCCTTTTTTTGCAGCAAAACTATGTTTGCTTTTTTCTTCTTCTTTTTCTTTGTGGAACATTTGAAACTTATTTAGATATTTATATTACATAATCTATATCGTGATTTTTTAGCAATTTTATGGTCATCATTATCGATCTGCCAGTCAAGAGCTCAACGCATCATATCAATCTCAATGCCTTTTAAACTCAACTGCAGCGAACCTCTGACAATCAAGTAATATAAATCGTAAATCATAATATAAACTCAATTATTTATCTCTTTTTTTTTTCAACAAAATCTGCAAAAACAATATCGAATCTAAATCACATTGCTTAAACTCTTGCTCAATGGAAGCACATATTGCATGCAACTCTTAGACTTATCGCACGCGATATTTTAGTTTTATCGACTCGTACACTCACATTTCTCTCTCTCTCTCTCTCAGACACTTGCGTGTGTGTGTGTGCTTAGATCGAGTGCGAGGTCTTATCAGTCGAACAGTTCAGTTTCATTCAGTTGGGCTTGTGCAGCTCGATCGTGCGGTTCGCGGTTCTGTGTGTGGCGCCTGGCAGCAAGAATTAAAAAAAAAAAAAGGCCAAATTGATGCCACTTAAGCAGCTGCCAGCTAGTAGTACAGATTTGTCGTGATCTTTCAAGTGAGGCGGCACAAGCGTTGCGGAAGTGTTAATTTAAAGCCCAAATAAGGCATAAATCAGTGTTATATATATATGTATATATATATATATCTTTCTCTCTACTTATATCTAGTGCTGAATCTGTGCCTTGAATCGCTGTCGCTCACAAATTGATAAATTTATAATTAAGTGCAATTAAATTTATTGTGTGTAGATAGCATTATAAATTCTATCAACGGATATTGATATACTGTCGTCGTCGACGAGCCTCTGGGCTAAGGTAAGTCAGTTCTCTTCTGTTCTACTATCTGAATTATGAATTATGACAACTACTCAAGTAGTCAAATAGATTAGTTTAGCTCATTCCGCAAACAGATCAATTGATTGATTGCACTACTAGTATTCGCTTTTTTTTGCGCTTTTTATGGCCAGAAAGTTGAATGACTGTGTGTATATATATATGTATATTATAGTATATGCCATAAAATGTGAGTGATTGCATTGTAAATTCATAATGTATTTAAATACATCTATTATATGCATTATGCAACAGTTCTCGATGTGCTTAACAACAGCTGTTAGAGCGTAAATAATAGTTCACAACAAACTGACAAATTGCATTTGTCTTCCCCGCTTCCCTTGAACGATCATTCTCGACACTTCGTTTAACATTCACTATAGTTTTTTCTCACTGCATGAAAAATGAAAAAGAAAAAAATCTACCTGACAACAATTCAATTATTTGCTTTTACTATTTGGCTACATTTGATAATGAGAAAAGCTCTGTCAATGACGCCTAGAAACCTGGAGACTATTTGCCTATAGATAATGCGAAAGATTAGAAGAGCCGACAAGGAAAAAAAGTGCTTAGATAAATAATTAAAACAATTTTTAAAGAGACTTTTTTGATACGCTCTAGCGATTTCGCTTATTATGTGGGTTTATTGTAGTTGAAACAAATACACGAAACTTTTTAATGCAACTTGACTATTTTGAAGAATTATTAAATCAAGTTGTATATACTTTTTTAAATTAAATTTGCATAATAAAATGCTTTTAATTAAAACTCCTGAAAAACCTATAAACATTTAATATTCTTTTTTTATGGTCGGAATTTTGGTTTATTGTCGAATTTAGAATTAAAAATTAGTTAAGGAAACTTTCAATATTGATATAAATTACTTTATTAAGAGATTCTTAAATATATTAAAGAAACTTTTTTTATATATGGAATTTATATTTTAATTATTGGAGGGAAAGAAGCAAACTCTCAATATTTTATAGAAAGCTTATTAGAGATCTTTATAGATATTACAACATATTTTTTTGTCAAAATATAATTTCAATTGGAAAATTATTGGTGTACTCAAAATAAACATATTTTCCATCATCAGTTGTTTCAAAATGAATCAAAATTCAAACAGCGCATTCGCAATTCGTTCTTCTCAGCTTGCTTTCTTGCTTATTAACAAACAATTGCCATAACAGGCAATTAGGTAATTTTCGTTGTTTACATATGATTAATTCCAATACAAATGCGACCAAGATTTTTTCAAGATTAAAATGGAGAGCAAAGCAAACAAAGTTGAGTAAGCATATGACCAAAGTAGATTGAACTCCAGCTAGATAAAGAGCTGAATATAAATTGCATAGTCAATGAATTGATTTTGCCTCTGCATATGACAAGAGTAATTTCTGCTAAAAACATGGCAAAAATATTTTCCTATTAAAAAAAAACTATATTAAAAGCAAATGCAAGCCATGTTATAACATCAACTAAATCAAACAGCATTAGATAAATACATAAATAAATCATGTTTTCATTGCAATCCTCTCACTGACTTAACAATTTGGTAAATATAATTTTAAAAGCCATATCAATTTATTATCAATCACATTTAGTAATTGCTTTCCGGCACACAAATATTTATTTTAGTATTTACAATTGACATAGTTTTTGCAATGAATTCAAGCATAATTAACATTGTTTCAACTAGTTGTCTAGTCTTCTAATTAGCTGAGCTGTCTCTGGCTGTCTCTATCTATCTCTCTCTCTCCTGTCTCCGTCTCTGTCTCTGTCAACAATTACTACTAAACAATAATAAACACTATATGCTAATCATAGTAGCCACGTGCAGCGATTCGTTGATAATTTTAATATAATTGCAAATCAAATTAAATTATATTTACCTGATTTATATATATAGCAAGAGAGATTTGCATGTATATTATATTTATTTGAAATTCAAGTGAAATGAAGCTCATCTAATTGAGTCAATTCAATTGTTTAGCGCATTTAAGCAGTCGACAATTGTCAGTGTAAACTGAAAGAAAAAAACAAGGCCAAAAGCTGTTCGCTTACAGCTTACAGCTGAGTCTATATCTTTACTCATATATATATAACGAACGAATGCTAGATACCCTTTATTATTAAGCAACCAACAAATGTCGCGTAAAATGTCAAACTGAACAATCGAAGAATAGCCTATATATTGGTCTATTTTAGCGATTTTTGCTTCTGTACTGATTGCTGGCTAAATATACCAAACGAAAGCTAACAATTAGTGAACATATCTAGTGTATAAGTTCGGTCAAGGCTTAAAGGTTATAAGTAAGAGTTAAAGACCTCATCTTTCAAGTTTTCAGTAGTAAAATATTTGTATATTATATTAATTAATACTTCTAAATTTCAAATTCAACTAAAAGCAGGCAGACTTAATACATTCAAATTATTATTATATATATATTTTTTTTTAATTATGTCACTAAGCGCATTTCTAATAGATTTTTATAGCAACTCAACTATAAATTAACAAATATAAATATCAAAATTTGTTTGCTTAAGCCTCACTCCAAATAAATGAGAATGATAAACTCAAACATACTCTTTATAACTAATTCATAGTAGTTTAATTCTGTATTCAACTATTTCTTTGATTCATTTTCTTGACTTGAATTTGATCATGGCCAAAACTATATTGCAATTTACTAACTACGAGGTAACTTCAATTCGATTATGTTTGCTTGCTTTCGCATTGCTTTTTGTGCTATATTTTGAGCAACGAGTGACATCCGCAGCTTGTGAGACAAACAAACCGCACGTGATCTCAGCTCGGATGCTGCCAGACTGTCTAAGCTGTGGTTGTTGTTGTTGTTTTAATTGTTGTTGGTTTTTTTTTTTTTTTTTTTCATTGTGGCTGTTGTTGCTATACGCAAATGTAAACGCCAACTGGTTTAATGGATGCCTATTTCAGTCCGACGCTTTGCGGTTTAATCACATGACAAAAGACAACGCATAATCAAATTATTCAAAGTATTATAAGAAATAATCTCGTATTGTTTATATGTATGTATGTATGTATGTATATGCCAATAAAATGCAATTAACTAATAACATTAATAATAATAAAAGTTTAAAGCCAATTAAAGCAACCAAATGTGACTTGGGGGCTTTGATATCACTTTGCTTGATGCGTTTTATAAAGTATGCAGCGGTAATTTTTCTGTTATTGGTCTGGGGCACGCAAGCCGGCCGGGCTGGCCCGACCCGGTTCGGCACGGTCGTGGCTCAGGGTCAAAGGTCAAGCGTCAAGCGCCTGTCATATATTTTGCTCAAGCGATATTTGTGTGTTCTTGTTAAACGTTTGCTGCGATGTGCACGCAGATAAGCAGCTACGATGTCGCAGCTGTCGCTCATGCCTCGCATCACGCAGTTACAGTTAGAGAGAGATACATCTCCAGATACAGATACAGATACATTTACAAAATTGAACTACAGATACGACATTATCATTGTCAGATGCGTGCTCGTGCATGGCCACAATTTGTCTACAGCTGTGAAGCTGCAATTTTCGAATTAAGACAATTGCGACATGATTTACAAAAGTTCTAAGCAACAACAACAACAAAAATGTGGAAAAAATATATATAATAATATAATAATAAAAGACCGCAGCTGACACCACGCCCACTGCTCGTCACGCCCACAGCTAGTGTGGCCAAGGGGCAAATCAATGCCAAAAATAATGCAAATTTCCAACATTCTTCTTCTTGGTATTTCTCCTTTCATTCTTTTGCGTTGCCCCAAAAATAAATGGAATTTTCAATGAGCTACACGGCAAGAAAGAAAGGGGTACAAAGCCCCAACGCCCTTACAAATGTCATCAAATATTTACATAAGGCCGGGAGCCAGCATCAAATAAATCACAACAGCTGAGCAGAGTTGAGTGAAAAGCGACACTGAGTTTGGCATATCAGAGCTGTAAAATATTACGTTATCTTTGCGATATGGATACACTGGCAAAAAAAAAAAGGGATATAATTATAAAAGAAATACTTGATCTAAGATAGAAGGCTTTGCCTGTTAAGATCTGTCTTAAAAGCTAGAAAATTGTAGGTTTACTTAGAACTTACCATTGATGTTGAAATCTTTTCAGCTGAAAATACAAATTTGATAATTTGAGAGTTTTAAATAATTTTTTAAAATTCTATAAATTTTATTTATTAATATTTTAACACATAAAACAGCAGAAAATGCAGAAAAAAAGAAACAATTAAAAGATTTATACAAAATATGCCATGAAGTCAAGAATTTTGAAAAAACAATGAAAAGTTTATATAAAACTTACCATGAAGTCAAGAAATTTGAATAAAGAAAACTTTGCTTGAACTGTATAATATAATTTATAGCAAAATTCTTAATTCTCATAAGTTTATAGCTAAATTCTTAACTCATCTTAGATTAGTTAAATGCACAATCATTGTATACCTATAAAGACTACCTGCATAGTATCATATGCTGCCATATAAGCACCTTGCTTGAGAGATTGTCTGTCACTTAGACTCAACTTGGACCTACACGAACGCTCTATAAATACGCAATCATGCACATATTGCATACATATACACAACTATACATATCTATTAGTAAACTCTCAATGATATGTCTCAGACTTTGGCTTAGCCGCAGCATATCAGTGGCAATTTACCAATTGACGCCTATTACGGTTAATCGTAGCAGTGACCCAAGTCCAGACGTACCTAAACTAATAATGTGTGTGCACACACAGTTTAAAGGCTAAGCCGCAGCCCAAGCCCAGCTACAATATATATATACATACATATATATATCACCCATACGCAGTGTGTGCGTGTGTGTGTGACCACAAAATAGCGCTGTCTCCTCCATGTATAAATGAACTGCTCGATGGAACTTGAGCATGGAAATTGTGGGAGTGTGTGTGCGTGCTGCTTTAGCTACTCTTATTGTTGTATTACTATTGCTGTTGTTGTTGTTTTTATTGTTATGTATTTGGTTGCTGCTTGGCACGCTAACTAGCTATGTCGCTGTCGGCGTCGCTGCGTCGCTGCCGCTGCGGCTGCGGCTGTACGCTTTAAGCTAAACATTTGCGTTGGCTTTAGTCGCACCGCGTAGGTCAAAGCAAGTGGATTAAATGCAAATACCTACAACCAAAAAGAGTAGAGAAAAGAGTGTGAATGGCCGTTTAGAACGTGTCGCAGTTGAAAAGCAGTGTTCGTTATCCTCGACAAGCAATTAGCACTAAAAGGTTCAATGCCGCCTCAAAGGATTCAATGAAGCAGTTACGGCTACGACTACGGCTACGGCTAGGGCTGCAGACATTGCGTATACGTCACATTGGTCAGCCTTTTGGCAGTCCAACCTGCCAGTCAACCGGTCAGCCAGCTGATTCGTTTAATCAAGCGACTTTTATGGCCATAAGAATCCGGTGTCCTGTGTGAGACAGAGAAAGAAAGAAAAACATTGACAGTGGCTCAATTGTGTCTGATTTTCACGCAAATGTAAGCCTCGACTTTGGCTCTGCATTTTTTCGGTTTGATTTCGTTTCGTTTGTGTTTCGTGACTTGAGTAAAGGCAAAAGTTGATTCATCAGCCGCAGGATACACACACATTTACACGCAGACACTGTGCTGGCTGTTTTCGTATGCGTCAGCAGAAAATAAAATAGTGAAAATATAAAACGCAATACTACTGCAATGCTATATCCTTGAAGGTTCCCACAACACACACACACACACACATACAACAACGAGCGTGTGCACACATTGACCTCATTTCGGGCCAGCCCCTTTACCCCTTTCACTTTGAGTGTGTATGCTGGCTGCGTGTTCAATGTCTACGTGTGTGTGTTTGCACAAGTTTCCTTTTTCTGCGCCGCGCTATAATGATTTAAGCGTGTTAGTGTGTTAAATACACACACACACACACACACACACACACATGGAGAATCATATCATATCAGTTAGGCACAGGAAGTGACTTAAATCAATAAGCTGACATATCATCAGTTCAACAGTTAAACAGGATAAATCAAAAGCCCAATTTTCCATTCACTTTAATTTATATAAATTGCAAGTAATTAAACCATTTCCAGTCACTTAATAAAAAAAATGTACAAAAAATTAAACTAAAAAAATATTTTTAACATATTCAATTGAATAAACATATATTTATATAAATATGCATGAAACGTGCAAAAAAAATCAGATATTATAAAGTGAACATTTAAATGGAATTTCGTTTGTCAGCTGCAAAATTAGCTCGAAAATATGCAAATAAATTACAAATTTTCCATTCTCAATTTTTCGGCTAATAAAAATGAAAAAAATATGTATAAAATGCAATCAATAAATATATACATATATGTGTAATACAGCCAAAGTAAAGGCTTTTAAGCAAACAACTCAAAAGGAAAACCAAAACAAATTTGAATAATAAAATTTCAAATAAGCTCCATTAAAAGAGAGTTTTACAAATTGTGTGCATAAATTAAATATGTTTAAATAAAAATTTGGAAAAAAATAATTTGTGTTAATATTTATTAAAAAAAAAAGTTTATTGAATAATAAAATAATGCATAATATAATATTATATACACATAACAAATTTTCTATTAAAAAGTATTCCTAAGAAAATATAAAAAAATAAAATATATGTCAAAAAAATGTCATATAAAAAATAATTATAAATTTATAATAGAGTAATTTCAGCTTTTAATTTAAGAAAATTAAAGATGCTTAAAATATATATATTTTATATATATTAGCATTGCCTTTAATAAATCACTTTTAAGCTGTCGTTTAAATAATATCAAAATAATAAACTAAAAGTAAATCAAATACAAAATTTTATACATATTTATTCTACATATTTTGCAGTGCATAAATAAAAATACAATTCAAGCAACAAGCTTAAATAAATATATAAAGTTTGTGCAGTTATTTGTGAAGAAAAGTGTAAAGCAATTACAAGATTGTTTTAATACACCAAGAGTGTGTGTGTGAGTGTGAGTGTGTGTGCAAGTGCTCAGTTGAGCGTAAAGAAATAAATGAATAAATATATATAAATTGTTATATAAATTAAGACACCATGGCAAAGTTATGATATGAAACGTGCAGCCAGCTCGTTGAAGGCAAGTGTATAACTATTTATGCACATACAAAAATTTATATATATATATATTTAAAATAACCGTAATATAGACAGCTGCATTAATATGCTCGCCACGCCAGCCACATTAAAAACTGCTCAACAGAATTTGCATAATTTTCCACGCTCTCTCTCTGTCGTCTGCCTCTGAAGTCTGGGCCATGGCACTGTCAGCGGCTGTGACTGCAACTGTCTGTCTGTCAGTCCGGCAAACAAACAGCTTCATTACAAAATCCTTATATACTGCACTTCAGCAAGTAGGCAAGCAAATTAAACAATAATTATTTATGCAATAACAAAATGAATATGCAGACATATGCAAGTGCAAGCGAGATGCAAATAGTTGGCAGACAAACGCAAAACAAAGTTAAGCTCAGCGAGCCGTGTAAATTGTATTCTAAGCGCCAAATGTTCTGAATGCAACTCTAATAACTCTCTCTCTCTCTCTCTCTCTCTCTCTCTCTCTCTCTGTGAGTGACTTGCATCAAGTTTTGGCATAATTTAAACATTTATTGTTTAATTTAATGGAATAGTTTTATGCCTTTGAGTGCGGGCCGCGGCAGCTCATGTTAATGTTATTAAATCATATTTGTTAAGTGCTTGAAAATCATTTAATTTATTTGTGCAAAAGTTCTATGCATACAGTGAAGCTTGACTAATAAATGAGAGCGGTGAAAACACATGCATTGTGTGTTAAATGAAATTTATGGAAATTGTTGGCATAGCCAACATATAAATGAGGCTTAGCTCTTGAGTCTAAAAGCTTCTATTTAATAGCAAAAACAATTTTCATATTTACTTTTCAGTTGCAGTGAAATATTTGTATATTCAATTCATGTTTCTAGATACATATATATATATTCAATTAAATTTTTGTAATTGTTTATTAAATGCAGTCAATGCTATCAGCTTAGTATGGAAATCGAATAAAAAGTAATTCAAAAGAAATATTAAGTTATACATTAAGTTATTTAGACAGCAATTGCAATGACAATAAAATATATCATTCTTGCCAAGATACATTGCTCTCCACATGGCAAGCCGCCTTAGGCAATAGACACTGTTGCTTTATATAAGTTCGCGCACTTGTCTGCCCGTAGAGACCATATATCTTCGACGATCTGCTCTGACTGTCTGTCTTCGCTATGTGCCTTCCTATCTTGTTACGCCCACACACACACACACACACACACACACTCGCGCACACGCCGCGTTCTTTATGCGTTCATTCATGCAGCGTGACTTCTATTATAGCACACACGCACACACTCATATAAGGTTTAGTGTTGTGTGCGTGTGTGAATGACTTCACGCTGCTGATGCCATTTGCTATTGCTAACAACTACAATAACAATGAGAACAGCAGCAGCAACTGGCGCCGCTTTCGACGTCACTTAATATACAAATTTCAGTAAATATTTATACACACACACAGACACACACACATAGACAGTCACGTAGCTGCTGCAGTTTCCGCTGAGAGCTGTCAGCCCAAGTGCCAGACCAAGGCAAGACTCAGCCTCCAGAGAGTGACTTTTCGTCCCTCTCGCCGAATCTCTCTCTCTCTCTCTCTCTCTCTCTCTCTCTCTCTCTCTCTCTCTCTCTCTCTCTGTAACTCTCTCTCTCTCTCCGACAACAATTCGTTCAATTTGAAGCAATCAAGTTATTTTAATTCATTACGCTTACGCGGGCAACACTTTGGAGACATGCACAACTGCAGCAGCAGCAACACAATGAGAGGCCACGCCCCTTGAGCCACGCTCTTGGAGGGCAAGTCCATGTGCATTTTGCCTGACACCCGTGTCTGCATGTGTTTGTGCGTGTGTGTATATTATTTGCATGTGTTTATATTACATTTTCGCACACACACACACACACACTGACACACCATCAAAATGTCAGACATCTGTCATTTAATTTAATTTGACTTCACTTGCTTTCATTTGTTCGCCTTCGCCTTCGTCTTTGCTTCTGGCTTCTCAGTTTTTCTTGCCGCCCTCCATACATACATACATTCTCGTTTCCCAGTTTTTCGCGCTTGATTTTCTTTTTTGCTTTTTTTTTTGTTTGTGAAGCGAAGGCGTCAGCGTATGCCTTAAAACGTGCAATTTAGTGGGTAAGGCGGGGCCAGCGAGCTGTTTCTGTTGTCATAGCTGTTATTACTGCAGTTGCTATATATGTGTTGTTATATGTGCGCTGTGGGACACACACGCGCATAACTTAAAACGTTTTGCATAGTCATTGAGTTGGCCCAACTCACAGGCAAAACTTTTGAGACCACGAAGAGCCGCGCATGCACTCAACATCTAATTTGTTTTTAAAATGCAATATTATATGCACGTAAGAGTTTTGTGTTGCTTGAGATCTTTTTGAAATTAGCATTAATATTAGTATTATTCATTACCATGTAGATATTAGCATATTGATTGTGAATAACAGTATTGGAGAAATTATTTTGAAATAATCAAATAGAAATATAGAAAATATACTAGATTGTTTACATACATCTTTACACGTATATTCTAAGACTTAGGACAATGGAAAATTGTGTTTTTATTATAGCTTGTTGAGAGCAGTATCTGCATAGAAAGCAAAGATAGTTGATACGTCTTTCTGTGTATTTGACAGAAGTTTTGTGAACTACATAAAACTCATTGTCTTCTACTGCAAAAGGTAAAGAGAAAGAACAACGACTTACCAAAAATTGTCGCAGAAGTCAAAGTAGAGAATATTATGAAATAAATGTGCATCCTTGCCTAAAACTTGGCCAAAAAGGTTTTAGGAGGCATCAATACAGAGGGCAAGGCTCACTGGAAGCTTATTGAACGTTTTGGTTTCGGCAAATCAATATTTATCAACATATTCATTTAAAGTCTCAAAAGAACTAACTGAAGTGACGAAGCCTCAACGTACTTAAGAAGTCATAAGCACCGAAGCGCGCTCACTTCAAATTCATCTTCCTTATATAGATTGTCTAGAATAACTATAAACCTCATTCTTATAGGCAACAAACTGTCCTTTCTCTTTGCATTTGAATGACTTGATTATTGATTTCAGGCAGAAAATATTTCTTATACTTGAAATATTTGATATTAACTCATATTTTCGCAACATGAGTATTCGGAGGAATATGCTATATTCAAATTCATGAATCATTTATGAATGAAAAAAGAGTGTTTTCAGCTTTTTAAATTATTAAAATTTATTTGACAAAAAAAAATTTTTTTAAATATATAAATAATAAATTCAAATAATTAGTTCAAATGGTTTTTTCCTTATATACAAATTATCTTAAATTTCATCTCAAGAAATTTGATCTCTTGTTTGTCATTAGTTAAACTAAATGATTCTTCGATTCAATTGCTGTTCAGTCTGCTGCTGCTGAACTGTGTCCAAAATCCATGACATTCATTGGCTTCACTGTAGTCGTTTCAGCTTCAGTTTGCGGTTTTGATTTTGCACCGCTTTAAGCTGCTTAGCTCTATGCCGAAGCTTCTGTTCGAGCAGGCGTTTGAACTGCTGTTCCCTGACCAGTATCTGTAGATCCTCGTAGCTGCATGTGGCCATGCGTTGCTTCACCTTGACAATTAGTTCGTTGGTCAACTGAATTTTCGTGTGTGACATCTTGGCGAAATGAACTTTGCGTCGCTGCAATTCTGAGCGGTGCAGGAACAGAGCGTAGGCGGTCTTGGCAGTTGTTGCATCCATGACGATTGCTGATTGAATGTGTGAGGATGTGGCTCTTGCCACCCCTTTTATACGCTAACAGGCAAGTGATATGATTGCCTGCATGCAATAGACAACAGGTCCCGTCTTGGGATCCAGCCCTTTTTTTTGCGCCTGCTAAGTGCGCCCGCTCGTGATTTTTCATGTTGTATCCTTTAGAGTGTCGTTTACCTGCCGCTATGCTCGCGTACACCTGCAGCTGCAGCTGGCTTATCGGGCATCCTGTGACCTACCGGGAGCCCTAGCAGGTAGCCGCTGTTATCTTTAACGTTCCGGCTACGTGTTGTGGCATTAATGCACTTTAGGCAAATCCCACACATATGCATGACACTGGCGCATAGCGAACGAGCCCGAACTGAACGCTTCACCACAGGCAGGAAACGAAAAGTTAGGTAAACTTTCGCGCTTCGTTGACCCAAATCAACCAGCGTGCGAGCGAGTGAGCGAAGTTTTTTTTGAGTATGCATTGGAAAATTTTACGTGCTGCATCAATAACTTGCCCAACGACGACGCATCCTTGACAGCACCACGCACACTTGACGAGCAATGGCTGTCTCACTCGCACTCACTCGCTGTCTCTCACCCGCCCACTCTTCGGTTTATTAATTTGCATGAACTTTGGCAATGCTCATTTTTCATGTCTGGCTTTTTGGACCGGGCAGCAGCTAAAGCCGCAATTAAAAATTGCTTATGGCACTAAAGGGCTCTCAGAGCCACACCCACACGACCACGCCCATGCCCGAGCGTTATGCAAAATTTGCACAGTTCTTTTTTTTCTTTCTTTCTGACCAAGTTAACTTAATATTCTTGGCCCTTTTTCTGTATATACCATTTCCGTTTCACACCTCCGTTGCCCGCCCTTGGGCATTTAGCTAAGGCAACTGTGCATCATTATTTTTGAATTTTTGACAGTTTTTTCCACGACGATAAGCTACTTGTGAATCAGCTCAGCTTAAATACACGCAGCTGTGTGCGTGTGTGTGTATGTGTGTGTCTTGTCACATTTCCGGCGGAAGTGTAAGCACAAAAGTTCGTTTTCGTTAAATGCCAGCAAGAAATGCAACGTCGCTTCATTTTCTCAGCCAGACATTGACTGATGATGATGAGCATGATGATGTAAATGGGATTTATAGTGCGCCATGACAATAGTAAACTGCTTCAGCTTCATACACACCCACATACACACACACACACACACTAAGACAAGTAGCTGAAATCATAAGCTGTGATAGCTTCTTTGTGCGGACTGCTGTGACGAGCCAGCAAATTGCCTCACTGAATTTATAGTACAATTACCACAATTCTAATGAGCACCAAGGCAGAGGCGGTGATAGTAGGGCGTGGCCAGACGAGTGAGCGTATAACAACAGCAGACAGACAGCTTCATTTTTTGTCTGTAGCATACTTATTTGCGGCAGGGTTTTTAAGTTAAACTAATGAAACGAATGGGCAGAATGGAAACGACAGAGCTGATTCCTTAATTACGAATGAAAAAACGAGAGGGTAAATAATATTTAAAGAATAGTTTTGCTGACAATATTAAAGACTAGCAGCAAGTCAGAGAGTTTTTTATGAAAGTAGTATATTAATAAAAATATAATGATAATGCATGATGCCAAGGCGTATAATATTCGCACTTACATATATATTACAACAAATATAAACCCTGCGAAAGAGAACTATATAGTTCAAACATTATATTTGGTATCTGAACAACACAATTGATGAAGTAAAGTGCAAAAGGACTTAATTCGTATTAACATAAAGTCTTTTTATAGAATTTTGCTGAAAATGAACTACAGCAAAGCTTCAACTAATAAATTATGGCATATATTCATATTTTTAATGATAACATCATTCCCCATAATATAAGAGCGTTACATTGCCTAAAATTTAGACGAATGTCACATAATTTCTACATCTATACTATATCTCTATTAATAAGTTATTTAACTTTTATCTAACCTACTTTCAGTCATTTGCAACTTACGCACAGCCGCTAAAAAAAAGCTGTAACATGATATACGGCACATCTCTGCTGCTGCTGCTTCTTCGTCTGTCTCTGCTGCTTAGCTGCCTTGGCACTGCTGCTGGTTTGAGCCTCGCTAATGGCACAATTGTTGCTAGCTTGAGTGATGGCAATGCAGTTGGCAATATCAATTTGCCTATACTTGGCGCTGGCATTGGCCTAGGCGGTAGCAACAGCAGCGGCGGTGCTGCCAGCTTGGGTGCCAGCCAGCCTAGCGGTGCAGCGGCCCAGGCGAACAGTGAAATAGGCGGCAGCAGCGGAAACAGTGGCTCATCAGCTAGCAGTTCGGGCGGTGGCAGCAGCTCTGGCAGCAGCGGCAGTAGCAGCAGCGACACAAACTCTGCCCTGATGCAGGCGCCCAAGGAAAAACAATATGAAAAGTGCACCGGTCCAGGTGATCCCGGGCCGTGCAAGCAGTATATATACAAGTGGCGCTACGAGCCGACAACCGGAGAGTGCACCACCTTCATATGGGGTGGCTGTGATGGTAATCCACAAAATCGCTTTAGCACCGAGCCGGAGTGCCTCTTTCATTGCGTCGGCGGACCACGTAAGCAAATGAAACCAAAACTTCAGTCAAGTTTGTAAACCGTATGTGCCCCGCAGATACTTTGCCACCGTTTTTGCTGTCAACCACTCGCGAGCCGAGCACCACAGAATCATCGCTGGCCAGCTACACACAGAGTCCGGCCCAGATGCCCGCGGGCTATAACGGCGGACGGATGATGGGCGGCACCACGCCCGTGCCCATCGAGCAGCGTGGCCCCGAATTGACGTTTGCGGAAACGGGTCAGGGCAAGACCTTCATGTTTGCCAAAAACAACACGTTCATCCAAATGGACGGCGACATCATACAGACATTTCAATTACGGTGAGTGAGGGCGGCCAAATGGCCGCTTGGCCGGTCTGCTGGCCCAAGAGTCCAGCTTGTCCAGTCAGGATATTGACGGCACGCTCGACACACTTACCTCAATTTGGTTGGGCAGCATTTTTGAAGTCTTTTGCATATTTCATGTTACACAAGAGAGTGTGAGGGAGAAAGAGAGAGAGAGAAAGAGAGAGATGGAGGAAGAGTGAAAGCCGCGATTCGCGCGTCATTTGCCAGATTGTTAGCGTTTCAGCTTTCAAACGTGTTTGATGTGCGGCTTAACACCAGAATGTCCAGAATTTTTTCTCTCATATTCTTGAAGCACGAAACTTTAAAGGGTTTTTTTTTTTATAATAATACTTTAAAGAGGGTTCAAGTTAGAAGTTCGTAATTCCTTTTTTATTTCTTTAATGAATATGCGTGCTTCTTTCAAGAAAAATTCCATAAGACTTCTCTCTCTACACTTTAGAAATTGATCTCAAAGAAATATACCTCAAGCAAAGCAGCTCAAGCATCAATAAACGAGTCCAATTATCACCTCTAAAAGTCTGTCAAGACTTTCATTCATTCAAGTAAAGTTTCTTTGCTCAATTAATGTTTCTCGGGAAACTCTACAGTCAGCAGCTTGTTTCATGCTCGTTTTCATGGGTTAAAGATTCGTTTGTAAAATGTCACACAGTTGCAATTAGCCAACATGACGTAGCTTTAAAATATTTTGTGTGTGTGTGTGTGTGTGTCCTAAATGCTTTGGCAATTAAGTGTTCTCTAGCCGGAAACTGTTTGAAATTTGATTTTCTGCTCAATTGCAGGACCTTGTTTTTTGACCCAGTTAACTGGCAAGTTTTCTACAGTTGCAATTTGTGCAACCATTTTACATTTGCATATTGAATTAAGATTTAAAAAAAACACACACACACACACAAAATAAAACAAAATAAAATAAAAATATATTGTCAGAAGTCACATAAAATAACTTTCTTGTTGGCAATTTTGTGCTATAGCTTTTAATTTAAACTCAAGTCGAGCTCAGAGCAAATAAATTTTTAGAACTCTCTCAGGCCATAAAATAAACTATATTTATATGTATGTACATATATATCCATCTCTTTTACTCTTTTACAGACTCTGCCGTGAGATATCATTTCAGTTTCGCACTCGCCTGCCGCACGGCCTGCTCGTCTATCACAATGTCAAGAATCCGGATCGCATTAATTTAGACCCCTATGCACTCTATGTGATTGTCGAGAAGGGCCAGCTAAAGGTTGTACATGTCTTTGGCAAGCATTCAACGAGTGTGACAGTGGGCGAAAGCCTAAATCGAGATGAATGGCACAGTGTTATGGTGAGTTGGACAAAAAGTAGACCTAACTATGCACTTGCTGGCCACCCAACTCCAATTGCAGCTGCCAGCTGGAAGTTGCAAACCCTTTGAGTTGCATTTGCAACTCTAGTCAGGCTTTCAAGGGTTTTTCCCTCCTCTGCTTCAGCCCTGCTCAGCTCTGCTCAGCTCAGCTCTGTTTTCTGAGTGCAGCTGAGGCTTCATGTACTCAGCCTTGTTACTGTAATTGCTGTGGTTGAAGCTTATGCTCTTTAAAGATGAGCGAGCCTCTTAGCTATAGTGTGTCACTAATCAAGTTGAGAGACTTTTGTTATGGAATTAATCATTTAACTAAATCTATGCCGAACCTTATCGAGTTTCTTAAGGCACCTTAGAAGGGATTCTAGACATTATTAAACAAAAAATTATAAAAAAAAAATAAATTAATTAATTAATAAAAAAAGAAGAAGAAAACCCAAAGATTGCTGGAACCATAACACATAAAAAAAAAAGAAATTTCTTAAATATTATACATTTATTAATATTCTAAACTAAACAAAAACTAATACAAATCCAAATTTCCATTATCCTTTAATCTCTGGCCCACTCTTAGTGTATCTCAACTAGTCGCATTCATATATACTTTCCCGATTAGCATGCAGCATATGTTCATTTAGCAATTAGTAAGATTGCAAGCTGCGAACGTGTGCGTGTGTGTGTGTGTGTGTTGTCTATGTTGTATTGCTGCTTTGCGTACGTGTGTATTTGTTGGTGTAAAACGCTTTATCAAAGTTTTATAACAAAAGCAAGCAGCTTGATTTATGAACGCTCAACTTTTGTTAACTCACCTAACGGACATGGCCAGCACCTCGAATTGTTTAAGGACCCACCCAGAGTGGGTCCAAGCAGCCAGCAGACTCATTATCAATAACACACATATATACACGGGCAGCAGCAGCAGCAGCATCATCAACATTATCATCATCAAGCGGCAGCATTCAGATCGTGTTGCGTGTTTTCATATTTAAAACAAACATATCCACTACTAATCACACCCAGGCAGATGCTCGCATACACACACACGCGTATACATTCATAAATAACACGCAAATTCCTAATGAATTTCAGCTGATCCCTGCAATGTGCGCACAGCAGTTGCAATTAATTTTCATAGATTTTTCATGCACAACAACAACAACAACAACAACAACAATTTATCGCCCAACGCTTGCAACTTCAACTCTGGGCCAAAACGCATAAATTCATAAATTTTTATCATTTGTCCGGGTGTGTGTATGTGTGTGTATTGGTTGTGTGCGCGCTGCTCGCGACTGCCACGCCCCCAAACAAACAGCAGGCAGCCAGCTAGCTAGCTAGCTGGTTTATTGGTTTTATGCACCATATCCTTCACAACCCAGCATATATACTCATATATATATCTATATACATATAACATGTCTATCTCTCTCTCTCCCTCTCTCTTTCTTTCATTCTCTCTCGGGCGCTGCACAGGTGCGCATCGATGTCCATGGGGCAAGATTAATTGCACGCGTCGACAATAGTCAGGAGGAGGTATATCTGAAAGGTCTGAATCACGAGTACAACTACGGCGTCTCCACGAATTTGCCATCGGTGGTGCTGGTCGGAGGTGAGAACCAAATCAATTGTGTGTGTGTGTATGTATACTAACTATATATGTGTGTGTGCTGTGTGCGTGTGTGTGTGTGTGTGACGGTGCGTCTGTGTTTGCCTACAAATTCAGTTAGCTGTCTGCTTGCGCCCTCTTTTAAAGCCGGCGCCTGCATCTATGCAACGATTTTGCGGCAAGTGCAGCAACAATTGAAAGCAGACAAGTTGAAAGAGAGAAAAAAAATAGAGAAAAACTTTCTATTGAAATATTTTGATTGAACAAGAACGAAGGTTAAATACGCTAGCTGACTTAGGGAAAGTTAAAATGTTAACAAAAATATAGTTGATATATTAAGTTGAAATTTTAAATGAAATAGGCAATATTAGGAGCTCCTTGATTTAGTTGCTCAAAGATAATAAACTTGAGCATATGTAAAATATAAATTTAATCAGGTTGAGAGTTCAATTCTATGTCAGATATATTTTTTGATTTGCCACACATAAAGATATAAGAGAGCAGTTTACCACTGTCTGAAGATGAAAGCGTTTTATTCATATCAAAAAAGTTTTCAAATCAGCTTCAGATCCTGAGAAACTCTAAAGAGGTAGGGAGAGGTAGGCATAGACTATATAGCTAATGCAAGAAACTGCGGTTGAAGAGAACACATAAATAATTTGTATATACTATATATATACCATATCAAATCGACTATGCCTCTAAGCTTTGCATACTCTAAACTAAACAAAAAAAAAACAAAAAAAACTTTTGATTCGTCAAATCTAAAAATGAAAATTTTAAATCGAATTTCGTATGCGATAGACGGCACACACTCACCCATACACACACACATCCTCTCTTGCTCATTTGGTATTGAATGAACTGTGCATGCTGCAGGTATAGTTGTGTGCGTGTGTCTGTATGTATTTAAATCTGTGTATGTGTATGCTTGTGACTTTGAGAGCCGCTCTTTGTATGCCATGTGAAAATTTAATTATTTGACGTACTCAAAAGCTGCAAAAAAAAAAACTCATGACGAATAGGAACTCATGAAATGTTCACGGAATGCGTCATTGATTGCACAGAGCTTAAAAAAAAAAAAACAGTAGGTGGACCGGAGGGGCGTGTAGCTATTGACATACAGTCTGTAGTCTAAGCTCAAACAATGGAAAATGTTTGCAAAGGCAGAATTTCATAAATCGTTGTGCAGATTAAAGCAAATGCAGATCAAATAAAATATTTGTGAAATAAACAAATTGGAGAGAAGCTTTTAGCTTAAATTAATTACAAAATCAAATGGGATTTTAATAGATAACTGTGCATGCATGGTATCAATAAAAATTTTCAATTAACTTTACGGTTCAGTTTAGTTTTGGCCTAAAACCATAAATACTGTTAAAACATCAACTCATTTGGGCTAGCAACTTTTTTAATTAAACAATATTTAAAGCACACCCATCAAAACTTTTCAGCTGTAAACAAAATGCTTCTATACGGCATGCATATACAGATATATATATATGTATATATATTTTTTAGACCAGCCCCAAACTAAAATCCGCTTGCAAATATTTTGCTCTCGTTAATTAATCTTGTTTGCATGTGTGTTTGTGTGTGTATATGTGTGTGTTGGTCAGCTGCCCATCCCAGACTTTAAGCCCTCGCTGAAAACTCAAATTCTAATTCGAAATTTTATATATTCGCAGGCCTCTCATCCGAGGAGAAGCTGCATGGTGTCAAATATATTACCGAATCGTTTGTCGGCTGCATTCGCAATGTGGTGCTCAGCTCCGGCAAGGCGGCATCCGATCTGCTACCAATCGCCCCACTGGTCGCTACCAAGCACGAGAACGTCAACGAAGGCTGCTCCGATATGTGCGACTCCTCGAATCATAATCTCTGCTTTGTCGGCTCCCGTTGCATCAACCACTATGCGGGCATCTCATGCGATTGCTTCGGCACTCAATACGAGGGCGAACACTGCGACATTTATAGTGAGTATGATGACATCTAGAATTATGTTAGTTGAGTGTGAGTAGTTGCAGAGTATTGGTAGAAGCAGGAGAGTGAGTAGAAAATAGAGTGGACGTAGAAGCATTAGTAGGAATATGAAGAAGCGAAGTTGGAATTGAAGTAGAAGAACAAGTGGGAGTATGGCTAGGCAGTTGGAGTATAAGAATGAGAGCAGTATAAGTATAAGTTAGAGTGAAACACGAGTATAAGTAAGACTATGGCCTAAGTATATGATGGGGACTATAGGTTTGAGTATAAGTTAGATGGGAAGTAGAAGCATAAATAGAAGTATGACCTACACGTAGAAGAGTAGGTATAACTGAGAGTGAAAGAGAATACATATATTACGCCTAGCAGTAGTAATATGATAATGGGCATATCTAAATAAGAGTAGCAATATAAGTAGTAAAGTATTAATGTGAGTTGCATAAGAGTTTTAGTATGATTACGCCTGGAGCTATATATATATGAGCTGAAATATTGTATATAAACAAAAGCCTGTGACACTTTAAGAAGTTACATGCTCTTATTTATTGTTGAGCACATTTATGACTTTAACATATATTTGCAATGCCATTTCTATGGATAATTTCTATGAGTAAGTAACATCTCAAGTTTGTTACTCATTCAATTAAATAGAATATCTGATCTATTTTAAATTCAGTCTGCCTCCAAAAAAAACTTTTGCCTATCAAGGAAAATTATTTATATATTAAAATAAGACTTGCTTCGATCATTAAGAAAGTTGTTCGTTGACTTTGAAGACATAATTAATTATTATAAATTACTAATTAAAATGAATTTGCAATTCGCCTTAAAGCTGACTAAGTTTATATTTCAATTACAAAGAACATTTTCTTAGAATTCGAGCATTTCAAAACTTTTCTTTTCTCTCAGTGAGTGTGAGTTGAAACTTGTGCTTGTTGCTGCCCGTCTCTGTCTCTCTCTCTCTCTCTCTCTCTGTCTTTCTCTTTCTCTCTGTGTCTCTGTCTCACTGGTCAGACAGTGTGGCAGCAATGGACATGAGGGGACTCAAAGCCAGCGCCATTTTGTTTTAATTATAAACTATGTTTGTTTGCTTGCGGTTAACAGTCTGTCCTCCCTGCGGGCAGGCGTCCGTCCGACGCGTCGCGTTCGTCTCGCCCGTGGCTGCAGTTTCTAAACACGCTAATGACCTGACCATAAATTATGCAAAATAGTGTTTGACTTTTTGACTGCCGGGCGAAATGTGCGCAAAATTAGTTTGTTGAGCTTCAAATATAACTAACTGGCCTTTGTCACACTTACCCACATACTCTACATATATTTCAACCACACCACC
Source organism: Drosophila antonietae (assembly GCA_030914385.1). NCBI lineage: Eukaryota > Metazoa > Arthropoda > Insecta > Diptera > Drosophilidae > Drosophila > Drosophila antonietae. The sequence continues at coordinate 3,894,604 of JAUESO010000612.1, read as the reverse complement.
TACTCACTACACTCACTACCAACCAAGCGCCCACTCCACCCACGCTGTCATTTGGCTGTTTTGGCAGGCATTTAGTTAATGACATAAAGCCAATTCCATGCCGGCATAATTCCAATTAAGTCACGCGAGCCCATTAAAAATGCCAAAGCCATTAAAAATTGAGCAGCACGTTTATGTTATTTTTTGTGTGGGCATTAGAGTATGCAGGATTAGGCATAGTCGAACATGAAAATACACTACATAGTCTATGCAGTAGTAGAAATTGTTCTATATCTTTTTGTAGACATTAGTCAAACTGAGTTTTGATTCTATTATCATTATTTGAAGTTTAATTACGTTTCTAGATATATCAGGAATATATCGCTATTCTTCTAATCGTAAGTCGTGTAGTATTTTATTTCAAAATGTAAGAACTCTTACCTAACCAATCGATGACTAAGCCTCTTACCTCTTCAATCTTCTATTTATTTTTAAACATGTTTAGTAAAAACATTTCACTTCTTCATATTAAAGGGTATTCAAATAATCAGCTTAGCCACAGTTTTGGCTTTTAGCTCAAATTTAAATGCAAATATGACACAACAACAAAAACAAGATCAACAATTGCTTAATATAAAAAACACAAGCAAGATCCAATAGACAACCAAATACTCTATTTACGCATTATTAAAAGCTGAGAGAAAAAACAGTTGGGAAAATTATAAGCAGCGCTGGAGTTGCCTTTGTAATCCATGTTTGCGATGCAAGAATTAATAATTAAAATTTCCAACCTAGCAAAAACCATTTCAAATTTTTTTATATTTTTATAAATATAATCAATAACAGTCTTCCTTTTCCCAATGAACTAATATGCCCATATAAAAGATATCAAATAGAGTATGGCATTATCTAGTCTGGATTTTGAAATGTAATTTATGCGTGACGTTTTGAATATGTAAAATCAACACTTAGTCCTCTCTCTCCCTATCTCACTTCAACTTTTGCTCCCAAATAAACCAATATCCTCATTTGCAATTTGGCTAACACTAGCTCGCAATTAAACTATTATAGATTAGGATTGTTGTAAATTATTTTTTTCGCTCTCGCTCTTCATCTCGCCAACCAATATACCCAACTTCAATTTACTTAATACAGCATACTCAAAAAAAAAACTAATGAAAGCGCGAAAACTCGAAATTGAGGCAATGGACAGCTGCAAATTGCACAATTTCTGGCAGGGCTAACGGCATGTGGCAGCCATTTTGGAAATACGCTCTCTAAATGGCGTCTGTCAAGGACAAATGGCGCCGTGACGTGCGAGTTTGTCGAGCATTTACAGTCGCTGCCACCGATCACAATTACAACCAGGCAATAAGAAAGAGAGAGAGAGAGAGAGAGTGAGAGAGTGGAAAAGAGTAAGAGCAAAAGAGAGTTGGCAAGTGCTAGCAAATTGCACAGATGTAGTCTACGAGACTCCGAGCTCAGCCCACAGAACGCTTGTCGTTAGTTGCATGTTGCAGTTGTCAACATTTCGGTTGTTCTTGCTACTGCTGCTGCTGCTGTTGCAACGGAAACAGTGTCGGAGCCATTAAAAATCGTTGTGAAGGGCACACAGCTGTGCCCGTAGGTAGAAACATGAACGTGCGACATAATCAAACGCAGAAGGTTCCTGTAATGCAATAACTAAAATGACAGCCCACTGTCTCTCTGTCTCCCTATCTGTCCCACTCACTCTCTGTCTGCACTGTACCAGCATTCCACTCTGAGGACCGCCCAGAGTCAACGAAATGTGAACAGCGTGAAAATCATTAGCCCAGTCATGAAAATTCTTTGAAGCAGACTGCCAGATTTTCGATTCTTTTTTATCTTCTTTTTTTTTTTTTTTTTGGTTTTGGTTTGTCCAGCTATATGCTACTGTATGAAATCAGAGCAGCTGCAGACTGTTTGGCGAGATACGGTGGTGCTGTCAAACGTGGTTTGCCCAACGCTCCATTCGGCTCAACTTTGGTTCAGCTGTCAGCTAGCTGACAGTCAACTCGGCAACAGACAAAAGCAGCTAAAACATTGGGGCTGTAAATGTTGCTTAAAGCCGGCAGCAAACTGATTTTCAATTAGCTAGAGTGTGTGCACTTGCCAGATACCCTATAAATGTAGGATGTAGAATGGTAATAATAAAAATAACATAATCATGATAATTCACATTGCAGATCTGACCAAAGGCAACAAGACTTTGTCAAGAATTTTTATCTATCAAGTATGGAAATACTCGAAATCCCAAACATCCTCCCTTACACACACTGTATTCCAGGGTATTAAGACTTGGTATTAAACCGACATAAGCGATTATAAAATTTAAAGTTTCAAGTACACTCACTTGACAAAGTCTTGCTATTTTGCCTTAAGCATTCAAATTACGAATGTCAGAAGCAAGAAGATTTAACATGAGCGACAAAGCCATATCTAAACATTGGTATCAACTATTCATGGAGATAGCATTCTCGTTATATTATTCTCTTTTTCAATTAAATCGTTTACATCGCATAGCTATCGCAAATTATAAGGATGAATACGTACAGCTTACGGCAGTTCACCTATTCGGAATTCGCTTTTAATGCGCCCACAAACGCGGCCAGTCGTATGCGAGCCAATCGCTTGGCCAGCGATCTGATGCGCCATGAACGTCAGGTCATTCAACATCTCTCCGAGCTGCGTTCACCCACCTATCGGGAGTTCAGAAAGCTGGTCCATGCGATTCACGGTCATAGCAGCACGGCCATTAAGACACGAAAAGTGAATGTCTATGAGAGCTTCTTAAGCCTGCATCGCAGGCGCATGGATCTGAATATATTGAAAAATGCAAAGTCTGAGGTAAACTCGAAATTGAAACTTAGTAATTCCACCAATTGGATGACATGCAAGAGCATGCACAAAGGACTGGCCGAGAAGCAACATATATTGAACAGCAATTTATCGCTGTTGTGTCGCATGAATGGAATTTATAGGTTACGAGGCCTTGTGGATAGTTTCACTCGTGAACCCCGTTTACCTCTACCAAATAACGTAAAGCTTAAGGAGAAGGCAGTTGAGCTAATAAAGGCAAACAGTCGCTTGGGCTGCCGGCTGCTGAGCGCGAAATCCAAAGTTGATTCATTCAATCCTTGGCGTCCGGCTGCGACCGTTACCGATTCTAACCCCACCGATACCATTGCCATTGTGCGCAAGTATAGCTCCTACATGCCATTGCCACTGCCATTGGCCAAGATGCCCAAACACTGGCCCAAGGAGCTACTGCGTCCGATTATCTATTTTGAATTGGCGGTGCGTCCAAACCAGCCCTTGGGTCGCATCTGCATTCAGCTATACACCGAGGTCAGTCCGGAAGTTGTGCTGGAATTTGTGCGCCTGGCCACCGAGAACGATGTTCAGGCGCACAAATTCACGCGCATCTTTCCTGACCTCTGGCTGGAGGGTCAACTGATGCCGCCATCGAAAGATGCGCTCAAAAACCATCATGCTCATCCATCGCCGCTGAATGCACGACGTACGAAGGGATTGCTCTCCTATTCGTGGGATCACCGACAGCGTTTTCCCAACGGATTGCTAGTCTATACGATTAGCTTTAAGACGCTGGCGGTGAAGCCACTGAAACGGGTTTGCTTTGGTGTCGTTCTGAAGGGTTTGCGTCTGCTGGAGATCTGCAGAGACTTTGGTACGCCGCGTGGCAAACCCACGAAGAGCATCGAGATAGTTGAATGTGGATTGCTCTAGGCGGACTCTGGAGCAAAGTGTTTTCATTTTATAGCATGCTATTCTACGAACAAATTCTGCTTCAAAACACATAAAAATTATAAAGTATATGCCTCCTGCATTGCGTTATCGACTGGGCGTGGCCGGCCGCCTCTCACGTGTGTGTGAGCGCGAAAATGTGTCAGAGATAAGCTAGCCAGGCATTTTACTGTCACTGCGGCGCAAAAGCAGCCGCAACAAAAAAAAAAATACATACATATATATATAACAGCTCGCTACACGATTTGCACTTTCGCACGGGTGTAGGCGGACATAAATGCCTGGAGGCCAGCACAGTCATGGTCCAAACAATATAATCTATTTCCGTCCCGGCACTCGACGTTTTTGTTTCTGTTTTCCTACTTTTTTTTTGTGCGCCATGCAGATAATGCAGCAAGGACAATGCCACACCGAAAACACCGAAACTGACTACGACAAAAAAAATTGCAACAGAAAAGTTGTTTAAATTTGCTTGGGCTTTTTGCGGTAAGCTGCGAACCCGGCAAATGGCAGGCAACTGCAAATATGCCAACAGCCGTATTAAGTGAGAAAGTGCAAAAGTTTAAAAAGGTTTTGTGTGCAAAACAATTTACCTATATCTGAGAATGACCAACGATTGAGCTTATATAGGAGAAGCCAGGAAAGAAGATTTAGACTAGAATGCAGAAGAGGATTGATAGGAAAACAAAACTAACAACATAAAAATATCAAGTAGATTGCAAGTTGTGATGTTATAGAGAATTTGTATTAAACTGAGAACTCTCGGATATCCCTTATCATCTCATTTATCTGGAGTATGCTGCTTAGTAAGCCATGGGAATGTGATTCTTATAGTCTGGCTTTTGGCGCCCACTCTATACCACTCTCTCAATCAAACTATCTCCCTCTCTCTATACCTTTATTATCTACTTCGCCCTCTGTTACTCTCTTTCTCTGCCTCTCCCTCTCTTCGTCTCCTACCACTCTCTCTCTCTTTCTTTACAAACTATGGCCCTTCTTAACACTCTTTCTCACCATCTGCCTCGTTACAGCTGCCACAATTATAACTCTACGTGGTGCCAGCTATGTCGCCTATCGCATCTATGACTGGAAAGACCGTGTGCATTCCAATACCATACGAATCAGCATGATATTTCGCACCAATTTCGATGACTCAGCTCTGTTCTATGCGAGCGGAGAATCGTTAAAGCATCAGTATATAGCAGCTGCTATTAAGAATCAATCGATACATGTGGAAATGGATTTCGGTGACAATATCATGTCCACAATTCTAACCGATGACCTAACACGTGGCTATTGGCACAATCTAACCATACTCCATGAACAGCGCACTGTGCGCATCATACTGGATCATCAGCAAAAGATATTGGAGTTGCCGGCAACAGCCAGTGGCAATCTATTATTCGATCCGGAAATCTATTTTGGCGGCGGTCCCGAACTGAACAAAAAGAAGGGCCTCATCTCGCACAACAATTTCGTGGGCAGCCTAAAATATGTCTACTACAATGACATTTCCATACTCTACGAACTGCAGCGCGGCAATCCCAAGGTTCACTATCACGGTGAGTAAGGGCTAAAGGACAAGGGAAGAAGCTATGCATGGAATTTAATATTGTGTATCAAATGAAAACTTTTGAGCTTTGATTGTGATATGCTGATGAATACTCTTTCAAAATGATGACGAGATGATGAGATGTGATTCATTTGAGTTTGAGTATAAAATTCATTGAAATATAGTAAATGATTGCTTCAATATTCTATTCTATTCTCTTTGTTTCTATCTAAACTATATTATTAGTGTATTACAATAGCACATATAACTCGCAGCTTCTTAGTTCTTTCTTCCATTTGAATCTTGAGCATTTCAGAGTTAACATTTCGTTCGTTACAGGTGTCCTGGAGGCTGAATTCTTTGAGAACGAAGTGAATGTCATACCTATCACCTATCCCTTTGCGACATCACACATTTGGTGGCCCATAAATCATGCTCAAGAATTTAATATTAAATTCGATTTCCGCAGCAGCCGCCCAGGCGCTGTGTTGGCCTACAGTGACGTCACGACCAGTGCCGGAAATGGCTTCTGGGAGGTAAGTGTGCGTTGAAGCATTCAAGCATATATATTCCAGCCAGCTTATGAAATGCACACACACAAACACTCACTCTCTATCTCGCTCTCTCTCTCTCTGTGTGTGTGTGTGGCTGGACGTTGACGTCGACGTCGACAGTTATGTGCAGCGTGTGCTTAAGACGACTTAGTAAACCTTGTTTTGGGGCCAAGCGGAATGCAAATCAAATGTACATACAACGTGTTTGAGTGTATGTGTGTGGGTGTGTGTGTACAGTGTTTGTGTGTGAATGGAATTGTGTGTGTGTGTGCGAGCATGTGAGCAGCCTAAGCATGCGAAATTGCAGCAGCAACATTCCCCAAAACAGTTTCTCCTCAAGAGAAAAGCAGCGAATGTAAAATGTATAAAAAAGCGTGAGATGCGATTCGTTGTGGGAATTGATGTGGGAAGCAATATGGATGGCATTTATATACTTGCATATATCAAAGTCTGCTGCTTCTCACAATTTAACAGCTCTCGTCCCTTTAGCTCTCTCTAACTCTGACATATCTTAAGTGTTTTCTTTTCCTTTCTGTTGCACTCTATATCAATCACTCTTAAATATTCTCTCAATTATTTTATGTACTTGCGTTTCTCTCTAATTATGATTTTGATCTTACGCTTTGTAACCTTCACCATCTCGTTCCATGTCTTGTTCGAAATGCTTTATAAAAGATATACAGCTTCCTTCACAGCTTTCTCTGTTAATCCTAGACTTTTGTATGCTTTCTCTTCTCTTTCTGTCTCTCTCTTCGTCTCTAACACATTCTGCCTCTCCATCTTTAACTATTTGTCTTTATCTGTCTTCATCTACTTATATCTCTCTCCTGCTTGTACCTAATATAAATATCATTTGTTTCTCTCTCTCTCTCTTTTTCTCTCCCTTGCTCTCTCTCTCTATCTCTCTCTTTCAACTATTTTTTATATGCATAGACATCCGTCTCACTTCACTGCCACAATTGCCTGTCTCTCATAGTCTTCATTCATTCTCGAATTGATTTATGACTTTTGGTGCAAAACAATTTGAAAACGTATACGATGCATATTTATTATGATTGCGCAATCGAAATTGCGCAAAAGCCCACAAATCCGTTGCATAGAAAAGTGTCTCAATTGCTGACCAGAGCAAACGCCCTCAACAGCTTAATGCCCATCACTTCAAGAGCCCAAAAGCCACTTGCTGCACAATACATACAGACGTCTGATTATGCAACGAATGTGTGTGAGGGTATGTGTATGTGTGTGTCTGTGTGTGTGTGTGTATATGTGTTTGTATAAATGTCACTGGCATTTATCTATATTTAAACAAACAAACGTCCTGGCCTCGAACGTTTATTTGGTTACTTGACATTTTGGAAATTCACTAAGGGAATAAGCATATAAACAAAAACAAACACACATACACTCACACTCAAACAATACAGATGCACAAGCGTGTGTGTGTGCAACTGCAATATTTATTTGCATTTTATTGTTGACTTTCTTGCTTTTGATTGCAAAAGACCTCCCGAAAATAAACTCAAATGTCAATAGAAATGCCTTGAGATAGGCAGGGGGGGTGGAAGCTCTTGTTGGGTTCTTTCACAACAAATTGCTCGACCGACTCGTAAAATGTTGTAATAGCAAATGAATATTTAAGTTTTGTGGAAAAGCCATATAATTTCCCATTTGGCTTTTTGGCTTATTGAAATTGCCCGAACGATTTATGTTCGGTCGCCAAATTAATACGAAATTGATTGCACATATGCACAAAACGAAATTCTAATAATAATAATAATATCGCTCTCTTACTGACAATGGCCAAGAGATTTTCCACACAATTTATATGCAAACAACAATTGCCAGTTTGTTTATACATTTATAAATGTAAGTGTTTGTGCATTCATATTTGAGGAGCACATCAGTTTAGCTGACAATTTATTTATTTATTAACTGTTTGTCGCTACGGCCACAAAATTACCACCTGCTCGCGATTTTCTAGCCAAACTCATAAATTCAAATGCCAACCATCGCCGCGCCCCCCATGACAAAATAGGCAACAGAAAGTGTCAACTCGCTGAATTGACAGGCTATGCGAGCAGGATAACAAACAAAAAATAAATAAATAAAAATAAACTAGTTTAATATATATACGTCCGCACAGATCGCAAAATCGCGAATCGCGAATCACTAATCGAAAATCGAATTTATTGACAGTGGCACAAATGGTCGAAATAGTCGCAATGGCAACAGCAACAAAAAACCATTTGAAATATTGTCAGTAAATGGAGGAGAGTGTTTGTGTGTGTGTGCGTTGGTGATGGTGTTTACTTTAAAATATAACATGCTGCCAAAAGTCTAATGAAATATGCAATAAAATTTTAGTATTTGGCAGTTTGCATAACGACAGACGCGCAGCGCCAAAGCGCCAAAGCGCCAAGCGCAAAAGCGCAATTCTCAATGAGCAAAACGCGCGCAAATAAAAACAAATAAATATGGCATAAGTACCATGCCACACCCACCCACACCCACATACACGCACATGCTGTCTCTATGCATCTTTAATATGAAGAAAAACCCGGAATAAAAATATAATACAACTGTTTATGGGATATGTGAAAGCTGTTCAGAATATGCAATGGCTATGTAAGCAAAACAAATAAACGTTATAGGGTTAGAGCTACCCCAAGAACAATTTCCCTGGGTCTTGACTTCAAATCAGAGCTTGCAAATATCTGTCGAGCGTTTTTCAATGCCGTTCACTCAATCGATTGCGTCGTCAACGAGTTCGTTCGCGATCGAACAAATCTCTTCTACTCAGATCAAGCGTATGGTTGAGTTTTAGTAGAGCAAAAAGTCTTTTATGTATGTGTATGCGAGGGTTATGTTTGCTGAGCACAGAGTAGCATGTGAAGAACATTTGCAATGACGTTTTCAATTATTAGCTCTCATACTGAGCTTCGTTATGCGAGTGTCAATCGTATCGCTCCCCAAACGATGTTCGGGAAGAGAGCAACACACGAAAAGCGCAATGCAAAGCGCTCAGCCGAAAGCAAACACGAAAACAACCGAAGACTTTTGCTCAGCGCAAGTGAGAGTGTGAGCATAGTTGGTTTCGGTTGATAGCCGCTTATGAATAAAGAAAGAAATCTAATTCAATATATAGCTTCAGTATATTCTAGCTTTAAATATATATGTTAAAGGATCAAAATGACGTTAGTAATATATATTTATTAAGATATACATATCTATATACTGCCGAAAGCAAGAAGATGAAGGAATAATAATAAAAACATCTAAATAAATTTCTTACACTACATAGTTCAAGGTCAATATAAACTTACAGACAGGACAAAATTATGCTCGAAAATGATTAATAGAATTCTGAGTTATGCAATTTCATGGCCTACATAATTCATAACAATTTTATATAATTCCAACTAACAACACTTTACAGTTACACAAATACCAATTAAGCCATTGCAATGCATATTAAAAATAATGATGTTACCAGCATGGCAGACTTTAAAGCATTAGGCTAAATGCGTAATGCCACACGGCTTAAATTAAAACAATGCGATCATAAATTTAACAAAATTATATAGCTGCACATAAACAGCAAAGAGAGATGGAAAGAGAGAGAGAGAGAGAGAAGGAGTGAGAGCGCGGCAGCCAGCATCATAGTAATTCTAATAGGAATTGGGCGTGTCATAAATGCTGCCCCACCTCTCGCATCACTCTACGAGCAAACATACGATTTTGTTGTTGGCTAACAATTTAACAGGCCCGCATTTTGGTTTTCAAGCCGCATTTTGATGCATTCAGTGCAAATCCGCAGCTCGACTACGTGGCGTATGCGTTATATGATTTAAGCGATGCTAATGCACAAAGGCATGGCAAAATTGATATATGTGCGTGAGTGAACGTCATAGAGAGCGAGAGAGAGAGAGAGAGAGAGAGAGCATGTGTGTGTGTGTGTAAACTACACACTGTGGATTTTGTGGGCATTTGGCAATTTTGATTTATTTTTCAGTTTGAACTTCTAATGCTAACAGAGTTTTGTATTTTTCTCGTGTGTCTATCTACCTACCTATGTGTGTATGCGTGTGTGCGTATTTTACATGTGCTGCGATGACAAAACTAATATTTGGTAACACGCTAATGCTGGGGGCCTTCACCTGCGTGCAACGTGCAACATTTGGCGATGACAACTGTGGCCCTAACTGTCGATAAAACGTGCGCCGGAAATGTAAAACTAACGGAAATTACAAAATGGCTGTCGCTGGCCAACCAATACACGCACACACACACACACACATCATACACCCGCATAGATACGGTTAAGCTCAGACAAGCTGAGCTTCGATCTGGTGCCCGATGTCAATAACAATGTTACACACTCGACAACGATTAAAATCAATCGTGCCACATCCTGGCATAGCGTCGAACTGGACTATAAACACGGCGAGATACGCTTTACGGTAGACTATCGCCACACGCTCAGCCAAATGTTCGGGCTAACCTTCAACATTGGCGACAAACTCATCATTGGCAGCAGCCTCAAGTCGGCGGCAATGGGTTTGGTGGGCTGCATTCGTGATATCGAGATCAATGGGCATTTGATTGAGCCACGGCATGTGGTCAAAACGGAGCGCGTTGTTGGCGAAGTGGCGCTCGATAATTGCAATTATATAGATCCATGCAAACGACCCAATACCTGTGAGCATGGTGGCAAGTGTTTCGTCAAGGATGATCGTGTCACCTGCGACTGCAAGCATACGGGCTACATTGGCAAGAATTGTCACTTTACCAAATATCGCAAGACTTGCGAAGAGTTAGCCCTGTTGGGCTTCACAAAATCCGATGTCTATCTAATTGATATCGATGGCAATGGCGTCTTTCCGCCCGCCCACGTTAAGTGCGACTTTCAGAGCCTGGAGAATGCAACGAAAACAATTGTGGAACATAATTTACCCAGTCAAGTGGATGTGAGGTCAGCGCGTGAAACAGATTTCAGTTTCAACATACGCTACAGAGAGTTCTCGCCGCATATGCTGCAGGAGCTAATATCACATTCACTTTACTGTACACAGTACATCAAATACGATTGCTATCGCGCTCAACTGGAGCTGCACTCGGCCACTTGGTTCACATCGTCGGCCAAGAATCTCACTGTCGACTTTCTCGGCAATGTCAAGAGGTAAGCGATAACCCACCTCCCAAAAATCCATCAGCCCCCACCCAGCTCAACTCTGAATGTCATTGCGTGGCATTTTGTGATTTACGTGCGTGTGCCGCGTGCCACCAATTTGTGATGCACAGTGGGGCAATTATGTAGAAAAAATGGCGTGGAAAAGTTAAGCATAATTATGCGCAAAGAGTTTTGTCCACATAATTCCCTTTGTTTCTATAGTAATATACAAAATACAGTGGAGCATAAATGAAAATTAATTTATAAAAAAAAATTCATAATATACCAGGGCTTAGAAAGTTGAAGTATTTACATCCAAGTAATTAAACTTGAATACATATATTTTAAAAAAATTATTTTGTTCATAAATTCTTTGATTTAGCCACTGTGCTCAGCTTGGCATTCGTCCAGTTCTATGCACAAATTGTTGCTGCTATGCGCCTACTTCGGCGTATATATAGTGCTGCCCCTCTGCCTGGTGCACCGCATGCCACACAATTAATGTTGCAGTCTATTTGCTTAACTTGTTGGTCTGCCACTGTGCATTGTGTGGCCCGTTCTGCTCCAGTGGATAGCTCGCTTGCTCGCCCGTTCGCTCGCTTCGTGTGTACGTGCCGTAATACAACAGTATAAATCCTTCATTTCAAACTGCTGGCAGCTCAGCAGTTGGGCAGTCGAGCAGTCGAGCTGTTGGGCAGCTGGTTATAGTTGGTTGATAGTTAGGCATATATACATATAAGACCTTTGCCCTCTTGAGTCGTCGTCCCTTTCATTTCAAATGTAAACGAAACTTAAATTAATTGCTCGAACATGTATAATATAAGCGTCTAGGCCTACACTTAATGCTAACTGACATATTTATTCACACGGGATGGCAGTCCACAAACACCCACACACACACTCACCTTCATAATGCTTCGATTTGCGTACATTTGTGTCAGCTGCAACAACAACTGCAACTGCAACTGCGACAGCGACAGCAGCAGCAAGCAGAGTTCAACTCTCAAGCTATGTCTACAATTGTCATCTTTATGCCATAGGCTCGTGCATCAATTGCACATGTGTGTGTTTGTGTGTGTGTGTGTTGTATGTCAGTTGCGTAATTTGTCATGCTGTTCGGCCTGCTGTTGGCCAGCATCGAGTGACCGCCTGCTGTTGGCTTAGCTCTTCAAATTTGATTTTTCATATGTGTGTATGCACTAAACTCTTGCCTACTTCTTAGCGCTGGACACTTATTGTGCTCAGCCCATGGCACGCCTCTTTCACTGCGTAAAATCCCTTGACTAAGTTATATGTGTGGAGCATTTGTTTCTATTCATTGGAGCATAACATTTTATGACGCTGAAAACCCATGCGAATGCTGCACGAGTTAGAGACAAAAGTCTTAATAGTCGAATTCTATGTACCCTATATAGACATATGACAAATTAACGATAATATATATAATATAGAAAATATTTTTTGGCAAATTAACAGTCTGACATGGTTATAAATCATTTCCATTATAATTAGCATTATCATTCACATCAGACAGCAGCATTAACAATATTATTAATAGTCTCATTAGTTTCAGCATTAGACTGAGTCTAAGTACTGGTATTTGAATAGACATTAGCATTATTGTTAGATATATCAGTTATCATATTTGTTGATCCAATTTCAAGATTTTTTCTTATATTTTCGAATTTCATTCTTTGATTAATCAACGTCATAATCGTTATTATTTCATACTTTCATTATTAATATCAATTTCTGTATATATAGATTTTATTTTCGTTTTTTTTATGAATTTACTAAATTTATTAAAAAAAGGAAACCCCTCTTCAAATATCTTATAAGCACCATCTGAACAATCTAGCCATTATGCCCAACGCATTGGGAATTGTATATTAAAGAGGCACAAAAATGTTTATGGCAAATACAAACGCAAAAACATATGAAGCAAAATACAAAATTGCAAAAGTGCAAAACAAGAGCCAAACATAAACACACACACGCACACACACAAAAGAGTTTACATGTGTGTGTGTGTATTGGTTTGTGTGTGTGTGTGTGGGCATAAAAGGCTGAATTGTATTTATGTCGGTCAAATATGTTTCCGGCTCAGCGCTAATAAGGTTTATGACTGCGTCTCACTCATGTGCCCTAACTGTGTATTAGTGTCTCCCTGTATCTGTGCCTGTGTGTGTGTGTGTGTGTATGCACTGCCGCCATATTGTCGAACAACTCTTTTTCAACTTTTGGGTAATTTTTCTTATGGCTGCCTTTTTAAAATGAATGACTTTGTGCACAAATTTAGTCTTTACGCCTAATTTCTTTGCGCCGCTGCCAAAGCTCAAACAGATGAAAGATAGCCGGAGCAGTGAAGGGCAGAGAGCAGGTGGCGGTGCCAGGTTGGCTATCCTTTAGGACTTTGACAATACATCATGCACAGCGCAAGAAGGCAACAGCTGTTGCCAGCAATTTTAACTCGACTTTCCCCCCCTTTTACTTTTGTTTTTGTTTCGTTTCGGTCTGCGTCACTAATTTCCGCTTTCACTAAATCAATTCTGGAGCCTCCTAAACAGCACTCGATGCTATGCTGGTTCTTTTTTTGCAGAATCCTTATTTCTTTTTTTGTTTTTTGTTCGCTCATGCCCTGTGCAACTGCTTTGAACGAATGGCTTTCTGCTTGGCTACAGTCAGAAATATCAAAATGCGTTTTAGCACAATTCCAAACCAACCAAATTGTGAGTGTGTTAGCGGGTGTGAGTGAGTGAATGAATGAGAGAGAGTGTGTGTGTGTCTGAGAGTGTGTGTCTGTTAACGCTATCCTGTTAGAGGCCGAACATATAGGAATAGCACTAAAGTGCTCGACTAGCAATTATCCTTTACATAAATTCTTTCAGCACATCGATTATTTAGTATTTGAAAAGCTATAAGCATGCAAATGAGTATATCTCCTAATTCAAAGATTTTCCTCTCAATTTCCAACTTCTTCACTCTTTTCGCCTAGCATATCTCAAAGTTTCTCAAACTCACTTTTCTAGCACTTTTTCACTAAGCCACACTACCTTACTTCCACAATTTCAATAGGTATAGCATATGTGTGTGGGAAAAAAAAGGAGTTCGCTTTCAGTCTTTCTTTCTTTCTTATTTGTTTTTCCTTTCGGTTTGACGTGTGCGTTTGTGGCCAGGCAGCCCATTGGGCCATCTATCATTGGATCGTAGTTTGGTCTTTACTCATTCAAAATTTGACAGCATCGTTTGTTTGTTTGTTTGTTACCAGGCACAGACCAGCTTACAGTAGATCTAAAACGGAAACGGCCATGGCACACATGAAAACATATATATAGTTTATTTCTTTACCAGTTTAAGTCTGTGCAGTCCTACGACAAATTTAATACTCAACAGCGATTTAAGTAATTAGCATATCGCAAATGCAGTCTAGCATGCGGTATGCTCGCTTTAAGTGTATGTAGAGCAGGGCAAACAGAAGAGAAAAAAAAACTAACCCTGACCAAGTGGCCAGACTCTCGAATCCTATTCAAAGTGGACTCGTCAAATTGCCGTCAGTCCTGTCGACAATGCATGCAAATGTATGCTAGGCTACCATTTTTTTTTTCAATTTTTTTTGGTAATATATTTGCCCAATTTTTGTTCTTTTTTTGGGAACTTGCCTAAACCGTTACGCGGCTATGCTCGCAGAGGCGCTTGCCCGTGCTCCGTCAACAAGACGTGCGTGGACCCGAATCAATCATGCAACTGCGATGTGAAGGAGAACAAATGGAATTCGGATGAAGGCTACTACCAGGAACCGCACAGTTTGGGCATTACCAACATGTATTTCCTGCAGCAGAAGGACCTCGACGATGAGGCTCAGGGCCGCATCACGCTGGGACCACTCGAATGCGTAGAGACAAGTGAGTTGCAGGCAACAGCCAGATAATGCCCACGCATTCACTATATATCTCCCCCCTCTCTCTCTCTCTCTCTCTCTATTTATCTCTTCTACACAGATACCCAAAAGTATGTGGTCACCTTTACCACATCACAGTCGTATATTGAGGTGCCTGGATGGCGCAAGGGCGATATTGCCTTCTCATTCCGTACCACCGGCGAGAAGGCCATTCTACTGTTCCAGCCACCTATTCGTGCACATTATCCCTCGTTCATGGTGGCCCTGACGGGCGACTACCAGTTAACGTTCAATTTTACACTAAGCACGGGCACTACACGAGAGCTGGTGATTAACTCGCATCGCCGGTAAGTCTAACACAGAGATCTGTTCCATGTAAGACTAGAAAACTGATTGAAGGACCAATTGACTGACTGCCAAAATGATTGATTGATAGACCATCAATGATAAGTTGCCAGAGCTAGGCAGATTCGGTCTGTCTTTAAATGCCAAATAAAATCAGTTAAATATCTTTCTTAAGACTCTTTATAAAATAAACTAATTAAGCTAAAACTCTTCCCCTTCATCTTTTTCTATACTTTCTTTAGTCATACTCAATGATATATATATTTGGATTGCTTTCAGGTTAAATGGCGGCGAATGGCATAAAATATGGATAGACTATAATCAATATCATGTGCGCTTCATGATAAACACCGATTACCAGATGCTCGACCTGCTGCCCGAAGAGGAATTTGGACCGTTTGAGGGCAGCATGTACATTGGCGGCGCCACATTGTGAGTAGAGCCTTTGATATAGTGTGCTGCTGGACTTTAAATGTAATCAGCTCTGGAATGGGCGAGCCACTCGCATTCCCAATCGTTTTTATGGCTGCTTGCAACGCAGCAGGAGCAGCAGCAGCAGCTGTAATAATAACCGCAGTGTAAAAACTCGCGAATGCGCTCAAATGGTCACCATTTGCTTCACATTGGCCAGTGGCCATTGCGGTTTGTGCAATTTATTGCAGCAATTACGTTTTAATTATAAACGCGCGACTAAATGGGCAAAGCCCGACAGCTCAGTCGAGTCATCAAAGATACTCAAAGGCAGCAACAGTCTAGCCCAAGGGGCAACTAGCTGTCGTTTTCTCTCTCTCTCTCTCACACTCGCTCTCTCTTTCTATATATATTTTGTTCTTTGCTGATGAGCTTGAGCCGCAACCGCAAGTGCGGGCGTGCTCGCCTTCTCTGCCACCTAGTTGCCTCTACTTGCCTCCCCTTTTGCTGCTCCGCCTTCCTTCCGCTTTTCTCTCGCCCGCGTTGCTCTCAGCTTCCGCTGCAATGCTATTCAGCCCGGGCGCCCTTGTTTTTTTTTACCCTTTTCCCTTCCTTTTCCCTCTAAAGTGCCGACCTTTTGTGATGGTAAGCCCCCGCCGCACGAAGCTTAACCCCCCCCTTCACTCACAGTCACATTACAGACTCTTTGGGAGCTTTTCACACGGGACACCACTCCGTCTGAGCCTGACACCTGACGCCAGGATCTGTGTGCGGAACCAAAAAGGACTGTAACGAGTGATATTAGTTGACGTGAGCCGAATAGACTGGGGACTATAAGTGGGTGTGTTCTGTAGGAGCGCAGTGTGACCTTTGCATGAGCGGCTTAAGGGAGACGGTCGCGACGAGCTGTGACCGACTCCCGGCTTCGCTCTGCCACCGTAGTCAGTTACCGGGTAGCTTGTGACAATATGTATATGTGATCGCGATTTATGTTGGCGGACCGAGCTTAGTTGAATGCCGAAGTGGATCGGTGTGCATTCGTTGTTGGAACCACAGTGACAGGAACAACGTGCCTGAAACTCAGTGACAGATACCAGAACTCGGATGAAATTATCCCACAAACGGGTACAGATGTATGGGATTCACATATTGAGTAAACTGTCTATATGACGTGTAGATAACATTTGTGTGGCAGCTCGAGAACACGATTGGTGGACGACAACACCTATTGGTTTGTTGAGGTATAGAATCATTCTGTGCAAATATCAGGACAGTACGACCGGCCGGCTAGGGGGGCATGAGAGGAGAGGACACGTGCAAGAAAGGGCGCACGGAGCCAGTAGAGAGGGGGCGGCTAAAGTCCGTGTGGTCGCTGGCAGATTTAATAGTTCTTGAGTCACGCCGCCTAAATTTGAGGGTGAGTTAGGACCGTTTTTGTGCACTACCTTGTGTCGTCTTTCACGAGCACCTGGGACGCTGACGCCAGTTGATATAAGACGTGTGAGAGGAGATTATCACCTCTTAACAGGCTAGAGGTGGACGATGTAAGGCAAGCTGTTCACGGACCTATATACGACCTTGCTCTTTTCTCTAGTAGTGAGCAGCCACCCATTTTAACGAGTTCTATTCACTTTAACACCCAACAAACCCTAAATCTTTCCCATTTTCTATAGACAGTGTGTAGACACCCGGATTCTCTATCGTCGGTGTACACCAACAGTGGTTCAGTATCCGACTACGACCCCCGCTCCGTATGCCGTTTTTTATTCATTTTTTAGAAGGAGATTTTGGTCTGGAACACTTAACAAGCAAAGAGCGAGTGTGTGAGTGTGTGTGTGTGTGTGGCTGTTTAATTATTAAAAATGTGCAAAAATCAAATTTTAAAAAATAAAAAAGGCAAGAAGGAAATGAGATATAAAATGTGTACACATTTACACTTAACCTCAAACCCACGAGAGCTACCGACCCGGGAACCATTCATAAAATTTCGATGAGCGGTAAACACGCAGAGTAATTAACGGTAAAGTGCTGCGCTTTATATATAGACCCCCAATACAAGCAAGCCCAGTAACCCAATCAGAGCGCCATGCCGCACCGAGCCGAACTGCTTTCAGTTGGCCAATTATGGAGTTCAATTTATATATCCAAAAGTAAAAAAAAAGAGAAATACAGAGAAAAACACACGAGAATTACAAGCCTGACTACATCGAATACAATAAAAACGAAACTGAAAAGAAAGTAGCTTAAGAGACACGAAACATGAAATACTCTATATGCTGTTGCTATACATAATATAAATTTTGTGGTAGTTCTCATTAGAAGTTAAGATTTTGAACAGTTTATATATGTATATTCAGCAAACACTTTAAACTATGTATAGCCATTTTCCAATGCTTTATACATTTTACATTCAAAAAGTAAACAACTCAATTAATGAGTATTTGAACTTCTATAATAAAATACAATTTTAAAAAAATCTCTATAAATATTTCAAGCCAAATCAATTAGAGACCAAACCCAGCCATAGGGTAAATGACATGCAAATAGCTATAGATAAATTCTGAGAATTGAGCAAACCCATGTAGAAGTACTTGTCAACACATCACTTACAGGGTATACAAATATTGATGTACTTGAGTCGCATAAGGCCAGCGACAAGGTTGTTGCCGCTGCTGCTGCTGCTGCTGCTGTGAGCGGTCTGCAGGGTAAGCCATTAAGCGGAATCAGTGCGAGCTCATAAATAAATGAGTTAATCAACATATTGATGCAGACAGGACGAGACTTTACCTTAATGCAGCGGGACACATTAAAGTTGTGAGAGTGGGAGAGCAGGAGAGCAGGAGAGAGATATATATAAAGAGAGTGAGAGTAAACTGATGGGTTTTCAATTAATCCCTTGTGAGACAGACTCCGCTCACTATGATGTACAGCAATTTATTGGAAAACTGCTTTATTGATCTTATTACAGCGATGCCTTTCAAACTAATTAATTGAGTTGAGGTCTGAAGTGCTTGAAGATTAAGAATATTACATTACATATATATTTTATACACAATTTTAGCTTGATAGCATATAATGCAACATAATCTGATTTTAAATATGGATTTCAAATGTTATTAATTCCAGCTGACAACATACAGCCAATAGAAATACAAGTGAAAAAATTATATATATTTAATTCAAATTGTCAATAATATTATCCCTTAGATAATCTGAGATCTCCTTCAGATTAGCTTCGTTTTTATATCTACAAAGAATGTCACATTCCATACAACCTCACCAGAGTATGCGAATATAAACTTATAGAGTCCTTCTGCTAATATATCCGGAAAATTTCCGTTGTCTGCATGACACATATCAAATATATACAAATTCCTCGGCCAGGGTAGCAATATATTACCCTTAAAGTGAGGCAGATTCGTACAATTTATACCATCGGCCATTGCGATATCATCGTAATAGCTTTTCATATATATAAATTCTTGCTTCGGTATGAGAAAAGGCAATCTCCTGAAGTCTCTTGTACTGCCGGTAGGACTCTGAAATATAATCAACTCAAACTGACTTACAGCATTAGAATAGCAATATTTCATATTCAAATTTCATTTCATATATATTCTACCATAGTTGTTTCGACAACATCGTATTGCCAATCCACGGTACCCGAGATGCCGATCTGATGTCGACCCACTCGTTCGACACGAAGAGCCGGCTTTATTTTTGTCTCATCCTCACTATATCCTTTTACATCTAGGAATTCATAGGTCCAAAGACGCTTTGTGAATATTCTCAGTCAGTAGTGCATTTATTATTTATGCTCTTCACTTACATACCTTGCGCTGACAGCTTCCAAGGATAGCCAATAGCAGCAGCAGACAATTATATCCCACACACTTGCCGTATACCATTTTCAGTATATCAAATAAATAAATTTTATGCTCTTTGGGTGCGGTTTTATATACTCGTGCTGATCAGCTTATCTCAACTCTAATAATAACTTTCCATAATAAGGCTTTCACACGCCAATATGTTCCTATTTGAACAACATCCAAAAATAGTTTTATTACAGGTTTTCCAATTCGAAATGACAGCTGAGACTAAAATTGATTTAAGTGCATGGACATATTCAACAAATGATTCAGTTTGACTAATTAGACTCTTATTATAACAGGCGCGACTACATTTACTTCAATCTAAATCTATATATCATTCAATTCGTTTGGCAAGGTGAAAAGAGTATATTGGGTTTCGTGAGCATTGTCCGGCTCACTCTTTATTCCTCTCTACATAGAGATTTGAGACTATTTTTATGATTAATATCAAATATCCGCAAAGCTTTGAAATGAGCTATGATCCCCATCATATCAGTTGCGTTTTAAGAATTACAAAAAACGTCACGTTCCATACAACCTCGCCAGAAAATTCCATAACAGACTTATAGAGGCCTTCCGCTAATATTTCCGGTGCATTTCCATAATCGCCTCTACACATATCAAATGTGTACAAGTTCCTCGGCCAGGGTAACAATAAATCACCCTCAAAATGGGGCAGATTCGTACAGTTGATCAAATTGTTCAGTGCGTTATCATCGTAAGCGCTTTTCATATTTATAAATACTTGCTTCGGTAAGGCCAAGGGCAATTTCCTTAAGTCTCTGATACTGCCGCTAGGACTCTGAAATATAATAAACTCTAACTGACTTACATCATTAGAATTGTAATATATAAAATTCCAATTTCATTTCATTTATATCCCACCATAGTTGTTTCGTCAATATCGTATTGCAAGTCCAGGGTGCCCGAGATGCCAATTTGATGTCGACCCACTCGTTCGACACGAAGATCCGGCTTTACTTTTGTCTCATCCTCACTATATCCTTTTACATCTAGGAATTCATAGGTCCAACGACGCTATGCGTATATTCTCAGTCAGTTATGCATTTGTGATTTATGTTCTTCACTTACATACCTTGCACTCACAGCTGCCAACGATAGCGAATAGCAGCAGCAAATAATTATTTCCCACACAGTTGTTGAATATCATTTTTAGCATTTCAAATATATAAATGTTTTGCGCATAACCACCACTTATATAGCACTTGTGCTGATCAGCTTATCTAAACTCTAATAATACCTTTTCATAATAATGCTTCCACACGCCAACAGCCACGTGTGTTATATCACAGGCAGGTTATATCACAGGTTTTCCAATTGGAAATGGGAAATCACACTAAAATTACTTATTAAACGTGTTAGATCCAATAATGTATATATTCTTACATAACAAATTATCAACAGATCATGGTACAAGCACGAAGCAAAATATTTATAGTCTGAAAAGAGTTTTATATTGAATAATAGGACAAAAAAATTGTTCTATGACTGATACACTCATATCTGCTTTCTGTCTCTAATCCAACATCAGTGTGAGCTCTTTAAAGACTTTCAGCTATTTGAGGACTGAGCTAGACATAACATTAAACAACAACGTACTCTGATTCAATCTCAAAAATGTATTTGAACTCTTTAATTTCTAGTCAAATGACACAATTATGAGCCATGTATGCATTGCTTGTTAAATTGTTGGCCAACTATAATGAGCAGTACGGCTCGCTAATGATGGCTGTAACCGGCTGACGGATTTATTTTTTTTTTTTTTTTGTGTTTTCTGGTTGACATTGGTGCCGCGTGTCATGTTATTTAGAAACAGCAGCACAGTGACCGCTAGTGTCCTGTTGATCATTTGCATGGCCATCGATTATACGACGGATGCAGACAGATGCCATTGCCAGAATGCAGACAACTGGCGTGCCAAATTTTCGAATTATTTGGCTCCTGCCCAAACAGCGGGACAGCTGGGTAACTGGGCAACTGGGCGACTGGACACAGCGGCAGCAGCAGCAGGAG
The DNA here is from genome assembly GCA_030914385.1 of Drosophila antonietae. Taxonomy (NCBI): domain Eukaryota; kingdom Metazoa; phylum Arthropoda; class Insecta; order Diptera; family Drosophilidae; genus Drosophila; species Drosophila antonietae. The sequence continues at coordinate 3,873,003 of JAUESO010000612.1, read as the reverse complement.
CAGCAGCGTTTGTGACTGGGGAAATTGTGTCACTGTCCGATTGCTGTCCCTTCTGTCTGCACTGTGTGTCGCGTGTGTCGCAGCGCGGCCATGAATGAATGAAAAGTGCTTAATTGCTTGTGACGGTGTTAAATAAATTCTTAATTGCTTCGCACTTTGCGCGTTTGCAACGTTAATAGGATTTCCGCCCGCACACATTGCTGCGATGCAGTCGAGTTCTACAATCTACATCTCCCTCTGCCTCGTCTACTCTCTGCCCCCTTACGCTCTCTTTCTATAGGCTGTCAAATTTCTTTCATTTTATTGCCGTTAATTTTGTGCAATCTCGTTTTTTTTCCCCACATATATATAAAGTTTTTTTTTTTTTGGCCGGCAGCCAGCGTGCAAATCCTTTTAGCCAAGTGTCAGCCAGTCACACGGCACATCATTTGCAAGGCAAAACGCTAAATTTCATTTTACAACCACCCTCCAGCGCTGCACGCGTCGTATGCGCAATGCCTGTCTGCCTGCCTGCCAGCCTGCTGTTGACGTTGAGAGCTCAAAAGTGTGCAACAAAAAAAAGAAAATATAAAAAAAAGCAGAAACAACTACAGCAAAATTAACATGTGCCACATGCACACACACACACAGCATGTTGCACATGTTACAGAAAAACTAATGACTTAATAGCTTCGCACAGCTTAAAAGCTACTGATTGCAATTAACATAGGCAAAGGACACACGCTGCGCCCAAGAGCTCTCCTCTTGCACTGTTTATTGCCTGCCGGCCAATTCGTTTGGCAACATTCAATAAGTTTTAGCGCTTAAAGAACAATTACACAACTTAGCAAACAATTACAAGCCAAAGCGGCGACAAAGTGAAAAGAAATCGCAACAAAAGTGAAAATAAAAGTGAGAAGGAGCGTGTCAGAGAGAGAGAGAGAGAGAGAGGGAGATGCGTGTATGTGTGAATGACGAGCAGATACCCTGTAGTGAAATGTTGAATATGCATACTTATCCATTTAGATTTTAAGTATATGAAGAGCAATTGAGAAATGTATTTTAATGTGAAAGCTATGCATGAAACTATTTAAACATGAGTTAGATTTTATAATGACATTTTGATAAAATGTATAAAGAGCTTAACATTCACTCTCTAGCATTCACTCTCTAGTATATTGGATCGAGTATAGCTTACTTCTTGATTTAAAAAATCATTCTAATGTCTCTCACTTCAGAAATATCTCACATCAAATGCTAAATACCCCTTTTCATGTCTTCATTTACGGGGTATATTAAACTTGAAGTAAAAAACCCCAATGCGAGTTGAAAGTTGGGAATTTCTTTTATTTAAAACAAGAATTTTAATTTTACTTAGAGCTTTGTGCGCAGACAACGGTGAGGGCGAAAACGAGGGCGGCTGCGGCGACTTGTAATGAAATTTACATAATTTAGAAAGACATTTTTTGAGCAACTTTCCGTTGTTGTTGTTGTTGTTGTTGTTGCAACTCGCGTTGAAGTTGCTACTGAACGCGTATAAACAAGACATTTCCGCCACTTTAATTTTCAAAAGCTTACACTTGAGATTTTATTGGCCAATTCATTGTTGGCTACGAAAAAAGGGGAAAAGCAAGGCGATGCAGCCAGAAAATCAAGGGTAAGGATTCGGTTCGCGCAAAAAAATGTAAGCTGAAAGCGAACCAAACTTGCAAATTGCTGAGCTGAAAAAAACGACGAAAAGGAGAGAGAGAAAGAGAGAGAGAGAGATTGGTAAAAAGTATGCTGGAAAATGGGCAAAAAATTAAAAGAAAGTTTAAATACTCTATCTAAAGTGAAAAGCGGTCGATTAGATAAGATCTCAATTATACACAGTGAGAAAAAAAGACGAACTGAAATCTGTTTTTAGATAGAGCATAACAGAAATTAAAATGCAATTAAAATACACCAAGCTAATACTAAGAAATTAAAGTGAAAACATTTCATTGGAAATTTGTAACTAGAATTTGATTTTAAATAAATTAAGACTGAACTTTTTCCACAGATTATAGAACTGTTCTGAACAGGAAACTACCAACAAAATTTAGAGAAAAATTCTTACAAATTTGTTTTTAATATAATTTAATATTGTAAGATAGACAACTAAACTAAGTTGTACTTTATAAGTATGCTTAACAAATACTCAAATTGCAGCTAGCTCTGCCTCTTCTAGTGTATCTGAAGCAGTTGATAGAAAGAAAGAGCCTCAAAAAGTAACAGAAAATGTCAATGGATGAATAAAGTTGCAGACATTGGGAAAATTTGTGTTGGCCCAACGAAAGCGCTGTTGGTCCTTTAGTCCAATGTCGTCTGCATCGATTTACCCGAAACGTGGAAAATTGTAAAAAGCCAAAGGCGTCGCGACAACGACAACGCCGAGCAGGAGCAGGAGCAGGAGCCGGAGCAGCATTCAGCAGTTCCTCAATTCATTTGCATAAAGTCAGCGCAAAGTTGAGAACAGTTGGAAAAGGGTCACGTGAATATATTTGTTTGCGCTTTGACCAGCTTATTGAATAGTTATGACCAGCTCGCTCAGTCCACTTAATAACACATAATCCTCAAGCAATATTCTATCATTCGTTGGGTTTTTTTTTTTTCTTTTTTTTTTCTTTTCTTTTTCGACAGTGACCTGCTGAAGAAGTTGTCCGTAAAGGCGGGCCTCATTGGTTGCTTCCGCGGTCTCGTGGTCAATGGTGAAATACTCGATATCTATAGCTACATGTCTGTCCACCTGTCGGAGATTATCAAGGACTGTAAGCCATCCTGTGTGCCCTCGCCCTGTCGCAATGGCGCCCAGTGCAAGGAGCTGTGGAGCAGCTTCAAGTGTGTCTGCAACAATCCCTGGGCACACATTGGCGAGTTCTGCGAGACAAGTGAGTCAGATTTAAAGATAATCAAATCTAACTCTTGGCTAACTCTTGTCTAACCTTTGACCCTTGCAGATATCAATGAAAAGGCACTCACATTTATCAATCGAGAATCGTTTCTAATGCGCAACTATTTTAGTGTCGGCACCACGCCAGCCATACTGCTGCACGGCATTGAAGGCGAACGTGAGACTCTAAAAGGCATTCTCAGTCAAGACATCTTGATCAATCTGCGCACCTATGACACCAACTCCCTGGTGATATATGCCAATGATCACTACAATAACTTTGTGCATCTTTACATTAGTCAAGCCCGCGAAATTGTCTTCCTCTATAACTATGGCGACGAGATTGTCAATTTAACTCTGCAAGATGAAACACTAATGGCCAACCTAAAGAGCATACAGGTGGCAATTGTACGCGGCGAACAGGAGACACGCATGCATGTCAATCAGCGCAGCGTAAGCATCGAACGGGGCACTTTACTCCTGGACGAGTATGCCAACAAGCCGTGGAGTAATCCAGAGAAGGGTAAGTGGCATGAGTAGAACTATTCAAATAATCAAAAATAACGTCATTAGCATTGAAGGAAAAATATTTAAAATATTTATTCGAATGAAAGAGACAACAATTTCTATCATCTCAACAATTTTTTTTGTTGAGTGTAAACGTTTATTAGTAGACGAAATCATATCCAACATGCAGTTGTAATGCTCAATAATATATCATATGCCAAAACATCTTCAGCTCTATCGATCTACATAATTCAATTCAATATATTATAGTTTAACTTAAAATTTGTTCAGTGTAAATATTTATTACTAATACAAAGAAAACAAAAAAAAGAAAAACAAATACGAAGTAGCTATTTCCCATCCACACTCACAGCTGAACCAAGCAACGCAGCTCGGCTCGCATTTACCTTCGTCACTTCCAACGGCTGCTAAGCCTTGAGGATTTGGTATGTGTGGAGCTGTTGCTATTGTTCTGCGCTTCATCTTGGGCGGCCAGCTCTTCGTCAATGAGCAGCTCAAAGTTGCCCATGGCATCTGCAGTGGGCACCTTATTCCAGCGCACATCCGGAACACCATCTGGCGGCAATACGACCGACAATATATTATCAATCAGCTTGTATTTGAGTATGCGATCATTGACTGTGGTCGATGTGAGCGAGGGCGAGGCATTTACCTCAACTAGCCATGGTTTCAGTGCATTATCAATGATAATATCGTAGCCATAGCACTCGAAGCAATGTCGATCGCTGGCCATGACTGGCGCCACGGCACGCAGCGAGTGCACAATTAGCCAGGAGATCGCACCAAACAGACGATCCGTCACTTCCTTGCCACGTGTGCCCTCCAAATAGAGTGCCAGATTCTGCACAGACCATTTACCGCCATGCAACGTATTGTACTCGCCGCCATGCTTCTGCACACTCACATTGGTCAGGTGAACGTACATGTTGTCCAGCTCCGTCACGCTCGTATCGTATTTAACCGTGCAAAAGCGACAAAAGCCCAGCTTGAAGAGATATGCCTTTAATGGTCGGAACGAGGCAACAAGCACATATAGACGTAAATCGAATTTCTTGCCACCAATCAGCAATGGATTATCTATATAGCGTGAAATGACATACGATTCCTTAGCAATCTGTGGATGAAATGGGCCCTTGGCCTCCCTTGACCATTTCTTGAGTTTGCTCAACTTGTTGATGAGAAAGATTCCTGCACCTTGAGATTTGCCACACGGCTTCATGATCCAAGTGCTTAATGGAAACTTGCGATATTCCTCCACAAACATATTGTAGTCAGCGGGCAGCACAAATGTCGTTGGCACAAAGTCCAAGTAGAGATAGCGTGTGCCACTCGAGTTATTCGATTCGGTTTTCTCGGCCAATGGATTGCCGTCACGCTCGAGATCTTTGCGATACCGCTTGATGTTCTTCACCAGCAAATCCTTGCGTGACAACTCATAGTGATTGGGAAAGTGATTGATCATCTGATTGTCGTGCATGCGATAGCCACTGTCCACGCTGAAGATATTCCGACATGTCTGCACGCCGGCCCAATAGAAATGCCAATCATCGTCGCCGTTCACCTGATTCCAGCCGCGTTTCTCAAAGTTGTTAACCAACACCGATTTGTCCAGATCCGTGCAGAAGCCAATTTTGATCCGTTCATGTGAGGAGGCAACTCCAGCAGCGCCAGCGCCAGCTCCATTCGCATTATTCGCGCCCGGCAATCGGCCGTACATGGTGGCAACGCTCTGGTCGATTGTCGGCTGCAGACTGGCAACGCGCTGTGTCCATTCGCCGATGGGACCGGCGCAACCATAGTAAACAATTGTGCCATCACCACCCCCACCGCCACCGCTAGTGCCGTCGGCGTTGCGACTATAAACCCTCACATAGCCCTGCATTGACAGGCGGTTGCCTAGCGTCTAGTCAGCAATTGTTTGGTTTGCTTTCGTTTTGTTTTTGTTCTTTTGTTTTCGTTTGCGTTTTGTTTCTTTTTTGTTTTTTTTTGGTTATTGAACCAACAAAGCCTTTGCTCCTGTCCTCCTGTTGCTGCTGGTTCCTGCTTGCTGCCAACTCTTTAGCTGGTTGCCTGACAGCTCCTGTTTCCTAACCTCGCCTCAATTACTCCACTGCGCGTTTTTTTATGCGCCGCCAAGCGCAGCATGAAAATTTTCAAATAGTTTAGCAAGTAAAGTTGCAAAAATGCCAAAAATTTCCGCACACACACACACAAAAAGGGAGAGAGAGAGACACAGTGAAAATCCGTGTACTCCGATCGCCAAATTATATGCACTTGAAATGTTTCCCTTTCTTTTTCCTTTTTATTCACCAACACACATCCATGCATGTGCGTGCCTGTTCAGCTCGATAAAACAGTCGCAAAAAATAGAGAGAAAAAAAGGACACAAAAAAATAAAAAATAGAAAGAGAAAAAAAAACTGACTATATGAAAGCAATTGAAATGGCAAAACTTTCCCACTATGGCATAAAAACATTCAGCTGCTTTATAGTTGTTTGAAATTTGTGAGCAGCATATGTTAATAAAACTGAAACTGAAATTGAAACTGAAACTAAAGCTAAAACTGATGCTGATGCTGACGCTGAATCTGAATTGTTGATGCGGAAAACGTTTTCAAAATATATATTTATATAAAAAAATTAAAAAAAATACACACGTCTATGCATTGGATTAGCTTTTGATAAACATTGAATGTCAATTATATTTAAAACATTTCTATTTTCCATGAAAAAGTTCGATTTGCTGTTTACAAAAATAAATCCAATGCACAACAAAAATATACAAAACAAAAAAGTGTTGTCTAAATGAGACTAGCTAATACCCTGCAGCCCAAGAAGAGCTCATAGCTCCAATCATTCTAAACTTACAGATTACATATATACTCGATACCCCTATAATAATACGAACTAACTGACGTTCAGATAGACTCAAATCATTGCCCTGATCAAGAATATCTATACTTCATGTTCTTAGCCACGTCTTCTGTTACATAAGTCACTTTCCAATCATTATACCCTAAATTCCTTTTCTCAATGTGCATCAAAATAGTTTATCAAATATGCATCATGTTCTATATATCAAATAATGTGTAGAGCATAAAGTTGTAAAATATTTTTGTGTTATCCAACAAAATCGATTTGATGTACAAAACCAGATACATTAAAAGCTTAGCAATGAATCAAATTTTCAATAAAGCACTCAACCAACATATGACAACGATTCATTAGACTTTATTAATAATTATCAAAGAACAAAGAGGTTTATTGTACATTTACAAATTGAAGATGTAAATGCCAATAGGAAATATTAATTTCACATATCAATTCAACACAACAAACAATGCATTGAAGCTTATTTAAATTGAATATGTAGCACTTTAGTCAATAAAGTTCAAATGCAATTGAAAATTAGCAATAGTCATAACTAAATATGATTGGCAAATGTATTCTAGTCAAACATCAATTCAAACAATTTACATTGTGTTGAACAGCACTTTAAGAGCGACTTTAATTAATGCTGCCAGACGGGATCTCTGGTCAAATACCTTGCCACCTGGGCCGTCTCGAATTTCACAATTTACGAGAATTTCGGCCAAAATGGTAAATCAATCAATCAGCAGCTACACAATTGCCGGCAATTGGCAATTGGCAATTGGAACAGGCAAACGATGCCAGAAATCAATCATAATTAGCATAGGTCGAAAATTTGCAAATGTGAATATGCCGGACTATTGGGGAGATTACAAACCGATAGCAAGACACATATGCACTTATGTAATTAAATGCGTTAACTGACATTATGGGTAGCTCCAATGGCAGTCAAAACATTTCAATTAGACAAACTTAAGCTGCGAAATGCCAATGGAATCTGAAATTCCACAGCAATGAACGGTCATTTCCGCATTGGCATTGGGCCACGAATTGGATTCGATTTGTGGCCAATTCCAGGCCCAATAACAGTGAACCACACTACTACTACTACTACCACTACTACTACTACTACTCTGTGTTTTGGCTATCTAGCTCATTTTGATTTTGTTTATTTGCAGAGGTGCTGTCGCCCCATCGTCCACCCGCACCGCCAACGGAGTACTTTCAATTCCATGTCGGTGGCTACGATCCGGCAAATTTGCTGCGACCAAATGTGGATGCACCGGCGCTCGAAGGCTATATCGGTTGTGTGCGCGGCCTCAAAATTGGCGCCCAGTTGATCGACTTGGCGGAAATCAATGAAAGGAATATAGCGCCCAGTAAGTACCGAGTATAAATCAATTTTCACTGAGTGCAATTTTGCGGGCCAAGCCTAACGCACACACAGGCAGAACCGCACACACACACACACACACACCGAAAACCACACACATACCGAGCCCAAATCTATTTTGGGCTGCCATTTAGTCTCCACTTCTATCCACTCTGTGCAACTTAATATGCAGGCAATTTCCGTAGAGTGCTGCGCCTGTTAAGCTGAGGCCAGGCTCCACTTGGTGGGCCAAGATTAATGCCAATGCGATAGGCCAAATGCCGTTGGCTACACGGCGTATGATTTATGTGACCCTACACAAACACACACACACATACCGCGGAAATTGTGTGCCAACATTGATACGATTAAGTAACTGGTTTGAGTGTAACCACAAAACCAAGAAACTATTTATTACTCTACTCAGCATAGACGCTATATATGTCAGCATATGATATACATACATATTAATATGTATAGAAATCTAAGTACATTGACTAACTGATTAATGATTAATGATCGACACACTTACACATGAAATACTGAATATATAGACAGACTCATTCATATACTGACTGGACTGATTCACGTAAAAGCAAATCAAAGTTTGTCCATTGAACTGAGTGAACCGAAACTGTTCATTCAAGAGTCTTCCATCTAACTGACCTAACTCTTCTATCTTATATCTAACTGACCTGACGATAGTTTGAAGATCTATGTATGTCTATATACATATACTTATATATCTCTTCTATGTCTAGCTAGTGTTCAATAGACAACATAATTGTCTAGATTATTCCTTTGACATTTCTTCCTATTTCTGATGGACTAATCAAGGTAGTGCTCAAATGCTACTCTATTCTTTGACTGATGATTAACCCTTAACCTGTCTACTACAATTTTCTCTACTCATATCAATGATATTACCACCTTACACTTTTTTCTACTTCCCTAGCTCTGGATGGCGTTCTGCCCAATTGCCAAATCAAATGCGAGCAGAGCCCTGCAAGAACGGCGGCATTTGCAAGGAACACTTTGCCGAACAGATGTCCACGTGCGACTGTGAGCACACCAGCTTTCTGGGCGAGTTCTGTTCGGTGGAGAAGGGTGCCGATTTCAGTGGCGAGTCCACGCTGCAGCGCAAATTCGAACTGCCCAGCACGGCCAGTGTTAATTATGTTCGCCTACAGCTGGCCTTCTCCTCGTTCGATTTGCGACGCGCTAATCGCATTATGCTGTTGCTGCAGACAGCTGCTGAACGCAGCTATTATCTGCTGCTGGCCATTACATCGGATGGCTACCTGCAGTTCGAGGAGGATCGCGAACGTGGCCAAACTGTGGGCGCACGCATCGACCGGAATTTCCTGAACAGCGCACGACACTCGGTCTACTATGAACGCAATGGCACTCAGGCGTTGCTCTACATTGATCGTGAACTGGTGCCACTAACGGCGTTTGCGGCACGCGCGCTAACCAGCAGCCTGGATGAGGGCGCAAATCGAGCACAGATCGGCGGCATTAATACAACGGATTCACGCTTTGCCATCTTTAAAAGCTACAGTGGTTGCCTGTCAAGTGAGTAGTAGCAGGAGTTGAGGGCGGAGGATGGGGAATCGTTAAAAGAGTTCCATGGGGTGTCCTTTGTGGCCAATGGTAAGTCAGAGATAGGAGTCAGGAGTCAAGTGTCAGGAGTCATAAATTTGAGCTTGCTTTGCCATTAATTATATCCTATAAATACGGTTAAGCTGTTGGGGTATGATGTGCAGCTCTTATCCCTATAGATAGTATCTATTGATAAATGCATGCCTGTCTCTCGTCAAACTTATGCAGCAGTTTAAGAAGTAGAAAAAATAAGCTCTAAAATATCCCTAAATTGACTTTATGCAGGATATCTTCTAGTCTAACGAGATACTTTTCCCTGATTTTTTTCGTTACATACTCAACTTATTGTTGTTGTTGTCATGCGGTCTCATCAAGTGCCACGCCCAGCGGCTGCAGCGAGTTACTGCAAGTTTATGAAGAGAAACAGGAGCTATCCAAAAGGAAGCCAGAGGAGAGCAAAAGGGAAGCGAAGCAGGGGTTCAACTGCAGCACTTTGTTGACCAAAAATTAAATTTATTCGCTGCCATAAAAAGTCATTTCCGTGGCCGTTGCCATAAATTTTGTCAGTTTTTGCGCTCAAGATTTACTGTGGCTCATATTTAAATTGTTGCTGCTGCTGCTGCTGCTGCTTTCACAACAGGCAACCGCAGCGGCCAGCACTTTGATTAAAATGCTCAACTCCCTTCCCTGTCTCTCTCTCTCTCCCACTCTTTGTCACTCAGCTAGCTAGCCAGCTGTTAGTTTAACGCTAACCACGCCTCCCTTCCGCCCACACATACGTGCAACTCATGCAAGCACATGCTGCAGCCGTTAAACGTGCCCCATTAAAGCGCCATCGATGCGCGTTAGTTTGCCAATGGCCATAAACAGGGCCAACAAGACCCCACCGCCCACCACCACACAGCACACTGTTAGCCAAAATTCAGTTTGCAAAAAACTTTGCCCTTCAATACCTGCTCAAATATCCATAATATCAATTCAAAGTTGAAAAATCAAAATTCATTCGAATAAAATCGAATTCAAATTAAAACTACTTTTTGATAACTGAAATTAAATTGCTATTCAAATGAAAAATAATATCGTCCAATTATTGTTAATACTGAAAGCCAACAGAAACATAATGGTATTATGTTTCACAATAGGCAGCGTATTAAATAACATATTTAATTGTTTGATTTATTTGTATTTGGTATAATACAAATTTCATTTTCATGTTGAGCATGGCATTAAAATCGCTTTCAATCAGTTAATTTATGGTTTAATTATATTATATATAAATTATGTTATATTTTTCATTGTGCTGTAGCTGGAAAAGGGCATTTTCGTTATGTTAAATAATGTTTAAGAATAAAAATTATATAGTACGAATAATAATTGAATATCCGAGTAATAGTTAATATGATCTGTATGAATAGTTAAATTATTTATTTTCAAATATTTAAATTTTTACATGGTCTTTTTTTTAAAGATTTTCACTGATAATACTCCTGTATTATTCATTAAAATCAGGAATCAAATAAGTATTTTTTCTGTTTTTGTAATCGATTCTATTAGTCGTTGGTCTCAAACAGATAAGCAATCGTTCGACTTGTCAGGTTTGGAGATTTTTCTAAATTTTTAGAGAACTGTGTAACAGACAGCTGTGAATGCAGAGCAAATATATCTTCAAGCAATTATAATATTATCTAGCATATCTTACAAAAGTATACTAGATAATATGTCTTAAGGTATACGAGATAATATTATCTTATAAAATTATACTACATAATATTAGTATATCTTGCAATGCAAAGAAAACTTAAGAAATAAAAGTAATTTCAAAGTATATTCCATGTTAGTCTTGCATAAGTTAGGGTATTAAGTCTTCCACACTCTTATAAGCGTCATTCTCTTTTTTTATATAATTTTTATTTAATATGGCTTATATATATTTTTTTATATTTATTTTTTTTTTTTTTTTTTCCTTTTTGCTGCAGTGCACATAATTCAATTTTGGACTGCGGCAAACAAATTTATTAAGTAGATAGCAAATTATGATTTATTATTTCTGACATTAAAGTAGATGCTTAAATTTTATGCTCCAGTAAACTTAAGCTGCTAGTTAAACAATTGTGTTGGGCAGTGTAAGCATACACGCATACACACACATACACACGCACACATTTAGCACTTAAGTTTGGGTATTAAAAATTTTATTGCTAATTTCGACCAGGCATTAAACATGCACGAATGGTCACAGCCCCCAAACTTGAACTTTGACCCAATACACAGTCCAACGTAAAGTCCAACTTCGAAATCCGATTCGTCGCTACGTCCCCCTGCTCGAACTCCAACATGGATTCTAACTTGGAACGCATTTGCATTTCAATTAGAATTAATGACCTATACTAATGAAAATTTCAAGCCATACTCAGCCTATAAACATATATATCTATATTTGCAGACATCTATATACAGGTGAATGAGCACATTATGAAGCCACTTGAGGAATATATGCTGTTTACCAAATCAGGCGCCGACAACATAACCGTCATTAATCCGCAGGGCCTACGCAGCGCTCAATGCAATGCCAAATTCGATGTGAGCGAACAGCCCACACAGGAGCCAATGGTCAATGTGAGCATGGTAAGTACGGCAAAGGGGCAGGGGAAGGGCAGGGGATTGGGAGTAGTAGATAGTAGTAGTAATAGTAGTAGCATTAGTAGTACCCTAATGACTTCATGGTATTCTGCCTTGATCCGCTAGATACCGGAGCCCTGGGTCGAAGAGCCGCCGCAACGTGTACCCTATATTTCGAAATTCGTTTATGATGTGGACAAAAAGGAGGACTCCACCCAGGTGCTGTTCATAACGTTGACCAGTGTGTTTGTCATCATTGTTGTGTGCTGCCTGCTTGAGGTATACCGCAGCCATTTGGCCTACAAAAAGCGCATCGAGCGCGAAACGGACGAGGATATCATTTGGTCCAAGGAGCAGGCAACCAAAATGCACGAATCGCCAGGTGTCAAAGGTACTGCCGCTGCAACGGTCATGAAAGCAGGCAACGCGATGCCACCATATAGCTACAAGGCGGTAAGTGCAACATGCTGTAACTATGGCAATGTCTGTGTGTGTGTGAGTGTGTTTTTGTGTGTATGTTATATAATGAGATTTATATGCAACTGCCTTTGTCTGCTGCTGCAGCTGCCGCAAGAGGATAAGAAGCCGGGCAACGGTACGCCTTTGGTAGGCATCTTGAAGAATGGGAATGCGCCTCCAGCCACACCCACAACGGTGGCAACAAAGAATGGCGACATTGCAACGCGCATCGATGAGGTGGAGGAGGAGGAGGACGACGAAGAGGAGGAGGCGGCAGAAGAACAGCAATTGGAGGTGACAGAGCAGCCAGTTGAAGTGCAAAAAGAACTGCAGGAAGCACAGCAGCTGCTTAACCTTGCAACGGATGCGGATACGGCCACCGCTACGACTGCGGCTGTAGCTGCCACTCCAACCACCACAAATGGTGCGTCATGTAAATTTATTTTTTTAAAAAGCCATGCAAAATATGACATTACAACATTGCAGTTGACGAGCCAACAGAAATGCCAGGAATGCATAATGGTCAGACGGATGCCACGGAATCCACTTCAGCAGCAGCAGGACCAGCAGCCACAGCAGCAGCAGCAGCAGCAGCAGGAGGAGCAGCAACAACAACAGCAACAGGAATAACAACACCAACAACAACGACAACGACTTTGCCGGTAAGCCAAAATTTAAGCAAATTGGCGCCCCTCGTCACAATTAGTGAGACGAGCTTGCATGAGCTGTAAAAGGAGCCAAGTAACCCACCTCCCAGCCACGCCCATGTATATAACAAAAAGACACACACATACACCATACAACAACAGCATGTCATATTACATAATGCATACAAAACCAATATGTGGAATATAAAGCATGGCAAATATATTTTTGTGACCTGCCTGAACATAACTACGATAAGATAGCATTTGCTTCGGCTTGCCGAAACTTAAATACTCTTGCAGATATAAAAGGATTCAGATTTTTTCTGATTTAGATTTTTAGATTTTTCATAGACGTTTTAAATAAGAATTAGTTAAGTGAAAATATTTGAGAACTAGAAAATTAATTTGTATTTAATGATGTCTAGCACGAATCAGAATCTGAATACTAGATCATAAAATTTATATAAACATTTATATAAATATATATATAAATTCCTTTTTCCTTTTTCTTTTCAAAAAATCAAGATAGCCATCTGCAAGAGTATTACAAATTTATATTACTTCTAAGAATTTATCATAAATATTATTTATAACAACAACAAAAATACCAAAATCATAAACATAATTCAAATATCATAATTATGTTTCTCAAATATAATATCAAAAACTTTTTGCTTGACTATGCAATCGTATCATACATAACATTATATAAATCATATAATATTTAATCCATAAATTATTATAATTATATATCCAGATTATACATTACTACATTTTTGAAACATGTCAAATCGACTTTACCCAGCATGAATAGTCTACATAAATTATTTTAATTTAGCTTTTATGAAGATAAATCCGATTTCTGCCTTAATTTATTAGCTCTCTGTATTTTGTTATGCCATACAAAAAAATATATAAATATATACATTGGATTATAGGCAGCTTATAAAGTGCAGGCCACACCCTAATCTGCCCCTAATCTTGTGTATATAATCAAATTAAATATGTACGTGTGTGTGTGTTTGAGTTTTAAACAACTTGCGAGAATATGGAATAATTAAATTGATTTTAATTTAACAACATCAACAAATAAATACATAAACAATACAAATTAAATTAAATTTAAATCAAACATTTTCTTCGCTATTCGCTTCAAGTTTTTGTTTCCAGCAAACTTGTGCATAATTTTATTATTGTTTGTCTTTTGTGAGGGCAGGTGACTGAACAGCAGATACCCTAAATTATATGATATATTTATCTATATATATAATTATTATCTGACAACGTTTTTTGAAGGCCTGTGTGCTACATTCAGAAGGTTAATAACCTACTCTTCTCTTATCTTTCATCCATATTTTTAAAAAATATTCCATTACCTTTCTGCTTGATTCTTTCGATTGCAATTTATTTATCGGTTGAATATGTTTTCGTATTTCATATTTTATTCCCTCAATTATACCAAATTTGTTGGCGCTAACTCTTTGAATCACTGAGTACATAAGGACTGCTTGATAAAATTTATATGAGTTTTTATTACAATTGATTAGCTTCACCTTATTACCCTTTGATTTAGTATTTAAAATCAGATTAAATATCTTGATATTTTCAAATGATATTTGTTCCATTTACAATAGAAATGGAATTGAATTGAATAGAATTGTAATCAAGGCTAGCATACAAAATCTCATACTACTCTATCTATCTATCTATCTATCTATATCTATCTATCTATCTATCTATCTTCTAACTATCTATCTATCTATCTATCTATCTGTCTGTGTGTCAATCTATCTATCTATCTATCTATCTATCTATCTATCTATCTATCTATCTATCTATATCTATCTATCTATCTATCTGTCTATCTATCCATATATATCATTCTATCTATCTATCGATATATCTATCGATAAATCTCTCTATCTATATCTCTGTCTCTCTCTCTTCCCCATCTTGTCTATCTTCCCTCCTTACTATCTCTCTCTCTATCTATCTCTATCTCTTTCAATCTCTCTCCCTCTTACTTAATTCGCCATCCACATTCATTAAAGTTCACTGTACGCACTTTTAGCGTGCTCTTTAATGGGTATCCATGCAGCATTATCAATACGATTTATTTTAATAATCGTAATTTAATGCCGTTGTGTGTATTTATGCGTGTTGTTTTAATTGTTGTTGATTTAAAATTTATAAAAAAAAGAGTGCGCTTATTATGCGATTGCTTAATTAAAATCAGCTGAAAATCAATCGCATACCAATTCACGCACGTCCCTGTCGCCTATTGTGTGACAAAAGGAAAAAACTCCTTTTCTATTTTTTTGCAAGCTAAAAAATGCAGATTGCTGTTAAAATGCTTTTGCACGTTTAATTAAATATGAATAATTTAATAAGCACAAGTATAACAGAAATGCTAGACTATTATTCGCTCGATGAAAGTCGAACGTTTAATTTAATAGTATTTTGTTAACAAATACATAATTAATTTCCACTTTGAAATGCAAGTTTTTACAATTTGGATTTTGGCCAAATTCTTTTCAGTTTGCTTTTGTGGTTTAGACAGTTGCTTTGGCCAATTCGTGCAATGCTTATGCCCGAAGCCTGCAGCCACAAAACGACTGAGTGTGTGTGTTGGTGGATGTGGGGTATGGTTGCACAATTGTCTGAAATGTTATTTAATAGAAAAAACGCTGCACAAAAGGCGATGCGGCACAGTGGGGCAAAGGATGTCGAAAAGAAATTCTATAAAATTCATTAATGCGTGAAATGCGGAAAACACTTGTATTTAATTAGTTTTCAATTGAGTTAGGATTATCAAATTTTGTTTATAGTTTCACAAATCTTGGCTCAAGAAGTGAGCCAAGACTTAAAGTTCCTTAAAGTTAAGAAATATGCTATCAGCAGAGCCCGCAAATATCTGTATCGCATTTTCAGCAAACAAAAACTCAGATAACATAGTTCAGTTAAAATTTTTAACTTTCGTCAGTTTTATATTCTAGCAAATAAATTAAAAGCCAATTTAGTTAAAATTTGTGGCAAGGGTTAAGCTATCTTTTGATATAGATTCATAAACTAAACAACTCTTCTATCAATATATAAAATTCTTCTAAGATTAAAATTGGAATATAGCATTTTGCCAACAATCAATCCTGAATACTTCGATTGCTTCTTAAAATATCACTTCTTCTTTATTTTCAATAATAATTTCACTTCACTCCACTGTACACATTTAACTTTCTGCACACCCAATGGCAACGCAAAGCCACGTAAATTGAACTGCATTTGTGGAGCTTATTGCAATTGCACCTTTTGTTCCGAAAGACATTTGCAAAATTAATATGCGTTGAGGCGAAACTAACAAACGAACAACAACAACCAAAATAGAGAAAAATTTCTTTATTGTAAAAATAATTTTAGACAAAATCGCAAGCCAAACAAAGGAACCGAGAACAGACAAAGCCGCAGCTAAAACCAAAATAACAAATCACAAATTTATACCAATATTATTTCGATTTGAAACTTAGTTTCATATGTAGACATGTAGCACAAATACCTGCCATATCGTGCCATGTTTCATGATTTATATATACATTCACATATATATAGAAATCGAGACAAAGAGGCAACTTGAGCCAACCAAATCCATGGCAATGTTACAAAACTTGAAACTTTGCAACCGACTTTACAGCACGAATCGAAAAAACAACAACTCTCTCTCACACTCTCTTTCTCTCTGTCTTTCACTCTCTGTTTTCTCTCTCTCTCCCACTCTTGCCATCTCCTGCCGAAATCTAAAAGCAAAATATTGAACTTATTGGCTTTTATATAGCTCGTAGCGTCAAAAGTGTCTGTCGAAAGTTTTTCTTTTTTTTATTTCTGAGCGGGCAGTGGGTGGGGGGGGGGGGGTACATTTCTACTTTTGAGCTTACTTAGCATGTACTTTTCACAGAGTTGAACTTAAGCTGCAGCCAAATTGAATTTTGTGACTAGTCGCTTGCAATCTCGAATCTCGCATTGCAAATCTTCGAAGCTTCAGCTTCTTTGCGAGCTGCATTCAAATCTGGCATAGTCATGACATTTGCAAGTCACCAAGTGTGATCGACTAACAGTTACTCTATATATGGTAAGACAAAAATTTGATTTCAACTTTATTTAATTTGTATTTCATTTTTGTTTAGACTCGAACTACCCTTTGCCACAGTTGATAGGGTATTGTGTCTTGGCAAAACTTGTTCTAGCAAAGTGCGTGCGCCATTGTCTAGGCAACATTGTGCTGCAGCTCGACCCCTGACACCCATCAGTGCTCTCTCTCTCTCTACTCTCCCTTTGCTCCTCCATTTCCGCCTGACTTGCGGCGTTTGCCGTCGACGCTGCCTTCTTCCTGCCTGATTGCAAAGCAACCGAAATTGAAGCGCATCCCCCAAAAAGTTTCCATTTTCCCCACAGCAAATCAAAAAGTTTCGCTTACAGCTGCCAGCTAGGACCAAAAGCAGCTCGGGGTGTATTTTTTGAGCGACTTTTGTTTAAGCAATGAAAAAAGTGCAAGTGCAGCTGCAGTTACTGCTGCTGCTGCTGCCGCCGTTGCCGCTGCATGTATGCCTGCCTAGTTTCTTTTGATGCCAAAATGTTTTGTGGCACGGCTTCTTTGCATTTTCTTGCTGCTGCTGCTGCTGCTACTGCTGCTGTTCTAGCTGTTCATTTGGCTTGGCCACAAATGCAGCACGCACTTCACTTTGCTAGTTTGCCGCAATGTTGCGGTGAAACTCATTACGAGCTTAGAATGCAAATACAAAAAAAAATAAATAAAACCTCAAGCAGAAACTCACAGCAGCACTCACACACACTTGTGCAACTTTTCTATAAATCTTAATGAAGGCAAAAAGTCTAGCTAATGATGTGTAAATTAAAACAGAAGCCCACAGTTTTATAAACAAATACACCCAATGCAAACATACAAACACAAGCGCTGGCACAGGCGGCGTATGCGCAATCCGACCACAAGTCAACAAAAATTTCATTGGAAAATCAATTTGATATCGATTCAAAGCTGCACAAAAACTTCTAATTGCTGTGGGTGTGTGTATGAAAAAAAAAAGCAAGTAAAACAAAAGTGCAAAAAGAAAGTGAACTTAATTTGAAAGCAATATTTGCTTACCTAAACGTTGCTAAGATCTCGCCCATATGAGGAGAACATTTTGTAAGCCTTTTTACTCGAATTGATGATGTATGTGAAATGAATAAAATAAATATTCTATAGAACAAATATATTATAGATAATCTTCGTAACTTGGTAGTTATTTGAGCTGAGCTAAATTCAAAATTTTATTCAATTTTCAACCCACTTCAATTGCCAATTAACTATTTCATTAACATTGGGTAGTTAGGTAAGATGTAGATCTTTTACCAAGTTCCGCGTATGCGTTTGGCTTGCCAGCAACAATGCTAGCCAGCTGAATAGAAGCACGACTAGTGTATTGTGCTCAGCATGTTAATTAAAAGCTACGCATGAAGCAATCCCAACTAGCTGTTAACTGTAAAACGTTGCATGCAACAGCGTTGTTAGCATCCAAACTAATTAAAGCATATGCAACGTGGCAACAGAAAGTGTTTGAATGAAGAAATATGTAAAAAGAATATGTGAAACGACAGCGAATGCAAAGAAAACAGAAAACAAAAAACGTTTTTTAATAAAATGCAATGCCAAACATCTCCGCAGCAGCAGCAGAAACATGAAAATCAAAAGCAACAACAGCAGCAGCAACAGCAACAGCAACAGCCGTTGCCACAGCGGCAGCCGCTACAAAGAGCTGCAACACTTCAACAGCAGGGCACAAAGCGACGCAAAGGGACTGCGACAACGGCGCCCACTGTGCGGAGACAAGTGTCATGGGGTCCGCCAATTGTAGCGGAAACGGATGTAGATACGGCCAGCAATAACAGCAGCAGCAGCAGCGGTGGCGGCAGCGGCGGCGGCAACAAGGAGACCAGCCGCAAGACAGCCAAACAAAATGGCTACCACGGCATCAATAGACGAGCGACAACAACGCGCAATTGACAGCAACGAAAACGAAAAGAAAAACAATAATATATATATATATAAAATATGCATAAATAAGCATAAATATTTAGACAAGACAATAAGTTGAAAACAGGACAAACAACAATTTATGTGGATTAAAGAGCCAAGAATAATAACAAAGAAAAATATTTGTAAAAAAAAATATATATATATATATATATATATATATATAAGTACATGCGTGTTATGTATATTTAAATGAAATTTAAAATGCAATCAAGTATTTATAAAGTTTTAAATTTGTCAAATGAAGACAAGCAAAAATGAAATATTTGAAGAGATTTGTTAGCCAAGGCTAAGACTTTATCTAAATTAGATAAAACAAGAGCGAAATCGAATAATTTTTATGCATTTTACCACATTTGCTGAAGGCATTTAAATATTACACAGAAGTGAAAGAAAAATATAAGCCAGAGTATGGGAACATTTTTGAAATCTCTTATGTTATCCTAATGAAATATTGTACTACATCTACTAAGGGCTTATAGGAATTTCATAAAAAGAAATGCAATTAGTTGATAGTATTTTCGTTAGTATGAGTTAAGTCACTAATACTACTGTATTAGGAACAATTTATTTTTTAATTATGGGAGATTATACCAATTTTATATATATTTTATATATATTTACTATTCGAAAGCTAAGAAAGTCTAACAAAAATTTGCTAGAAAATCAAAATCAAAAGCAGGTATTAAAATTATTATTATATTATTAAAATGAATATATAAATATATATGTTTTTATGTATATATGCACGTAAGCATATATCCATAGAATTTACATTAATAATAAGTTTAAGCAACTGACTTGCAGTTCTCGCTGCGTGTGTGATATTGTATATGAAGATAATAAAAAGTTCTTTTTTTTTCCCCTTTGCAATAATAATAAAGAAAAAGTTAAGTTAAAGTTATTTCTGTATAAGCACAAAAGAATTATATATTAATTTAAATTCTCATTTACTTAAATGATTTTATTAAAAAAGTTTTGCAAACGACAAAATGTTGAGCTGAACAACAAAAGAGAAAACGAGGTGAAAGCAGGCAAATATTTTGGCACACATAATGGCACTTCAATATGTAATTGCAGTGCAAGATGTGTTTGGCTGTGTGAGTGTGGTGTATATGTATATGTATATGCGTGCGTGTGTGTGTGTGTATGTGTGGGGAGTCAACCAACAGCTTGTTAGTGGCTTTGTTGGTCAGTACTTTCAACTAATGTGTTTTGTGCGACCATACAAAATCTCAAGCACCCACTTACACACACACAAATACACACATACATATATCAGCTCACGTTTCCCCTCGAACACACATATATACACTCACACACACTATTTGATGTACTTAACTTTCGTCGTTGTAGCTAGCAGCTGCTGTTGCTGCTGCTGCTGTTGTCGCTTCTGCTGCCATTTAGGATGCCAACAAACCGCAGAGCACATGCATGTGTGTATGTTTGTATGTGTGTGAGTGAGAGAGCATTATGCTTCATCTACTCGAGCTTTGGCTGCCTGCATAAAATAACCGCATAAAATGTCGTTAAGCATAACGAAATTGAGTCTGCTCATAAATTCAGATTATAAGATTAAAATGTTGTGATTTTCGCACATTGCGCACGAACCAAAAAACCCCTGGACCAGCCCTCGCGAGGCACCCAAAGTGTCGACAGCTCGAAGAAAACCCCTTTTACATAATGAAATATCAAAAGAAAGTGGCACATGCCAAAGCTTAAATACCCTGTAATTAAAGTCTGGCAAATGGTTGTAAGCGAAAAAAGAACTAGAAATTTAAATTAAATTCAAAAGAATATGGAAGTAGTGCTTGGAACATTGGCTAAAATCAAACTGATTGCCTTAACAGAGATTCAATTTGGTTAGCTTCCAGGTCTAAAGTAAATATACATTTCAATACATTTTAAATCCAATATAAGTTGAGATCCTTTTAAGACTCCATTGAAAATTCATTTTTATATAATCAAAACACAAAATTTGTTAACCCATATACCCTAAAGCCAAACTAAGGAGCATTAAATGTGCAGCAGCCCAAGGAGCTGCTGTTTTCTTTACATTCCTTTTTGCCGGCAGGCATGGACTGGGCATGGATGGCAGCTTCAGCTCCCATAGGACGCCTGGCTTATTGAAAAATGCGATGATTCAAGGCGTTGAAAATGGCCAAAAATTTAATGAGTTTACGACCAGCTCTCGAGCTTTAAAGCCAAGAACTTGTGCAGCAAGTGCTGCAAAGCGATGAACGCGCTTTGAATACCGAACAACTTTGATGAAAATATGCAAAGAAACGAATGAATGAAGCGATATAAACGACTTTAAGATACGCTGCATACAATCTACAAATTTTGAATGAATGTCTAGCCTCTGCTTATTCATCATATCCAGCCACATTATGTTTCTTTTGAATAACAACAGGGTATACAAATTGATGGCGGGCAGTGTATCCCCCTTTTAATCTTGTTATCTGCAAATAGTTTTGTTGATTCCACACGTTCAACGAACTTGAAATTCATTAAAGTTGCCTCACAGCGATTAAAGCCAAATATTTGGTTTTGGTCCGTTCACAAATTTGGGTCAGCTGGCAATTTGGCTAGATGGCTGACAACCCTGGCAGCTCGCCGCAACTCTGGCGTGGTCATCTGAATTTCCCAAAAAAAAAAAAGAGCTAGAAAGCCATCAGCTGTCGGTTCATTATGATGCTAATTGCGACCAAAGCGAATGGAAGCGAATGAGCGGAGGGAGAGAGCTAGAGAGAGAGAGAGAGTTGAATTGTGTGTAGAGGATTAGTTAACAACGCGCAAATGATATGCAACGTGCCGCATGTAGCATGCAACATGCTGCACACGCTGGCACAGGCCACTATCACTTGACCCATAAACAGTTCGTTTGGCCTAATCCGCTTATGCATGCATCTGGATTAGCGTGTGAAAACGCGCAGGACAAAACTCGAATCCTTGCGGCCTGCTCCTAGCTGACGCTTCTGCTATTGCCTCTTCTCCTGCTGCCGCTACTCCTGCTGCTGCTGTTGCTTTTCGTGGCAGCCGTTGCGACTTTACGACACTTTTTAGGTAATGAATGGGATTAAGCACACTTTTTTTTGTGTGTTTTTGTTTTGGTAATCCAGTTATAAAAAAAAATGCAATGATTTCAATGAACCATAAAAAAGGGCACCTTTACCTCGTTGACCTGTGTGGCAGCGGCAGCGGTTGCAGCAGCGCCGCTGCTCATGAATGAGCAGGTATTTATCGTGCCACCAAATTTTTACCATAAAAGCGAGCAACAACCTGGCTGAGGACAACAATCGCAGTTCAGCATTCCAGCAGCCAAGATGTGCAATCCACAGCAAACGCCAGCTCAAGAGCAAACTCAGACACAAAATACGACGACAGCAAGCACAGCCTATGCGATGTACTTGCATCGCGAGGAGCTGCGACGCCGCAAGTTGCATTCAGTACGCAGCTCGGCCACCAAAATACATCTGACCAATGAGCTAATTGCCAGAACCAAGCAGAATATACGCGAATGCAGTGATGAGGATCTGGAGATACTCGCCCGTGAGACGATCTTTAAGAAGAGCCTGCAACGGCATCTGCACTACAGACGCATGCAGCTACAGGCATGGATGCAAGCCAAAAAGCAGGGCAAGATCGTCAAATTGGAGCGAAGCATTTGAGAGTGGAAGAGCAGATAGTGGAGAGAGTGAAATAGAGATATCTCCAGCATTACAACAAGAGAATTAGAAGCCATAACAGCCAAAGTGATAAAACTAAAATGTTTAATGTAATTGTATATAAAATAGTTCTTTATAAATGAAATAATTAAATTTAAATATAAAATTAATAAATATATAATAAATATCATTTAAATTTTAATCTTCATTTTAAGCCCATCAAATTTATGGCAACAAAAACTTAAGCGTATTTGATGAAGAGAAAACGCAAAATAATCCAAAAATACAAATAAAAACGAAAGAAATAACTGACTATATAAATCTATCTAACAACAGTCCAAAAAATTAATATTCAACTTAAAAATTTAGTATATAAATAAAAATTTATTTTCAAAATAAAATGAAACTAAAATCCCCAAGTTTAAGCCAAAGTCTCTGAATTGCATTTAATAATTGCTTTAGCCACAAATATTTAACTCAATGGGCTTATAAATAGCTAAACTTCAGCTTAAAAGTTAAATTTATAATTTAGTGCTATAATTCAAATAATTTGATCAGCTCTTCACTTTTACGCTTTGGCCAGCCAAGTTGAGATAATCCCAAATAATACGAGAGACGGCAATAAGTTTAAACAGCCCAAACTCTAATTATGCAGCTGCACATTAGTTATCCACTTGACACACACACATGCATACACACGAACACGAAGACACACTCACACAATGCTGAGTGCAAAGTGCAATTATGCCCTAAGCATACAATTTCCCATTTAAATATTAGAAAATTTCACTCTGACAACATATGGCCACAATGCAATTGCAATGCTCAGCCAGGGCAGTGAGCAGAGAGTAGATAGTAGAGCAGCAGCAGCAGCAGCAGCAGCAGAAGTAGAACAGAAGCTCCCTGACAACAAAACGCTCGACCTGTGCTCTATGCTGTTACCGTTACTGTTACTCCCCTCCCCTCCCCTACCCACATCGTTTCCCATTCGCCTGGTGTAAAAACAAATTTACACATGATTACGAGGCGAGTTACAACTGCCAGCGTTTAATAAAACTCAAACAAAATGACGCGCGTTGCATAAATTTGAACAGCCTCAGCGTCAGCTACAACAACAACAACAACAGCAACAACAACGGCTAGAAGCAGCAGCACAAGAAGGTCTTCTATTTTTTTTCGTGTGTGTGTGTTATTTTTGCCTTTTAGACTGCATAAATTTTAATTAAATGTCACTCATACGCCATGTATGCCAAGTGCAATATATGTGTGTGTATGTGTGTGCAGCTAGAGATGTGTGCAATTGACTGTGTGTGTGTGTGTGAGTATGTGAGAATGTGTGCACATACGCGTGTGTGCACTTGCGACAAATGCTTGTTCACACACACGCACGAATTACAGTTTATTGAACAGAAAAGGGAAAACAGCTGGAACAAAGCTCAAGGCCCCAATTGAGTTTGCAAGCAAAGCAAATACTGAAAAACAAACTTGTTTCCACCGTTCGTGTAATACAATCGAATTTGTAAGCATTTCACTTCGATGACACAATAAATCTCTGAAGCAGCAAATGTTAAGAATAAAAAAAAAAGAATTTAATTTGACTTTTTCATTTATTTCTTTTATTTTATTTATTTATTAATTTTATTTCATTTTGTTTTTGACTATTTTGAAAAGAATTACAAAAGTTGAAAATATGCTTAAATTTATCAGAGAATCTATCTAGTATGTGGAACAGCAATATGAGGTGTATATATAAAAGATTAAAAAGCTTAAATATTGTCAGATGAAGATAAGATAAAATTAATAACTGAATTTTTAAAAATTTATTGCATGACTATAAACAAACATTTTAAGAATTTTTTTAAAAATATATACTTTTTTTTAAATTTTTTTTAATGATCCAAATTTAACCTTTCTTTAAAAAATTCCTTGAAATATAATTCCATTAATATTTTTGTCAAATATATTGCCCTTTAACATATATTGTTCGTTACTTAGCCAAACCTCTTCCAATTACTGCCTCAATCAAATACGTTTAACACTGCATATCGAATGTTTTTCGCTGGAAACACTGTGAAATGTGGCTAAGAGCTTCTACTATGCCACACAGCCAATTGACGCTGGCCAGCTTTGAAAATCTCAAGTTTTTTTTTTTGCAATTTTTTCTCACTCAATTTTTTTTTTTTTTTAATTTTCTTTGCTTTTTTTCTGGCTGTGGTTTTATGCATTTTAATAAAAGTTTTCGGAGCATGCATTATTCATGCTTTACAACAATTGCAATTGCCTGGCGCTGGCCCTAATGAAAAGCCATCAAGGACAGCAGAAAATTTTCGTCTCGCTCTCGCTCTATCTCCCTCTCTCTTTGTCACTCTTTCTCCCTGTCTGTCTCTCTCTCTCTCACTCTCTCTCTCTCTCTCTCTCTCTCTCTCTTGCTCTCATTTCTTTTGCTCACACTTGAAACTTTTTCAATAATTTCGAACATATGCGTCGAGTTCTTGACAAATTAACTCAAGTGCGCAATGAAGTGTTTATTGTGGATAAGCAAAAGTTTGCTGCTGTTGCTTCACCTTCTTCTCCAGTTTTTTTTTTTTTTTTTTAATATGCTTTTTGGTCTATGGCCACGCTTCTTCAGCAGCAACAGCAGCTAGCGTCGCGCTGCCTTCGAGCAATTTGTTATTAATTTCCGCGTTGAAAAAAGTTAAAATACAAAAAAAAAAACGCAAACTTTTTCTTTCAATTGTAGAACTGTCGCCCTATCTCTCTCTCTCTCTCACACTCTTGCTGGCTCATTAAATGTGAAAAGTTATGCTTGTTGTTGCTGTTGTTGGCGTATTAAAACATGGCCCATAATGGTTAACAAAGCATTTGTTTCTCGTTGACCAGACCGTCCCAAACATCGGGCAACAAACTTGTGCGTACAATGTAAAACATGTGTAATAAATACATTCAAGTGCCCAACACTCTGTGTGTGAGTGTGTGTGTGTGAGTAAGTGTGTGCTTGTGTTTGTGTGTGTTTTGTTGTCAGGTGGAGAATAAATTGCCCAATGCGGCAACAACAGCAAATGATGACGGGCACAAAGTCTTTGAAATGTTTACACTTTGAAACAAAATAATCAATATCGAAATATAAATATTTGGCAAATAAATGCAATAGAAAATTGTTACAGTATGTGTATTATTTAATGACTTTTAGCCTTTGATTAATTTATTTTTATTTATTAGGAAATTTTTGATAATTTTTAAAATATTAACAATTTTAATAGAAACTTTTATTAAAGTAGTAAAAATTACTGTTTTTTTTGCAATAAATTTCGAACAACACATTTCCAAACATACCATCTCGTTTCGCTGAGTGTACAAGCGCAACAGTGCGTTTCATTCCTATACCTCACTGTGACCCCCTTTCCATCAGCAGCCCCGCGCTGTATGCTATGAAAAATGGCAGAGCAATGCGCTCAATGTTAATATGGCCGCCAAATGCAACAACACAAACACAAGTACGCACACACACACACACGCACACAGTGAAGTGGTGTACGATTGTGTGCGTGTATTCGTGTGTGTGAAAGTGCAAGTTTGCTTGCCTTTTGTTGCTGGCAACGTTATTATCGCGCTTCTTCTCTTGTTGTTGTTGTCGTTGACGTTACCTTCAACCGAGAACAATAAAAATGTGCAAAAGTGCAACTGAAATGAGTTGCTGCAAATGGAAAACTATGAAAAAGCGACGCGAGAAATAACAATTTTTCGTAAAACCTTGCGAACGCATAAACTTTTCTATAAAACAGGCATCAAATATAAATGTGAACTCTTTATTTAATTGCAAGAGAGAAGAAAAAAGAGAACGCAATTCTGATGGAATTTTTTCCATTTAAATAACATTTCCACTTAATTACTTTTTATGCATTCATTACCGCTTTTTATACCCATAAGCCACTGTGCAACAGCAAATATATAAAACTCCGTTTAAGTGTCGCCTTGCTAAGCGACGCATAAAACGAATTGTGATTACCGTTTGAATAAACGCTAGCGTGTGCGTCGCCTTGCGTCTAGCAAAGGTCAGTTTAAGAGAGCAATTATGCATGTTTGTATGTATGAATATTGCGTATGCATATGTAAAACTGTAATAAAGAAGAGAATGTAAACTGCGACTTCACTTACCCGCTTGCCTTTCATTCTTGCGCTGATGACTACACACACGCACACACATGTGCAAGCATGTGTGCACGATTGCAAATTGCGGTTTCTGCTGTTGCTGCTGCTGCTGCTGCACTGTGTGTAGTTGATTTTTAGGAGAGAACGAGATGAAGAGATGAGGTACTAGAAGCAAGTGTGGCGAACTGTGAAAAGGTTTACTCTTCCGTGCTGGGTCAAGGGTGCCGCCATTGTTGCCAAAACACAAAGCGCAAATTTAATGCGCTGCAAAGTGGATTTTTTAAACCACACACACACTTTACACTGAATTACAAATAGGAGATATATTACATACACAAAACGAAAAAGAAGAAATAAATAGAAAAACCTATACACACTTTAATGCGCAATAACGCGTTTAGCACTTTCAACAAAAGCATTCTTTAACTTGAACTTTAACTAACAAATTGTGGTTTTCTACACCATGAGCACAAACTTTATGGACCATTTATTTATATATATTTAAGCTATTAGATCTATATTTTAATTTAATCATATTAATACGCGCACACAGACAACTTTCCAATCGAGCGCTACGCTTAAGCCGGTTAAACTAAAGGAAGTTTAACATGCCGCTACAATTAACAGCTTCAATCGTGTTAAGCAACTATCGGTTTTTGCTTTAACATACAATTAGGCGCTGTTAAGCTGTGTATTTTGTTGTTGCCGCGATCATCGCTGCATAGTTAACAGTTGCCGTAACATAATTATGCTCTGGTGTCGAGCGCTCTCTCTTGCTGGAAGTGTCACATAACGGCAGTTTTAGTTGTGTTGCAAACAACTGCCAAATAATGGTCGCTGAAATATTTTAAGACAAGTAAATTTTATGCATAACATCATTGAAAGCATTTATTACAGCCACGCCCATTGCCCCTACCGAAAACAGATGTGCTTTGTGTGCTTCTTTCTTTTTTGTTGAGAAAGTTTTATTTGAAATGTATACATATATCTACATATATCTCTCTCTGGTCACGTTTATTCACACCTCGTCCATTTCACAACACTTGCAAAGACAGCCTAATCGAATTAAACCCTAAATTATTTGATCTAAAACCTGCCATCCCCAAAAACCGAAAAACTCAAACCCAACAACATAACCTCAATTCCTAACCCAACCGCCCACTGCCACGCCCACGACAATCCATAGCAGCTACCGCAACGACGCAAATCCCGTCACAAAGCACACGATGACACGAAGCTCGCCTTTGACGTCAGCGCTGCAAATACCAATTGGACAACTCCGGCAACTAGTCGTCCGCCGCGCCCCTCGAGCAACGCTGCCGCCCATGTATTTGGAGGCTGCGCTGCTGCAGCGCCAGTTCGCGAATCCAATTAGCTATTTGGGCGGGCCACGCCTGCAGCCACGCAGCAATCGGAACAGCATCGAGTCGATATTATCTCTGGATTAGTCTCCAAAAAGTCCCATCAAGCGCTCCTCCAGTCAGATCTGGTCAGTCTGATTGTCAGTGCAGTTGCCATCGTCTGATTGGAATTTGAATCCACAAGTTTAGTTAGTTTGAAATTATAGCTAGTTAATGTACAACAAATTGTTACAAGTTCCTTTTTGAATAAATAAAAGTATTAAAGAAAGTAATTGAAATTTTTAATCGATAAATGGAAAATTCTCATATTGTAGAATATTGGAAAGTAAGTAAGAATAATTGGAAAGTAAGTACTTAAAGCAAGTAAGAAGAAATTCTAGTTTGTGAAAAAAAGTATAAAATAATAAAAAAAATTATACATATATAAAAAAAATCACATTTCTAATTGTAAACTGTTGCGTTAAATTTAGGTCACAAATACATTTGCATCTGCTGATCGTTTTTTAATGTCTGCAAATAAGTAGCTTTCACTCACTCTTAGTACATATGTGTATACACTCGTACATGTGTATGTATTGGTGAGCATGCGAGAATTGTCTTCGGCAAACACATTAGTAGCCTATCTACCTGAGTTTGAATGTGTATGTAAATGGGAAGACCGTTTGCATGGGCTCCTACAGTTATCTGCTCACTCACTTGCTTCAACTCATTAAACGAACGTCGATCGCGCATCGTTTTCCAAAACGAAGTTCGGCAAAAGAGCAACACACGAAGAACTCAAGACAAAGCGCTCAAACGAAACGAATCGAAGGCGAGCGAGAGAGCATGATTTCTTTTGAGTGACATTGGGAAGAGAGCGTGAAGGTTCAAACGGTAAATTGTTATATGCAAGATCTGTTTATAAATGTTGCTCTACAATGTACATTCGAGTGAGTTGTTCCAGTCTTCTAGCTTTAAATTGTTTATGCAGTACATCTATATAGAATATAAATAAATATGTTGCTTTTAGATAGCTTTTTAGTTACATATATTTATATATATGATAAATATACTATCATAGTCTTTATATTATTTGTAATACAAAACTTTATATTTGTAATTATCTGATGTTTCTTTGCGCTGCTCATGAATTCAAGTTTTTAAAGCTTTAAATATATTATATTATTTACCATGCGAATTAGTAATATCAAAATATTGATTTATGTCTCTCTCTATCTACTATAGACCTAAAACTGACTTCTGTATGCGAATCCTATATATCAAAGTCCAGCTTAGGATATTTTGCTGTTAGATTTATAAATCTGTCTCCTTAAATGGGTTTATCGGTTTTACATATAAAGTCTCATATTTATATTGCTTATAAATATATAATTTATTCATATCTATGGAATATAGATTTCTTCGATGACTGTATATACGTATTTTGCTATTTCTTTCTGATAAAAAAAAAGTATTCTAGTATGCAAATTTGCAATACAAAGTTCTTTAAAAACTTTACAATATATACCAAAATGCCTGTTATACATATATTAATCTGGAAGCTCTATAAAATCTTCATACAATTTCTTTATGCTGTCTACAATCCAATTTACAACTCTAAATGCCATCTATACAAATTAATAATTAAATTAGTTTCACATTTAAAAAGAGTTTTTTTGTTTTTTTTATTTTTGTTAAAAGTATGTAGCGATTGATTAAAAAACACATGTGGATCTGGCTTATATGGTAAGTAACTGTAGGGTTTATCATTATATATAAACTGTAGCTGTATTTGAATTGTTTGTTTGCTCGTTAAATGTATCTGTGCTTTAAATGTATCTTTTTGTTTTTCTTTTGTTTACATTGTATCTGTGGCTTAGCTTAAAACACGAATTCACTTTACACTGAATGAAATTGGGTCCTTACATTAAATTGTGTTTTAATTTAAGATGAGTTTTTAAGTTTATCGATTTTGTATGTTTCTCGTTTTTCTCTTCAATCTTTGTGATCCGTGGATTCGTGCAGTTCTGCTCACGAATCCATATGCTAGGTAAAATCCGGCGGCTTGTATTTGGGCGGTCGCTTAATTGGTTTCTATAACCAATTGCGGCCGCCACGTCATATGTTGTTCTCCTTGGCGCCCTTCGATGCAGCGGATGAGGCACCACCGCCGCCGCTACCAGCACTGCCACCACTGGCTGTGGGCGTGGCAGTGTCATCTTTGTTACTATTGCTGCCGCCGCTATTGCTGCTGCTGCTATTCGTATTGTTGGCCGTGGCGGATTCCTCGCCCTCAGCTTCAGCTGGAGAGAAAAAGATAGAGAGAGTTAGTTACAATTGATCGATTATAGTATATACTCTATGTATACCCTTCTCCTTTTCATCCTTAGTTTCGCTGCTCTCGGCGCTGGCTTTGCTGCTCGCATTGCTAATGATGGGCTCCTTGTCGAGACGCGGTCGCTTGCGCTGACCCTTGTAGTTGCGATTGTCTCGTCGACCGCCCTCGCCCTCATCCTCGGAATCGGAATACTCATTCTCCGGCACAATGCGTTTGTCCTTCTCACTCTGTGGCAGGCGTTCGTCCTTGTCCACCTTATCCTCGTCCTCGGACTCATCGTTGATCGCATCCTCGGGTATGGCCTGTATCTGCACGCCCGGCGCATGCGGCAACAAACGCAAATTGTCGAACAATTTATTCTTGATCTTCTCCAGATACTCGGCCGTATTCTGATTCGTCATATTGCTCGGACTGATGTGCAGCTTGAAATCGGGTCCGAAATACTCGAAATAATCGTTGTAGGGCAGTTCGTTGGCAATTTCAACAGCCAGCGCCACCGACGTCTCATACGTCCAGCAGCGGGAGACATTTCGGATGGTATAGCCACCGCCGCCGACCATCAGGAAGGGCAGATTGTATTTCTTGACAAACTCGACGCATTTGCCGTGTCCCTTGACGGTCAGGTTGAAGCACCCCAGACGATCGCCCGTCAGTGAGTCGGCACCGCATTGCAGCACCACAGCCGCTGGCTGGAAAGTCTCCATGACTTTGGAGATGATGGGCACAAAGATGCTCTCGTAGGCATCATCGTCCATGCCATCGCGCAGCGGAATATTCACAGCATAATATTTACCCTTGCCGGCGCCAATATCACGCAGATCTCCTGTGCCCGGAAAGTACTCGCCGTACTTATGGAAACTAACGGTCATCACACGATCTGTGGTATAAAACGCCTCCTCCACACCATCACCGTGATGCACATCGATGTCAATGTAGAGTACGCGCTGATGATACTTCAACAGCTCCAGAATGCCTAGCACAATATCATTGACATAACAAAAGCCAGATGCTTCGGATTTCTTGGCATGATGCAGTCCGCCGCCCCAATTGATGCAGATCTCGGAGGCCTGTTTGTTCAGCTTGACAGCTGCAGCCACTGAGCCACCGGCGGACAGTTGACAGAACTCGTAGAGTCCATCGAAGACGGGACAATCTTCGCCCACATTGAAGCGCTGCATCTGTTTGTTGTACTCCGTCATATTGTCCGGACGAATGGAACGTAAAAATCTGACATATTCATCTGAATGAAATTTGGTCATCTCATCTGCTGTGGCCTTATGCGGTCTCTGCAATTTTAATATTGAATTATAGCATTTTATAAGATATCTTATAGTCGGGTTGTTCTCACATAAATCTCCATTTTGCGATAGAGTCCATAGTTGAGCAACAGATTGTGGGTCATGCGTATGCGATGGGGCTTCATGGGATGACCTTGACCATAGTAATAGTTGCCAATGTCACCTGTGGAGTGCATAAGAAAATAGCATTAATATAGACTGTTAAATACCCTAGAATATGTAATAATAGTTGAAATAGAGAATTTCTGACCATTTCTACATTGCTTTAGATTTAAAATCTTTTATATTTGCTCTTAGGCTCTGAAAGAGCATGAGAATTGTATACCGACTGCCAAATACCCTGCAATAGCTTAAAATACTTCATTCTTCTGTATTTCTTCTGAACTATCAAAATTGATATATGTATATGTATATTTTATTAACTCAAATGAATTAAAAACTACTTAACAAAATTCTAGTTTCGCTTTAACTGCCTCAGTAATTAATAAAAATATAAATTAATGCATCCCATTCAAATTAATCCCGCAGGATACAAAATAAACTAAATTTTGTACCACGCAATGTAAAATAAAAATTTTACGGCCACTGTCGGTGAGGCGTCCATGCGCATAGTGCACTTTGCCACATACGTACGTAGCAGCGCTTTCGCTATACCGAAAACAAAGGCCTACAGGTATACACACGGACAAACACACGCACACTACGGTTGTTAGCGTAAAAGTGCGCTGTGTGCCAAAATGCTAGTACAGTCGCTGTAAAAATTGAAATTCAGAGATATGCTACCAAGTTGGCCAACAGTATAACGCAGAGTCCAAAAAACAATGTATTTCGGTACCCATGCATTGTTTATCGTTTTATTACTTATCTTTAATGTAATTTAAGTGGCTTTGATGTGAACTTACTGTCGTAATAGTAGCAAACGCGTTTTTTGCTATGGGACTGCATTGTCACGGCTGCCGGCCTGACGTAAGGCGCGGCGTTTACTTGAAAACGATTTAAGCTGAACCAGCGATGTAAATAATGTTTTTCTTTTTTCACTTATAGCAGCTCGCCGGCAGTTTTCTTTATATTAACGTGAGCAAAAACACAGGCGGCCGCGTACCGCAAGAAAAACGGTGTGATACAATAAAATTGTGTGGCAACTATATTGAATGACGTTGCCACTGTATACAAACAAATGCCGGATGACGAAAATGTACCAAAATACGCCACACATGTAGATATAGTATTTTTGCAGTAAATACTAAATTTAGGTATTTGCCTAAAACGTTGAAATGAAATAAAATTTTAAATATTAAATAATATTTATTTTTAAAATAATAATAATCTGAATGTAGAGCTTACAGAAACAAAAATAAGACTATATACCGGTTTTATATTTTGTACCAGCTGGTCACTCTACAACGCAGTCGTTTTTGTTGTGCGAGCGGGAGAGATAACTTCTTTTAGTCGAAAAAAACCGTTGAGCGAGTTGGACGCGTTTTCAGAGCGAGGCTATGTCGGTCGGTGTTTTCTCCGTTTCTTGTCGGTGAAAAATAAGAATTAAAACACAAACTTAAGTGCAGGAATATAGTGTCAAATTTGAAATCTGTGAAGTGCAAATTGCAGTTTTATTTAGAGAAGCAACGTGTAAGTTTTTAAATGAGTTGTTTGTGCCGTTCAGTTTGTTTGCGTGTGAGTGTGTGTGAATGCGTGTGTGTGTGGTCGTGTGAGCGTATGTGTGCAAAAGAGAAAGAAGTTTCAGTTTCCAAGCAAAGCAAACAGCAAGTAAAACAGCAGCAGCAACGGAGTTGCAGTGGAAACACAAACAGAGCAACACTCACACTGACACACACAAGCACACACTAACACATGAACATGCCATCGCAAAAGAAGTGGGGAAAACTGAAATAAAGTGTCAAAGCGGAGTAACAAAAAAGAAGCAACCAAAGTGAAAAAAAAAACAAACGAATGATGAAACTTAATTAAAATAAATAAAAATAAAATACAAAAGCCGCAAATATCCTGCGCAGTGCAAAAGCCGCCGACAACTTCCGTGCTGCTTTACCTCTCTCCTCTCTCTCTTTCTCTTTTTGGTAATTTTACCGACAGACGTCTGTGCCGCTATTGCCGCTACCCGCGACCAACGCCTCGCATTGAAAGTTTCTGTTACTTATTTTCTTCCTCTTTCAGTTTCCAAGCAATCTTTTTATGTCTATTACAGTTTACTTTTTCAATGCGCGCCCGTAGGATATTTTTTGGTTGTTCCCCTTCCTTTTCGTCTTCCAATTAGCGCAATTTCGGGAAATAGTTTCACATTGTTTTTATTATTCATTTTCGCATACAGTCTAACGACCGTGAAATACAACAGAACGAACGAGACGCTGGCAACAACTGTGCTTTATAGCCGTAACTGTAAAAACGCGGCTAAGCCGCTGGCTTTCAATAATAAATCTAAACGACGCTGAATATTTCAACTAATTAAGATTAAAGGTACGTACTTGCACACTGTCAGATTTTTGACTATTTTTAGCTCATTTACCCTGGAAACTTGTTTGCTCCTGTTGTTGCGAATGTATGTGTGTGTGTGTGTGTGTGTGTGTGTGTGAGTGTGGCCAACGCATCGCTCGAAAAGTGGAACAAAAATGCATCTCAACATAACAAAGTGCCGTTACAAAAGCCAACGAACGCAGCAGCCAAATAACGAAGCATAAAAAATAAACTACAAAGCAACAACAACAAGTTAGTGTAAGTGAAACGAAGAGGCACAGAATGGAAGAGAGGAGAGCGCACTTTTGCTCTCCCGCTGCAATTTCTATTTACGCTGCTGCTGATAAAAGCAAATCCCATTTTAATGCTCAGCTGCTGCCGCGGCTGCTGCGTTTAAAAAGTCAAAGAGCACTATTGTTGTTGTTGCTGTTTTGTAATTGTCTGTAATTTAGCTGGAGGACCAAACAAAACCAGTTCGGCAACCAGCTGTCGACGTCTGCGCCTGGAATACCACAAGACAGAACGAGCGAGTGAGTGAGAGAGAGAGAGGTCGCGAGAGCAACACATGCAGCTGCTGCTCAGCTCACGCTCTATCTTACTCTCTTCTCTTTTGCTGTTGCTGCTGCTTCTATTTTTGTTGGGGCTTTGCCGCATTTATTTATTTACCTTTTGGTTTGGCCTGTTTATTATCCCAGCATCGTTGCTGTTTGAAGTTCAAGCCACAATAAAATTTTTTTCTTATTTTAAAATAGTATTTTTATAGCTTATCTGTATGTTTTGCCTTTCTCTCCACCTACCCATTCTTTGCTTCCAGGCATACGAATTTTCATTAACACATTCTACAATGCGATGACAACTTCCAGTCTCTGTTGTTGTTGATGGCGCTTTTTGATGGCTAGCTATTTACCTTTTGCCACTTCTCTCTCCATTGCCTGCTTTTTATCGGTCGGCACTTTTTTCATATCTCAATAACAGCGGTAGAGCGAGGGAGATGGTGAAGGGCGGGATGGGGGCTGTCTCTGTCTACCCTTTTGGGAGTAGTTCAAAGAGTTCATTTCGTTCATTTTGAGTGCTGCACTTGGCAATTATGCCTTTTTTTGAGTTCTTTTTTTTTTGCTCACAAATCATTGCGAAATGGCAAACGGTAAATCTGCTCGCATCTAACGGCACTAACTTGTTGAAGATCTGAGCTGATGCTTTGCTCTTATTTCTTTGATTATTTTCTTTTTGCTTACGATTTGACAATTCACAAAGGCAAATCACAATTTACAGCTATGGGCAGAGGGGGCGATAACAACGGCCGCTGCTTAATAGTGAAAAAGTAGCTGAAGTGGCAGCATCAGCAGAAGTTGAAAATTCAATTGTTGGAGACGCGACAGCGGCCTTTGTGTTGCTGTATACGCTGTATACCCTGTAGAGAGTGTGAGAGAATAGGGGTATATTGGTATTGTAACAAAATATGTAACAGATGAAGTAAATGATTTGACTGTTATTTAGAACGATTTGAAAAGAGAAGATGTAGATTATATATTATTGTATAGCAAAAGAACTCCCATATGAAATCAAATTAAAATTTCGTGTTCTTAATTAGTATTTAACATTCTCTTTCAGTTTGCCGTCTCTTAGTCTTTCATGCCTCACAGCAGCAATTTACTTGATTTATTTTTTTCATGCAGCTCTCAGTGTCGCCCACTTACAACACACAATGAAAACGAACAGCAGCAGCAGCGGTAGAGGCAGAGGCAGAGACAGAAGCAACGTCTTTTATTGATAAGAAAAATTGAAAGTGCGTGGCAAGCAGAGAGACAAGTGTGGAAAGTTGGTGGACAAAGCATAGCGAGAGAGAGAGAGAGAGAGATATATAGAGTGAGGAGGGAGGGAGGGAGGTAGACCGGGAGAGAGAGAATTAAATGCGTAAGAAATTGACGGGAATAGACAAAGAGAGACAGAGAGAGGGAGCCTCAAAGATACTGAATAATGTAATACGGATTTCTAGCTTGTTTTTTTTTTTTTGCGCTCTGTAGATAATTCGTTTTTTATTTAAATGGATCGCTTTCAAGCAAGCTTAGTAATAAGACAGCTTTGTTACTTATATGAAATCAAAGAAAATTTCTATATACATATATTAATATATACATAGAATTTGATTATATTATATTATGCAGATATTATAAATATATTTCTATTATATATCTTATTAAACTTGCTCATCATGAATAGAATTCAGTCTTATTTCAATATAAAAAGAAATCCCAAATATCATATAGAGTCTCGGGCAAAGTTACAAATATTATTCTTAATTTTTTTCTATGTCGGTTCAGTTATATAGTTCTATCTATTTCAATCTAAAACACTTGATTTTATAGGATTTTCTTTGATAATATAGTGTTATCTATTCAAATCTTGAATAATGATCTTTTAAAATGCAATATGTAAGATTGATTATATATTTTTTATCTTCATAATATTTCATTCTCTATACATTTTCTTCAAGTTTTTCCCATTATTATGATTTCATTAGGTTAATGGCACTTTGAATACTCTTGCCTTGCCTTTTCTAGCCCACAACCATTATCAATTGACACAATTTGGATGCTGTCACAGCCTCAGTCCATTTAATGGACCTCCTTAAGGTTGTCCAAGTTGCATTTGTTGCATTTGACAATGCCAGCCACGCCCATTTCGCCCAGGTTCAAAGTTTTATATTTGATGGCAATTTAAGTTGTTTTTCTTTATTTTTGCTTTCTTGCTACGCTTGACAGTTGGAAGTGCAGCAAGTTCTAGTTGTTGCAAGTTGTTGTTGTTGCACTCAACATTGTTCAATTGTTTTACTTAGCTGGACACTGGGCAAACTTTTAATTTATGTCGCTTAAGAAAAAGTTCCAGTTGCTTTTAATGGTGCTTATCAAGTCGAACGGAGGGAGGGAGTAGGCGGAGTGGGTTGGGGTTTGCTGGCTGTGTGACCGGCTAACCCAAAAGCCGCTTCAATTAGATTTATGGCATTAGAACAGTTCAACGGCGTTCACTAAAGCGTTCACACGTGGAAATCCAACGTTTAGTCGCAGCAAACACATTTTGCATTGTTTGCTTTGGCTGTTAGACTGTGCCGCCTCCTGCTCCTCCTACGCCTACCCAACTCCTCATACTACGGCACTTCACTGCACATCCGGCTGGGCAACAATAAACATTGTTTCATTGCAACAACTTCTACTTTGCTCTGCGGTGGTTGAAAGCTGCGCTAACGTTTCATACGTTTTTTTTTTTCGCTTTGCCCATTCATTCTTTTGCCCGCCGTCGCCGTCAGCGTCGCCCCCGCCCGCATTCCTGGCCAGGTTTCAACTCCTGGCACAGGCGCGCACACATTTCCGGCCTCTAGCAAAAACTTCATGTGTGTGTGCGAGTGTGTGTGTGTGTGTGTATTATATATATTGCTTTGTGGTGGTTGCTACTCGCTGGCTAGTTTTCGATTTTATTGATTTTCATAAAGTCGCCTTTCAACACTCAACTCCAATTAGATGCCCCAGCTGTAGGAACACAAACTTTTACTCTATTTGCATTCACTAATATTTTGCACATTCCTATAATCTCTCCTCTTTCTCTCTCTCTCTCTCTTCGATTCGCGCACTAGTTGCAGCAAAGCAAATATTTTCTAATTGGAATTCTAAACAAAATTCTAAACCTTTAAAAGGAGCCAACAAAAGTTTTTGTTATAGAAAAATTCTCTAATTGGCATGCGAGAAATCTTTAAAGGAATGCATTTGGAATTGAATGAATGTAGGAATAGATAAGGTTTTTTTTTTAAAGGAATTTTTATATACTTGAACTATTTGAGCCAAGAAAACATAATATAATAAACATAAAAATATATAAAAATGGTTTAAAAATATTTTAAGAATTTTTTGTCAAGCGTAAACTATAAAAAGTTTATTTTTATATATTATATAAGAAAATATATTTAAAAAGCTAATATGTAAATTTTGTATATATCAT
This sequence comes from Drosophila antonietae, assembly GCA_030914385.1. NCBI lineage: Eukaryota > Metazoa > Arthropoda > Insecta > Diptera > Drosophilidae > Drosophila > Drosophila antonietae. The sequence goes on along the minus strand of JAUESO010000612.1, from coordinate 3,834,682 downwards.
ATAAGAAATTCCTTAAATAATGATACTATATAAAGCATTTACTGTACTTGAATACTTAAGCAAAGTCAAAAGATTCAGCAATTGTCATTAAAAGTTAGATAAATAAAATAAATGCTCTGATTGATCAAATGATATCAAGAGCGACCATAGAGCATCTGTGCTCTACACTGTGCTTGTCCCTTGAAAACCTCAAACCACAAGTAAAGAGAATGCTAAGAAAAGACCTCTAATAGAAAAGAAGATAAACCTCTCTAAGTCTGAAAGTTATGCTCCTTCGCCCAGCATAAATTAACCACTCAGCTCTTTGCTCTCCTGCGTGCAACAAACTTTGTTTGAATTGTTAGTGATATGACCCAATTTGATGGTTTTGCCTCAGTGTGCAGCCGGCTCGAGAGTTGAAAGCCGTTGACGCGCGGACTTTGGGGTAAGCAAACTTTTTAATTACAAGCATCAGGACAATAAAAGTTTATTATGCGAAAAGAACGAAGCTCGAAGCGTACTTTCATTTCTCTAAAACAAAAAAATGGCAAATAAAAGAGCATTAAGCGCGTCAAAAAAAAAAAAAAAAAACTAATAAACTTTGACCTCTCCAACTGGCAGTCGAACTATTTATCTGAAAAAAAAAAATTCATGGAGACCCAAATCTAGTTAAAGTTTATGTTTTAATGGGCGGTCTAAAGTTTTTTTTCTCTAATCCAGCAAACAATAAATTGAGTGAGATTTCAGATTCGAATTGCGACTGTTGCGCGCAACTTTTTGTAGACACATTTATGCATATATATATATAGAAAGGGGCGTGGCCAAGGGGAGGCAGCACAGCGCTGATAGCTAGTGTATTGCATGCGACAATCGAATGGCAAATCGATTGAAAATGCATACAAAAATGCCAGCCAAATGAGCTTTCTGTCTCTCTCGCTCTCTACCTCTTGCTCGCTATCTATCTCTCTCTTGCACTCTCTGTAGCTATATATAGCTATCTCTAGCTAATATTCAAATGGAATTTCAGTGCATTGAACTCGTTGCAAGGTGTGAATTTCGCCAGGAGGCACATAAACATAAACAGAATGAAAGAAAAACTGGAGCACGCTCCCAAATAGAAGCCCAGAAGTTGGACAGCAGCAGCAGCAGCAGCAGCTATAGAGATAGATTGAGTTGTGTACATAAAAAAAAAAGTCATAACAAAGCAGTTTTACAGCGTAGCATATGCTCGAAATGTTGATAAAAAAGAAGGAGAGGAGAATGGAACTTGCCAACAGTTCTTGAGAAATCATAACAGAAACTCTCTTTACAATTCGCCTTCAAATGAAATTAAAAAGTTCAGCTTCAACTTTGATAAACGGAATGTGCTACAGTCAAACCACTCTCTAGACGAACATTTAAAACAGTCGAGTGCTTTTTCTCTCTCTTCTTTTTTTCTGACAATTTTTTAGCTGCCAAAAACTTGAGCCCGAAAAACTTGTCAACTATGCCTGAAGAAGAGTTGTCAGAAAAGTAGCGAACGAAATTTTACACACTTGAGTAGTTGGTGCAATTTGTATGTAGCACAGTGTAACAGAATGACAAGAAATGTCTAAGAAAAACTGAAGAGTGAGATAAAAGTAATTATTTGAATAATAAACTAGGTCTCGGAAAACTGATGAGCGGAGATAAATGCAAAAAGTAACAAAAAGTAATTAGAATTCAGAAAGAGAAAAATGATGAAGTCTATAAAACTATATTAAAGTGGAAAAGCTAATAAAAGTAATTTCACTGCGAGCAGTGAAAGGCGTCCATATAAGACTATAAGTTAAGTCAATTCGAATGCAATGAAATAGTTTCTTTATTCAGAATAAATCTTATTAGCATTGCATTATTTATTGTCTCATGTGCTTTAACTAATTCGCTTAGCTCTGGAGCAAAGTTCGCTTAAGTTCAGCTTGTTCATGATTTATATGCAAACGCTTTTGGGGACAATTGCAATAAAATTTTCAAAGCATATTTCATGCGATGCTTGAAGTGGACCAAAAAGTTGTGCCGTCTCGAGAAGAGAAAGAGGGAGAGAGAGGGTAGGTGGGAGAGGCGAATGACAGGGTGCTTGTGTGTGAACGAGAGAGAGAGAGAGGGAGAGCGAGTGAGTGCAGCGCTGTGAAGCTGTTTTGTCAGCTTGCAATTTGTAGCAGCGCCTTGGCAAGTTATTGTTATAGCCTCTGCTCGATTGACTGTCCGTACGACTGTCGTTCTGTCTGTCTGTCTGTCTGTCTGTCTTTTCGTTCGTCCATCCGTCCGACTGTAATGTCACGCTGTGATTGCGCCGAGAGCAAAATCTCAGTTACAGCAGCAATTCGCAATTCTCCATGCTCAACGACTATTTGTCTCGAGTGCAATGCAGTTGTTGTGCTGCGAATTGTGTGTCTAGTGGCGCACTCCCAAGTCGCAATGGCCACGCCCCCGAACCCCTTTAACAAGCCACCCACCATGCAGCGCGCTCCCCAGGCGCTCGACCCGCAATGCACTTTGCTGATTATTTGTCTCGATTTTGTTGTTGTTGTATATATATATATATTTTAAAAACTTTTTAATGCGCCACGTGACGTAGCTATTGTCATTGCTGTCATTGTTGTTGTTGTTGTTGCTGCTGCTGCCTTAGCTGCAATCAATTTGACACAGATTTAGGCTTGAGATTGAAATCAATATCAATTGTGTCACGGCACCGTTCAGGGACGCGCCTTACAGCAAAATGCATTAGATGCTGCAGCTCCAAAGCAATTAACCAAACACCTGACTAGGGTAAATATATATAAACCTATATATATACATTATATATATGTGCTCGCCTGTGTGTGTCTGCATACAAATTAGTTTTAATATTTGCCAGTCAAGCGGACAACAGCAAACGCAAATTGGCTGAGAGGCTGCCGCATGCCGCATGCAACATGCAGCGTGCCACTTGCTACAGCAGCAAACTTAACTCGACTTCCGTTCATTACGAGTTGTATTTTCAATCTTGTAACATGGCAAATTTGCATATTTGTGCGTAGCCAATGCTAAAATATTTTCCCACAAATAAAAGAAAACAAGTAACGAGTGCGGGTATGCTCGACTATGCATATACCTCTACTTCAATTGCAGCATATAAATAATATGCCCTTCCCAACAACTGCCAAGTGTTATAAATGGAAATGGAAAACAAAAGAGCCAAACTGAAAAACTACATACGATAAATTGCATGCTTAGCTTGTTGGGTTGCACTTGTGTTTGCCTTTGAAGATGGGTCGGTTGTGCACTATATAGGATCAATTTACAACATTGAATAGCTCGGCAAATATACACATATATATAATTCTATGCATATAGTATGCTTGTTGTTGCAGCCCACACTTCAGACTTTGAGTTTATCCGCACCACTCGAGGCTATTTCATCTGTGATTTGTTATTGCAACAGTTGTGAACAGTTGTGGCCCATAAAATGCAGAGGAAAAGCGAGTCGATAACCTTTTCATAATTAAATAAATCAAATATATATATATATATCTGTGTGCAGACGAGGGCAGACAACTGTAATTGGGCATAAAATCTGTAGAGAAAAGCTTAATTAACTTTAATTTCATTTAAATATTGATTGACTGTAGGGTTGCTAAGGAAAATTTGTATAAAGCTAAACAAATATATTGTTATTCAAAAAATGTTCATAAAATACAGTTGAATGCCCTTCTATGTGATTCTCATGAATTGCATAGCATTGAGAAATTTTATGTTTGTTAATGATTATGTTGAGGAGAATTTAAATATAACCTTTTACGGCGAATTATAAATAATATACGATTCTTATGCTCATGACTCAGGCATATTTATGTATTTCTCTATATTGAATTTTATTGATATAAATATGTAAAATATTCATATTCATATATTCGTGATTATTTATATAAAATTTTCAAATTTCTTCATGAATCTCAACGCCCCTGTTTATTCATTTATTATCAGACCAGCTTGATCTTAAATAAACACATGTTGACCAACATTTTATTAGGGGGTGTCTATAATATCGAAACCTTCAAGCGTTCACAGCTCTCGAAAGAGTAAGCAGCACATAGATAAAGATAGCGAGAGTGAGAGAGATAGTGATAGTGAGAGTGAGAGCTGTTGCTCAACAGCTGAGCATAAAGAAATGCCCAAAAGTGTGTGATACATCTGCGAAAGGGTCTTTTACATGGCTGGCTCGCGCGCTATAAATACGAAATGTGCTACAGGCGTTAGACGCAGTGAAGAGCGAAAGCGGTTAAGGTACAGGCGGAACGTGGCGTGGGGGCGTGAGGGCGTTGCGGCAGGAACTGCCGTTGAGGCAGTGATGCGCATCCTGAGCAGTGTTTCCTTTGACTTCGGTAAGCAGGTCACGTGAGCCAAATTGCTTAAGACTTGAGCTGGTGCGGGTGGTGCAGCCGGGGCTGTGGGGGCGTGGGGGCTCCGCCTAGCTGTCATAGAGCACAAAGGGCACCTGACTCGCCCGACTGTGTCAAAAGCTCGCGGCACTGGCACTCGTGTCACTCCCTTCGTCCGTCATCGAGTCCGTCTATAGGGGCAGTAAATGTGATTGCTGCCCCACCTGACGACTCCTCCTGCGAATTTGTTACTTCTGCTGCTGCTGCTGGTTTGCTCTGCTTTTGGACTCGTGCGTGTTTTTTCTTTTTCTTATTATTCTTGGGTTTTCACGTTTTCTGCAGATTTGTTGTTGTTGTATTTTTCATTCTTGCTTGTTTAATATATATAGATAAAGAGAAGCATGTTAAAAATTTGCTAGATTTTAGCGCTTGTCGTTGGCTTGTCTTGCTTGCAATTGTTTTTAACGTGTTTGAAATATTTTAAGAGACTCGAGAGTTGATTGTGCATAAGTGTGTGTGTGTGTGTGTAGTTGTTGTTGTTGTTGTTGTGGCTGTGTGTGTTATTTGTTTGTTTGTTTTGCTTGCGTTTTTTGTTTTAGCCACGCATTCGCAGTGAAGTTGTTGCTGCTGCCTTATAAATACATAAATACATAACATAAAATATATATACACACACACACACAAAGCCACGCACTTGGGTTCGCTCTTGGTAGAAAAAAATCAATATTTGCGCCGTGTCGCCGTCATCGTTGACTGTTTTATTTTATTTTTTATTAGGATTTATGCCCTAGGCAAACAGTCAGAAAAAGGTATATAAACAAGTTGAGCGATTGCAGTGGATGAATGAATTAAATAAAAGTGTAAGGAAATGCCCAAAGTACAGTAGTAATAGAGATTAAAATGTTCCCATACTAATTTTACCATTATTACATAATTTACAAAATTTTAATCAAAATTAAAAAATAACAAAAAAAATTTTCAAAATAAATATATTAACATGAAAACCTTATTTTATCTACTTTGCAATAAAGTTATTAAAATCAACAGCTGAACTAGTTCATTGAACAATAAAGTTCTTAAATGAATCAAAAATGTATAAAAATTGCAAATACGATTTCCCAAACAACTCTTAGTTATTTACAGGGTATTGCCTAGTCTATCATTTCCATGGCAAGGCACGTTATTTATTTGGTCTCTTTGTTTTGCGACAACTCGCTGATAAGACTGATGAGAAACGGATGCGTGTGTTGTGCCTGGAAATGACGCCTACTGCCTGCTCCTATATCTAGTCTATATATATTTGTGCTTGATTATTCAACCAGAATGCTAATATAAATTGGCTCAGCTTACGCTTAACACGCCTACAGTGCAACCAGTTGGCAGATTGAAGAAGAGCGCAGAGCATTTGGCAACTGGACTTTGTTCGCAGTTTGGAACAACGCCGCAGGCACTTTTGAGCTAGTTCCAGCTGCTGCTGCTGAACAAACACAAACGAGTGGGCTTGTGTCACATATGGGTCCATTGCTCTTTTGGGCGGCCATAAACTGGCTCTGCCTCTGCCACACAGCTTCTGCCACATGCTAAACGCGAGAAATTGTATTTGCCTTGTGCCCCTCCAGTATTTTCCTTTTCTTTGTGCCCGATAACGAAAAGTAAATAAAGAAAAAAGAGTTAAACCTGAAGCTCTGGACCAGCTGGACGAGCCACTCGACTCGCGTTGCTCCAGTTCTTCTAGAGTGGAGTCCAAAAACGAGTTTTTCGGCACTTGCCTAGCCGGGTTAACAACTCGAGTTGAGTTAGGCCTAGTTTGTTTTTATTTTTTTTATTTTGTTATATAGCCAAACTCTCGACGACGAGTTCAAGTTGGATTTAGAGTTGTTGGCTTCGTATAAGTTTTTACGAGCACGCGCAACAACATTTTATGGCTCTTACAGACAAATTGTTTGGCAGGAATTACAAATAACTGCAGCTGAGACTAACAGTTAGCTCAAATTGGTTCTGAAATGGATAAGCTTGGAGCTGGTAAAAACAGAAGTAACATTTAAGATATAATCTATGTCAAGTGGACTATAAAAGTTAACTATTTAGAGTATAAACGTTGAGTTTTTTTTTTTTTCAGATGTTCTGAAGAGAAAGATTTTTTTTGTAGAGATCTTTTCGTAAAGCTTTTTCTTAGAAGAGGATGTGGAACGAATTTTAATAATTTTCAATATTTTAATTCTTTAAAAAATAAGTAATAAATAAAATAAAATGAGTAATAAAGAAAATACAAAAATATAAATAAATATAAAGAGATTATTAAGCAAGCACGTTGCAGTTGGACTGCGCCGATTGACATTACATTCATTCACGGTCCCCAAAATAAAGATTCGTGAATGATTATTAAAGACAATTAAAATTCTTAAATTCCACATAAATTTAGTATTCACAGCTCTGATGTTTCAAATTTAAATTTCTGTTCCTTGTTGTAAGACATTGTGATGAATCGCTTTCTATATTGATGTGACTGAAATTTATTGTTAATGCATATTCAAATGCTGTTTTTTGATTTTGTTGATTAAGCGCAGATTGTGTTTTAGGCCTTTTAATTGAATTATTGTGTTTTCTGGTTTCGTCACGCAATGAAATCTTTAACAAATTTGCGTTTCAAGTTGTTTGTCGCAGCGAAAGTTCGTTGTTTGTTTGTTTGAGTGTGACAAACGTGTTGCAAATCGCTGTGGTTGAGTGACAAACGCAGCCCAACCTCTAACGTAACCCTCTGCACCTCTGCTGTGGAAGGGCAGCGCCCGGGCGCAACATCAAACCTTGGACGCAACGTGTGGCATTAGAACCTAAGCGAGGGCACGCCAGCGAGCGAGCGAGCGAGTGAGTGAGTGAAAAAAATAAAATCCCTCAGCGCGTCTCCAGTTCCAGTTATGCAGCTATGTCTCGACTTTCATGACTAATTACTTGGGCTTGGGGTAGAACGGATTCGAGGTCGGGATCGGGGTCGTGGTCGCTGGGTAAGTTGATAAGGTTAAGCGCTCGCGTCCCTGCTACATTGAATACCGAGGATTATATTTTTTAATATTTCTCTTTTGCGCAAACATTTGAGCAGCTGTATATATGCGGGTGGTGGTGGTCAGAGCAAGGGCGTGGGCAAGGGTGAGGGCGAGTGTTGGCTGTTGTCTATGGACAACGTGTATTGTGTAAACTTTGGCTCAATTTGCTGCGACCCTAATGAAGTTATGGCTCGTGAACTCCCTGTGGAGTTCGATGCTGCTGGCGGAAGCCCCCAAAATGGCTGGGTCTGTGTGTGCTCGGTTGCCGTTATTTGGTTTCATGCATAAAATAACGGCACATAAGTGCAACTTGCAAGCTGCATGTAGCCGTGTAGCATGTGGCATGTGGCATGTGGCAAGCGGCAGCTTTAATGAAAATTGCAAGCCCGGCCAGCTCGGCTGCCTCGTCTTGGCCCGCATCCTGGCGAGCATTAAATCCAATTTTGCGCTGCCAGTTTTTTGAGTGGCAAAGCACACACCCAGCACACACACACACACACACACACACGCACACACACACATTTGTTGGCACACTCGACGCCATTTGTGTACATTTTAATAGGTGTAAAAGCTTCAGGTTTATAATGTTATGCCTCGCTTGCAAGTGTCGCCTGGCAAGCTGTTGCATAAATCAACTTTGGCAGCGCGTAATGGCAGGAGGATCACAAGGGTGCGGCATGAACGTGGGCGGCGAGCATTGGATTTGAGATAGGGTGTGCAGAGGTGTCACAAACTATGTCAAGTGCCCGCCGCCGCCCCCCTCATTCATGCATGCTCTATAAAATATTTGTTGAAACTTGCGCCCTCCACCTTTGGCTGTGCCCATCATTTGCCCAACTGATGCTTCGGGCGTTGATAAGCGCACTTTGAGTTGCGCCACTTGAGGCCACACGCAACGTGTAATCACAAAATACGAAACGAGTTGAGTTTAATGTTGTTCAAGTGCTTATAGCAGCTACGACTACCAGTCGCCTACACTCTGCACCACACCCTCTCACACCCCACAGCGTCCCACTTGTTCGTTAGCTTTATTAGCCTGGTGTTGGTGCAGCACGAAAATGTGTTTTTGCTTTTGCGTTCTTTGTTAAAAAAAATCGTGTTTATGTCTGGCAGCTTCTGATTGTAGCTGCAGCTGTTGTTATGCCTTGTTATACCTTGAGAGAAGTTGCTGAAGGCTGGGTGTGTAGGGCGGAAGTTGATGCAGGGTATGAGGTCTAGGCAAACGATGAAATATTCTATAGAGTGCATTGCATTTTATATTAAAAATCGATAGAATGAATATATAATGGGGAGCATGCAATAAATTTGATTTAATATATGATGATTTTATATAATATAATATATATGATATATAATATATCGGTATAATAATAATATCTCGATAAATATGGATTCACAAGCAATGTTTACATGTGTGTATATATTTGAAATATATTTAGGTATTTATAGGTAAGAAAAGTATTTCAAGAATATTATTTGTCTATATTTCACTCACAGTTCTACACACATTTCCAGCTAGGGTATTTGTCCATTGCGTACTCCTTTATATTTATGGCATTTTTAGTTGATGTGACTGCTGTTGCTGCTCGTCAACAAGCTGACAATTTGCTGTCTGAGTGTTGGCTGTCGCCTGTTGTTGACAACAACAGCAACAACTATAACAATAACAACAACAGCAGCAGGAGCAGCAGCACGCGGCAGCAGCACGCGGCAACAGCAATAAAAGTGCTAAAAAGTTTTATGCCCCTGGACTGCATCCTGTTTTAAGAAGCAGCAGTAGCAGTTGCTGCTAGAGACCATAGTCCATGCCTAGTTCGCCCATTCAACGCTGCAAAGCAAAATTTTTAATCTTTACAAACTCAAATAAGTGTTGAATATTGTTGTCGTAGTTGTTGTTGTTGCTGCTGTGGTTGTTGTTGAAGTTGTCATGCTAGAAAATGAAGCAACACACCCGCAATTTGGCCAATGTGAATTGGTGCTTGTGGTGAAAGAGAGTATGATGAGCTGAATAACATACTTGGAAAGGGTATAGATGATGTTTTATAGAATGGAAGTGAGTTTTAAAGCGAGTTACTTAAGAGAATAATAGCTCAACTCAAATTTAGCTGCAAATGAGGCTATCAATTTTAATTTAAGCACTGCTTACTCTCTAAACTTTCGTTTAGAGCAACTGCAGTTCGGTGTTTACATATTTATTGCATTGTTTTTTCTTATATTACTCTGCAGTTACTCTGCTTATCTTTGGCTTCATTCATAATTTTTGTCGCATACGCGACTGAGGGTTGTTCTTTGGCTTTGCTTTTTACACTTGAGCCTGTGTGTGTGCGTGTGTGTGGGTGGGTGGGTGTGGTAGTGTGTTTTAACATGCAGGTATCCTTCATGCGGGTGGTTTGGTGAATTGTACAACTTTGTCGCGTTGTCAAGCTATGTGGCTCTGTTTCTATTTATGTTATGGGCACCGACTCCTGCTGCAATGTCTGCACTGTTTGCAGACAGCTCCAACACCCAAACCGCCAGTAGTCGTCTACCTATACCTTCACTTTGGCAACGTCACGTATGATGCGGCTGTGTGTGCTTAACTCCCTGAAGTCGTCTGCCCACGCTTAACGTCATATATATATGTATTTTGTATGGAAATGACATCAGTCGAGCCCTCAATGCCAGCCAGCTGCATTGCGCGTTGTAAGGAAATTAAATACTCAAGTCGGATGTTGCTGAAATTTCCGCTTGGAATGTTGCTTTCGTCGTTGCGTTGCGTTGCTTTCGACTGCCAGCCAAAAAGTCTAGTAGAATTTGGAGAACTCCCTATGGAACGTCGGCAATCAGAGCGAATGAGTCGCAACGGAATTCCCTAACTAGAAATTTAGAAAACGAAGCAGAAGGCAAAAGGGCCTTCGCATGATTTTGTGTAATTTTCATGCTCTCTTTTTGACGATTGCAAATCTTAGAAATTGTCGCTTGCGATTCGCACTAATGTCGCGCCTTTGAGTTCTTTTAGTGAGTTAGAGAAATGCTGATTGGAAATGGCTTAGGTTCATTACCATTTCTGTGAGTAAGACTGAAGTCTTTGTGAAGTTGAATGAATGCATTTATGTTTTAGACAAATGATTGACAGTTGCTAGCTAGCTTTCAGTTCACTCTGATTGTGCATTGTTGGTAAATTGAAAGGGTGTAAAATGGCTTTGAGTATAGTAAAGGGTAATCAATCGTAGGCTGAGAAAATGCCGTTGTTCGATATAGTAGTGCAGCTGGTTTCTAACTTCCTGAGTACTTTTAGATTCATCCCTATGCCTTTGTAACTTCTTGTCATGGTTCATTACGGTTTGCTTCATTTGAAAATGAAAAAAGCTCTCTATATTAGATTGTGAGAATATTTTCTGTTTTAGACAACTGATAGACAGACTAGGCTTAGTTGTGCTGGGCACCATGGCTTCGTTAACCAAATGAAAAATGTGTACATTGTCTTTGTATAATAAACAATGATAAGAAAGCCTAAGTAAAGAAATAAATATTAGCTAAATTTCTAACCGGCTTAACAGAAGAGTCTACCTATCTATAGAGTATGTACATAAAACCCTAGAAAAAAAACTTCTTAAGCTAACTCACAACTTATAAGTAAAACAAAAACTCCATCTGTTCAATTTGAACTTTACCCCATTCGAATCAAGATTCTGCATATTGCATGTTTGGCAATGAGAATTTGCCAGCAAATTGGCAAAGCAGCGCCTATTCAATTAGCTGCAATCCCTAATGACATTTGACACAGGCATTCGGCTGAATAAATTTTGCTGCTCCAATTTGCTAGCGAATGCAAGCGTGCCACATTTTGGGGCGCCCTTTGTTGTGTGTGTCTGTGTAACACTTTTGCCCCGGACTGCTGTAGCAGCAGTGGCAGCAGTAGCAAATGTCACACGAATGTGGAGCATGTCATGTGTTGATATATATATGTATATATGTTTATATATTTTTTTTTGCATGCAAATGCAGCCATTGCAGCTGCATGCGTTGCATGCCTTCTTCGGCTTCTGCTTCTGCACATGTTGACCACATGCCGAGTAGCTAGAGAAATTCGAGTTCTCCAATAATACGCATTGCTTTCTTTCGTGTTGATTTAACGAGTGAGATAAACGCTGCAGGCCACTTAACCAATCCGATTCCGATTTGGATGCCAATTCGAATTCCAATTCCTAACCAGAGGCGAGTTAAACGTGTGCGTGTGCGTGTTTATTTGATAAGAGTTGCCTCTGTGTTGGTGTGTGTTGCTGCTGCAGTTGCTGCTATCAACACAAACAGAGAGTGAGAGGGAGAGAGACAAATACACACAACACAACAACAAATTCCATTTGGACATTTTTCATTTTCATTTTGGTTTACGAATTTTTTGGGTTTTGGGGTCAGCTAATGACTGCTGCAGCATTTACAAAGTTGGTTTTTGTATTGTTGTTCCCTTCGGTAAAGCGATAAAGCGGTTGCTGGTGCGGCTGCTGCTGCTGCTGCTGGCCATAATTGACGTCGCTTGGCGATAACAGTGCCTCGCCTTAGGGACAGTTGGGCTTGCATTTATCATTAGTTGGAGCAACGGCAGCCGGCACACGTGCACATGCTACACGCTTGACCCAATTGAAAGGAATGGGGCGAATGGCATCCACACACAAGACAAATGGCTGCCAATGATGCAAACGAAAAACCAAAAACTGAAGCGGAACCTTTCGACTAATTGCTGCAATCGACAGATCCACACAGCGACGAGCTGCAGCAGGGCCTCAATTCGCCGCCAAAACTTTAGCCCAATTCCCGTTTAAAAATAGCTCGACCCTTTAAATAGACGCAGACCGTGGTAGCTTTGGCCTCGACAGTGAGCTCACCCAGCGCGAAGCAACCGCAACAGAATCAACAGGATCTGAACTACAAGGCTACAATAACCATAAAAACAAAGCAAAGGCAAATAGTAAATAAAGTGTCTATAGTTATGGCATGGCATAGCAAGCGATACTAAATAAATATATTCTAGTTATACTCTGTAAATATTAGAAAATGTTGAAGTGGAGCATATTGGAAGTTGTGTGTGACTATGAGATGGATGAGGTAGAATTTTATATCTATTTATTGAATAAACTATCTATATTGACAATGCATTATTAAACTCTTTTAGAGTCAATTCTTAAGAATTGATGATTTTAGAGATTGAAAATATGGATATAATAAAAGAAAATATTTAGATACTGTATTTTGACTTGATGTTAAAGGATTCAGTGTAGGCATTCAAAGGTATATATGTATCTTTTGCTTGCTCTAAATTCTTTTCCTCCCATTAAGTGAATATATTTCAGTATTAAGTATAAAAAAATTCCAGATATATTCTGTACGATATCTTTGACTTGTTCATATATTATAAATTTGATACAATAATCATAATTTAATAATATATTAGCATACGAAAAATCGTAACAAAATCTCAAAGTTAAATAACATTAACAACATATAATAGATAGATAGTTTTACTAGTTGCTCTTTACTAGGTAACATCTCGCACACCTTTACATTTAGTTTATTAACTGTTTCAGCCTTAGCTCAAATATTTATTTGGTGATTAGCGACAAACGAACTGCCAGAGGTCGTCATTCAGTTAGTTGTTCAACTGCTTGAAAGCTTCTTCCTCGATTGCGTGACGCGTGTGGCAGTGACATCAAGCCATAAATGACTATGCCGCATTGTGTCCTTGCTGCTGTCCTTGTTGTTGTCGTCATGGACAGTCATGGAGTAATATCCACTTCCAGTTCTAGTGCCTCGGCTCGCTGTAGCTGGCCTTAGGACTTCAAAAGAGACGTGTAAATATTGCCACCTTATAATACACACCCACAAAGAGACACAGACATAGACAGACGATATTCACACTCCTTCACTCCCATCATGTTGACCATGTTCGGCGACGTCCTGGCGCCATGTTCATGGCACACTTGGAGAAAAAATGCTATTGAATATGCAAAATGTAAATAAAATAGAAAAATGTTAGAAAATTAAATGGAAAATCTTGTTGTATAGAATTTTTGCATAATTGAAATGAGCGTAGGAAGAGCTAGAGATATGTTTATAACTATATTTTCATATCTTGCATCTTAAATACTTATACTTAAGATGCAATATATGAAATTCCTGAGATCTTGACTGAGACTGAGATCTATGACTCTTAAAAAGTCTAATTCCGTCTCTATCTCCATCTTAATCTCTGCCTTCACTTAGAACCTCTAGCCTCTAGAGCTATATGTATCTCCAACTCTTTCAACTTATCCATACTACATTTGTAGTCATATTAAGATCTTATAGCTTGACTAATTTTTCCCTTTTCCATATAATTTTTTCCGCTTCTCTTTTACCCGCAGCAATTACTTACAATTTCCTTGTAGCTTAGCTTCAATGGGCGTTCCAGAAGCTTTCCCATGCGCCGCCTTCACGTGCTTCTTATTACAGTTGTTGTTCTTGCTGTTGCCTTCTAATCGCGCACAAATATTGTTTTAATAATTTAACGATTTTTTTTTTGCTCCTATTGTATCGCGTTTGCCTGTTTAACATGCAATTAAGTTGGCTTACACATGCCACATGCCACAGCTTCGTTTCCTTGGCCCAGAGCGCTGCTATTGCCATTGTTGACGAAAATTACGGTTGTTTGTAGTGCCAACAATTGCTACTATTAAACAGCAGCAGCAGCAGCAGCAGCCAGCACCAAGTGGGAGCGTCCACAATTGCCGGTTCCATTGCAGCAGTTGTGGTCCTGCTGCTGCTGTTGCGCCTCCTGCTCGACATACGGGCCGAGTTGTTGCTTTTGTTCTGGTTGGTCAGTATCCAGAGTACGTTACATGCAATTTTATTTTCTTTCCTTTTAATGTGGGCAGCGCTCAGGTTACCCAACAGCAACATAACATGCGACAGATGACGTTTATCCATCGGCAACCCTCTCTTTTCAGTTGCCTCTCCCTAGCTCCCTCTCTCTCTCTCTTACTTGGTTTTTTTATCGTCTCGATTTCGTCATCGTTCAACAAAATTAACGCCTCCTTTTTTTATGGTGTATGTGTGTGTTTATTTAGCTGTTCTGCGTTTTTATACCCTGTTTAAATTGAGCTTAAAGTTGTTTTTTCTTGTATGCACAGACTGAATATAAAGTCAATGAAAAACAGGATTTTTATGCCCTTCTACTAAATTTGATACGTCTTTAAAGAACATTTACTATGTTTTTTATAGTTTTTATTCAAGTTGAAAGAATATTATGAACAATATGAGTTAGAGCTATGAGAATTATGCAGGAAGTTTATAATAGATTAGCGTTGATTTAGTCTGTTTCTTAATTGCTTTGGAAAAAAATGAACTAAATTTTGTAAAATTTCTTATGAATATTTTCATTCATATAGGCATTATAAGTATACCTGCTTAATATACTCATCTATCGCTAAACCTAATCCTAAAGTAAAGCATCTACTCGTCAAAAGCTTTCACATTTAATTCCTTGTAACATTTTGACATTTGAGCTCTTCCCTTCCCTACCTACCCCTTTTGTTGTTATTTTTTCGCTAATTAGATTTCTGGGTTAACCCTCTAACGCTCATAAGTGTCTTGAGACACTTATTTTATTTTTAAATTTAAAAAAAAAAATGGGAGCTTTTTTGTCTTTCAAATATTGCTTGATCGTTAATAAAACATTCAAATTTACTGAGAAAAAAGCTTTAAAAGCTCTCCAGTGCTTTAAACGGTACTTTTTATTTTCATAAACACAAAACATATGTTTTTTCGCGCGTGTAAATTGATCTGCTGCATGTGCTGTTGTGCAACAATTATTTTACAAAATCTGTGAAAGCAATCCATTTAAAATAATTTTTTATTGGAAGGTATGTTTATTTACAATGAAAACTAGTTTACAAAAATAAAAATAAATAAAAAATGTGCGTTGTAGCTTAAAAACAGTGATAAGTGTCTTGAGACACTTTTGGGGCTGCAAGCAACTTTTTTTACCAGCAGCTATTTCACAACTGCTTGCAATTTTGTGTGTACACTTATTCATTATATGGATTGTTTTACTAGAAACTGACATATTAACCATATAAAGATGGCAAACCGGGTACGATTCAAATTATCCGATTTAACTGATGAACAGTTGTTGGAATTGTTTGAGAATGTCCCTTCCGATGCAGAGTTATCCGAGTCAAGTGACGACGAGGAAGATGACTTAAATGTGGCAGAAACTCTAATAGCTGCTGTGGAGGATATTAGCACAATATCATTTGCTTGTAATGATGAAGAGAATGTGCCTGATAATGGTCAGTCTGAGCCTATTAGGAAATCCCTGAAAAGACAACGATCGCCACTACCAACTATTAAAGGTATAACTATATAAAGGTATAAGAAGGATTGGTGGCTTTTAGAAATAAAGCCCACGCAGGTCGTCCAGTCAGTACCGTATCTCTACAAGACCAGATGCAGTCACCATCTTTGCGAACAGATCGGTCACCTTTTTCACAATCCCCACGGGCCCGACCATCACAGCTTGAGCTTAAACTTGGAAAAAAAACTTTACACCCAATAGCGGAATTACGTTTTGACCAAGTCAACCACTTCCCAAATTGGTTGGATCGGGACAATAAGAGACGGTGCAAGCTCTGTAAATCATCACAAACGCAATGCATTTGTGAAAAATGTAATTTACATCTATGCTGCACATCAACAAAAAATTGTTTTAAAACATATCATATGAATAATAAAAATTAACATTTCTATTAAATACGTTTTTTTACTCTTAGATGCCCAAGAGTGTCTTGAGACACTTATTACCTTTTTTGCACCTGACGGCTAAACAAAAACTTCTATATTTTTTCTGAGTTCATTTTTGAGTTTAGAAGCCTAAATTTACTTAAAAAAAAATTGTTCCAATTATTTTCCTCCAATAGTTTAGAAAACAGCATTAGAGGGTTAATTTTTTGTGCTGCATGGCAAATTGTTTGCCATTTTTTTTTTATGTATGGAGTTTCATGTTGTTTGTTATTTATTTAGCTGGCTAATTACTTGTTGGTGGCCCCTTTTGCTGTGGCTATGCCATTGACCCCAGCCGCTAGGATAAACATAATTTTACACAAATAAAATGCACAATATACAAATATTTCATTAGCAGCAGCAGCAGCAGCTGCAAAAGGACACAGACAGCGAAGATGGAGA
Organism: Drosophila antonietae; assembly: GCA_030914385.1. Lineage (NCBI taxonomy): Eukaryota > Metazoa > Arthropoda > Insecta > Diptera > Drosophilidae > Drosophila > Drosophila antonietae. Next base: position 3,818,085 of record JAUESO010000612.1, on the reverse strand, counting down.
CGGAGCAGGAGTACGAGCATGTTTGAGTGGGCGGCTCGGGTGGTGTTCCATTAAAGTAATGAGCTCATCTCATCATTGCGCCCCGTTGCTGTTGCATGTTTTGAGGTTGACAAAGCGCCAGCCCTCTCTCTGCTGCATACACAGCCACATAAAGCGCTGCCGGCACGCAGCATTTCCTGCCTGGGTCACGTCCTCCGACTCTGACTACAGCTCGACTCCTTTTTTTTTTTTTGCCTTCTGTTCTTTAGAACTTCACACGTTCATTGACGCAGTGCCAGCCAGCCAGCCAGTAGCTAAAATTGCGTCAAATTGTGCGTTGCCAGCGACACGCCCCCAATACACCAAGCCAGCTGACATGTTTGGGGTCGCCCCTCTTTGCTGCTTTGCTCCCTTTTGGCTCCGATCACGTTCGCATAGGAACTGCAAAGAGTGTCTGCATTCCAGGGCTTGAACTGTGGCTCTAGTCTGCGTCCAGCTCTGGGGGCATATGCAAACACTCAATCAGGCGCCAGGCAGGCAAACGTAAAAGTAACTCGACTATGAAATACTCTGCATGAGAGATGAGGCAAAGTTTTTTGAATATTGATTGATTAGATTGGAAGTTGACTGAGAGTTATTAAATGCAGTCTTATATAAAACAGGAAATGTCAAAGAATTGAATGGAATCTGACAAGTTTATGAAGATATTCTATAGATTTATTCATAAGCAGCTAATTGAGCTTCGGTGAAAAGTGCTTGAACCTTTATTTATTGGAAATTTTTTCTCGCTGCTATATAAGAACTTTAAACATCATTAGAACCTGGAAACTAGAAACTACAAAATTCTTTCGAGCAGCCCTCTTTGTACCTATGCACACAACCAATCTTAACTAGCTTTAAGCAGATGCTAATTGTTGTCTGCATTTCTGAATGATATTTAAGAGTTGTTGGCGCACTTAGTGTTTTATATTTATCGTCAGCTGCTTTGCAACTACGTGACAATTTATGAATTGTGCAAATGAAGCGTAATAGTAACTATGTCTTTCTCTTATTCATATACCCTTACAATGAAACCGTTCGAAATATTGTTTATAATCTCCATATGGTTGCCGCCTGTCAAGCTCACGAGGCCATCTGATTGATTCACTCACATGAACTTGTCACATCGACCCTGAAGTTGGTCAGAATACAACTTGTATAAAATGTACATGCATGTAAATATATATATATGTATATAGTTTATATATATATGATCTGATCAGCGTCTAGCTTATTATGCTTATTGCTTTTTAGTTCATTTATTTAATGGCATTGCTGCGACGGCTGCTGTTGCTGCTGAGGGCGAGTGGGCAATTATTTTAATGTCGCTTGGTGTCATAATGTGCACACTCCCTCTCTCTCTCATTCTCTCTTGCTGTCGCCTCGTCCTCATTGTTGTTTATTGACTTGACACAGAACAACAAGTTGCCCACAGAGCACAATAATAACAACAACAACAGCAATTCAAGTGCTGTAAACATTTCTGAGTGTTCAATAAATGCGCATTGTCCATTGCGAAATGTTGACTTGCTGCCGGCACTGAAGTAACTTCATATATTCCCATACTGCTTCATTTATTTACAGGGTGTATTCCATTTATTAACATGTGCGTCCTATCGAAAATAAACCTCCATTCAATTCTAATTTTACTTAATAATTGCTCGTTTCGAATGTTCAGCTATTCATAGCTCGTCGACTAAAAGAAAAAAAAAAAAAAGAAAAAATGCCGCACAAAGAATTCACTTTGATATTCGAGCATATTTAATTGACTTGTAACATTTCAACAATCTGTTTAAATATTTCATGTTAATTTCCAGCAATTTTGTAAAACGAACAACTTTATTTCAATTGACGCAATACTTTATCGAAATGGGAAAAAAAGAAGAGAAATTGTATGATTGTACTCTTAACAGTGAGAGATGTTTTAGCTGTGGGATTGAGTGAGTTTAAAAATTCAGAGAGTGGCGATAAATAATAAATATAAATATGTTATTTATTAGGCTGAAGAATCGGTGATAGATGGAGATGTGAATGGACATAACATAAGTAAAAGATATATATAAACATCTTCAGAAAGATAATATCGAATAGATATAAACGTCTAGAATATGTACGTTAATTTTTAATCTCTCATATAAATCTAGCTATTTCAGCTATTACAACTGTCATAGCTATTACTATAGAGACACAGGGTATTACATGATTCGGCTATTCCCTCTCCTTTAAAATTGAGTTGTTATTACAAATTGATTGTGTTTTAAAGCCCATCGACATTTATGACTTATGCGAGCTTAACAAACAGACGCATAAAAAAATAGTAAATAAATGTATTCATTGAAATGAACATGCTTGTTATTGATATTTATTTATTTATATTTATAACAATATTTATATTTATTTGCTACTCCACTTACATACGCATGTACAAATAGCATTGTGATAGATTTATGTGTGCTGCATTTATTTATTGCAACGCGTTCGTCTTGGCCATTCGTTATGTACGTGTAGAAGAAGCTAAAGCCCAAATGTCGGAAATATTTTATACAATTTGCCCTGGCGACAACAAATTCAATTCAATTTCAGTGTGAGGAAATTCCAATACTTCAATGGCAAAAAAATAAGAAAAAAAAAAAACTGTCGCTGGATTTTCTAGCTCGGGGGAATATTTCACTTATGCAAAAAAGGAGTAAGAGCAACGAAAAAGGAGTCGCATCTGGGGACAAATAAATCTACATTTATTTGCTCTGGCACACATTTAGCTAGAGTGTTGTCTATAACTCTCTCTTACTATGTCGCTTGTCGTTCGTCGCTCTGGCTATTAATCGATAGCACGTGACTCTTTAAAGGTGAACGACTGACAGCAAGACAAAGGGGGGGCTCAGGTGTGCAACAACAACAGCTGATACACGGCAACAGGAGTAGAACGTCACAAAAATTGACATTTTAAGCAGCTGACAACTGAGAGAGCCGTACGGGACGACGATGTCTACGTATTGTAATAATGTGGCGTAATAAAATTCCATGCCGTACAAACCCCAAAAATATAATGTAAAAGAGCAGCAGGGCAGGCGGCCACACACAGATGTATCTAAATGAGGGTGTGGGCGTGTGTGTGGGCGTATCTATGCGTTCTGGTTTTGGTTGGGCTGTCATCAGGAAATGACGGCATTACGGCATTTACAGTTAATGCCTTTATGTCCTCGAGGATTGGCGCACGCTGTCAAGTCGCAGCCCCATTTCATTTCATATACTTTTTTGCATTTTATTTGATTTTATTAGATGTGGCTCCATCAGCGAGGATTGCTTGCCCTCTCACCCTCTCTCTCTCACTCTCTTTGTTATCGTCTTCTCTTTCTCTATTGGCAGAAACTAGTTTTGTGACACGCAAAGTGAAAATTTGTATGCTAAATAGTCGAGCTTTATTTGATTCCTAAAGTGAGAAAATGTAAACGAAAAGAAGGCGCATGAATGAGGCTAGAGGTTTTCGGTCTCTGATTAAGCTATGTCGGTCAATTGGGTTGCGCTGTGTGTGTGTGTGAAGGGTTAAAGAAAGGAGTGCAATTTAGTTGTGTTTATTTGCTCACACATTCTATTTTCTTTTATTTTGGTTTCTTTCATTGCTCTGTATCTGTTTTGTTGTATTGCTTTTGTTTCTTACCTTACTCGATAGGTTTTTTCTTTTTAGATAGCTTTATCTTATTTCTCTAGTTTTTCTGTTCTCTTGGCTTTGTTAGTTTTTACTCCTCCAAGTTCGAGTTGCAGCCTTCTATGCAATTCTCATCAATTTAAGCGCGGCTGTGAACTGCTTTTGCGGCTTTACATAAATTTGTGTCAAATATTTTGTAGCTTTTTTACTGTATGTTGTGACTTATTCCTTTACCTTGTGGCTTTCTTTTGTCTATGATTCAATTGTAAAATGTAATTCACTTAAATGTTGATTATGTCAAAAGCTTTATGTTAGTAAGCTTGATTGTTGGTCCCATGATATGACCACTCTGACCAACATGAACAATGGAACGCATTCACAATGTTAATTTCATGGCAGGCATTTGCGTTGCCGCCTTTCAGGCGCACTCATAGCCGCAATATCCAATTAAGTATTCATTTCGTTTTGTCAACTTGAATTGTGGCAAATGCAACAACGGCAACGGCAGCATAAACAACAACTGGGAGACATCAAAACAAGCTAGAAATTTACAATTTCATGTCATATGCCAAACACACAGAGTCTGCTCTCTCTCTCTTCCTACCTATCTCCCTCTCTCTCCCGCCCACCCACAAAGTATATATGTTGCTGTCAGTCACGCCCATCCACCATAACACATAGTTGCCCATCACTGCAAATGAAATATTCATATTTTCAGCTTCAACTTTGACCTCTCGAATTTCGAATTTTGAATGCTATGTCATTTTGTTTTCCTTTTTTTTTGTCGATGTCATGCACCATGTTAAAGCGCCACCTGTCGGACAGTAACTGGACATGTCAGTAGTGTGTGTGTGTGTGACTACGTCGCGACGCGTCGTACGCTGCTGTGGCATGCTACCAATTACTATCGAGGTGTTGCATGAAAAATGTGCACCACAAAAAGCAAAAATAAAAATAAAAATACAACTGGCGGAAATTATAAAAGGCCGTAACTCAATCAAAATGAAAACAGCAGGAAAATCGACTGAAAAAATATGTGGAAATTTTGTATTGATGAAGCTGCAATTCCCTTGCTATAGATACTGTGTGATATGGTATATGATGTATACATATCTTATATGTACTTTTCCATGCAATGATAATAGATATAATAGATATATATAGTTATGGATTTATTGCCACATAAAATATATGTTATATGTATAGAAATTATCTGAAATTATAAACATATATATTTTTTATCTTAATATATTCACAAGTTAATCAAAAGACTGCTGTATAATTGTTTAATTTTTAAAAAAATTAACTACATTTTGTATAATAAATCTATCCATCTATCAAGTGCCAATTTTCTGCTTTTGTTTAATGAGTTGCTTTGGTTTGTTAAACAGCGTTGACATTTGCTTTCATTGGCTAATAGATATAATTAATTGATTTCTTTTGTGTTTCATGAAGACAAATAGAAATTTAATTAGGGGCAAAGCCAGCTTTATAGTAAATTAAGCTGATAATCCTGCAGTAAAGTGAAGATTTGAAGCTAGTTGAAGTTGTTATTGAGGTGTAAGTCAGACAGGGAGAGAGAGAGAGAGAGAGATTATATATAAAAGATGTGCTACTATTAGTAAAGTTTTTAATAGTTAAAAGCTGTTACTAATTATATTATATTTTAAATATTAATATTGCATTTCATATAATTATTTAATAATATTTTTTGTATCTATTATTTTATTTATTTATTATTATTTTATAAATATTAAACTACTTGATTATTAATATTATCTAATTAATAATCTTTGTCTTGATGCATTCTTGAGCTGCTCTTTTGGTAACATTTCCATCAAATATTCCTTCATACCCTTTATAAAGGAAGAAAATTAAATGTTTTTTTTAAATATGCGTAAAAATTTTGCGCACAACGAAAATGCATTTGGATTATACATATATACATACGCCTATATCGATTTGCCATTCAACATGTATGATCCATGTTTTATGTGTACGCTCGTCCTTCTTTGCCCATTTGCACCTTGTGTAGGTGATAAAAATAATTTGTTAAACATTTTGTAGCTAAACAAAATGCAGCAATTCGTTGGCATTATAAAGACAGTCGCCACATAAAAGCTGTTTATATATATGTATATATGTTTGCTGTGCTGTGCCTTGGTTTTTATTGGCCCTTGTTGACGCTGCTGTTGACCCCTGGCAAACGCCTTTGTTGCCGCAGACTCCGACGCTGCGGTTCATGAACTCTGTCGCCGAAATGAAAAGTTTGACTTTTATGCGCGGCGAGCAAAGTTTGTTATTTTCTCGTTGTTGTTGTTTTTATTGTATTTGTTGGTTTTTATTTGGTGTGTGCTAAAGCGCAGCACAGCGGCGGCGGCTCCAGACGTTGTCATTGGCCGGGCACAATTTGGTCGCTGCGAGCGTTGCAAAAGGATTTCGCAAGTCGTATCAATATTTGACTTTCTACGAATTTCCATTTCAGCGATAACAGTTTTTATTGCGCTTTTGTAGCCGATGGCTATCGCTGGCTGTTTGTCCTTCTTTATATATATATGTAAATGTCCTTTATCCTTTCTCTCTCGCTCTGTGGCACACACACAAACACACACTTTAAGGTCGCTTTAAATAATTGACAGCAATAGATGAGTTGAGCTAATGCCAGGATATTAGTTAAGTCCGCAAATTCAACTAGCCGACTGTCGTGCACAATTTCACAGCAGCTGCGCAAACACACACAGACACGACAACAACAACAAATGCGCAACAATAACAATTTAATATTTGGGGCAAGTGCTGCAACCATTTGTGCAACAATGCAGCAGCTTGTGCTCAACTGTGGTTGCAACCACAGCCTTGGCCTCTCCAACACACACACACAGAGAGAGGCTGGGACAGGGTTAGTGTGAGTTACACGCATACTAGACCATAATTATCCAATTGAACAATAAACAGATGCCCGCCAGGGATTCAGTCAATAGACAATGTGTGCAGTCCCTGCATTTCAGCTGCCAGCCAGGCAAAGAGACAGACCACATCAGGCACACCAGGCAAGCAAACCAAGCTGGCCGAGGCAGTCAGTCAGCCAGGCAATTGTTATGCCCTGTTTTTTTGAGGATTATTTAAACTGGAGTTTGCTAAACAAATGCTGAAAAGGAATATAAACACTTTATAGTAAACACAATAATTGCTAGGATTTGCATGTTTTATATATATTTATCAATGCAAATAATATAATAATATATTATATTGAAATACATATACACAATACAAATTATATAGATAGTATATTGATATATATAAATAAACAGTTCTTTTCTATTAGTGGACGAAGTCAGTTTTACATTACATATAGATGAAATATTCTATTGCAGTAATCTTCAATATTATATGAGCGTAATGGTAACGCTGTTTCTAATGCCTGCCCAACTCTGGCTTCTTTGACTCGATTTCATTTGTATTTGTATGCACACGCTCAGAATGCAGCGAGTGTGTGTGTGTCTCTCTCTCTCTCTCTCTTTCTCTCTCTCTCCTTCTGTCTTTTCATATGCCGAATGCCTCTCGCACGCGTCTTTCGGCTAATGCCTCGTCTTCGGCTTCTTTTACAATCACCAATTGCGATCGTATTGACTCTCTCAATGTTTATTCTCTTTTGAAGCTTATCATGTTGCAGTTGTCATTGGGTTAACTCCCAAATTTGCTCTCTTATTCTCCCTCTATCTCACTCTCGTTTTCGTTGTCTCTCGCCGTCTCTTGCCCTCCGCCTGTCTTTTTCTCTCACATGGGTTATGTGAGAGTATCTGTTATATGGCTTATAGAGTATCTGCAAGTCATGCACTCCCAATTTATATTTACTGCCATTGCACGTAGCCGCTGCTGCTACTGCTGCTGGTGTTGTTGTTGCTGCTGCTGCTGCTCCTGCTGCTGCTGACAACAGCAACTGTCACTAGCTAGGGCTATGGTCAACCTGCTGCTGCTGCTGCTGCTGCCAACTGAAGTGAAATGATGTGCCAAAAACGTTTATCTAAGGAGCAGCAGGACATTGGAGTGAAGCAGCATTGTGTTTTTGTCTGTGCGTCTAGGCATGGGTCAACGACATTGCCTCTGTGTGTGTAGCTGTGTGTTTGTGTGCTTGTGCGTACTGTTAATGAATATTTATATGAGCTTTAACTAATTTCTTTTTTTGTTGCTCTCTTTGCTTTTGCAGCTGAAGGCAGCTTGAACAATGTGCAGACAGTTGCTGGCTAAACACGCTGGCAGGACAACAGACGCAAGGATAATCAACAGCAACAGCAAGGCTAAGCTCTAACAACAACAACAACAAACATTGGCAGCAGCAACAACTTTTTATAATGCATTTTTGAAAGAAAAAAAAAACACAATTAAGGCAATGCCCTCCATGAAACTTTTAATGCAAGCAGCTTAAGAGGCATCATACACACACACATACACCCACACACACACCTGCATAGCTACACACACACACACACGTACATACAACTTGACTGATAGCTTAAAACACACAGAACAACAACTGAAACAATATAAGGAGCAGCAGCAGCAGTAGAGAAGAAAAAACAAACCAAAAACGAAAAAAAGAAAGAAAACAGTTTTTTAAATATTATAATTAAGTAAAACTCGTGCAAAAACACGTAATATGCCAAATATGCAAAGCCGCTGCAGCTGCTGCTAAACTAACTACAACAACAACAACTAGAAACGAACAAGTAACAGCAGCAGCAACAACAGCAAGCCACAACAACAACAACTACAACACTTGACGACAGCTGCAACATGGGCAACAAATGCTGCAGCAAACGTCAGGATCAGGAATTGGCTTTAGCCTATCCCACGGGCGGCTATAAGAAATCCGACTACACCTTCGGCCAGACACACATCAACAATAGCAGCGGCGCCGGTGGCGTTGGCGGCGGCGTTGTCGCTGCTCTCGGCCAGAAGCACAATAATGGCGGCTCCTTGGACTCGCGCTATACGCCAGATCCGAATCGTGGACCACTGAAGATCGGCGCCAAAGGCGGCGTCGACATCATACGAACGCGCACCACACCAAGTAAGTGTTGTCAGGCTTAAATTTGACATAGATTAATTCTTTAATAATAATAATTTTGTTTCTATATTTAATGCTTCTTTAATATATATATGACATACCTTATATAAACATATAGAAATACCAAATCAGTTTACCAAAAACCAAGCAAAAAATGTTTTAAATAAATAAAAATCTTGTGCTCCTAAGGTATTCAAGAGTTTAGGTGCTGCCAGGTGTTGCCTTTGTTGGCTCTCACTTTTAATTAGCTATTTGTTTTTGGTTTCTTTTTTGTTTTTTTACCCAGTTTCAACTTTGCACTCTCGGGAGTCGAGGGTTACAGAAGGTCTTTCGCATATTTGCATTGCTTATGTGACAGCTTGAATTAACCTTGACCAGCGACTGCGTGTGTTAGCCCGGTTAATGCCAGAGTTACTGTTACTATTTCTATTGCGTTTGTTTGAGCTGACAGGCGAACTGTAAATTGCCAACTGCGAACTGCATAATTAGAGCTTGAGTTGACACTTGAGGCTAGCGAAAGTTATATATGACTATATAGAGTTGCGATGTATGCAACGTGCAATGTGGGTTATAGTGCTTCCAACTGGAAGGTGAAAGTTGAAGGGTTTATATTGAAGAGGATTAAATGTATATATATGAGGAATATATGTATAGAAGATATGAGAGAATTTTCTGGCATGCTCGACTTGGACATTTGCTTTAGTCTGTCTGCCTGTTTCTACTCTTTAAAACATTTACTCTTCATTTAACACCTTTTCGGTCTTTTTGTGACTCGGCAATGATTGAGTTTAATTGTCGCTTGATTTAGTGCTGCATTGCGTGTCTCTCTGATGTAGATTTTAGTTAGAGGTAAAGCCGCTTAGGTCGTGTAAACCCGACAAATGCTTTGACAAAAGCTAAAAGCTTCAAACGAGATTTACGCGTCAGCACTTGTGTGCATGAAATGCAGGGCAAGGCAACAGCAACAACAACAACAACAACAACAACAACAATAACAAATTTAAACAAATGCAAAGACATGCCAAGTTGTTGTCCGTGTGGGTTAAATCAATTAGTCAAATGTCAAATGCAGTGCCAAAAAAATGGGGCTTAGAATGAAATTGAATTTGTGGCTTGGCAATTGCTTTGTTAGCTGCGCCAAAATCTATGCTAATCAATTTTTCAATTTCTTTTTTAAAGTAAAATAGAAATAACAACATTTTAGACCACCCTCGCATAGCAGACCTGGAGCAGAGACTCATTAAGTTCCAATTAGATGCTAACTAGATATTTTTAAAAAAATTTTGTTGCCAATTTGTCGCACATAAATTGCAATTTCTGCCTCGTCGAGCCGCAAATCAAATTTGCAAGCAGACGAAAGTTATGTGCCTCTCACTCACACACTCCAATCTCACTCATGCTCTCTCTCTCTCCCTCTCTCGCTCTTTAGCAGCTGGCGTGCCTGGCGGTCTGCCCAAGCGACGCGTCGTTGTTGCTCTCTACGATTATAAATCGCGCGATGAATCCGATTTGAGCTTTACCAAAGGCGACCGCATGGAGGTTGTCGATGACACCGAATCGGATTGGTGGCGCGTCGTTAATCTGAGCACACGTCAACAGGGTCTCATACCGCTCAACTTTGTGGCCGAAGAGCGCAGCGTCAATAGCGAAGAGTAAGTGTGCGCCGCTCTATATACCTATATATATATAAACAGATATTCATTATATATCTCCGCTTCTTCTATTCCCAGCTGGTTCTTTGAGAACGTGCTGCGCAAGGAGGCGGACAAGCTGCTGCTGGCCGAGGAGAATCCGCGTGGCACCTTTCTTGTACGCCCCTCCGAGCACAATCCGAATGGTTACTCTTTGTCTGTGAAGGACTGGGAGGATGGGCGTGGCTATCATGTGAAGCACTATCGCATTAAGCCACTGGACAACGGTGGCTTCTACATAGCCACAAATCAAACTTTTGCCTCGCTGCAAGCACTTGTCATGGCCTACAGCAGTGAGTAGAAAAAAAAACACAAATTTTTGCTCTACAGAGTTTAGCAAGTGCGATAATCGTATATTTTTATTTTTATAGAAAACGCTTTGGGTCTGTGTCACATTCTGTCGCGTCCCTGCCCCAAGCCGCAGCCACAGATGTGGGATCTGGGACCAGAATTGCGTGACAAATATGAAATACCACGCTCAGAGATACAGCTGATACGTAAGCTGGGCCGCGGCAACTTTGGCGAAGTCTTCTATGGCAAGTGGCGCAATAGCATCGATGTGGCCGTTAAAACTCTACGTGAGGGCACCATGTCCACGGCTGCATTCCTGCAGGAGGCGGCCATCATGAAAAAGTTTCGACACAATCGACTCGTGGCACTCTATGCCGTCTGCTCACAGGTTAACATTTGAATTATTTACAAAAACTCTCCCTAAAACTTTGTTTCTAATTTTTTTATTCTCTCTTTTGTAGGAGGAGCCCATTTACATTGTGCAGGAGTACATGTCGAATGGCAGCCTGTTGGACTTTCTGCGCGAGGGCGAGGGTCGTTATTTGCATTTCGAGGATCTCATCTATATTGCCACCCAGGTGGCTAGCGGCATGGAATATCTAGAGTCCAAGCAGCTCATACATCGCGATCTGGCGGCACGCAATGTGCTCATCGGCGAGAATAATGTGGCGAAGATTTGTGATTTTGGCTTGGCGCGTGTCATAGCCGACGATGAGTACTGTCCCAAGCAGGGCTCACGTTTTCCCGTCAAGTGGACAGCGCCCGAGGCGATTATCTATGGCAAGTTTAGCATCAAATCGGATGTCTGGTCATATGGCATACTGTTGATGGAGCTGTTTACATATGGACAGGTGCCCTATCCGGGCATGCATAGTCGTGAGGTGATCGAGAATATTGAACGGGGTTTCCGTATGCCAAAGCCAACAATACACTATTTCCCCGATAATATCTATCATCTATTGCTGCAATGCTGGGACGCGGTGCCCGAGAAGCGACCGACATTCGAGTTCTTGAATCATTATTTCGAATCGTTTTCGGTGACATCCGAGGTGCCGTATCGGGAGGTGCAGGATTAAGCAGCAGCAGTCACATCACACACACACACACATCTATAAATATATATATATACTAATCGTTATTCATATATATATATAACGTAAAACACATTTATACATATTTACTATAATTCTTAAGACTTTTAAAAACAATGGCAAGGCATTAACAACAACAGCAACAAGTATAATATTATTCTATATATATACGTATATGTATATGTGTTTAAGCGTATATATATGTGTATGTATATATACATATGCAAATGAAATATTTTATATTTTACACGCGAAAAAAAAAAACTATTTTATAATTTATATACCTACTTGTATGTACTATTGAATTAGCAAGTATTTAACTAGTTTTGTAAGCTAACCAAAAGAAAATAAAATAAAGAACAAGTAAATGAGAAGAACAAGAATATGAGAAAACCCCCCAAAAACAAGCAAAACTCTAAAGAAAAACTGATTTAAAAACTTTTCTAATTCAAATTAAAAAAACAGAAAATGAAAATGAAAACAAATTTCAGTGCTTCGTTTCTACTCTTAAATTAATTTAATGCTGAACTAATTTAGTTTTGTCCTCTTGATATAAAAAAAAACTTGAAGTATTATTTAACACAATCAATTAATTATTGAACAATTAACTAAAAAATAAAAAAAAAAACGTAGTTGATATAGTTAAATTGTAATGTTGGCATTTAACTTTATATAGAGAGAGTCCGACCAGCTACTTCCAAGTAACACCATTTATTTTTAACTATAAAAAAAATTTATAAAATTTAAAACAAAAATTTTAAAAAATTTATATACGTATATATTTTTTTGTTCTTGTTTCTAAATGTTAAGTTGATGCCAAAATTAGAAACAAAATTTGCTTTTGTGCACTTAAGCACTGTCCAAAAAAGATACACATAAATATATATATATATATATATATATATTTAGATCGATCTATGTATATATATATATATATGTATTCTAATAGCCTTATAGCTCACATTTAGTTCCTCTCCTCTATATGTTTGTGCTCTAAAAATAAAAAGAAACCAAGTCAAAAGGCCATATAAACTGCAGTCTCCAGGGTTTCAAATGGATAATTGATATACATATATATATAGCTATATCATATATGATCAATCAGAACTCTTATCACAACAATTACTATATATAAACACACACACACACACATCTATCTATATTATATATATACATAATTTATTGCTTTCAATTATTATTTTTGTTATTGCTCTTAAGTTTCTTCTTAATGTTTCAATTTTTGTGTTTTGTAGCATAAAACCAAAGTTTAGCATTTCGTATTAAAGAAAAAGCAAGAGAAATAAGTATATATATATATATCTTTAAATGTATATGTAAAGAACAAAAAAACATTTATGCATTTCACATACGCAGCTTAAATTAATCATTGTATGAAATTGCATTCAAGCGTAAATTTAAATTTAAACATATTTGTTATAATTAAAAAACATGAAAGAAAATGATAAGCAACAGTGAAATTGTTTAGCGTAGTTGATGAATTTTTTGTATATATATATATATAAATATATATTTACTTGACATAATGTGTAGCAATAAATGAAATTGAATTGAATTAATAATAATAATTATAATAAAGAACAAACCAATATAGGCAACAAATAAACAATAAGCAACAACAACAACAACAACTAACGGTTCAGGTGGCATCAACAGCAACAACAACAATTTTTATACAATCAAATGGACAGATTTCTAAAATTTTCCACACTTGCGCCTTTTTTAGTGGGCGTGCCGCCCGCGTTTGTTGCTCAAGTAAAATCATGAAAAGAAAAGAATATATAAAAAAAATAAAAACAAAAACTAAACACTGTCATATGTTTAATTATAAACAATTAAATTATAAATAAAAAAAAAACTAAAAAAAAAAAAATGAAACTGCTATAATAATGCAAACTGAATTTAGCTGATGTATAAGAAGAAATGCATTCAAATAAATCAATAAAATGAACAAAATATGTAATAAAACTGCGGAATTTTGTTTTAATTATTAGTAATTATGAATATCGTAATATATATCCTAAAAATATTATTTACGATTTAAGCATATTTCGGTTTGTGTTTCTGCTAATTGAATTCAAATTTAGGGTTCAAGTCTTGGCTAAATGCAAGGTTGGGCAGCTTTTTATATCAGCTTGGGAATTGGCAATACATTTATAGCAAGCTATCTAGATTATCAATTATTTTTCAATGCCATTTATTTTCAAAATCAACTGTTATGTTTGTGTGGCAGCTCGAATATTATATCAATTCTTCAATATCGTAATAAAATTACACTTCTTGTTTGCTTGGTTTGTTAACAAGCTAACGTAATGATTTAATTTATTTTTTGGTTTGTGTCATGGCTAACTCTCTCTTAAATTCCTTTTCATAACATTCTTGTTCGTATATCTAACGCGCACGCTTCCAGCCTTCCAATTTGAAGTTGCAATGTGGAGAGCGCGATCGCCATTTTAAATCAGTTGCAAATCGTTCGCTTTTAGCTTTGGATAATATAATACTGCATCAGAAATGCATCTAGAAATGCTAAGGATTTTGATTCGATTTAATATAATTTTTCATATATTTTGCATTTTTTCGTTTTCCATTTGCCTCTCTCATTCCTTGCACAGTATGGCAGATCGCCATCTTGCCTGTGAGAGACCATTTGTGTTTGCCTTGCAGAGAGTAAAAGAGACAGATAGTGTGAGCAAATTTAAGTCACATAATGCCATACATTTCACGTTTTTTTTTTGTTTCTTGCCTCGCAACGTAAATTGCACTTAACATGAGTGGAAATACTGCTGGACTCTGATTGGAAGTGCATAAATGAAACGTTTCTCTTAAAGTGCCGGCATAAAATATATTTTTGTATGCTCTTAAAGGTCTCATTTCACGAACTTACATTAGCTGAAAAAAAAATAAATAAATATAAGTAAAACGAACTGGATTTTTGTGTTTTTCGCTTTTTTGTATGTCAAAAAAGTTGCTTTATTTTTGTTATTGTACGTTTCCCATTTGAATATAGGTATATATATATATACACATATGTATAATACATATGTATATATATATATATTTGTATGTATGTATAAGTAATAATGAAATCGTTTCGTTTTTAAAAATTGTTCAAAGGCAAAAATGTACATAATTTATATATATACTCGTATGTTTTATGTAATTGATTATTATTGTTAATGTATGTATGTATATATATAGAATTCATTTGCTAATTTGTTGAATGAAGTGCGCGAAAAAGTAAACACTGAGTGTGTGAAAGACTAATGAACAGCTAATGCATTGCTAATGCAACGATCTGACTTGGAATGAAGACTTAAGCAAATGTATTCTAAGCAATTTGT
This sequence comes from Drosophila antonietae, assembly GCA_030914385.1. Lineage (NCBI taxonomy): Eukaryota > Metazoa > Arthropoda > Insecta > Diptera > Drosophilidae > Drosophila > Drosophila antonietae. The sequence continues at coordinate 3,802,921 of JAUESO010000612.1, read as the reverse complement.
AATTTGAACTTGAATTTGAATTTGGATAAGTTCTACTATAATAACTATATAGACGTAACTGGCCAACGTATGATTAGAATGTTTGTATGTTTGCACTATATATATATATATATATATATATATATATATATATATATGTGTAATATACATATATATATTCATATTGTATGTTCTATTAAGTTCTAAAAAACAGTTCTGTCTTGATTTATTGATTTGTGAATATTGTATGTACAATAAATTCGTATTATATTTATTTATTGTATATGAGAACGTTCTTTGTTTTGTATCGGGTTTTCATTGGGTCAATATATATGTATCTGGAATATATATATATATTCATATACATATAACGTACTTGTAAGGCAGCTGTTGAAAGCGAATATCGTTCAACTGGCTGCTGACTGACGAATCAGATGAACTCTGTAAACATATACATATAGTATATATATTGGTATATACATATATGCCAGTAGATCGATTATATATGTATATATGTTGTATTCCTTGTCTATATGCCATATAGTTACATAATCTTAGTTTTCCATTCGATTTGCTACGAGCTGTACAAATTGTTCTATCACAATTGGCACACACAGCTATAGAGCAATTTGTAAATGCAATACGAGTATGTATACTATATGTATATCAATATATATATATATGTAAGAAATTTACCTAATGCATTCATTTTATTAACATCGCTTATCGTCTAAACATTTACAAAACACAAAAACTTCACTAATACATAGATGTGCCTCGAAAACTATTCGAAAACTGTTCGAAAACTGTTCGAAATCTTTTGCCCACAAATAGAAAAAAACTAGATTTGACGAAAATTCAAAACCAAACCAACCATTTTTGAGTATTTCAAAATGTATTAGTAGCTTATTACTAATTCATTTTAATATTCTCAAAACTGGTTGGTTTTAGAATTTTCACTAGCTTCATTGACTATTTGTGGCATTGTACCTAAAGATCTGTTATATATGTAGATGTATATCATTATATACGAATGCATACGAATCGCACTTTTTGGTGTCTAGAACTAAATTTTGTGGTTTCTTGTTTGGTTTTTATCATTGTTGATTCGATACGAAATCGTTGTTGTGTGAGTGTATTAGTGTGTGTGTGTGGAATGCGCTGCACTTAATACAAGTTATACTATACTCGCATGTAATACTGCTAACATTCTGTTAAGGCTATGTTAATGAACATGGCAGTGACGCAGTTTACATAAGTTTTACATTTTGCATACGCGTTCATATTTAATTTGACCTTGATCTCGAGTAGGTTTATCTTTTGTCTGATCATATTTCAGGGCATAGCAAATCGATTAGGATTATATCTTGTAATGCTTTCTAGCTGTTATCATATGTTATTTTCTTTGTTTTGTTGTCGCCTCTTCTATTCGCTTCTTTTCTGCTTTCCGTCCTAGTCTAAAAATGGTCTTGAATGCTTTGGATCCAAGCCCTCATCTGAACTTGCAATGTCTGTCTATAATTTCAACTATATTCTGCACGTTTTTATATATCTCTTTCTCACTTATATCCTTCCTGTTCTCATGCAGCACATTCAAAATTCGGCCAAGCCGAAATTTGTATTAAGCCTCCTCGCCATTGTCATTTACATAGCCGATGAAATTTGCTGCGTTTGTTGGTATTGCTGCTGCTCCTGCTGTTGTTGTTGTGGCGGCTGTTGTTGCTGCAGCGGCGGCGACATCAGCTGCTGCTGTTGCTGCATTGGTTGGGCATATTGGGCTTGCTGCATGAATTGCTGATGCTGTTGCGCCTGCTGCTGTTGGGCAGCAACTGCTGCGGCCGCATTCTGTTGCGTGGTTGCCTCCGAAGTCTTCAGGAAATATGTTATCAAATCGATGGGCAGCGGGAATACAATCGTTGAGTTCTTCTCCGCGGATATGGTATTGAGAGTCTGTAGCAATAAAAAGTATGTATATTTATATGATTTATATAGATTATACATAAAGCCTGAGAAAAATAAAATGATATATAAAGAACATTTATTTATTTTCATTCACTTGCATATATGAGTTTATATATATGTATATGAGCATCATCTTTGTTGACCACGCCTACCTGTAGATAGCGCAGCTGCAGCGCTGCCGGCGAATCTCCAATCACCTCGGATGCTTCACGCAGTGCTCGCGATGCCTTCTGCTCGCCCTCGGCGGCAATTACTTTGGCGCGTGCCTCACGCGCTGCCTCGGCCTCGGCGGCCATGGCGCGTTGCAGCTGCACGGGCAAACGCACATCCTTGCTGTTGTTTGTCCAGGAGAGAAGAAGAGTTTACTATTAGCCATGTTGCAAGCACTTAGCCGGGCAACGTGCTCGTGTTAGCTGTAAACTAGAACACAATAACAACAACAACAACAACGACGACAACGAATTCCCTCCCCCCCCACGAACTGCAAAGTTACAATGCCATTTGGAGCTCTCCTCTGAGTGGGTCGAACATTAAAGGTCATTAGGTTGCTCTGCGTTGCTTAGCTCAGCATCTGTTTGATGATTGATGTGAGACGAAAGCATGTGGAGTAGTGGAAATTTGATGCGAGCTCCATGGCGGAAATCTTATATGAAGAAAATTGCGTGAAAATTTCACATGGTTTTTATTGACTAGAAAATATGTCCATAAACTGTGCAGAGTAATGGTTAAAGCCAACATCAAGAGCAGCTAAATTTATCCACTTCCAAGAAATATTTGCTCGCAACAGAATTTAACTTGAAGTCTAATAAAAGAAAAGGCTCAGCAAATTAAGTTGTTATATATATGAGCATGTGAGCCTATGTGCCCTTGAGGCTATATCAACATTGACTAGTCTTTTCTTTACTTGGCCATCAAATGTTGACCATATTTTATTGGTCATGACAACAAAAATTTATCGGCTGATTAATTTCATAAAAATATTTCTTGCGGACGTCGAAGATTGTCATAAACAAAAAAAAAAAGAAAATGTAACAGAATTTTCATAGAGTGAACGCACGCACAAAGGAGCCAACACGGGCCAATGGCCAGCAGCAACAACAACAAAGCATGCTTCACGTTCGTTTTTCGGCCATTGCAGCTGCTAAAACATGACCACAAAATGCTGCTGTTGTTGCTGCTGCTTTTTTTGTTAGCCATTTTGTTGGTCATGGGTTTGACAAGCTGTCAGCTGGTCAGACCTTGAAGCCTGGAACAGCGGGCGCATCCACTTGTCCCACAGCACGGTTAATAATAAATTATGACAGCCGACAAAGACCAATACACACGCCTACACTGTAATAAAAAAGAAAAGTAGACAAAGGAGAGAGCGGATGGAGAGAGAGTGGGGGGAGAGAGAGAGTGGAGAAGGCACGCAACCCAACCTACATTTATGACATAGAAACCTGTGTAAAGGCTGTGCGAGTGTGTGTGTGTGTGACAGAAAAGTTGCACTACTTACATTTCAACACGTTCAACTTTGATGCCCCAAGCATCGGTCGCTTCGTCGAGCTGAACCTGTTTATGATTTGGCCCACATAGCAGAGCCAGGTGTGTGTACATATGTGTGTAGAAATTGTTATAAATGTGTGCAAGTGTGTGTGTGTGTGTGGGTTTGAAAATAGCAGTAGAAAAACACATTAGTTTTTGTTTACACACACGTTTACATTTGTTTTTTTTTTTTACATGCTGTTAACTGTGATGCTTTTCACATTTCACATTTTTCTTTCTGTCGCTCGTATTTGGGGAGTTTTTTTTTCTATACATTTTCTTTGCACATTGTTTTTGTGGGTCGTTGCAGCATCCTTGAAACCGTTAAACTGAATGGAAGTAAAGAAAACTGCAGCACTTGCTGCTGGTAGAAGCGACGCGTTTGCCAACTTGGCCAACTTGGCCATTCTAGCCATGTTCGACGTGAGTTTTCAGCCTGATTTTGAACTATTTTTCATATGGCCATAAAGAGCAAACTGAATAAATAAACAAGAAGCAGCACGAATTGGAGTCGTGGCTGAAAAGCATCTAAAGCTAAATGCTAGAAATGCATGGATTTTGGGTTAAGCTGCCAGCAGCAGCAGCCGTCGTGGCTGCACTGAGCGAACATATTTGGGAAAATGTTTTGCTTATGTGGCGGAAGTACAAGTTTGTAGTAGAATTAAAAATAGTTAGTTGAAGAATTTTTTCCAAATTTTTTCCAAATTTTTAAGCAAGTTTTTGTAGTCAAATTTAAATTTGGAATAATTTAAACATTTTTCCAAGTGCTTAAAAACATTTTAAAGGTAAAACTTTTTGTAAAATATATGAAATAAAATTTATATAAATTTTGCACAAAGTAAGCAAAATTAAATTTGCTGCAAAATTGTCAAAGCAAAAGAATTAAAGTATAAACAACTTCCCGTTAATTTTGTTGAGTGTATAGCGCCATTTTGGATTTGCTGAACATTTTTGGCCAGGCAGATTTCGTGTCTCCTATTTTTTTTTTTTGGCAACTGCTGCACAACTTGCAATTAGCAATTAATATTTAGTATTCAGTTTGCGTGCAGAACTCTTAAAGTCGCTGAATAATTAGCAGCAGGCAGCAGTCTTCCAGGCAGCCATCCTGCTGGGGGCAGGAGGCGGCGCAGAGTTGGCGACGGTTGGCACACTGCACATAAGTCAATTACGTGCAAAAAGACAGGGGCCATAAAGGACTTGGGCAGCCTTGCTTCCAGCAATTGTGTGCGGGCGCTTGTGTGTGTGTGTGTGTCAGTGTATGTGTGTGTTTGTGTGGGGTACTCACCTGCATGGTGCCGGAAATCGTCATACGCTCGCTGAGTATCTCATGCAAATGCCGAGTTCCCATTGTGTTTCGTAGAGTAGTCTGTGCCAGTAGTCTGGTCGAATGGTGAGCATTCTCCACGTTCGCTATAGAGACGGTCGCATTTGATACGCGATAGTAAACCACTGCATCCACCGAAACCGTAACGCTATCCTTTGTGAGAACCTACAAGATGCAGTGGATTTTTGTTTTTTTTTTTTCTGATTTTTTTCTTGCTATGTTTTCTTTGCTATTTGTTTTATATTGTTTTGGTTTTTATTTTGTTGTTGCTTGTTCGTCTCTATTTGCGTGCTTGCTTGCGTTTTTCTTATTATTATTATGTTTGCTGTTGTTGCTCTATTGTTGCTTTGCTTTTTTGTTGTTTGTTATTCTTTTATTTAGATTATGCATATTATGTGCGTGTGTGTGTGTGTGTGTGTGCTGATAAGCTCAAGCTTTTCATATTTGTATACTCTTGCAGTGAGGTCGTTACAATTGAGCATAGAAATCAGATATATTCGAGTTGGTTTATGTAAACAAATTTTATTGAAATTTCTTGAAGAGATTTGAGCTGAAGTGTGCTGGCTTTCTATTAGTTTATTGAGATAAAGTAGCTTTCAGATTTTATATGAAAAATAGAGTATTATATTTAAAAATATTTTTCTTTTATATTTTCCCAATATTTACTTTGACAACTTGAAAAAAAGTTTTGGTTTATAAAGAGAAACTTAGCAAAATTAACTTTAAACCTATTGCCAGGATGGTAAAGGCTAATTGACTGAAATCTATGTCATATGGAAATCAATTCTAATAATATTTATATAATATTTATTTATTTTTAATATTATCTATGCATATCATATAATCTATAACTAATTAAAATACTAAAACTCTTATATAAAAGTTATTGAGAGCAAATGCTAGCTCAAGCTTAAACCTCAATCTGCAAGAGTATCTAAAATGCGACAAAGCCGTCAGATTTCACTTGCTTCGCAGCTGTATCTGTGCTTGGCTCGTATCTTGCATCTATATATATTATATATGAATAATTTAGTGACTGCAACTGCAGCTGCACTTTTGCTTAGAATAGCATAATGCACACGAGATGCACTTGTTTTTGGAGCGTCTTCAGCTGGCGCTTGGACGTGAACGTGATTGTGGCATTTTCCTTATTAGAGCTAAGTGCAGAGTGCAAACTTTGACGCTAAGCAGAGAGAGAGAGAGAGAGCGAGAGGGCAGCAGAGCGTGTGGGAGAGAGACGTCACACAATGTGTTCTACAGACAAACGAAAATCGTGGCTTTTATTTTGATTATTGCTTTGGACTTGAGTGAGAGTGTGTGTGTGTGTGTGTGTGTGTGTTTGTGTGTGTGTTTTCTATACACAAAGCCATTTTTCATTGTTTTTTTTCTTTCTACTATTGCATTTCACATATTAGCTGCTTAAGATACAAGATACAAGATACAAGCTAAGTTTGTTGTTTGTTTTTGTTTTATTTATTTATTCATTTTCATTGTGATATGAGCTCGATAGCGATACGTGGAGCAAACTCAAGAGCTTTGACGTTACAGTGTATAATATATAGGCATGTTTATTGCACAAAAAATCGTATATGAATATATTTATATACATATGTATATACGTATATAAATATCTTTTGTCTATATATAGCACAGAATTATGTACAAAAATAAAAAATTTATGCAAATCAAAATGTACAAAAATTAAGAAATTTACAAAACGACGAAATGAATTGAAAATACCAAGAAAAAGGAAACATTAAATTGTTAGCTTCGCATGTTTATAAAAAACTTATTGACAAGAGAGGCAGCGAAATAGAAAGAGATGGAGAGAGAGAGAGAGAGGGAGGGGGTAGCAAATAGATAGATATAGAGATATATGTTTTCTTTTGTAGATGTTTGATATTTGCTTGGTTCCTGATGGGCTGTTCTTTACTTACTCGCGCCTACTAACTGCTCTTTACTTACTTTCAACCTTCTATCTCACTCGTCCGTTATCGAAATTCTCGTACTCTTGTTGACCTACCCTAGAGGCAAAGAGAAAAACACATGATCTGTGCGCGCTTATACCACGAAAACTCGAAACTCAAACAGTTTGAGAAAGCCCATCAAAACTATTTACACCAAAAGGCAAAAGTTTTCTTCGCCTTCGACATTGCCTTTTTCTGTTTTTTGCACTCACTAGGATTGAGATTTTTACGAGCTGGCTACATTTGGGGGCGGTTACAGTTTGGCATATTGAGGGGCGGTTGGCAGTGGCGTGGCGTGTCTAGACCGCTTTTTATTGTACACTCTGGGCCGGGTGTCAATGTTGTTTAGCATCGTGCGGTGGCTGTTGCTCAAGCAATTTTATGCGCTTGCCACAAACACAAACACACACACAAGAGTTGAACAATATTTTCCTTTTACTATATTAGCATAAAAATCAACTGAAAATCAATTGAAAATGTGCGAAGTCCTCGCTGTGCATCTATACTTAATTGAATTGAATGCGCACAACTGTGCGTATACTTAATTATAATCAAATGGCCAGGACGTATACACTTAATTTTAATTTTAGTTTCTCTCTTGACCTGCTTTGAGAGTTTGGCTAAATAACCTAGGAACAAAATGAACTCTAGAATTTTTAGCCATTTACACTTTTATTTAACTTTTGCAGCTGCATTATCTTTGCTATCTGTTCAGGCCACAAAACTTTTTTTGGCCCATTACTCAAGTTGTTTATCGTTCACTTAGGTTCTCAAATGTGAGTGTTTAGAAATGCTGAAAATTTATGCTTCAGAGTCTGTCTATGTAGTTCTCTCTAAATCAATTTTTCGTCGAGAACAAAGGCTTACAATTCGAACAATACGACGCGAGAGTGTGTGAGTGTGAGTGTGAGTGTGAGTGTACTGTGTATGTGTGTGTGGGTGGAATAAATTGGCTGTAAATTGTTGAAATGGCGCAGGTGTGTGTGTGTGTGTGCATGGCATATCTATAGAGTATAAATGAGAGAACAATGAAACGTGAACTGAACAATAGATAAATTATAAATTGTTAATTAATATAATTTCATAGATTTGAATTAATTTGAAACAAAAGGATTTTTCAACAATTTTCATACATATTTGTTTATACACTGTAACAGCTAAACTAATGAGCTTTATTGCTATATATATATATATATAGAGAGAGAGAGAGAGAGTTGTGTATATATATATATATAGCTATGTATTTGATAATTTATTACAATTTGCACAGCGTTTAGCTAGAAATTTCTTTAATTTGCTTTTACTTTTCATCCAAATGTAAATCATATTTCAACTGAAAAACATAGCTAAAACCGGATGCATATATAGACTGACTATGACTGAGTTGGGTTAGGGTAGACGAGGGGCGAGGCAGATAGAAAGAGAGATGGGTAGAAAGAGATAGCAATAGTGTAGAGCTAGAGAGAGAGAGAGAGAGAGAGAGAGAGCGAGAGAGAGTAGCGGGAATTGGATTTAAGATGCGATTTAATGCATTTCCATTTAGTTTTTCGCTGGTGTTATGAATACACCGATGTTGCTTGGTACTATATATATATATACATATATGCATATTTCTATATAGTTACTAGATTCTAGTGTTGGCTGAGCTAACTCTATTGGTTTTACAGTTACGCTGGGCGAGCGGGCGGCGGCTTTGCTCTTCTTTGATTTTCATGCGTGCGAAATTTGTTTTGTTTTTTTGTTTATTGTTTATTTTTTTCTGTTGCTGCTGCGACTTTTTGTTGTTGCTTTTTGTTTTCTTTTAATATTTATAAATTTGTTGTTGGAGTGTTACCCACATTTAAACAGCCTAAACCACGCAAAACACACATAGATGAACTCGACATGGATTGCTTGCTTGATATACATATATATATATATATATAAATATATATACATATATCTGTCGGCATATATGACAATATATATACATACATACATATACATATTTGGATAAATACATATAGTTATATATATATATATATATATATATATATGTGCATGATCTCTTTTATTGTTGGGGTGCGAACGTTTGTTTTTAGCGTCCTTCGCTAGTGCTCAAACAGAACAAATGTTAACGGTTATTTAGTTAGTTTGGTAAAGTACAATCAATATACGAATATATTTCATAAATTTTTGTCGAAAACTATAAAGCATGTATTATACGATCATGTATGTATGTGTATGCGTGTGTCTGTTGAGTGTGAACTAAACTAAAACTGTACAATCAAAGAAAAACAACAAAATGTTGGATATTCAATTATCGAATGATTTGTTTGTACTTGAACTTCAGTTGAAAAGCAACAATATGTATATGTATGTATGTATGTATGTATGTGAGTGTGTATGTGTGTGTGTACGAGTTTTAAGAGTTTTTTTCTTTTTGTTTTTAATTACTTTTGGATTTTTTGTTTGTATTTTATTGTATTTTATTTAAGTTTTAGTTTTGACAGTTAGAAAGCTTTTTAGAATAGACATTTATGGAAATATATATATATTTAGCATGCTCTCAAAAATATTATTCGAACGTTGGGAGAGTGGGGGTATATCAAAAAGTAAGTGCAATTGGTTATATTCGTGTAACTGTTCTTATTTTTGATTAGTAACTTTTGTAGTTTTTTTTTTTATCATTTAGGGTTTTGTTGTTTCGGGGAGGGAGTTAATTTTTGTATATATCAAGAAAAATTGTTTTGCTAAACCAAAACTAACATAGCTCAAAAACAAAATCAGTATATATATAGAGTTAAAGAGCTTGGGTTAAGAGAGAGAAAGATACAGAGATAGACAGAGAGAGATAGAGAGAGAGAGAGATACATAGAGAGAGAGAGAGGGAGTTAGTGTCAAGCAGCTGTTGAGGCTGCTTAACTTTATTTGGTACGAGCGGGCGAGTGAGCAAGACACAGTTAAAATTACACAAAGACTTAGATAGAGAGAGAGAGAGAGAGTGAGATAGACTGCTTGGTTTGTTGTGTGTGCATTCAAGTTCAATGAAATTTCTGGCCGGCTTTCTGTTTACTACACAAAACCTAAGCTATGTGCTTGTGTGTGTGTGTGTGTGTGTGGGTGTGTGGGTGTGTTTATACCCTGTGTTCAGAGAACAAACATTTTCACATACATTTTCATTTTCAGTATCATTCGAGCAAGCCAATTTTGACAATAAATTTTTGTTCAGTTTTCAGTTTTTGCTTTTAGCTTTTGGATTTTTAATTTTTGCCAACTTCACCATGCCCCAACTGGGCCCCGCCCACCAATTAGTACAAATCTTCACTCTAATTATGTCTGTGTGTGTGTGTGTGTGTGTGTCTGTGCATTAAGGGCGCTGCTCTGTCTGAACACAGAGCACATTAGGTTATAAGTTTCAGTTGATATGCTTAGCATTTGCTTAGTATTTTTTATCGATTTTTTTCTCTTTTTTTTTTGGGTTTTTCTAATTGGCAAAAAAACACAATCAGAGTTTTTTTTTTTTTGTCAACTATGCAAATTGTAATAAAGTTGAAGTTTAAAGACGCTTAAAGACACCGATAAACAACGAACAGAACGGAACAGAAAAAGAAGGAATTCAATGGTAAATAATAAATGAATGCGACACGAATATCATTTCGTATGCACTTTTCACACAACAACAACGACAACAACAACAGCGAGATGGTTAAAAGGAAAATCACAAAAAAATGCCATAAAAATTGCAGTTGTGTGAGGCCGCAGTGTCCTTCATGCGTTAAAAACAAACCAAAAAAAAAAGTAAATAAAAAGTATATCAGGATAAAACCCAAAACTGAAAATGGAAAAATTGCAAAAATGTTGGCATAAAAATTAAAAGAAAACGCAAAAGTTGCTAAGAAAATTATATAGATACACATATATATACCTATATATATGTATATAGGGTATATGGAAAAGCTAGTGAAAAGTTGCCGTAAGCATAATTGTGTTTGCTCCAAGTGACGTCATCGTTAAATACGTTTTTTTTTGCCTTGCTCTAGTTATTATTGCACTTCGTTAAGCCTTGCCACGCGCATCATGATATTAAAAGCCAATAATTAATGAGGCGAGCAAATGCACGGGAATAGAAATGACAATCAAATAAAATGGAATACGTGTGTGAGTGTGTGTGCGTGTGTGTGTGTGTGTATTGTGTGTTGTGTGTTGTGGTCTAGTGCATAACCAATGACAATTATGATAACAACTAAATTGGCAACATTAGAACGACAACGATTACCATATATGTAAATAGCATTTGAAACATACAACAAATACAACTATCAACAACAACAATAACAACAACAACAACAAGAATATTAGAGAGTGTATGCATGTGTGTGTGTGTGTGACCGCAAACAAAATGCAAACAGAAAAGTGAGCAAAGGCAACTAAAGTGCAGCTGCGGCTGCTGCTGCTGCTGCTTCCTGTTAGTTGTGTGTGTGTGTGTGTGTGTGAGTGGCTTAGAAAAGTATCTTAGCTGCTTGTGAAAAGTTAAAGACAGAAAGAAAGAGAGCGGGAAAGAGGGAGACAGAGAGAGAGAGAGAGAGAGACAAAGAAAGCGAGAGCTGGAAGGAAACGCAGTTACGCAGGAAAACGCAAAAGGAAAAAAAAAACAACGACAAGAAAAAAGAAAAGCAACTGAAACTGAAAACCAAAGTAAACAGCATGACATGCGATAACAACAACAAGAAGAAGAAGAACAACAACAACAAGATGAACAACACATGGAAAGGAAAACACACACACACACACAAAAGGAAACGAAAGCAAAGCAAAGAAAACGTTGCGTATGCGTAATTTACGCTCCAGTTGCGTATGCTGTATGTGTGTGTGTGTGTGTGTGTGTGTGTGTGTGTTGTCATATGAGCAATGTCTAACAGTAATTGTAGAGTGTGTGTTGGGGGCCAGAAACAAAATCAAAATTTTTGGTAAACAAATTGTGTGGCAAAAGCTAAAAGTTTTTCGTATTTAAAGTATTTCACTTTTTTTAATTGTTTTTTAGTTGGCAGCGTTTAAATGGTCAGCTGAGTGTGTGTGTGTGTGTACGTGAATATATGTGTGTCTGTGCTGATTTGTATGCGTGTGTGAGAGAGTATAACAGCAACAGCAACAACACTTGGACGAAAAGTTGTTGCTGCTGCCAGAAAAAAATAAAACAAAAAACCAAAAACAAACAATAAATAATAGTTAAGAATAGAGCAAGGCACTTACCTCTTGTGGGGGCACATCGTAGGTGCGAGTACGCAAATCGACGCGTGCATATGAATCAATGCAGGGCAATATGAAGAAAATGCCTGCAAATAGAGCGAATCAAAGAGAAAGAGAGAGAGGGGAAGGGAGAGAGAGAGAGAGTTGGTATTTAAACAGTTTGTAAGTCATAATCTGCAGCTGGCCAGGCTGGGGCGTGGAAAGTGACAGCTACTCGAGCGGTGTGGCCCCCAAAAATAAAAAAAATAATAAAAAAGTTGACGCTAATTTGGAGCAAGCGCAGCTATTAACACAAATTCTCGACGCCAGCGACACTTCAATTTGCATAGCTGCAGCCCCAAACCGCCAACCGCCCAGCCCCACACTTCGCACTCACCTGGACCCTTGGCGCCGCCCTGCATGAGCCGACCCAGGCGAAAGATAACCGCGCGCTCGTACTCCTGCACCACCTGTAAAAAGAGAGATTGAGCGAGAAAAAGAAAGGGAGAGAGAGAGGAAGGGAGAGCAGGGAAGCGAAACGTGAGTAAAATGTGCAAAATGAAATTGAAAACTCGCCAAGCAACGGCCATGGGCTGCAATTTCTCAGCGAATTTTATTCTTTAGCTTGCAGCTGCAGCAGTTTTTTAATAATGATTTATCTGCATAGCTCAGCTGGCATTTCATGCGTAATAAAGTATTATGCATTACTAACTAGCTATTATCCATCTTTGTCTGCGTAAATTCCTCTTCATTTTCTGTTATCTATCACTTTGCACACTTTTTTATATATTTTTTTTTTATCTCATTTAAATGCATTTTTAAGCTTCCTTCTAACTAATTGCCTGAGTTCTGACGAAAAAGAAAAAAGCTTGAACATAAATTATATGAATCGGACCATAAGCTGAGCTAAAATTATCTCTTGGCATTTGCAATCGATAATGAAAACATTTGTTTATACATAGATTTTTCATATTTTCATTGCCGAATCGAATGAGAGACGAAAGATGTTCCAATCAGTTATTCAATAGTCAATGAGTCAATAAGTTTTTGAATCAGTCTGCTATTTCTTTACTTCATCAATAATTTGTTTAATCAATCAGTTAACCAATAAGTATCAATCAATTAGTGAATCAATCAGTAGGTTCACTCAATCAGTCCATGAGTCAATAAGTTTTTGAATCAGTCTGCAAGCTCTCTACTCCATCAATAATTTGTTGATTCAATCAGTTAACCAATAAGTCAGCTAGTCAATTTTTAATCCAGGCGAAAAACCCCTTTAGTCATTTAATCATACAGTCAGTCAATCCATCCATCAATCATTCAACTCAGCCAATAAGCTTTTAGTCCAGCTGTACGTCAGTCAGTCACTCGCTAAGCCCATAACTCGGCTTGGCTTCTGGCCTGCCTGCAGACACGTCCGTTCATATATATATATTCAAATTGTTTGCTCACTCTGCAATGCGAATAAAGAGTTGCATTTGATTGACGATGGGGCTTACCTTGAAACAGACGAAGAGGCTGAAGGGCAGCGTCATTATCACAAGTGCGACGGATAGAAATATAAGCAATTTGCCGCATGTTGACGCCTTGTCGCTGATTTCCTCGTCCGCTGCAGATGAGAAAATGAGAAATTATAGCGCAAAATGGATGCGAAATACGGAAAATGCTGCAAACTTCAAATCGAGTTAACAAACACACACAAAATAACTGAAAACATGTAGATTCATATTCTTATATAGCTGTATATATATATATATGGTTATATATTTCTCTTCCGAGACGAGCTAAAAATGTCAAATATCAAATAACAAATTTCCACAAGAAAAGTTTAGCCAAAAAATTTGCAAGCTTCTGTTGTTGCCTTTAACAAGTCGAGACCCCGAGAGAGATAGAGATGATATCAAAAATAGTTTGTTACACACATCGGGGTACTTTAGCAAAGTAAAATGATAAAAAGAACTGTAGCATACTTAGGAGCGCGCGACAGTTGAACCATAAAAAAGTTAGAGTAGTAGTTGAATAACAAATATGTAATAAGTAAACAATCATAGTTAAAAAGTAGTTAAGCTTTAGTTCTGTGTATTTTTGTATTGTTCTGTCTGTTGGGAATGTGGATAGGGTATATAATATATATATATATATCATTTTATTCTTGTTTGCCAGACATTGGCCTGAGAGTTCCACTAACCAAATTCAAATTCATTCAAAATACTCAAGTATTTTTATTGCCAATAAATAAAAAGCTAAAAAATGTTGCAAATAATTAACATTGAAATTAAAACATTTATAAAAATGAAAATTTATTTATTTTTTCTTTTATTTTATTTCATTTTTTATTCAATATTCAATGTTTCTTCTTTCTTTTCCAAATTCGTGCGACTTACAATAGAGAAATCCATGTGAATGTTTTGCTTGTGTATCTGGAAGAATACGATAAATCAAATATATGTCAAAAATTAATAGGATTTGAGGAGTGGCTGGGGGGGCGGGGCGCAGGGCACTGGGCGCGGGGGCGTGGCATATACTCTTTCAGTTTACTTTTGTCATTTGGAATGGTTGTCAGTAATTTTTGATGACGTGTTCGCTGCATGCAAAAGCCACTAATTAGTTAATTGGAACTAAAGCTAAAGCGGCAAAAAACGAAAATCATAAATGTTGCATGCCATGCATTTAAATGCCATTTGCCGCGCATGGCGCTCGTTGCAGCTGCAGCAATTGCAGTTTGTCTTGCGGTTTTTGGCTTGCAACTGCAACTGGCAATTAGTGTCGCTTACATTTTCATTTCTATTTTTTTTTTTTTAGTTTTGTTTTGCTTTTCGCCCGCCTTCCGTTTCGGTTTCAATTACAGTTCATTGAGAACTTGCAACAATGCCAAGCGCTCAGCGTCAAGCAAAGTGTTTTTAACGAGCTCTCACACACACACACACACCGACACAGGCGGCGCACTCACACAGACATCGAAAACCAAAAGGCTGTATGGCAAAAAGCTGCAAATACTAGCTGAAACTCTGCGCGATGGCAACTTTGATGGGTATTTGTGGGTAACTACCTATAGAAGAGCACGTTAAGCCAACAAGCTGTTAAACATTTTCGCCCAAGGACCAACTTGGGCCCGCACGAAACTTTTATTGAAATTGATTTCGAAATAATTGCAATGGCGTTGACGTCGAATTTGAATGTGCGGATGCGGATGAGGATGAGGATGGGATGGGAAATGGAAATGGGAGTGGGCATGAGGTGTCGGTTGGAAGCTGACAAATGAAGGTCTCTTATATAAATGTATGTGTGTGTGTGTGTGTGTTTGTGGCTGTGGTAATAGATTTATAGCCATAGAGCTAAATTTAAAAATAAACCAGCATGAAATCGTAATTAGTTGGATGGGGGGAAAAAAAGTATTATAGATATAAGCTTAGGCTGTTTGCGCGTTACATTTCTAGCAATCAGTTGAGTTAAGGCACTTAATGTACTATGTATGTGTGCACAGGTTAGAAAGAGAATATAGAAATTAGAGAGCTGAAGCTGTGTAGAGTAGTTGGCTTACGGTTAAATTGACTTTTAAAACTAGGTTAAATATGCTCGGGTAAAGTAAGAGCTTAGTCGTAGAAAATCCAGAGTTGAGAAAGAGTTAAAGTTTTTTTTAAAGCTAAATTTTACCTTTTTGGATTAGCATATATTTCGAGCAGGGAATGCCACAATTAGCTAGGAAATATATAAATATACTATATAATATGCATATACACTATATATATATTCTATAGTCTTTTTGATTGGAGTCTAATATATGTAGATAATTTATGCACTGAATAGCATTAATAGTTGTTGGAGTTCATACTTTATTAAAAGTATTTTATATATAAATATCTCAGTTAATCTATTCATTTGTTAAGCTTTTTCTTTGATTTGTTTAAACTACATAAATTATTATTTAATTTAAATTTTTTGAATATACATTTCTTCCATTTCAAATATTTTACCTCAAAATATAAATATTTCAGCTCAGCCTTTTTATGCACTTTCTCTATCTCTTCATTTCTTTTTCATTCACATTTCGAGCATTAATTTCTATTTATAATTTTTGTATGCTTTTCTCTCGCTGATATACCGTAATATTTTTAGCTATATTTAGCTTGCTTTTGCATAAATTTGTATATCATTTAATGAAGATAAGATAGGTTTTTGTGCTTATGATAATTCTTGAATGTAAATGCGTTGCGTTAATACGCGCTGCCAGCCAAAAAAAACAGCATGTGGTCCATAATTTTTTAATGACCGACCAGCCAGCGGCTGTCAAAGAGACCCTTCTATCCCACCCCACCGACGCGCCCACATGCTACGCCTCCTTTTCACGCCCCTGCACGCATACGTCATAGCACAGCAGCCCCAGGGCAAAAAGCTTTACGTTGAAAATGGGTCACGTTGTTGTTGTTCTTGTTGTTGCTGTTGTTGTTGCGGCTGATGTTGCTGTTGCTTTTGCTGTTGCTCGTGTTATATATGAGTCTCTCTGTGTTGTGTGTGTGCGTGTTTCTTGTCGAGGCACTCTGATTGAATTTTGCATGCAGAATGCGTGCTTGCCAAAAAATGTTTTAAGCCTGGCTTTACGGGCGTACAAACCCTTTTGTTCAGCCTAATGAAGCGATTAGCGTGCATACAAGATGATACATTAGACACACACACACACACACACATGCATGTTCCACTATACTTGATTAGCTTGGCAGACTTGGGGCTCAAAAAGGAAAGTATATTCACATTTTTATATATATGAGCAATTTTCGTTCAGCTTTTTTTTCTGATCAGTTTTGGCAGCGAAACTGCATCAATAAATAATGAGCCTGTTGAGTGAAGTGAGTGCAAAACGTTTGCCATTTTCGCTAATGAAATTGGCAACAAAAATTGCCATTAAAAATATATATGCGAGGGCGGACAGTAAAGTCTATGATTTGACTTAAATTTGATAAGTGAAATAAATGGGAAGTGATATGAAGTTAATATTAAAATCAAGAGTTTAAACTAAATTATATATATGTATACGGTTTGCTATATGCTAAGTTCGCCAATTTTTCAGCCCACCCTCGCTGATATATCTATATGTACATTCAAAATTCATGAAGAGTCATTAAAAAACAGCGCTTCAAAAAAATGTGTAGCATATTTTTTAGAGCATCCGCGCAACAAGTTCATAAAGAATGTTGCAAACTCAAAAGTCAAAAATGAAACAAAAAAAAAAAAAATAAATAAGGAAAAAGCCAGTAAGCAGCTTCAATTTCGTTTCAATATATACACAATTAGTTATATATATGTATAAGTGTTTATATGTTTATTAATATATGTACAGGCATTTCCCAGGCATTTGCACTATGCGCTCTTCCTCACTCACCTCGTCGCTGCTCGGCTCTGTGTATGGCCTGCTGCTGATGCGATTGCTGCATCAGCGCATGATGGCTGTGTGGCAGCGGTAGCTGCTGCTGTTGTTGCATTGGCTGCTGCTGTTGCTGCATTTGCTGCTGCTGTACTACTTGCTGTTGGTGGTGTTCGCGTTCTCTTAATTGTGGTGGCTGTTGTTGCTGCTGCGGCTGCTGCGATTGCTGTTGCAGATGCAACTGCTGTGGCGGCTGCTGCTGCTGCTGCTGCTGCTGCTGCTGCTGCTGTTGATGGTGCTGCATGCTTGGTGTGCCTGTGATGGGCAGCTGATGGTCCCTATCGGTTGTTGTT
Organism: Drosophila antonietae; assembly: GCA_030914385.1. Taxonomy (NCBI): domain Eukaryota; kingdom Metazoa; phylum Arthropoda; class Insecta; order Diptera; family Drosophilidae; genus Drosophila; species Drosophila antonietae. The sequence continues at coordinate 3,785,242 of JAUESO010000612.1, read as the reverse complement.
GATGCCGCCTCAACGGTTGCTGTTGGCGCTGGCGCTGGTGGTGCAAATGTGCTAGTGCTGCTTGTGGCCACCACGCGATGTGTCTGCTGCTGATGTAGTGGACGATGCAGCTGATGATCCCGATGCTCCATATCCATCATCGAATCGGGCATCAAGCCGCGCTCACAAAACGACGCCAGTGCGGCGGCTGTGCGAGGCGTCTAGTGCGTCGCTGGCTCAAATCACGCTGCGCTTAAACTTTCTCTGTGTGTGTGAGTGTGGAATAGTCAACTATTTGGCTACACCAGCCAATTGCATGACCACAGCAAGAGTGAGATTGAGTGAGAGATGGAGGGAGAGTACACGCACTTCCACTTTTCCACTTTTCTTTCGCGGCTCACACACTTAAACAAATTGGATTGTATGTATTCACACACACACACACTACACTCAATCACTCACTCACTCACTCACACTCACACGCGCTCGCTAGCACACACACTACTCTGAGCTAGTTTCCTAGCTAGCACTCCTTGGCCATCCAGGCTGCGTTGCCTATATATACATATATATATATATATATATACAGTTCTATCTCCGACTTCTGGTGCTTCTTCTTATTGGGCTGTTGCCGCTGCCTCGCTCAGAATCCAACTGAAAGTGTGCTGGCAGCGCGCATCCTTTTTATCCAGGAGCAGAGCTTTGCGTGAGAGTGCAAAAACTTTGTTATCAACAGAGCAGCAGCAGCAGAGGCAGCAGCAGAGGCAGCAGATGAGCATAGGCAGCAGTTGAGCAGAGGCAGAGCAAGAGCTGGCAGCCGTTGTTAGGGCAGCGCCATTTCTCATGGCAAATGATCAAAGAGCTTTTTATTTTTGCTGCGTTGCAGTAGTTGCAACGGCAACAGCAGCCGCAGAGCATTAGCAGCTACCCCTTCCAGCTTTTACCTTTTCCAGCTTGCACTGACCTTGCGCATTGTGCGACACGTTAACATTTTGTTGCCTGGCCTGAACTTCAGGAATAAAGCTTATCGCGCAAGCTTTCGAGTAGGGGAAATGAGTTAAAGAGAGAGTATGAGAGTATGAGAGTATGAGAGAGAGAGAGAGAGTAAGAGTTGTCGGTGAGTTTTTAGCACAGCGCGTACTAAAAAATTCCTGTGGTGGGGCCCGACTCGTCGCGACTCTCGAGCCGATGTCCGTTTCGTGTGCAGGTGACAAAAATGTATTTTTGACACGTGCCGCGGCTGTTGCTGTTGCTGCTGTTGCTTGTTTCTGATGTTCATTGTATTGGTCCGCCTGTCAACGTTTGAGCGTCGCTTTTCAATTTGTGCAAAAAACCCATTTTGTATTTGTTTACTGACACGAAACGATATGAGTGCCTCTACCTCAGCTTTATGCGTCTTTCAATTGGAGCGAAAATTGTGTCTGCTATGGCTGGAGTAGAGGTAGGGTATGGCTAGAATAGGATAGGATAGGTCTAAGGCTAGACTAGGGTAGGGTAGTCTAGGGGGACAGACATTCTAATGAACCAGCTCGAACGCTTGTCGAACGCCGTCGCACATTTGGGTCATCAGGCATTGGAGGCTTTGCTTTTGAGTCGTCAATTACCATTTACGCTTCATTAAATGCCACGCGCATTCGATGCCTGCTGCCTGCTGCCTGCTCCCTGTGGCTTGCCTGCATGCAATCGGGCCAAGTAGCGGGACACCAAGCTTGCACTCCATCCACAGCATCCAGCAACCCCCATTGAGCGACGTGTTAAATGTGGCACTACAGTGCGTATGAGTGCTGTTATGTGTGACATTTATGCATACACAATGCCATACTCGAGCAGCGACCCACTTCACAGCCACTCAAAGAGCGCGCAGTTAATTAATCTTTGGCATTTGATTAATGTGCGAATTGATTTGGGCATCACGCTCTTCGTGTCGCTCACAAATCAACAAATACAACAACAACAACAACAACAACGACAGCATGCAGCATTAGCTATATTAGTCTACCCAGTTGTGTGACCTAGCATTTAAGCCGTATCGAACAGCAGCACGCTCCAATGCATTTGATTTGAGGTCGCTTGTTTTTTATAGACAAACCTATAAAAGGAAAACAGGCGCCAAACGCTTTGCATATCGGAGAAAACATTAGAAGTTTACATCCAAACCGCCATCAAATCAAAATCGTAAACCACAAAAAAAAAAAAATCATAAACTGATTTGCTGAGCTTAAGAAGCGAGAGTTGAAGGCTGTTGGCTGATGGCAAACGTCGTAAGGCAGCTGCTGCCTGTTAACCGAAAACGAAAACGGAAACGGATTCGAAGAACCGGACGATGACAATGAGCTGAGGATGACATAGCGAGCAAAGCAAAGCGCTTGAGAAGTGCTAAAAAGCAAAGCAGAAAAGAAAAGGAATGAAAAAGAGAGCAAGTAGCAAAACTATTATCGAGGGAAGGGTAGAAAATGAAATACCCTAGGCAATTTGCAAAGCTTACAATGATGAGCAGAACGAAATTATGCGAAATTATGTTTGGCAAAGCGTCTATGAAATCTATATATAAAGTTTGATATGATTATGGGTAAATAAATATATAGAAATTTTATATATTAAATATATTTTGTATAAATCTTTAAATATATAAAATATATTACATATATTATATTATATATTAATATATATATTATATTTAACAATTGGTATGCACTCCTTTTAGCACAAATTTAATATAGTATATTTTTTTAATATTTTCAAATTTAAGAAAAAATAAATGCAAAGCTGCAATAAAACTCTTGTATTATGTAGACTTTAAAGTTATAAGCCTTGTTAGCTTTACATATTTACATAGTATTTGCATAAATATGCACACGTATATACAAGTATTTATCTAATGGACTCTTAAATATCTCTAGTTACGCCGCAAATATTTCGTGACATAATTACAGAACCCTTTGCTTGAGCACCTATTTAGAGTAGAAGGGCAGGAACACAAAAAAAGAATATAAAATAAAGGAAACATTGCTAGTTGTGAGAAGACTAAAACATAATGTGGCTGAAAATGTGAACCCAAAAACGGATGCGGGTTCACATAGGCCCAGGACATTCGAACCGCATGTCCTACGACGCGCTAGTTCAGTGTGCGAAAATTAGCCAGGCAAATATGTCGCACTTACGTTGCCAGCGGATACCAAAAACGGACACACAAAAAGGGAGAGCGAAAGAGAGAGAGAGAGAGAGATAGAGGGAGAAGCAAGCAGACACAATGTCCTGGCACGGCAATTGCCTGGGCTAAAAGTGGGTGGCTTGGGGCTGGCTTTGAGCTGCTTGGTTGGCTTGGTTTGGTCTGCGCCTCGTAATTGTTGACGTTTGCGCTTTTTGCTGCTGGCTCTTTTGCCTTGTGCCATGTGACACAAATGCGTCGAATTATTATCATATGAGGTCACTGTCCCTGTCTCGTCGTCATACGCAGTGAAAGTTGTTCCCAGTTACACACATACACATAGCATATCCATAAACACAAACAGACGCAGTTACTCTGACACTTTGCCGTTTTTGTTTGTTTGTGCTTTAGGTCTATTATGTAGCTGGAAGTCAAGCAAATGTTCGCTTGAACATTGCCACAACAGCTACAACAGCTACAACAACTTGACTCGACTTGCAACTTGTGGGCGCTTGTAGCACAATTTGTGGTACGCACACACACACACACACACACACAGAGAGAGAGAACAGATAGCAGCAATTGCTCATACGCCACATAGTCCCCACTCGAAAACCAACTTTTACAACTGTTGCAGTCATGAATACTTGACTAGCGACTCACGTAACCAACTTCACATTGAAAATACATATAGAAATGGTTAACTAATCGATGAGTATATGTGACTAGCTGATACCCTAGAGGAAGTTTTAGATTACAGAATATTCATCAAAATGTTCATTGAATACCTCAATATATATTTCAATTCTTCTGCCAATATGGATATATGTAACATATTGAGGCATTCAGTCATTTATTTTTCAGCCAATATACCCTTCATCACATACCACTGTAGGGTATACAAATATGCTCTGGGCGGCTGATGCTAATACTTGTACATTTTTATGTACTCGTACTCTCAGTTAGCTATATAGCGCGCCACTGACATTTAGCCGTTAAGTTATTCTGCTCTGTTTGCAAGATCAACCAATAAAGAATCATTCTCACACGCACTCGCTGAGAGCAGGAGACTTCGTGCCGAGTGCCGAGCGTTGAACTATTCGTGTTATGATGCTCTTTTCCCGAACATCGTTTGGGGAGCGATACGATTGATGCTCGTATGACGAGCTACAGTAAATGAGCAGGTAATAAAGACTATGCAAATGGTCATCTCAGTCACATACACATTCATATTCAAGTGCGCTACATATTCAGCCCTTGCATACAAATCAATACATACATAGAATACTCTTTGCTTGTCATAATACTTAACCAAAAGGTTTCAGACCAATCGCTCACGAACTCGTTGAGTTTTTTCTCAAAGTGTGAGTGAACGACGCTTATTTGCGGAAAAACAATAACATATATTTACGAGCTCTGATTAGCAAACATTTCTAAAAAAATCGACAGCTTCTTCTATTAAATATATATCTAGAATAATATATAGAATCATCAAACTTTTAGGCTTTTTCTTACAGAGTATTTGATGGGTTCGCTTTTCAAGCAAATACATGTTATCTTTCGTATTTATTGTACTCCACCAATACACTCTTTATTACGACTATTTACAGGGTATATTATCAGTTATTGATAGTTACATATAAGGCAACTTAGATTGCCCAAGCGCCTTCACTCACAATTCTATTAGTTCTTTATCTTTTGGCTGCCTTTTCGGACCGCCTCTCGTTCGGACGCTCATTCGCTTGCATTGCCCTTCGCTCATAAAATATGAAGGCGCAGTGAAATTTATTCAGCTCGACCAACATGAAATATGCGCATTCAGTTTATGAAGCTGATTGGCCCCCAGCGAAATGAACGCTGGCGGCCGAAGTCAGATTGAAAGTTAAAGTTGATGTTGAATCAGAGGTTGAATTTCAGTTTGAGTTTTGTGGGCAGCTCACATGGGGTAGGTGCCATGCTCACACCCAGCCACACACAAACAGAGAGATAAGCTCAGCTGCAATCAGTGGCTGCTCACTAATTGCGTTGCTCTTAGAGCTGGGCTGGGCATTAATCCTTGTCACGCCCACGCCTGGCCTACGCTGTCCAGCTGAGCATCGAATCAATAATTCATAACCCTGCACACATTGACGACACGTTTCTTGGCAATAAAATGAAGACGAATAAAAAAGAAAAAAAATAAAACTGAAATGAAAAATGAAAAATGAGAAATGGGGAAAATTCTGCAAAATGCTCGACAATAATTTAGCGCGTCTGCCAGGTTCTGTTTCTGGTTTTTGTCCAGGACCTGGATGCTGTGTGTGCTATGTGCTTCGTTGAGCCAATGCCGCAGCCTTTTCATCGACCTGCTCTGCCTGGTCATGAGCATGAAATGACTTTATCAAAGCGAACTTTGCTGCTTTCCCAGTTACGCTCATTCACTGGCATAGTTACGTAGAGCTACAACTATATATATACACACACACACACACACACACATATATGTATATATGTATATATCAAATGAATGTCAGGCGCCAACATCGGCAGCAACTGTCGCAAAAATTTCTTTTGCCTTTCTATTTTTTTTTAATGCTCTAGCTTTCGGGTATTAAAGTGTAGGCATTTGTTGTGTGATTGAATATTTGTTGAAATATCAGAATTAAATATACATATATTGTCAGCTTACATATCTATTTTACGCAACTTTAAAATTTAATTTTGTATATTTTGTATTTAAATTATTAAATTTCTATTATTTTAAGAAATTTTCAAGTACATTTTGCATAGTTGATATTTAAAATATAAGCTGCAAGCTTTTCATAAAAGAATATATAATATTTTTCAATACAAGTTTTCGATTAGAAATTGTGTAGAAAATGTTTATATTGAGCACCGAAAACGTCTTCAGAGTTGAATTGAGAATCAATAGATTTGCTTGACCCTCAGTTGATAGAAATGTTAAATTTTAAAAATTTGTTTACATAAATAAATAAATAAAAATATATATATTCAGTAATTTCCAAGAAAATTAGTAATGTATCATAATATTTTATTTTAATCAAGCAGCAATGCTCAGTTTCAATCTTTGGCTTTTTCTCCAAAGACTAAACTACATCATTTTCATTCACAACAAATTTGGACAATTGGTAATTAAAGAGCATTAAGTATTCGCCTATACACAGTTAATGTTTCCACTTGTTTTATTTTTGATATTGTTGTTGATATCTTTGTGCTCTTTTTTTGCGTTTGTTTCCGATTATATCGTGCGGCTCTGTGAGTGTCCTTTGATATTGGGACGAGCCATGAAATATTGCTGTAAGTGTATGAATGTCTGGGTCTTTAGGTATATATATAGATATATATATATATATATGGTGTGTGTGGCTGTATGTGACTGTATAAAGTTAAAGTGAAAACTAGTGCAAGAGTCAATGCATTGATTTACTTTAAACTGAAATAATATGCAAAGTTGCCTTAAAGATATATATTTATATAGGTTTCATCATGATTTCCACTCTCTTAATGAAATTGTACACATATGAAATGCAACGTAATGTTCATCAAGTCTTATAAATATATAAAGCTATTAATTCAGCTTTCAAAGAACTCCCAATTCTCTAGGATGATTAGCCCCTTGGCAACAATTAAGACGCATGTTTATTTGAGCAGCGCAAGTGACGTGAGCTCTGGGATCAGTTAATTGGAGTTGTGCGTTGTGAAGGACACGACAGGACTGGATATGTAAAACAGGATTGTGAAACGCGAGTAAACAATTGATTTCACATATCAGAAAGCAATAAGAGCAGAACAGCAGACAGTAGACGACAGCTGCCAAACAGGCAAACGCTGATAACGTGGCCAACTGGAAAATCAATTAAAGCGCAGGCTAACAAGCACAGGGTGTGTGTGTGTGTGATTGTATGTGTGGCTGCTTTATGGCTGACTTAATGCGCGTCACTGCCCAGACTAGTCTGTCCTTTAGCTTGCTGCCTTCCCTCCTGCCACGGAAGCAAAACTTAATTATCAGCGTCGGATGTGGCGCTGCATGCAACGGAAATGTGTGTTTGCACACATGCACAGCAGCAACAGTCGTCCTAGCCAACCCTTCCCTCTGGCAGCAGCAACAGCACCACTTGACGCTGCCAAACACGCCTCGGCAATTTTAAAACATATTTCACTTGAGTGCACTGCCTTTGCCAGTGCAAGTAAAAATGTCCTCAGAGGCGGTGGGCGACGGGGTAAAACAGTGAGGTGAAGGAAAATGCGAGAAGTCGGCTAAAAAGGTAAATGAAAATGGGGTAAATGTAAAATGGGAAATGAAAAATGAAATATCAACTGCGACGAACCGCAGTAATTAATTTAAAAAGACCCCCGTTGATTTAATGATGCAAAAAATGCGTGTAATTCATTAACAATAAGAAATGCGCATTCAATTATTATAAATGTGCATGAATATTTGAAGAGCATCATTATAATATTTAAATTAAAATGAAACAGAAGAAGACAACATCTATGATATATGCTTGTTTCATATATTATAATGAATTAACATAATGGAAAACAATTTATTCCTTTATCAATTCTTTATTATATTTAATAAAAAGTAAATTATTTTTTAAGTGAACATATAATATTCATATAACAATTTATATTCATATTTTTGCTACTGATTAATTAAGCTTGACATCAGCTTTTGCTCCAGTATAATCTTTGTTAGCAGCTCACATTCACTTCCACATCATTTAAATTTCCTCTTCGGCTGCTCAAGCTTCGCTTCATGTTACTCGTACTTGACCCTAATAAATTGCTACTCTTCAACATGATATGAGAATTACTCTGCTATGTAACAACTCATACGCAAAATTTGTTCGGCTTTTGCACTTCAATTATGTGTACTTCACCTACTTATTTGATACATATGTACATATGTGTTTGCAATGCTCATGCCCTTTGATTATGCGTCTTGAAACAGCTCATTATCTCTTGCTATGCACAATGATTCATTAGCATAGTTAGACATTCATTAGAGTTCAAATATAGTACACGCTGATCAGAGAGTTATGCAATGATTGCTCTTAAACCACATGGTATGTATACATGAAAGCAAAATTTAACCAATGTTGTATATGATGGATTATGATTATGATTACTCTGAAGCAAAGAGTTGTTGCATATGATTCAGCTACTTTTTATTATTCATAACTAATCCACTACATTTTGAGTCTACTTCTCAGTGCTTATTGTTCTTAACTCGAAAAATAATTCATGTGAGAATAATCATTGTTGATAGGTATAATATTTTTGTACTGCATAATCGAATATACATAGCTACTATAAAAACTTAAATAATAATCTTTATTACTCACTTTCACGCGGGTATTATGTACACGCATTTATTCCGAAAATAGGTACATTTGATATTATTGACTCTACTACTTACTCAGCTCACACGAGTATAAGAAATACTGAGCACTTCTGCTTACTTATTTATTTATTTTACTCTGTAGAAGGTCAGACCCATTTTTGCCCATACTTAACTAAGTTACACTCAGTTAAGAGATCTTTGTCTATCCTATCCATTATTGCCTAATGCATATATATTACGCTTTTACTACTATATAAGAACTCTATCTCCCTCCCATACGCAACTACTCTATCTCCCTCCAACACGCAATTACTCCCTCACACACAGAACTACTCTATCTCTCTCATAAATAGCTAATGACAACGCTCTAATAAATGTATATCATATCGTTAGCTACTCAATACTACTTATTCTGCTTCCCTCCAACTCGCTCTCTCTCTCTCTTTCTATTTAACTTGCGCTCTCTATCAATTCATTTGCATGCCAAACATAAATTTCCTCTGATTTGGGATGTCTTCCATATATGATTATTTCACTGTCTTTTGCTTCCGCAGTGGACTCGTCTTCTCTTTAACTCTTTAACGTTGGCTAATTTGGCCGATTTGCATGCACAGCTTACCTCGACTGAAACCAAAGCCCGTCGTCGACCCCGAGGCCGTTGTATCGAGTGCCACGCGACGAGGCGACGCACTTATCTCGCGCTGGCTGCTGTGATTACTGTTTAGCTGCATTTTGTTGTTATAGTTGCTCGAAATGTTGTTGGCACGCTGGCCGTTGGTGGTGCGCTGATGCTGGTACTGGTGCTGGTGTTGGTGTTGGTATTGGTGCTGGTGCTGTGGCATGAATTGCTGTTGCTGTTGCATAGATCGTGCTGCATGCCGCTGCTGGCCAACAGCCGCTGGCATGCTGGCAGCTGTCGACTGCCAGAGACTATCCGTGCGGTCCGATATCTTGAGGCCGTTTCCGATTTCAATCGCAATCGCAATCGCAATTTCAATTTAAATTTCAATTGCTAAAGTAATTGCAATTGCAATTGATTGTGCAAATTTTTGTGGTGCAATCAGTGAACAATTTGTGTGTTAAACATAGATAAATATGTACTCCAATGCACATACAAATATCTTTCTATACTATTAGCTACTGCTAATTGCCACAAGTTGCGGCAACAGAAAACTTGCTGCGAAAACTTTTCGTTTATTTAAGTTACGCTTTAAGCAACACTCGAATGCTTTACAAGCCAAGAACTCTATTAAAAAGTTTCACAAACTTTCAGTGCGAATGCACTCGCAATTTATTTAAATGAGCACAGCAACAAAGGCAATTTCATAAACACAAATGCAGCTAGAGCAGGAAATTCAAGTTTAGTTTTTCAAGCAAGAGTTTATGTTATTCAATAATTTCAGTTATTGAACTATTTATAGGGCACAAAACGATGCAAAGAACTAGCATTGAAAACCTTTATACTAAATAGATTCCGTAGCTCATTTGAATAACTCCATTAAACACAACTCTAATTAAAGTCAACAACAGTTTCGCTTACTCAAAATCGCCTGACTGCTGCGGCTGTTCGTGCTCATGTGCAGGCCAAGAACACGCTGAAACTAATTTAAATAAAATTAAATTTTGCGCTGTCGAGTTTCAAAGTTGTTTTTTGTTCACTTTGCTTTTATTTTTAATTAAATTTCATTTTATTTTATTTTATTTTTTATTATTTATTTATTTTTTTGTAATTTTTCTCATGCACTTGTAAGGGTTTGTTGGCTTTGTTGCAGTTGCAGCGCTGCGCCGTGCACTGACCACCAGCTTTGTTTATAGACCAGGCCCAACTGAACTGAACTCTAGTGTTATTTAATTTATTTATTGCCTGCATAGGTAGGGTGCCGAGTGGCGCACAAATAGTCCCATGCTCAAATAGTGCATGTCCTGCTCAGGTTTTGCGTAATATGCCCAGCGCACTATTTGCGCTCGTTGGTCACGTACAATGGCGGCGAATCGAGGGTTGGGGTCAGTTACTTTGATGGACGACCAATTTGCGGAATTGGACAGCTATGGACATGTTAATAGCTTGAATGCAAAGAACGTTTCCGTTCACGAAGATTTGGCTGCACGCGCGACCATACGTTTTCAGCTCAAGGATGCAGGATATGCACTGTCGCAAAAAAACGGAAAACAGCATCTCGGTTATGTTAAATGCCAAAAGCAGCTTTTGTGTCTTGCTATCAACCTCGAGCTAGATACGATGTGGTAAACCTATATGTACCCATCTATATATATATATATATACATATCTATACGATACGATAGATGAGAATGGCATAAACCACATAAACTGAAAACCGAGCAACTGTAATTGTGAGCGAACCTTGTGGCATGCCGCACCGCCCGCTTCAGCATGCTTCATTATGTTCGACTTGGACTTGGTCACAAAAGTCAAGTAAAAGCCAGGCCAAGTTGCAAGTGGCAGGTGGCACGAGGTACGAGGCAAGAGGCAAGAGGCAAGTAGGCCATTTTGTGCATGTTCTTAGGACACACAGCTGAAAGTATTTTGACTTTCAACCGGTTGCTCCCGTGGGCAGGCATAGCAAGTGAAAGTCTCTCGGACTCTCTCTCTCTGTCGTGCTATCTCTGTCTGCCTTATTTTGCTCTTTCGTTGCTGGCATTTACATGCTTGCATAAACCTGAATATTTTATAATGCGCCACTGCAATCCACCTCTGTATACATTTGAAAGCCCGCTGTCGACTCGTTATCGTTGTGCCTGCTCAAAAATTGAATTGTAAATATTTAAGTAGCAGCGTTTTTATTTTATTCTTTAGCAGGCGTTGAGTGAACTTGAGAAACTTAGTGTAAATAACAAGGTATTTATTTAAGTGGCACCTGTGCATTCAATTGTTAAAGTGAAATTGCTTACGATGTATTTCAATATTAAAGCAGACTATCTAGATGGGGGATGAAGACATTAGTGAGTTAATGAAAGGAGGAAAGGAGTGAGGGATTGTAGATAGTGAGGACTGATGAGAGAGCGCGAGAGAGAGAGAGAGAGAGAGAGCAATATTTAAGAAAAAGACAGAAAGGGAGATATATTGAAGAGGAGAGATGAGTAGAGATACAGACAGAGAGAGAGAGAGGCTTATACATCAATAGAAAGAGATACAGCAATAGACAGAGAAAGAATGAGAGATCGAGAGAGCGATAGAGAAAGAGAGAAAACGATATATAGAGAGAAAGAGAGATATATATAGTCGGAGACAGAGAGAAAGGCAATCACTATGAGAGAAACCCTAACAATATGATATAAGAACATATATGAAATAGCTGAAAATGATATGAAGAATGAGAGAAAACCTCATAATATGATATATAAATATATATGAAGAAGCTGAAGAAGTTATGAAGATTCAATTTAACGTGAACTTTCAGGAATATGGATAGAAGAAACTCTATATTAGATATATAAAGTAAGAGATTTAGGGAGAATCATAAAAGTAAAACTCCCTATCAGTTTATTTATTATTTGAATTATCGAATTTAAATATAAAATTTAAAATTCAATAGTTTACATTTGAAACTATAATGAATTCAGCATATGAAATTAACATTTATTACTATTAAACACAATTTAATTTATTTCATTTCAATAAAAACTTGCGCATTGAAGCAACGCAACTTTTTATGGACTATAAACAAAGGGCAAAAGGTAAATAACAACATACTGTCCGCTCCATTACATTAAGGATAACGAGCAAAAAAATGCACGTGCAATTAGAATAAATTACTTTAATTAGTTGTTTGTGTTGTGGCCATTTACCTGTCCTGCCTGTCTGTCTGTCTGTCAGCCGGCTACGTGCCACCTGCCGTTAAGCTAGCCCCACCTAAGCCAGCTGCAACACCTGAAGCTCTATTCACTTTTTTTGTTGTTGTGTCATTTCTGCTGAATGCATTTGGCAATAAATTGCGCAGTCTTTATTGGCACAGTCTTATTGGGTATTGTCCAGTGTTTACCTATGCTTGCCATGGCAACAAGTTGCACGCTAATCACACGGCATAGTCGATACACAGCTATAGCTACAGTGATGGCCACGGCTATGGCTATGGCTATGGCTATGAGTGTGCAGCTCTCTGTGTAATATACGTCAGTCTAGGAGTAATTACGTATACGCCCTGTTGCACCGAGGCGCCACTTGTGCCCATTTTGGTGCTCAGCAACAACGCCTTTTGTGCGTCAAATTAACAACTTCCGCATGAGGCCACATGCCACTTGCACCCAAATGCGTCATTTTCTATGCTTTGCTCCATTGTGTTCCGACGGAGACAGATTACAGACTGATGGAGGGAAGGACGAAGCAGACATAGATAGTGGCGCAGGCCACTTTGGCCATATTGTCAACGCTTGGCCAGCTGCCAGCTGAAGACGTTGACTAGCACTGGCAGAGCCTATTATTGCGCTTTAATGGCAGCAGCTTAGCAAACTGAACACAGCTCGACTCTAGACTGCAGAGTGCAGACTACAGACTGCAGACTGCAGACCTCTGAAATAGGACATTAATTAATAAGAGCTTTTAAGTTGGCATTTAAAGCGAGCCGCGCATTAATCAAAGTAAAATCTTTTCAAAAGCAAAGTTTTACAAGCAAGAAGACTATATCTAGAGGGTATGCCAAGAAAATACTTTATTCAACATTATCATTAAAGATTTATTTAACTTCTTTTTATATATTTAAGTGCCAGCTAAATGCTCTATGCATTCGCATTCTTATTGTATTTGAAATGTCATTCAAATACCTTTTTGCATTGAGCAGCAATCGTTTCTCCTCTAGAGCATGCTTAGGCATTCGTTTTGTAACACTTCAAAATTTCTACAAATTCCGTTTTATATCTAATTCGCAACTTTCGAGCAGCCCAAAAGTTGTGAACAATTTGTGTGCCTGAAGCCTGCTTCAAATTTAAAGCGTTTCCCAACTGAGAGCCATTGCGAAAGAAGTTGTCAAATGCGCGACTAGAACATATCATATAAAATAAAAAATTTTAAATAAAAATAAATTTAATAAATAATGACTAAAAATAGTTATTGTTTATCTACAAATTAATATTCATAAAATTTATAAATAAAATGAAATAAGATATAGTTTAAGCTTAGATGAAAAATTCATAACAAAAAAAATATATTTTTTTTAAATTTGTTAAAAGTTTTCAGACACTTCCTTCATCTAATATTTTAGTGTCTCGAAAACTTTTAATAATTCGATATTATTTCCAGCCTGAATTAATAATATTATTCCCACATCATTCTTTTTTTCATATATTATTTTTGGCACTTATTCTTGTCTAGTCTGTAAAATGATTTTATTGCTGGGTATTAAGCAAAATCAAATATAATAAAATATTCGAATCTAAGCATGACATAAAAGATAAAAAATGGCTGTCGTTTATCTTGAAAATTCATAAGCGACTGCCGGCCAGGCCAGATACTTGCTGGCACAACTCAAGACTGTGAGAAGAGAGAGAGCGAGAGAGGCAGAGTAGCGAGCGGGAAAGCAAAGCGGAAGACTAAGTGAAAAAGCCGACGAAAAGTTTTGCAGCTAAATGCAAGTGGGTATATAGTATTATACAGAGTGTGCTTGATTGTTTTTTTTTTTCAGTTCGTATTTGAGGTTTAGGCGCTTTTCTTAAGTTTTGCCAAGGCTCTGCCCCCCCTTGCGTTAGTCGGTGCATTGAACCAGACGCTGTGCTGAAGCCATCTTGCTGTTCCTTCTGGGTGCTCGATTGGTTGGCAGCCAACGCCATGGGCCGAGCCTTGGCTGCGCTTTGTGTTTGTCTTGGTGGCCGCAGTTGACAGAGTAAAGAAAAGAGAGCAAGTGAGAGATAGTGATAGGATAGAGAGTGAGAGAGAGAGAGAGAGAGAGAGGGGGGGAAGAGCCAGCGGGTCATCAAAGTGGAACATGGACCGAGGAACGTGGACCGTCTCGCAATTTTAATTTCTTTTAGTTTGGCCATCTGTTTGTTGTGCTGCGTTTTGTTTAGCCTGCAATATATTTGTTTTACTTTTGGTTACATTGCGTTCGTTGCGAAGAAGAGTATCAGCTGCCAACTGCCAGCTACCAGCTGCTAAAATCCAACTTAATGTTAAATTAGAGATCTAAATAGTCGAATGGTTGCGGGTCCTTCGGGAGGTTGGGAACAGAGGTCAGGGCGAGGCCAAAGGGACAGGCTTTAATTAACTAATGATGAAAAATGCTCGGACGTTGTGTTCTGCATTGTCAGCTTTGACATACCCAAGCAGAAGGTTGACAACAGGGTAGATTGGTAAGATGGGAAAGAAGAAAGCGAATTGTGCAGAAATGGAAAATGGAACGAAGTGTGACAGATGGACAAACAGAAACACAAACGAAACATTAATTGAGAGAGACAGAGGAAAAGAAGTATCAAAAGTTGAGCGTAGAGAAGGCAGAAACGAAAGAGAGGAATATATAGAGAGAGAGGTAATGAGAATGAGAGAAAAGCAATTAAAAATTATGATTATGAAATACAGTGAGGGCAGAGACAAAGAGAGGGAGAAGGAAAGAGCGAGAAATACATATTAAGAAATGGGAACGAAATGAGATGTTACAGAGGGAGACTGAAAGACGAGAGAGAGAAGACAATAAAGAGAGAGTAGAGAGAGAGAGAGAGAGAGAGAGAGGGAGTAGATCAATCGCCCAAACAATTTGCCTATACACATATGCAACCTCTACGATCTACAGGGTATTTGCTATGCTATGCTTCACTCAGTTATTTAATTGCTCGGCCTCGCTGTTATTTGCAGGTCGCGTAGGTCATTAAAGTCGAGTGCAGATGATGGTTTATGGGTTCTCTTAATACGAGCAACTGGAAAGCGTCAAATGAAGATGTCGCCTGTCCGCCTGAGTGTGTGTGAACAAACTTATCATGATATAGTCATTGCTACGGCCTTAGGCCAAGCAAGATACACACACTAAGAGAGACAGAGAGGGAGGTAGACCCATACCAGCTGAAACAAATATCAAGTATACGCTTCAGAGCACAGCTAAGCAAGCAAACTCTCTGCTGTTCGCTTGGCCGCAAGACGCAACTTTATGGTTGCAAAGCACTT
Source organism: Drosophila antonietae (assembly GCA_030914385.1). Taxonomy (NCBI): domain Eukaryota; kingdom Metazoa; phylum Arthropoda; class Insecta; order Diptera; family Drosophilidae; genus Drosophila; species Drosophila antonietae. The sequence goes on along the minus strand of JAUESO010000612.1, from coordinate 3,769,663 downwards.
AGCAAATGTTAGCCTAATGTGCTGTACAAACACACACACACACACACACACACACACACGCATACATACATAGACACTGTCATACATAAGTTTGCACACTTTATGCACAGAGAACATGATTTAGTTATGTAAATGCACTTTGCAACTTGGATTTTGGCTAAACTAATTCAATTGCATATCAAAAATGTAATAGAAAATCAAATGAGAATTGCAAATGCATTGAATATTTATACTTACAGTCGGCGAATACATATACACATGTATTCATTGTGTAATTTACGAAATTAAATGAAAAATATTTATAGCATTTAAATTGAAATTAGTTTTTAGGACTCACCAAGTCTACGTACTACAGATGAGCGAGAGAGTTGTGAGAGAGAAGCGGTATTTTTGTTTTTATGGTTAGTTGTTTTGGTTGGTTGTTATTTATTATTATTATTATTTTTAGTTGGTTGATGATGCGTTTTTGTTATTTGTTTGTTATGCAAATTTGTACAGAGAGCGTTTTCCAAATTCGGCGAATTTGTTGGGCAAGCAACATGAAATGTTTACGTTTGAAGTTAGTTGAAATTATTTATTTATTTATATATGTATATATATAGATATGTAAATCTATCATATGTAATGCGATATTATAGTTAAATCTAAGTCTCTAATTCATGCAGGCATTGCATGCTGGGCATGTGTGAGGGGTTTTGCGTAAGGGGCAGGGGAATGAACGCTGGTTGGTGGGTATGGTGGGATACATATGCACTACAGCTAAGCGAAATGTGAAATGCTATTTATTTGCCGACTGCTGCGACTGCGGGATTAAACTATGTCAACTGCAAAGCCAGTAGGTCAGGGATAGTTAAATACTCCCATGCAAAGAAACCAAAATGCAGCGCAGCGCAGCAGCCGCAGCAGAAGCAGTTACCTTTTCTATATATACTATGTTGGCTCTTTGGGGGGGTGTGAGAGGTTGGCTGTTTTTTCGTTTTTCTTTAACGGTATGGGGTTTTGGGTGTTCTACACACAACATACACATGTCCATACATACATACATATATTTGTATAAATATAAATATATATATGTATGTATATATTATATATACACATTGAGAAGCGACACACTTACTTTTCATGATGCGATTGCGGTATTCATCGTCGCGCTGCATGGTTACGCTGCCGCCACCGTTGGAGACCATCGAGCTCACTTGTTCCATGGGCACAATATCCTGCAAGAGATCGTAAAAGAATTTCTCAGAGCTGTCAGTCAAGATATGATGGCTAGATTGTTAGCGTGTAGAGAGAGTTTGAGTAGTTGCAAGAGTTGTTCTTCAGATTTGCTAAAGTGAATTTATCTTGTTTTCTTTACTTTCACAAAACCTTTTTCTACACTCAACTCACACTTACACATATCCAATATACCCCACTCAAAACTATTCACTGAGTATTATAACAACTGTGAAATATCTTATACACAAAACATATATGAGTTTTCATTTGAAAAACTTTTGGCAGCACTGCAAAAATGTTGTCAGTGCTCGCTACGAATAAGTTGTTGCCATTGCCCATTGGCAGTTGTGAAAGTTGGGGAAACTTAATTAGCAAGCGTGTACGGGCAGCCAAATTGCATTTATCCAGAAAACATGGACACACCTCAAATACTCGATGGCGAATGGCATGTCAGACGGTCTGCATATTTTGTATTTTACTGCTGCTCTTTTTGTGTGGAATACTCTTTAGGCAAAAGTCATTGGGAATTGTTGAAGCGGAATGCGTGTTAGCCTTTATGGCTATACATATATACATATATATAAACTTGTAAACTTATATGAATGTAGTTTAGCTTGGATATGAATTTACTGTGAATTTATTTGAGAAGTGTTAAGAGTTTTTAGTTAGGTTCTTAGGTTTTTTTATTTCTGCTTAAATATAGAGAAAATATATGCCTATATCAATTAAATAATAATAATGTATTTCATTTTAATTTTTAACAAATTTGTAATATTTTTTTTGTTAGTCTGCGAACTGTTCAGCTCATCTCTCATGTATTTAATATCATCCCATTTATTTAAAATCCCATTGCACTTATCACCGACTAACTTTAATGCTACTTTATTATCACACATCTCTCAGTGAAACAATTGGCGCACATATGAAAGCTTCTCACTAAGCCGTCACAATGCATTGCTCATCTGTTCTATATGCACTTGCATCACAATAGGATATTTAATCTTCGGTAAAGATTTACTTTACTTTAGTTTATTTTTCTTCTTTTTGATTGTTCGCTTTATGAATTCACTTGTTCAGCCCACACGTTCATATAGCGCTTCATGCTGTTCGTTGCGGTTGTTTCGCCCAAAAAATATGAAGTAGATAAATTGTTTTTTTTTTTCAACTTTTTGTTCCTTTTGAACTGCTCATATTGTGCCAACAAAAGCATTTGCCGTATGCGGTTTTTAAATGCTGCCACTGCCGCACGTCAACCACCCGCTCCCTGCCCAGCTGCATAGCTTTTGGCTTCGGCTTTGCAGTGCCTGCAGCAACGTAAACATCAGCAGCAGCAGCAGCTGCTGCTGCGTTTACCCGTCGAGCTGTGATATTTTTCAATGTTTATTGTTTGCATTCAGTTGCCACATTTTCGCCCTCAACCTTTCCATTGCCCTGCTCCCCACTCCCTCCCCACTCCCCCTCTCTCTCTCTTTGGCAGCCTTTTTGCCCCGTTGCTCATTGGGGGGCATTGAGTAAAATGGATTATTTTCTGTGCGCTCGTCGACATTTATTAATGAAATTTGCACTGAGCCGAGTTGGCCATTGTCCTGCAGGATTAGTTCTGTAATAAACGCATTTGGCCCAGCTGAACGCTGAGCCAATGTGGGAATTAGCAGATAAAATGTTTTGTTTGAAGACTTTCGAGCAAAGCTCAACTAAACGGGCCAACGAGCACTGAACACAAAATGTGAATTAAAGCTGCTGCTACGGTTTATCTATGTGAACATATTTTGTGGCACATGATTGATTCTGTGCAGATAAACTCTTGATAATTCATGGGTTTCTAATTCATTCTGCTCGTGTCAATAAACATTGAACATTTGTGTGGTAAAAATGTGAAAGTAATATGCTTTTAGCTAACGCTTTGGTACTATATGTTGGCTTAAGTTGGCTAAATCAAATCTAATATATGAACTGTTCTACCTATTGAAATTTATCAGAATGATTTTTGCCATTTTGAACTTTCATTGCAAAAGTGATATAAGGTAGTCATCTAATATATATATATGAACGTATTTCTTATTACTGAAAAGAGTGTTTGAGTCGGGAGTGCCCGACTTGAGCTTCTCCTGAACCTACCGAAGAGCGTCTATTCAGTTATTATATTCTTTTGTGGCACGCTTCAACGAACATTGTTTAGAGAGCGAAACGATTGACGCTCATCCAATGAGGTTCAGTAAGTGAAGAGATATAACTCATAGAGCTATGCATTCGATCTTCTCTAAACGATATTCTCTCATACACATGCATAAATTCATACTCACGCACGCTGTTGATGTATTTAGCGAAGACAACTCTCGCACACATACCAATATACACTAAAAGTACTTTTTGAGAGAGCCGCTTTCGGTCCGTTCACGAACGAATTCGTTGAAGCACCGAAGCAATCGATTTCTCTCTGAGTTTGTTCTCAAAGTGTGAGTGAAAGACACTCATTTGCAGACATTAATAAACGCTCAACAGATATTTGCGAGCTATGTGAATAACATGGAAATGGACACATACATACACTAATACATAGACGCAGTTTGTCGTGCTGATCAAGGAGAGATATACATTATGGACTTTGCTATTGCAGACCAACATTATCCAACACTCATCATATACTGAATAGCGCATTTCCATTTGATTAGGGTATGAAACTGAATGTGTTTCATAATTCAACAACTTTGATTACAAATTGTACTATAGATTTGGACGATTCAGAAACTGACTTGATTTAATGTAGCTGAGGTCATAAGAATTGATGACAACAACAAAATATTATGGACTTGCAGTAAATTTCAATTAGTTAATTGAAATTCAATGCTTGACAATCGATCAATTTCAGATTCACAAAAAAATATGACTAAAAAAAGGGAATTGATTGATTTGATTTAAATTTAGATAACAGATAGAGCAGACAAACCCGGACTAACCATCTAACAACAACTATTCTTCTAATATTTACTCTAGATAGATATCAAATTTACAACAATTACGCAGTACAAATATTCAACTGCACGAAACACTCTCAATTTTCTCTTTATTTGCCATTCATGAATCACATTCATTCGTTGTCTCCATAATGAAGCAATAAAATTGCAAATTTCTATAAATTTTGCAATTCAATGGCGAAAAGCTGCAAATGCCGAAAGCCAAAGCAAATGGCATAAATAAATGCAAAACATGCAGACAGTAAATAGCCAAATGCTTTTTTTGCTCATAAATCAAAGGACAACAATGCGCAGCGAATGATTTATTTTTTATTCTATTTTCTATTTTATTTTATTTTTTTTCTCGCTGGTGTCTGGCCAGACTGGGCTATCGGCTTCATCTGTCAGCTGGAACACGCCGTATTGACAATAACTTTCAATTTAATCTGCCGCAGCGGCAGAAGCGGCACAGCAGCAGCAGCAATAGAGAGTGAGACGATGCGGGCTGTCAAAATGGGCATCACGTATACGCCATGTAAAATGCGCAATTCAATTTTGATCTAAACACGCATTATGCAGCATATTAAGCATACGCCACGTGCCCACCGAATGAGAGAGAGAGTGAGAGAGAGAGAGAGAGAGAGTGAGAGAGAGTGTGTGTGTGTTTGTATAAGAAGCAGCAGCAATTTAAGAGGCATGCCACGCCTCTTTGCGCCTGCCATATTAACGACTTTTGCATATTGAAAATGTTTTTCGGCTCTGCAGAATGTGACAAAGTTCTCAACGAGCATTTGCCTGCCACAGAGCCATGCGAGCTGTCAAAGTTTTTGGCTGCATGCCAACTGCCATGAAGTACATCCACATGTGCATGTGTGAGTGTGTGTGTGCGAGTCTATGTATATGTGTGTGTGTGTGTGTGCATCGTAAAGGTAGCTGTAGACGAGGCTTCAATTAAAATGTCCACACAAATTGCTTTTTTGTTTGCATATAAACAGAGCAAGTCGCTGCCAACAAATCTATGCCTTTGCCACCTGTAATGCTGCTGCTGATGATGATGATGATGATGATGGTGATGATGTGGCTGATGTTCAATAAATTTGCGAATTTATGTGGCCTAAACAGCAAAACTTGAGCACAATTTGTGGCGCTGCAGCTGAGTTTCAATTAGCCTACAACTGGCAAATGGCTGCACGGCAAAAAAAGGGAAGTGAATTTGCAAATAAATAAAGTTTATAGTGGGGGTAATATGTGAGAGCCATATATAGAGTATAACAACATAGTCTATGTGCTCTAGACTAGAATTTATAGATGATATAAATATTTTTTGTAGCTACATTTAGTCCACAACTGGCTAATGTCTACACGGCAAAAAAAAGGGGAGTGAATTTGTACATAAATAAAGTTAGTAAATACCCTACATACTCTACACTAGTCGGCATATACATTTTGATAAAAAGAAGAGCATAGTTTGATATATATAAATTGAATCTAAAAGCTAATTGCATAAGTCTTGCTGCTCATTTAGCCTGAATTGAACAAAATTCTTAAATAATTGATTTGTCACATGCTTGTACTAGATTAAATACGCAATTATAGCCTCTGTTAATGTCAGATTGCATTAACAGGAGCTGCTCCTCCCTCACGTAGACATGCTATGCTATTAACAGTGTTATGCTCTGTTAATAGCATAACTCCCACTCCAGTTCTCCTACTGATTCGCAATCGGCGATTAGGATATTCTTCCTACATTCTTTGCATTACGACTCTACACTTAACTACGAAGAAAAAAGACACAGCTTTTACACTAAATAAAGTCGAGGATATACAACCACGATTTTGTACTTATTATCGGGCCGCCACTACAACTGCCTCATTATCGAAAAGTCAGCAGTGCTCATTAAGTTCATTTACATAGCTAATTGCATTGCTGTCTAATTATTTATACATAAGCGTCTACTGAGTCTAAGCGAACATATAAGATTCAAGCCTTATAGCTCTCTTTAGTCATATGCTATGGAAGTTAAACATTAGGAATTCATTTTACATTTTAAATCTAGTCTAGAAACTGATTTACTGAATTTATTAATGAATTTAAATGTTCTACTTTGCTCAATCGATAATATTTATTAATTATGCACGTAATTGCTCTCAGTGCATGAGCACTGAGCGCAGCCATATGTCCAGTTTAACTTTATGAAGTCGCTTTCTAAAAAGTGGTTTTTTAGCTATTTAAGAATTTTTTTTTTGTATGTTATTGTTTCTGCTTGTTATTTCAGCGGTTGGGGCAGCTACTTTGTAATGTAAATTAACGGTTAAATTGTGTAAATTGCGATTGTGGCGACCGCAACGAGCGCAGCTGACAAAGCGACCAGCACGAAGGAAGGCACAAAAAGTTGCGGCAGATGCCGAGCAGCTAGTTGCCGCATACAGCTGTAAGTCAAACAAAGGCTCACACGGCACACACACACAAACACACACACCAAAGCACACAGACACATATATAGTTATATATATATATATATATACGCACACATTGTGTTTGGATTAGTGCGAGTGAAAGTTTATAGCTTGTTGTATTGAATAATTAACTTTTATTGATCGCGATTGCGCACACACACAGGCAAGTACACCCATACGCCCACAACCTCACACACACACACACACATACATACATATAGCTAGTAGATGCCCTCACAAGTTTATTAGTTTACAGGCATTGTTTGCTTGCCAGTTAGTGGGGCATAAAAGGCTTGTGAATGGCCATTGTTAAAAAAGCATTGCCTGATTAAGTCTATACATACATAAATACACACACACACATACATACACACACATATATACATATATACTAGTATATACATCTTGTTGATTTAGTTGTCTGTGGCTAATAAAGTTAACGTGCGCGCTAAACTGTTGGCCCTGACTTGCTGTAGTTTTGGGTCCTCTCATGGCCCGGGTCGCAAGTGCGCTAATTAGCTTTTAAGCTGTCGTTGTTGTCTTAACTCTCAGGCGGCTTTTGCCTTTGACATATTTAGATATGGACAGTGAGATTGCAAGATTTTCCTATGGTTGACATGAAACACTTATGGGGATTTGTCCGTATGGCGCCTAATGCAAATAATCAATAGAGTTTAATTAGTTTTTGATTAGTTTGCCAAGTGTTTAACTAGAATCGATAAGTGATGAGCTGATTGAGTAGAATATATATAAGTGGTATATAAATATATGTATATAGATAGTAAGCTAACAATTTGAAGGGCAATAAACAGATGAACCTGATTGGTTATACTATATATAAATAAATATGAATATTAAATAATTGAAATTGAATCCAAAGGTGATAAACAGTTGAGCTGATTTATATATTTTATATAATTTTGTATGATTTAATAAAAACAGGTTTAAACTCTGTCTCGTTCGCATATAAATTGAATCAAATCAGCTGCGTAGATTGTGTTCTCCTCTCGCATGTGTGATGGGAGAATTCAGCCCACTTTGCATCCTTAACCTACATATATATATAGCTGTGTTTGTGTATATAGTAGTGCGATCCAGCACAATATTTAAGTATATTTAAGTAATATTTAAGTATATGAAAGGGAATATGATGTTAGACCAACATATTTTTCTATAAATATTAATATTAATATTAATATTAATATTAAATATTTATATGTGTATATGTTGTTGCACGAATATACCGTGCCGCGATATTGTTAGTGTAGATATCGAAGTTGTTAACCAAGTTGGCAGGCCATTTCCTGATAAACTCGAATTGGTGCTGCACGAGAGTGTGACGATTATAGCTGCTGCTGCAGTACCTGGCTAGACCTAGTTGGTCTAGCCCTAGCTGTTGACTAGAGGTTACTGTTGAGAAACTTCGAGAGGTTAGACATTAAAAGAAGAGAGAGCAACAACGCAGGGAATTCGAAGAAGAATCTTTAACATATATATTTACAAAAACCAAACAAAACTTTGAAGATTTATTGAAATTATTAAAATACTAAAACCTTTGAAAGAAGAACTAGTATTTAACATTAATCTTACTTCATATATCATGCTTTAAATACATTTGCAAGTCTCATATTTAGTTCCAAGTTTAATATTTTTTGTTTGTATTACTATTTAGCATATATAAAATTCTATATAAAATACAAGTTGAGTTTGAAACTTCACAAATGCATATGAAAAGGCCAGTCTAGCTGACTGTTGAAGCTGAGAACAATAATCTCAGCTTTCACCTTTACTCGATCTCTAACTAAACGGTTCATATGGTAATTTATGTACTATGAGAAAACCCAAAATGCAATGAGAGAAAATAATGAAGTTGAGTGCTGCAATTAAATCTTTTCCGTCTACCGATGTTGACTAAGCAAACTGAAATTCAGCTTGCAGAAGACTGAAGACTGAAATGAATTTTTAGCTTTGTATAACGAGCTGTTGAGCTTGAACCACAAGCAAACTCAATAGACGCCAATAAGCTGTGGCTGCGCCAAGGCTAGGTCCTGTTGAGTCTAGCTGTAGGCTAATGCAGCGCTCTGCGCTGTTCACTCAATGATATAGTTTATGGATGTAGAAACTTTTGCCTTAAAATGAAGCAAAAAAGTAAATAAATATATTCAGTTTATTCTACTTCAGTTGGGTTTGATTTAAGCTACAATGCGAATTAGTTTCTTAAGCTGCATGCAGGCTGATGCTGATGCAGCTATATAAACATGGATATATGTAAGCTTTGCGTTGCTGACTGAAGCGAGATGAAGCAACTCAAGCGGCTCAACAAAAGTTGCCAAATATTTGACTAAAACTTGCATTAAAAGCGCTACGCGAAAGCCGTAAAGCAAATGTTGCAGCTGCAAACTGATTAAATATCCGGCCTACATTCTCTCGCCTCGAAGCGCGTAATATGAATTCATGTTAGAGGGAAATGTAATTTGAAGAACAAAACAAACAGCGCAGCGAGCCGGCTTAAGCTAGGCCAGGATAAAACGACGACGACAGGATGTCGAGCAGGTGGCTGTGCGAAAACAAAAGGCGCTCCACTTTAGCTAGTATTTGCTATTTGCCACAGTTGCACAGCTGGATATGCGTGACAGGAGTGACTATTGTACTGGCCTGGCAATGCGATTACCCGCAGCGAAATACTTGCAGCATATGCTGAAAAGTAGCAACAAAGAAGAAGCAACAGCAGCAGCCGTATCTAAATAGAGGAACTTACCTCGTAACGTGTGTCGATTTCTGGCAATTTCTCGAGAAACTCTTCAACCATCTTTAGTTGCACGTGCGAGCAGCAAATCAGTTAAGCATACACATCCACCCACACACACACACAGATATCACACACTCACATATGTGGGTGTGTGAGTTGCTAAATGTCAGGTTAATTAATTCGTAATTAAAGCTGAAACACCTGTTGTTGTTGCTGTTGCTGTTGTTCTACTTGTTCTTCTATTGCACTATTTGCACTTTATAAAAATTCGTCGGTTTCTGTTTTTATTCAATTTGCACTCTCTGTTATTGTTTTGCCTTCGCCTCTGATTGTCTTTGTCTGTTTATTATCTATATCTATATATTTTTGTTTTTCTTTTTGCTTTTGGTCACTTGGCCGTTGGCACTTGATTTTGGACGCTATTTTTAGCTCACACACACAGAGTGTTATATAGATACATATACATATTTATATGGAGAAATGTGAAGATAATGTCGTCGAAACAAGTACGTTCTTTCGCTGTGCTCAGTGTGTGCGAGAGATGTTGTTGATGATGATGATGGCAACCAAACGCTGCCCGTTCACCGTTCAGCACTAACAACAAACTGCAGAAAAACAAAACATTTTATAGCCAGGCCGAGGCGATGTGCCGCACGAAGCGACCAGCCCGAGCATCAACTTGTACTAAAAAAACAACAACAACGACAACAACAACATTGGGCAGAAGATGACAAAATTGAGCAAAAACTGGCCAAACAGAAGTTCGACAGCTGCCGACGAGCATACAGCAGCCGAGATAAGAGTAGCAGCGGCACCGGGCAGGAGCACAAGCTGCGGCTACAACATTTTGTAGCATACTTCTGAGCGCCGGCGCGCTTTTCGCAGGGGCAACGACTCCTGCGCTGCTACTGTCGTTGCTGCTGATGCTGCTGATGCTGCTGCTACTGGAATGTGTATAAGGCATTCGAACTTCACAACTTGACACACATTTAAAGTTTCAATAGCGAGCTTTTCGCATAAACAGCATCCACGCACTGTTTTTGTTTAGCTTCCGAGTAGAGTTTTATGTTCCATGTGGAACGCAATTGTTGCTATTGCTGCTGCAACTGAAGTTTTGTGCTGCTTGCCTGCCACTTGTAAATAATTTGCAGCTAACGAAGGCGGCGAAAACACACTTGAAGCTTATGCTGTTGTTCTGTGCCTCTCGACTTGCTTTGTTTAAGCCTTGGCTAAAATAAATACGCAGCAGCAAACAAAACAAAAAAAATAGAAAAAAACTCAATTGGCTTACCGAACCCATTTTGTAGCAACTAGTTTAACAAACAAACAATCCAAATAGTAGCAATTCAACGAGCTTTATACTGTTTCTGATGTCCACACGCGCTGACTAGTTAGCGCACACTGAACCACGCTGAACATGCAACAATTTGTGGCAAATAGACAGACATTGTCATTAGTGCCGTGAAAAGGCCAAAGGACGTCACACTTTACCAATTGTGGGCGTGTGAGTGGGGTCTATAACAGTCACATGGAGGAAGAAAAAAACTAAGCAAACCTTTGGCGCATGCACTCCGAAACGTGTGCTTAAAATAAATATACATATGGTCAATGTCAAAGCTAGAGTATTTGTTCAACGTGGCGTATTGAACACATAAACTGATATTTTTCGCATGTCCTTGACTGCAGCTGTTTTGATTTCAATCGCTGCTTTAATAATTCACAAGCTTGACGATTTGTCAGCACTTTTTGCGCACTACAATTAGCATTAGCTTTTTAATTTTAATTGTAAAAAAAATTTGTTTTGGTTTAAAAAAAAAGGGGGAATAAATGGAATTTCGTATATGCCCGCCAAAAGCAGTCATACAGAAGCTCAATGCTATGTAAGTCGGCTGCACGACATTTGAGCAGTTGCACTGCTTTTCCATTTAATTGTAGCTCTTAAATGTGAAACAAATTGCCAAGGGAATAAAGAGAAACTGCTTTGCAGGCGCTACAGCACAAAACTGCTTTATATGCTCCAACTGACACGAAGCTGACAGCTATTGCACTACTTCTCAAAGAGCCTACGCAGTTTGAACTGCTTTGCGCACTGTCTTTCAACCAAGCAGTTCAATCTCATTTTAATAAAATAAAATTAATTAAAACAACTTTTCGTTTTATATATTGTTTACATTGTACATTTTGTAAGTTTTGTTTCTTTATTTTATATGAATTTTTTCGTTTTGTATATACACATGTATATATTCATATATGTGTGTGTATTTATGTATGTATATAATTTCTGACAAACTTCAACATTTAGTTAATTTCATTTAGACATTTATAAATTTCATTTGTTACAAATTTTTCATATTTTTTTCATATTTTTTCAATTCGCATTTACTTTCGTTCTCATTTTGATATTTGTGTTAACGTTCCTGGCTTAAATGTTCCCTCTTTTAACTCACTTTTTTCATTTGTATTTCGTTTTTTTTTTTTGTTTGTTTTTTATTTTATATTTTGTTGTTCTATTCAATTGAATAATAAAAAAATTAGATAGTTTTACTTTTTGCTATAGACGAATACAAAAAATACATTATAGGTAAATTTTCATTTGATTTACTAAGTACGCTCAACAGATTTCACATGCCGTTATATATATTTCATATGTATATCGTTTTTTTTCTTTTTTTATATATATAATTATCATCAATATACAAAATAAGTTAAAGAATTTTATTTAGATCAGACTAAATACTTTTTGCTATTCTGTCATGTTTTGCAATTTATATTTCTGATTTATATTCGGATTAAAAAGGTTTTTTTTTATTTTTGTTTTTGCTCTTGTTATGTTTTATATTTTATATATTTCTTAAGATTTGTGCATATGCAAATGTGTGTATGTATGTATGTATGCGTGTGTGGTTTGTATTTATCACCCAGAGAGGCTTTTGCTTTCTATATATGACTTATCGTTATGATTCTGATATATGTATATGCTATCAAATATGATATATACGAATGATTGTAGGCAGGTGGTTGGTGGTTCACTTGACTTGCAATGTTTATCAACTTTTTCATCATCATTATAATCCTCAACTATCAAATGCTAACTAAGTTAAATAACTAATAAACTAAATATTAAAACTCTACATTAACAACTTAAGTAAATATCTAGATAGAGAGACGAACCCTGAATACAATGCAAAGAGAATTTAAAACAGCCAAAAGAAATTCTCAATATATATATATATATTTAAAGCTAGCTCAGGCCCGTCTCCTGGCCGACATCTGCATCCAGTTGCACATTTGTATAGTTCTGTGCCACATGCAACTGCCACAAGCTGTTCACCTGCTCCGGCGAGATACTGTGCCATGTGAACAGAAACTCCAGCTGCCGCAAATCGCTTTCGCCGCTCAGCAACCGTTCACAGTCCGTCTCGTAGAGCACATACGGCTGCAGTGTGGTTATCGTTGTATTTGTACGTTGTGCCAGGACACCAGTTATATGCACATCATCTACCCAGAAATAGTTGCTATGCTGCGCCGCCTGATAGAGACGCTGCACCACATCCGGCGAATAAACGATCGCAAAGCCCGGACAATACGGCGGATAATAATGGGCGGGATATTCACGAAAACTGACGCGCCACTTGGACTGGAAGAAAAAGAGATAGAGAATTAGTTAGGTGTGAGTATTTAGAAGTGAGTAATTCCAAAAGTTAACGCTAGATGGCGTTGATTGACTGTTCTATGATTTTCGTAAAAATTTCTGCTTTTGCTTGAAATATGAAGGAAGCAAACAAATCATAAATGTAGCTAAATTGATTATATAAACAAATTTCCTAATGCAGAACTTCCGCTCATATGCGTGATAAGACAATTTTGATGTTATTCTTAATGTAGTACAACATATAATACGGCTTGACTTGAGTTGTATACAATATTGAATCAGTCAATATCATCTGATTAACTTTTAGACTTAGCTCATATCTCACATGTACTTACTCTATAGGAGCGCTTCACTCGCGACTTGAGCACAGGCTTGCAGAAGAGCAGCTCGTGCGGTTGCTGCAGCAATAAGCGAAGGGAGAGCGTTCGATTCAAGTTTGGCTGCAGCTGTTGCAGTTGCAATGGCTGCGGTTGCTGCTGTTGCAACGGCTGCAACTGCTGCTCGCGCAGAAGTTTGTGCAATTGCGGTGTATTTACATAGACATCGTCATCCACCTTGATGAGCAGCTGAGCATGCGAGCAGTGGCTATTGAACCACTTGAGTGCCATCACATGTTTGTAGGTCATGTTGCGGTAGGCATCCTGGAAGTTGCCCTGTACCATATCCCCGAATCTGGCATTCTCCTGCTCCAGTGAGTGCTGTAATTGGGGCTCCGTTAGGGGCACGGCACCCAATAGGAAGACGACGCGCAGTGGCGACGGCGCTGCTGTTGTTGCTGCTGTTGTTGTTGTTGTGCCCAAGCCGCCCCACGTTTGGCGTATGAGCAAACGTTTCTCGGCATTCCGCGGCGCCGTATGAATCAAGATCAGTGCCAGAATGTTCAAGTCACATGCGGGCTGCTCCATCAGATAGCCAAAGTGTTGCAGATCGATCAGCTGGCTGGCATCCGATGGCTGTTGCGACGGCTGGAATGATGTGGCCGCTGTGGGCTGTGGTGCGGGCGTTGCAGCATTATTTACACTAACTAGGCTAGGGCTATAATAATAATAATTCGAATAACTACTAAGGTTGCTACTAAGTGGCTGAGTGCGACTAGGGTCGTGTATTATTTGGTTTGGTTTACTGCCATTGGCACTCGATTGCAATTGCTGCTGCTGCTGCTGCTGCTGCTGGGATGTTGCTGCTGTGGCTGGTGGTGGCTCATCTGTGATTGTTCGCCAAATAAACAGAAAGCAGCAGAAGAAGAATATGCCTAAATAACGTTTAGTCATGTTGCTATTACTTCTGTTGCTATTGTTGGTGTTGTTGTTGCTGCTACCGCTGCTGCTGCTGCTGCTGCTGTTGCTTGTGGCACGATTAACTACTGCAGCCATTATAGTGTGCCACCTTAGCTTTCACTGCTTTCTGGTTGCACCTCGAACGGAAGCGTTTTCTGCGTGGCATTGCCATTTAATTGACAATTGACGTGGCTGCAAAATAAAAACGGAAGAAATTGATAATAATTATTAATGGAATACAAATAAGTACTAAAAATAATTAAATTACAGTGAAGACTGGCTAATCCAGAACTTTGCAATAATCTGCCAAGTTCAGGGAGCTGCAAATTTCAATAGACTAGCTTTTAGTTATGCTTAGAAGAGTACCCAACTTCATGTTCACTTTAGTCAGACAATACTGTAATTATATTAATTTTTTTTGCCTCGCCATCAATCAGCGATTTATCTGCAATGCGCGCACACAGGTGCGAAGAATAAACAGTAATTTAATTGAGCACGCCATGACCTAAGCAGGCAAAAGAGAGCGGGCGCTTAGAGTAGAAGGAGAACATACACACACACACCACACATATATAAATATATATTTATATATATATGGAAGAGACAAGTTAATTTCGCTCTAACTGTGTTGGCAACTGGCGAAAGGACGCGCACTCTGTGGGCTCGAGCGAGTGAGTGAGCGAGCCGTTGGCCAAGAGTTCGAGTCGAAGTTCAATTTAATGACCCACTCCTTGTTATTGATAGTTGGCCACAGTGCTGAGCAAGTTAGCTGTATTCAAGCCAAAGCTGTAAAGCTGGAATAGCGCATAAAGTGAAGCAAAGGGAACTAAGCAGTTGGTTTTAACAAAATTACCAATAAATTAAAAATTTAACAAGAAAAATATAGTTAAAATATATTATTATACATATTTATTCATTATTCAATAAAATTAAAGTAAAGTTAGAAATCATATTTCAACATTAAATAGTTTTTTTTTTTCGGCCAGAAATTGTAAAATATTTCAAGTGCTTCAGTTATTTTTTTGTCATGGAACAACATGCTTAAGGAAAGAAATATATTATAGATTTTCCTATATATTTTACTGATACAAAAAGGTTTGAAGATCCATCAAAAAAAGTACTTTAGTGACTCAAATTAATGAACAAATAAAACAATCGAATTGATTCTACCGAAAAGCGCTTTAATCATGTGATATTTTTACCTGTTGCTTTTTCAACAATTTCGATTGCTGATAAATGTTATCAATGAAATGTTTAATGATATGCCATTTATTTATGTACTATTCTCTACTATACTAGATTTTCATATCTATAGGCTAGAGGGCTAGGTCAGCCTCTGACGTCGTTGTCATTCAATTATGGCATTCAGGCCTAAGATGACACTTGATGGATTTCAGCCGCGTGTGACTGTGTTGACAGCGAATGCGATCAAATGCACTCTAACGTCTGGCATGCCCCAGTGAGTACACTGCTACACAATCTAAGTGTGTTTATCTAGGGTATACGCCCATTATCGCTGACTCGCTGCGCTTATCGCAACAATTCGAGGCACATTTAGATACTTGACTTATTTGTTCTATTTCAGTAGCTCGTGCAGTCAAAACTGCAGATTAAAAAGCAATAATCAATCAATGAGTGACTTTTAGCAGTTATAAGATTAGTTGAAATTGATATAAAAAAGCACTTTAGTAAGCGTCGAAGTAATAAAATATTTAATATTGAATTTGCGTTTGTAAATATTTGAAAACAAAATTTGATTAATTAGTATTGATCAAAATAAAATAAATATGCTAATATTTTTATGCTTTATTTTATAGTTTTTTTTTTTTTACATTTTTTATTTATATATTATATTTATAGAAATTAAATCTTGATTTACTGTGAATTACTATAAAAATTCCCAGTAAATTGGAAATTAAAATTGCTATAAATAAAGTAATTAAACATGTTAATTTTCTTTTTCTTTAGGTGTGAAAAAGAGAAATGCTTAAAAAAAAAACAACTAATAAAAGAATTATTGTATACTTAATCAATTCACATATATATATGCAGCTCAGTCATCTCAACTTTGCTTATTTGGACCTATTTTTGCCCTCAATTTCCGCCAGCCTGTTTCAAATTTAAAAATTGAATTCATGTTTGGGAAGCACGTCTTTACGTGTTGCCACAAAAGGCAACAGCAGTAGCTGCTCTTGGCTCAGACGGTCACGTAACTGCAACTTAACGCACACACCACACACACATACACACACACACACGCATTTGGCTAAGTGTAATTGAAATTTGTGGTGTCTGCATTCTTAAATAAGCAAGTGCAATGTAATTTGCCACACATACAATATACATATTATGTATATATCTGATTGTTGCATTGATTCATTATTCCATGATTGAATGACTAACATTAAGACGTTTAGCGCGAAGCCAAAAATAAGCCAAGTTCTTTACGAAAAGTACATAAATATTTTCTTATTTATGTGAATAATGTGAAGGAGTGTATTTATAAGTGTGCTTATAATGTATGTATATATGCAAAGAATTTATATACTCTTATAGGAAACACTTGCGAAATGTTTGTGCAATTGAGGGCTTCAATAATACTCTATTCATATAGTCAGTTATATACTTCGATTTCAGTTTATATTTCCATTTACATGATTATCTCTCAACTCACAACCTTAAAGCTTACATAAATTTAAATGATTTATAATCTATAATAAATATAAATATATATATTCACGAAATTGCACTTACTCTTTGTGCTAAATAAGAGTTGAATGAAAGACGAATTGAATAACAAAATGGACTGAAGACAATCCATTGGATAATACTTCATAAATAAACGTGATCGTGTGGCGTAGAGCTGTCGTCGCTGGGCTGGGACTGGACTTGTTTTTGGGATTGTCACAGCGATAAGATAAATATAAATCGATAAGTGATAAGATAAGCAATATCAAATGTAGAATCTATTGCTTAATTATAGTTTAGTAATAAACCTTTACACTGTGCCATTTGAATTTGCCAGACGGCAGAAATGGAAAATGTAGATCAATATCTATATTGACGCTGCTGTTGCTGTCGTCGTTATTATTATTGTTTAACTTTATTTTTTGTTTTTAGTTTTTAAACCGTTACAAAGTTCATGGCAAAGGTTATTAAAGGAGCGAGAAATGAGCCAAACCGAAAGTGGAAAGCGCCAGCGGGACGGCCGCATTGACGGCAATAAAATTTTAACATTCATGTAAATGCGTTGACGACGGTGGGGCGTTGGGTTGGGTGGATGGTGGAACAACCGCGACAGAGTCATATACCTATAAGGGTTGCCTGGCTGTCGGGTGCGACGGAGCATAGCATAAGGCGCCTAGACACGCAACGTAACTGCCACGCCCCGCTACCCTGTGGCCAGGACACGAGAGCGGACGATACAAGCAGTAACAGCAGCAGCAACAACAAGAACAACAACAACTACAGTAACGCCAGCCAGCAGCAGCCCAACAACAAGCACTGCATAGAAATTCACTTAAAGCATGACGTCAGCGGAGAGCGCGACAGAGAGAGGGGAAAGAAGAGAGACAGCTGGCGTCGGCGACTGCAACTGAAAAGTTGCAGTTTGATAGACGAAATAAGCTTGCAGCATATGGTATTATACAGTGTACCGTGAAGCCTTCCTATCATCACAAAATAATAATTTAAATTTTAAGTTCTACTTGAAAATTTTAATATCATTAAAGTTTGTAAATATAAAAGAAATTCGAAAAACCAATGATATATACAAAATTAGCATTAAAATATTTGAATGCTAAGCAATAGAAGTAATCAACATATAAATATAAAACTTACTTTAAATAATATTCAATTTTATAAAGCCTAGAAAATATGTTTACACACTTCATGTGATTTGTCATAGAATATGAAATATGATTAAAAAAAAACTATAAATATCGCTGATCGGTTTGGATTTACCTAAGCTATAGGTTAGTTCAAGCATTGCTAATTCAGATTAGTAGAATGTTGCCAATCGATCTATAAAAATTATAAATGATGAATGATCTATATTTATATCTATATCTATAACTATATCTATATCTATATCTATATCTATATCTATATCTGTCTTAAGCTGGCTATATTACGTTACAGCAGCACGCCATAAATTTCGCTAACAAAGTAATTCAAAGAGTTGCAGAGAGTGAGAGAGAGAGAGAATTGAAGAGCGAGAGCATAAGACGCATATGCTTTTCCGATATGCTTGTTAATTATTAAGCCACGTTACTCTTGTGGAATTTCTAGATTAATTATATACATTTCAAAGCAATCTCTGCGCCAGTATATTGGCAATCGATTGGCCTCGTTTCAAAGTTTGGGCAACTCAAGTGTTGCTAAAGTAATATAAGGCGCTGTGGCCGATGAATCACCACCAAGCCACATTCCAATGCACACATACGAATCGCATGATAACAGAAAGAGAGTAAGGGTTAGAGTAAGCGATGAAAAGCGAAGCGACAAACAAGGGGCCAGACAGAGGCCTTCAATGTCTCCCGCCAGACTAGACTGGAGTGTGCAGGGTATTTTGGGCTGCCTGCCAGTCGCCAGCCATTGGAATTTCAAACTCTTCATGTTTTCTTCTTTTTTTTTTTTTTTTGCAAGCTTTTGCATTTTTGCACTCGCTAAGAAAAAGAAAACAAAAAAACTGGCAACTGTGTTTGTGTTTGTTGTTGTTTGCTAATTTTTTTCTCTCTCGACTTTTTGCTTTCGTTCAAGTCGAAGGTTAGATTATATCGCTGCAGTTTTTGGGGCCAACTTTGTTGTTGTCGCCTATTGTTTATTGAGGCTTTGATTTGCAGCGGACACACAATGTAGGACCAACGCCAGCCACTCCCACCTCCCCCTACTCTGAGTGCACTGCATTTGGCTTTCACTCGACGGCGGGCAGCAAGTTGGCTAAATAACTTGGCTGTTGTCCAAAAACGCTTTGAATGCCTGACAGCCTCTGCCACTTGGCTTGAATGGCAGGGTAAACAAATGTGCGAGCATTTTCATGTTATTTTTCTCAATAACATTTTCATATGATGTGCTGCTATTCAGGTGATATAAATGTGTATGTGTGTGTCTGTGTATGTCAATTGTGTATGTAATTGTTATAAATTCTGGCTGGAAATGTGTTTAGCACCTAGCTGCCTTAAGGCCACAGACAGACGAGAGTTTTGTAGAACTGTTTTTATAGGCATTTAGTTGAATATTGCCATTTGAAGAGCTCTAATAAATAGTGAAAACGAAAACATGTAGATAAGGTAAAAAAACGTAAGATATTTACCAAACAATGCTGGCTTTTCAACTGATGTCTATGTGTATATATCTATATGCAATCAGATATATTTATACATATATCCAAATCAATATCTAAAGTGTGAGACTGAAAGACTGTGGAGGTCACACACTCCATGAGAGAAGTAGAGAGAAAATCAAACACTAATTGAGAGGGAGAAGAATATTAATCTCATTCTGGAAAGTAGATTAAGAATGAGAGTAAAAGTATAGAATCCCAATGGAAACTGATCCAATCGGCACAAACCCTACATAAATATATAAATGCTTACATTTTTTACCATACATCATCATTATGTGACTGCAAAACAACTCTCTCGAAATTTTCTAGCAGCCAAATCTCTTTCATACATATCAAGCTGAGGGTTTAGTGATATCATATCAACCCGCATATAATTATATATAAAATTATAAATTCCTTTTTTTTTTTTCATTTTTATATTTTATTATGAATTGTTATATAAATAACGTACACTTCCCTTTCATTATAAGCTCTAAATTGAGGGAGGGGACTGAGGATTATTTTGGTCGAAATGTTGCTGTGGTTCCTCGGACTGGGGCTGCTCACTTGGCTCTGAAAAAAATTGTGGCTGATTTCTCAATTCAGTCTCATGCTCCATTTGACGTCGATGCCTACGATGAGATCGACGATGATGGTGAGACTGAGACCCTTGTCCTGGCCGAAATCTTAGCTCTCCCAGAAGATGAGACTGCACGCGTGGCTCTACACCCAGCATGGGCAAAAATAGAATCTGTAAATCTGGTGACAGTTGAGGTGGTGTTGGCGGTATAAACGCCTGAGGCTGTGGCCCTGACAGAACTGGTGATTCCTCCTGAAGCTGTGGTTCAACTCGAATTACTGGCTGTTGCTCAGGCTGAGACAGTGACTCCAGCTGTTCATCTAATTGAGACTGTGGCTCTGATTGTGGTTGTGCCTGCAACTGTGTTTCTAGCATTTGTTCTGGCTGTGCTTGTGGCTCGGCCAATTGTGGCTCAACTTGAGACTGCGATCCCATCTGTAACTGGGTCTCCATTTGGAACTGAGACTCTGGCAGAGTTTGACGCTGTGGCAGTTGCATTGGCACTGACATTGACCATGGCACTTGCAAACGCACTGGCCTGCCCCGTGGCAATGACTGTTGTAGGAGTTGGATTCGATGTCGAGTCTGTGTCTGAGCTTGATCTGCTTCAGCTGTATTTGTCTCTGGGAACATATTTGGAATATGTTCTGGACTTGTGTTGTCCGACTGCTCGGGCAAGTCAATGGTCAAGCGTAATATGGTGCCCGTCTCCTGTTGGCCAGGATGCTGTGTTAACAATCGCAGCAGTACACTGACCTGTCCGCCCTGTACAACCGCTCGAGGTGGCCGTGAAGTCGCATCCGTTTGCTGAGCACTCGTACGCTGACGTGCACCCAAGCGACGATATATTTGCTGAGCATTGCGACGCACTACATTAATTTGAGGACGGACTAACTGTGGTCCAATGCGTGGTCGTCCTCGTCGTCGTCGTCCAGTCGATGATCGATCATCCTCGAATGTGACCTCAGCCGGCGATGCATGCAGCTCAAGGGGATCAATGTTAGAAGAACCAGATGACATGTTTTCTATCTTGTTTTTAAGTGAATATTGTTTTTATTTTTGACTGTTGTTTACACCAAAATGAGTTTATGTTTCTCAATTGTTTGTGTTCAGCTTGAGTTTGAATTTAATATGAACAATTTTGTTTGACTCCGATTCGCCTAGGGCGGAAAACTGTGAAGCTTGCGGCAAGGATAACCTAGTTATGAGAATTTTTAAATCTATAGAGATGATTTTCTTTAAAATTTAATTTAAAATGTATCTTGTACCTACTTTATGGAGTTTCATATTATTAAAGAACATTCTACTCTCTGTCATAGAGTGAGTCAATAAAGCCAGACTCACTCTCTTTGTTCCACAACTCAAAGACATTTCCGGAGTAGTTGCACAACAACTCTAACCCACAGCCGGCGTGTCATAAGAGCTACTCTTATTTGATGTTTTTTTTCCTTTTTCACTCTTGCAACTTCTCAGTTTTCTTCTTGTTAACAAGCCGCAATTACAACACATGCAACATGCAACAGCAACGTCGCGCCCCAACCCTTGCATCCACTCGATCTTCATTTGCTCTGTTTGTGGTTTGTTGTGTCGCGTGTTGATTGTGGTGTGACAGTTTTTTCTTATTATTTTTTTAAGTGCTTTGCCACACAAACAACAAATGCAAAATAATAATGCCAGGGGGCAAGCAGACAGTCAGCCGGATGTGCCAACTGGCTCGCATTTGTATCTATAGCTATAGCTATAGCTGTAGCTGTAGCTGTAGCTGTAGCTGTAGCTGTATCTGTATCTGTAACTGCATCTTAGTTGTATCTATAGCTGCATCTGCAGCTGTGTGGGCGCAATATGTTGCATAGCCCGCAAATTTGTTAAAGATGTAGGAAACAATCACAGCCAGCATACACAGATACACACACACATATATATATATATATACACACATGTATACATGTATGCGTAATTAACTGCGCAGCATAAAGCTGCGTTCATTTATGTGCCACAAGCCCATATCGCATGGCACAAGAGGATGCAGATAAGGCACAAGAGAAAACGTAGAGGTAAGAGTTGGCTATGCTAGACTAAAAGATATCCTGTAGGTAGGAATTTTATGCACAAAACGCACATAAAGCTTGCATGACTTGCAGATACTCTGTATTCATTTAACTGTATAGTTTACATATGTATAAAAAAATTCTTTTTAAGCAACAATAGATTACCCTTTAAAAAGCAAATTTAAAATTTATCCAAATATTTATTTATGTATTTATAGTAGTTAATAGTAAAGTAAGTACGGGCTGCTAGAGCCATCGATCCAAAGAAAAGGTTAGAGGTGAACAAAAAGAAAGTCAAGGATATACTGCTACTATTTTCATAAATACAACTAGATACATATACATATATATTGGAGTTAGGGCATGACAGCAGCAGCAATTCGTCAACTGTCAGCAACATTCATCAACTGCAAAAGCATCTTGCAACCACTTGAAACTATGTTCCAATAAGCGCACAATATACACTGCAGATAAGGAAACAGAGATAGCGATACTGAGAGTGAGGGAGACAGCGCGTGTTGAGTGGCAAAAAGGAGCTCAGTCAGCAAAAGAAATGCTTTCAGCTTGATTGACGGACAAACGTTGGCGCAAATTGCCAATTAAAAAGTGTCAACAGCTAACAAAGTGTATTAGATGTATAAATCCAGATATATATATATATACAAACATTTACATACTTATAAATATATATAGCTATTACATGTATATGTATATGTGTATATAGTATGCAAATGGGGCACACCCAAGTTGCCTCTCAATTATTTATGCTTAATATTTCCTTGTCCTTTTTCATCGCGTATGAAATTTTAATTACGCGCATTTTGTTTACATTTTCACGGCTGTCGCGGCTCACAAGAAAATGGGCCAATGACCAGTTGTAGCACCCACACCATATATGGTTCTGCCACCATTAGCACCAAAACGAATGGCAGGCACGCACGCTCAATAAGAGGCGCTGCCTCAAATTGAAGGCGTGGCAAAGCCCTTATGATGTCTTTTTGGTGTTGCGTATTATATTCGTAGAGGCAGACAAAGAGAATAAACATATAAGAAGAACATGGCTGGCATTTATGAATCCAAAATAAAGTCTTGAAGCTGATTTACATATATAATATATATAATGAGAGTGAGTGAGAGGGATAGAGTGAGAGAGAGAGAAGACCGTGTGAATATGTTGAGTCAACAATTCGCTTTTAAATCACAAAGCGCAAAAAGTTGTTTTCGATATGTTTCATTATAATTTTTCGCAAGAAGTTTGATTCTTAATAAACGATATACATACATATAATAATATATCAATTAAAGCGTTACATCAGCATTAAATGTAGTTATTTTCTCATTGTAAATTGATAAGGAAGCTTTGCATAAAGCAACTACTTTTATCAGCTTTCCATTTCAAATAAATTAATAAATATGAATGTTTGTAAGCATATGTAGGCGACGAGATACCCTGTAGATAAACGCTTGCTTAGAGTTTCGCTTGGCTCTAAACTAATAAATATTTGAGATTTTAGGTATAAAGAGTCCAGCAAATACTCTATATAGTAGTCTTATAACCACATTGATTTTGATGATACTAAATGAGTTCTTAATGATATTTCTTTACGTGTCTCTAACACTCTCTTATACTATATAAGCAAAAGTCATTCCATACCATAACCTACCTTTATACTCAAAGACTAGATACAATATTACAGTCGATGTGAATAAATTGGAAAGCTATTACACTCACTGAGATATAATAGCCCATTTGTAAACACAGAATATACATACGTATATTACATTTGCTAGCGCCTCGTATTATTTGTGTACATATTTGTTGAAGCTTATAGATTCAACAAGCCATAAAATCGTAAGTTTAAAATGCTTGAAATACATACAGTTCATTAAAGATATTTACTAATGACTTTTATGAAGGCAACCTCAAACAATGATAGAGAGACTCAAAGAGCAAACAGCTGACTATAAATACCCTGTAATAGACATACATACGTTTATGATATAATTTTGTTATATTACATTTTTATTCATATGACATGATAAGTCAGGGAATGCGGTTAAATAACAGTATTGCCAGAACTTATTTATGAGCCTGAGATAAAGCTCATGACATTGTTAACGTTCTGAACAGGGTAGCATAAAATTGAGAAACTTAATGTACTGTCACTATCTGGCATTGTAAACATTTCCTAGTTAACTATGACAAACTTTAAGCTATATTAAGTGTAGTTCCAATAGAGATTATATTGACTACTAATTGGGAGTGAAAGTTAATTTAATTTGGATTCAAACTTTCAATGAATGAGTGCGAGAGGGAGAGAAAGTGAGAGATAACGCGAGAGGCATTGGTGCTGTTGAATGGTAGCCAAAAAAAAAATCAAAAATAAAACACAACAAAAGAAATACAAAAATAAAATGAATCATGGCGAAGATAACAGCAAAAAAAGGCAATATCACGTAAGAAGAGAACAAGAGTAATGAAAACAATTGTGCGACTGTTTATGACGTCACATGCAGCTAATGCCCGTAAGTTTAGAGTTCAATGTACGCACAGATATCAGTGAATAATTTTGCTTTTATATGTTCTTAGCGCCCTCACAGCAAATAAACAAATTAAGCAGTTGCAAAAATAAAGACAAACACACTCGCACACATATACAAACAGTCACATGTGTGCAAAAAGTGAAACAAATACAATATATGGATAAGAGAGAGGGAGAAAGAGTGATGGCAATTAGCGCGCCCAAGTTGGCAGACCCAACTTCATTGAAGCAACAGCAGAGCCTAAAATGAAAGAGAAGAATCGAGAGAGTGAGAGAACGCGAACTAACGGAAGCTTTATACGGAAGCTGTTGGAACACACAGCGTATGAGCACGTGATGAGAGAAAGCGTTTTCAGCAGCAGCAGTTGCGCTAATGAAAATATTAATAACAAATATGTATTCGCAACGTATAATGTATAATAAATATAAATGTTCATATATATACATACATACATAAAAACAAGCAGCACATTAGCCAAGCGTGCCTCTCTGTATGTATGTATGTATGTATATACATATATATCTATGTGTGTGTGTGTGTCTGCTAAGTAAATTCACAAGGCCAAGGCTTCAGCAGCAGCGGCAGCAACAGCGACGCCGCTGCCAGTGCCTGTGCAGCTGAACTTGTTCAAGGTCAGACCAACAAGGCGCAACGCGTCGCAACATGCAAAGCACTGCCAAACTTCGTTGCTCGCAGAACAAGAACAAAGCTGTAGCAATCAAATTTCACACATACATACATACATATAACCAATTGCGCACCAAGAAGGAATCGCGGCGGCAGCCAAAACGAAAAGATGCCAATGCTGTCAATCAATTTTGTGTTATTCCAGTTGGCAGTAAATTTGAGAGTATTTATTAAGTGTCATTTAGCTAGTTTTTTCTTAGCTTTTCGGCTAGATTGTTGCTGCTTAGTGCTTCTAGGGCATTTAAACGGCTATGCACCTCGGTTTAGCTTATTTTTAACTCATCTTTGCTTCTTTTTTTTTGCGCCAGACAGACAGCGAACATGTGTAAGAGAGACAGCGGCACGGGCAGAGAGTGTGCGTAAGAGTAGGCACAACAATTGCTCAATGATGCTTACGTTGCTGATAAGCAGCGACGACACCTACGCCGGCTAGCGTTAGCGTCGGCGCTGGCAGGTGGCAGAGAAGTTCACAAATATAGAATAGTACAAGCTGAGTATACATACATACATTCATATATATGTCTGGAATCATGAATATGAACATCATTTTCACGCCTAATTAAATATATAATTTATATGCAGCACTTAATGGAGCTTTTTTAACCGTTAGCGCTACGTCTGTCATTGCCTTGGCTCTTTTATTTGCACATTAAGTAAACGGTCGTGGTCGCGGTCTCACTCACTCACACACATGCACATTGACACAAGGATGGAATATTGGAAAGGTCTGTGTAGGCGTCGCGGATAAGAAAGGAATTGAAAAACAACAAAGAAGAGAGGGAAGTCGGCAGACAAATACCCTGTTGGCAGCGAAATTCGCTTAAATACAATTGGCTACTATTTATTATTGGGCAATTTGGATTTTTACTGCACAATTTTAGTATCAATTGCATATTCCATTTCATAATATTTTTCTATTTACTTAGCGGAAGTGCTCAATGATAATAACAAATATCAGATGACTCGATTAGATATACACTTAGCTATATTAAAACGTATTATTTTATTTCTATAGTTTAATGGCTCTCTTTTGCATTTGTTACAAAATGATTGACAAATCAAAAATACACTTTCGTTTTGCCAGTGCACTGCAGGGTATCAACAAGCCACTGCGCTTTTGCTGTTGTTTGTTATTGCTGTTGCATTTTGAATTGAGTTAATCATTTTGTATATGACAACGTATAACCAACATATAATTACAATTAATTATTTTCAGCTATAATTATAAATAAATATTATATTTATAATTATTTGAAGCACATTGCACTTTAACAATCTTTCTGATTGGATTTTTGACATACATAAATAAATATTTCATATTCATATTGACTGTGGCTGCTGTGAGGGTGAAGCACGGGCTCATACACACACAGCCACGCATACACATATACATACACACACACACAAACTGAGAACACTCACAAGGATGCTTCGTTTGATGCTGATGCTGAGCGTCGCTTCGGCTCGGCCTGTGGAAATTTTTCACATTTCCTTTTGTTGTCGCATTCAATTACTTTGTCACTGTACAAGCGTATTTAGTAAGCATATTTGTTTACACGACTTTATTTTTAATTTACGCTAATTGCAATTCAACAAATGCATCGCGCGAATTTTTCATAATGTTATTGCACACAGCAGAGTTTTTTTTCGATTTGTGGCGCACGCGCTTGAATTTTGCAACTCTTATTACACGCGCTCCACACGCGCATTACCTTCTCTTGGAGCTGCCGGCGTACCACTGACTTGGGCGATTCCTACGTACACACATACACAATCTCACATAAATTTCAGAAATTTAAACAGTTTAACACCAAGCGAAAGACGCGAGAGAGGCTGAATTGAGAGCGATAAAGAGTGAATAAACCGATACGCACGCGCTTTCCAATATTTAAGGCTATTTAAAGAACTATCGATATATCGATGAACCATTCAATTTAAATTGTGTTAATAACTTTGGAGTACCTGTTGAAATGTACAGCGTTTTTTATAATATTTTAATATTATTAATTTAGTGAAGTGAATGTAATTGATATTTCACTAAACATTCTCTCGCCTGAGCATAGTTAACAGAAATATGTCTGCATAGCATAGCTACCCACTGTTAACGTGAAGTATTTCTGTTAAAAATACCAAATATGAAATGTTAATGGTTTAACGTGCTGAACATTCTATATGTGACGAATAAATACCAAAAATAAATAAAATAAAGCCTTATAAAATTTAGAAGAAAAAAACGTAAGTAACAAGTGTTCCTACTGTTAACTGTAAAATACTTTTAAAAAAGATTTTAAAATTTGGAATACATTATTAAAATATTTTTATTTTTAAAAATATTCGTTATTTAGCCGTTGCAAAATACCAGACAGCTGTTTTTGCGCGCGAATATTTAAAATGTGTACAGCAAAATTATTTATTCGGTATTTATATTTTATTAAATATTTTACAAGTTATTTACAGAAAAATAATAAAACTAAAATATTCACTAAATTATTGATAAAGATGAGTTGTTGTACATGAAAGCGATCACAATTGAAATATGTAAGCGTGCAATATATATACATGGACATATTTAATAAAAATATTATTATAATTAGGCATCTTTCGGGCATTTTTGACTGCGCCTCAGCAGAATGCTGGACAAATTGCTATACGGCAACTCGAAGGCCAACGAAAAGAGTATGGAGGCCAAATAGACGATGACAGCAAAGCCACAAGTAACAACGCACTGAAAAATCAATAATTTGATATATTTAAATATTAAATGGAATTTAATTTTCTTTCTACTCACCAGCATGAAAGGATCTGCATGAGTGCTGGCGTTTGTTAAGCTGTAGAAAAAGGCAATCACCAGAGGATTGAGCAAGTAGATGGCATAGGATAGACGACTGAGATGCTGAAAGCCTTTGGCTTCGAGCAGACGGGACCACCAGACGCCTCTGCCTTGAGCGCTGCCCACAATCATCCAGCAAACGCTCAGCGAGAAGAAGAGGCGACCCAGCACAAACAGCGATATGGCCATCAAAGGT
The DNA here is from genome assembly GCA_030914385.1 of Drosophila antonietae. Lineage (NCBI taxonomy): Eukaryota > Metazoa > Arthropoda > Insecta > Diptera > Drosophilidae > Drosophila > Drosophila antonietae. Next base: position 3,741,145 of record JAUESO010000612.1, on the reverse strand, counting down.
CGCAAATCCCTGCGAATCGTGGAAAAGATGCAGGCAAAGAAGACCAAGAGCGCCAAATGCCAGGAGCAGCGCTCCCACAGTTCGCTCAGCAACAGCTGTGGACGCAGCTCCAGCAGCGTCCAGGCTGTAATAGCACCCAGTATATAAGGCAGCACCCTAACAAAGGGAGATGTATAGATCTCTGTACCCGTGGCAAAGGCCGCATCGAATGAGAGTTGAAAGTTGATGCGTAACCCAATGCCATACGACCAGGCTATGGTGGAGACAAGCGCCGTAGCTACCAAGGCTTTGGTTAACCTGGGATGTCTACAAAGAGAAAGGAAGAGAATTGTAATATCGTCCAATTGGAATGAAAATATATTCCAACTAGATATATAAGATTCTCTACTCTCCGAAATTAACTTATATACATATAAATGCTGCTTAATCAATGAATCTCTCAGTCAATCGCAATCAATCAAAACTTACTTGACATATAGAAAGAGCAAAACATTGGCCAATATGAAGAACTGCATTTCGCAGGCCAACGACCAGCTCCAATTGGCGCACATATCGCGATGATCAAAGAGATTCTGAATGAAGAGTAAATTGCGCCACCAATGGCTGGAGCACATCTCATCGAATCTTTCGTTGATGTGATAGACAGAGGTGTCACCAATATAGGCATAGACGAGATCCACCAGAGTCATGACCACCAAATAGAGTGGACCCAAACGCAAGTATCTGTGGAAGAGCAGCTTGCCAAAGAGCTTGAGATTTTGTTGCCAGCCATTCTGACGCACTGCCTCCAGCTGAGCGGAGTTGCGCAGAAAGTTAGACGTTTGCAGAAAGCCACTGCAAAGTATAGGAAAATGTGATTAGCAAGAGATTAGCAAGGATGAAGTAGGGATAGATGGATTACCTAATGGTAAAGAAGACATCCACCAGCAATGGAGCTGAGGAGACATATTGAAAGAATGCCTGTTCCGCATAGGTGATGAGCACGATTTTGTTGTGGACCGTGAAATACATGAACCACACCACATGAAAGATCATGATCCAAATGGCGCATACAGAGCGCAAGCCATTCATGATGGGTATCTCCTGTGGAGTGGATTCGCGTATGGCAAATATTTTGCTCCAATTGTGTGACACATCGTAGCAGCTCACGAGCTGTTGCAGCTTCTGGAGTCGTAGCAGCGAGTGCAGCGCACGCCATAGCTCAGATTCAGCAGGAGCCAGACCCAGATCCTCGCCAGAGCTAGGCAATTTCTTCACAGCCAACAACTGCTGAGCGCAGAGCATTAGAGCAGCTGTGATCAGGACACAGGAGACGAGGAGACGAAAGCTTGTGCGCTGATAGAAAGCATCACTCAATTGCAAATCCTTTATATAGAGCACCTCTGGCTGTATATCGTAGATATCGTTCTCGGCAAACAGACCACGCCCCACATACTCCACGGCCAGGTGCTTCACCTCGCTCGAGGAGCACGCACTGGGCAGACACAGGCCAATGTGTATAATCTGCTCGGACATTAGCTTGATCTCCACCTGCCACGGTGAATGGTGTCGCAAATAGACGACTCGATAGTCCATATCGAAGGGTGCCTGCTGTGTGATCAGTCCCTGATGCATTACTCTATCGAAATTCTTGGATAACGTAATGCCCACGGGCCGTTGCACACCCTTGCATGCCTCACGGCTGCCCAGCCAATAGTTCTGGCCATAAACAAAACCCGAAGGCTTTGTGCCAGAGGCATCGAGCACTGCAAAGAAAAGGAATCGGGAGGGATTTTCAATTAATAGAACTTTTGCTTTTTGTTGAGTAAATATATCAATATAACAAAAGTACAATATTTCAAGTTTATAGCTCTTATACACGGACAGATATACTTTTCTATATGGGCTCAGCTTTTCGTCCTGAATAAGAATCTAAATACTTTAGCTACTTTAGCTTCTTTAGCCTATATAATATACTATACTATATGTGATCTGCCACGCCTCTTTCTGCATATCTTAAAAAAAAACCTTTTAGCATTAGGTTATCCATTCCCGTTCCCATTATCAATGTGTTCAGGGTATAAAAAACGTTATAAATTGTTTTTCCCAATTTTCCATGGGTTCAGTTCAAGTGAACTTTTCTATATACAGAACTAATCTGCGACAAATTTAGTAATTGAGTTCATAGCTCAAATTCGTAATTAACTTTTAGCTTTTTGTAAATCATTAAATTGGCTTCACTTAGTTGACATCTCGTTGACATTTCTGAGTACATGGTTCAAATTCTAAATTATCTTTAAATCTCTAACCCTTTGCTCAAGCTAATAATATATGTGTAAGGTTTGATCTGGGTCCGCTTACGCACTATTTGATGATGATGAATTTCTTTATGGCATTACTTAGATTGTTTTAACCTTTGTCATAGAATTCTATTTAGACTGAACTCCTCCTTTCACTCTCTTTTCCTTCTTTAAAAACTTCTAATCTATCTTCAGTTTCCCACCCTCTTTCCCTTCTTTTATAAATCTAGAACTTCTTTAAGCGCCTCTTCCCTATCTTCAATTCTTCAGTTTCCACTTAAGTTCTTCAGCAATTTCTATGCACATCGTCGTAAAAGGTAATTCACATTTCAAAGCCAGCCTAACACGCTTGTTAACACCATTGTACCTTGTCTAGTATTTGTGACTCATTCGGGTTTTCTATAGATTTAAATAAACTTATCAAGTGATTGTATATTTACCATTTGTTTTCTAATGCTAATTGACCACCAGTCACCTGTTCTCAAGTGTTTGCATTGCCGTTGCGGATGCCTAAAAGTCTAACTTTTACAATAATTTAGCATAATTTAGATATAAGTGTGCTCGTACACATTCCAGTACTGCACATTACGAGTCAAAAGTTCTTCAAAATATCAGTTATTGATTATACAGATTGATAGATAGCTGTCAGCTAGGCAGTCGATCAATAGTCAATTAATCAGTCATCTTTAAAATGTATTCTTCAATCAGTTAATCAGAGACAATTTAAAATGTGTTCAATTAACGTTTACAATAACTTTATATCCAGTTCAATCAGCTTAAATCGTTGACTGTGTGGCTACCAATCAATCAGTGAATCAATCTATCAATCCAATTAGAGAGCCTGCTCTACTATAGCAAAATACATATTTCTACTTTCAATCAGTTCATATGTTTGTATCTTTTATATATAATCAATCATATAATCTGCATGTCTATCAATCAATCAATCAACTCGAACAATTTGATATTAAACTTAGCATATTTATTTCAAACATTCGTCATACGACACAGCTAGCCCAGGTTAATCTGCTAGTCAATGCTAAGCATCAATCAATTAATCAATCCCTCACTCTGCTTATCAATCATTCAATCAAACGGGGAAACACCTTAATAATTAATGCAGTCTACAATTTCATAGTGTTGCTAGTTATCTCTATTTGACTATTGGTCTTAGCTAAGCATCAGTCAATCACTTCATCAATCAGTCAATCAATCTGTCAGTTTGTAAGCCAAGCAAACCAATCATTTAAAGCAATTGAATGACTGACAAAAAAAGTCTGATTAACTTCTCTATCTAGTCTATTCTAGCGATCAGTTACTCCATCAATCATCAATCAGCCAAGCGATTGATTGAGTTTGTATGCCACTGTGTATGACAGCAATAAAATGTCAGTTATAGCATCTCTCTTTAACCATCTCAGCTTTTCTAGTCTAGTCGAGCATTACTATTTCTAGTCTATCAATCACTCCATTCAATCCACTCAATCACTCACCTTTCATGGCCCATGGCTGCTTGCTGAGTATACCTTGTTGTAGCTGCCTCAAATGCGCGTTGCATTGAGCATTCACCTGGCTGCCATTGACAACTTTGGTCAGGCCAAAGATGACCGAAGTGCGTGTTAAATGCGGCTCATCGACGATCGATTGAAAATCGATTGAAAACTTCAATTCCTTTTGTTGTTGCTGCTGTTGCTGTTGTTGTTGCTCTTGCTGTTGTTGCTGTTGCTCTTGCTGTTGCCAGTGGAGTTGCGACGCTGTGTTGCTCTGGTTGATGGCGCCCTTGGCCACGCCCATTAAAGACAACAGCCCCAAGGTGCGCACCATGAGCTCCAACAGCTCCATGTTGTCTAACTGTTACCTTGCTTTATTTGTTGTTGTGATTATGTTGTTTGTGTCGCAGATATTACAATGATTGTCTGTTAGCTTAGCCCGCTTGCTTTTGGCCTTTTTTTTTTATATTTATATTTTTGGGCTAGTCTGAAGGTCGACTGAGTAGCCAACTAGTTATTGGTAATAGTTATATATAAGTATGTCCAATGTGTATATACTTCAATTAACTTTGTGAACTGTGCTAATTAAGTCGACACCAATTTGTGTTTGTTTTGCTTTTCCCCCCCCCACTTTTTTTTTTTTTTTTATGAACTGAAAGTAAACAAAAAGTAGAAATACATATATACATATTTTTATAAACACATATGCATTATTAGCTAATTTTGTTTGACTGCCTGCCACGCCCATGCCGCCTCTCTCGCCAGCTCACTAATTAGAATATTGCGCATACGCCGCTTAGGCCGCTGCATTTCGTGCCTTCGCCTTTGGCTCTTCGTCTCTTTTGTTGTTATGCAACATTTATCACGGACCTGAGTTAATCATAATTTTATTTTTGGTTACACACCTGAATGTATATATTTTATTTATTACTATCGATTGTTTCACACTTATTTATATATATATTTTATTATTAATTTATTTATTGACTCTTTCACAAACGCATCAGTCAAACGTAGTAAAAGTTTTGTTTTCGGAACGCACAAAAAGATAAACAAAAAAAAAAAAGCTCAAGCAAAGGCAAAATAAAAAAGCAATTAGGTTTGCTTGGCTAGAAGTTGATGGGCCATAAAATGCCCTGTAATTGAGCTTAATTTTGTATATAACAATTTTTTTAAAGCGCGTTGAGTCAAAATAAAGAAGTAAACAATAAGTTTAGAAATGTTTTTGAATTAAAAAATTCATTTTTAAATATATTTTTTTTATTATTGTTATGAATTCTATTTTTTGTATAAGTTATATATATGTATAATATTTAATTAATTAATTTTTATGCAGTTATTATTGAAATAGTCTAAACTCTTTTTTTACATATAAAAATTTTTATTTATTTTTATATTACGAAAAAATAAAATTGTTTTCGATTTTATAAATTGCTTTTTATAAAACTTATTATTATTAGTATTTTTAATATTATTAATAATATTATTATTATTATTATTATTATTTTTAATAATAATAATATTATTATTATTATTTATTTATTTTAAATATTTAAAAAAATATATTTTATAAATTTAATTTTAAATAATATTTTTTTGTGTTGTCATTTTATTCCAATTTAATTTTGCCTTAAATTATATTATTATTATTATTATTTATTTACTTTTCTTTTTTTTTTTAAATTGTTAAATATTTTATTAAAGTTTTTCATAAATTTTAAGTGTTTGTATATTTTATCTTAAGGTCTTTAATACATATTCAACATATCCTTATCTGCTACAAATGTTTATCAAAGATCTCCTAATCTATTTTGTTAGTTCCCAATATACCCTGTAGCTTAGCCTATTTTCAATAGCTGCTGGGTATAACAACAAAAATCAAACTCAACCCAATTTCGTAGCCAACGCAACCGACTAAGGTTCAATTGACAACAATAAAAACAAACGACAACAACAACAAGAGTGAGTCGACAACGACTATAAAGACATCTCCCGACAAGTTTTGAGCTTAACTGACCATTGGAATCATTGGCTCAGGCTTGGACTCAAACTGAGACTCAAATTTGAGCTGGTTTTGGGGTTCGCCCTCTGCTGCTGGGGGGGCTTTCGATTTCATTTTGGTGCTCGAGCCGGAGACACGTAATAATTCCATTTAATGGCTTATTACAGCAAGAGCGGCAGCCGCTGCGAAGTTGTTGTCATTTTTGTTGTTGTTGTTGCTGGTTGACCGAGAATAATTTTGCTGGCAGGGAAAACTGGCAGCTGGCATTGACTAAGGTCGTGCGCTGGTAAACCGAGTCGAAACGCATTCAGAAATTGTCACAAAAAATGAGTTAAAAAACGAAATTTGCATAGTTAACGCGTTTTGCATATTTCGCTTTCCTCAGCGCGTTTTTGTTTGGCTTGCTTCTTGGCAGATGTCTGTGTGGTAGAGGGTAGAGGACAGAGGGGAGAGGCCTTACATAATATTGACTTGTGCAGACCCAAGAGAAAGAGTGAGAGAGCAAGAGAGCTAGAGCGCGCAGTTGAGCGTAATTTGTCGATAAATATTAAAAAAAAAAAAAAAACTTTCAATTAACAACTTTTTTTCTTCTGCTTTGACATTTGTTTACATTGAAGCACAGAACACTTAAGAGCACTTACTCTTCTTTTTTATCATACATGTGAAACTTTAGATCAGAAATTTTGGGATTTTTTCACATTTAATTTTATTTCTTTTGCACTTTGGCATGCGACTAATTTTCACTTTGCCTTCGAGTACACAGCTGAGATGTTACATTAATACCGTTTATTGAGCTCGAGATCTGAAGATCCGCGTGTCTTATATCTCTCTTGTTTTACTTGATTTCAGTTGCTTCAGACTTTCGTTTTCGTTGATGATGTTTATTTATTTTTAGTGTTTTTTTTTCTTCTCTCGTTCAGCTGTTGGCTGATAAAGCGCAATGCCTGGCCCTGGGCCCTGCAACCCGTTTTATTTTGCTGTTTCAACGCTCTTCAACGACCGCTCGACAAAATTTCGTTTGTTTTCGCTTCTTTATACATACATATATATATATATATATATAAACCTATATATGTATAGGTATTGTATCTGCCTTGAAGGGTTACGCGGCGGTTGCGCGTGCAACGTTGTCGAAGCAACTGTGCGACGCTTGCATTTTGGCCCAAAGTTTTATAAACTTGGTCAGTAAGTCGCCGCTGCTGCTGCTGCTGCTGCTGCGTCGACACTGTGACGGCAGCGACAGCGCCAGCAGCCGAGCTCTGCTCCACGAGAGATAAATCAACAGTTGGTATTCCCTCTCAAGATCAGCAAACGTCGAGGAGTATTAACTGCCGGACAGCGCTCTAGCTCGGCCCTACCCCCTCACTCACTCACTCACTCATTCACTCACTCTCTCACTCTCTCTCTTTCTCTCTCAGTCACTCTCTCACTGTCTCTTTCCCTCTCTCTCTCACGAGCCAAACTCAATTTCCATTACGATTCGACATTAGGCGGCACGCACCTCACTTTAACTCTTGTTTTTTTTTTTTTTCGTTCAGCTGATTTTTATGGTGGCCGCTGAGAGACCCTTGCATAAATAATTTGGGACCCACACGCCCCAAAAATTCCGCATTTCTTTCGGCATGTGCGTTAATGAGTCGGATATGCATCTAAGGCAATATATTTAGGGCTATTTATGAGCTTAGAGCAAGAGCGAAATATAAGGTCTTCATCAGATTAGAGGCCTACAAAATTGGGCAACTGTAATTAATGCTATTATCTTAAGATTTAGAAAAAACTGCTTAATGTTTTTTTTTTTTTTATATAATTGTTCTACAAATGAATTATAAGTTTAAGGAAGCTCTTGGGATATTTATTCGCTGATGTAATGGGTCAGCAAAAGAAAATGCGAAATGAAGAAAAAACTCAAGAGATGATTTTTTAGTTCGAGCTTAGAGTTTAGTTTAGACAAAGAGCAAAAGGTGTTATTTAGCTGAAGACGAAGAAAGCAGAAGAGCTAGCAGGATAAGCAGAGAGTACGAGCAGGAGACGCACTTAATCTAAATGAAACGAAATGGAATTAGATGAAACAAGCACGAAATGAATAGTTAAAGCAATAGAATAAAACGTGGTTGCTAAGTGCTAACGAGCAGCAGAAAGAGTGGAGAGGAGAGTGAGAAGGAGAATACGTAGTTCTATAATAGATACACAGCTATAGAGAGTAAATAAAGAATTTAGCATAATAACTGAAACATTTTGATAATTGATATAATTAATATTTATAAAATTTGATGTCTGATATGATATATCTAAATTTAAACTAAAATTTGATAAGCAGCAACAGCTGGAACAAATAGTGAAAGAGAATTCATTAATGCTTGACCACAGCAGTTCTTCACTTATTTATTTTGCAACCCAAGTGATCGAAAGCTTTTATTCAAATACAAACTCAGTAGATGGCGCCACTATAGAAAGCTAGAGAGGCCAATCACAGATAAGCGCAACAATGCAAAAGCTTTAAAGCTTCGCTCAAAAGCTAAGTGCAAAGCGCAGCACAGAGGGCACACCTGCTTCTGCGCTCAGTCGACACGCGCAGCTTGTGGCCAACAGTTGGAAAAACGTGGAACGCGCGCTGCCTAATTTTGTACGCCCACCCCTCCCACCTGAGCAAACGCCAGCGCAACGAGTGCGAACGGTAGCGGCCGATAGAAACAGACAGTGAAAGAGCGAGCGAGAGAGAGAGCGAGAGTGAGAAAGCGCAACGGCAGTGTGCGCAAAGAGTGCAGCAATAACAATTCGTGGGTGCTAAACGCGCGCGCGCAACTGAAAAATTTCACAAAATTCATGAAAATATTTTAGCCAAAAGCTGCGCTAGCGAGTGTTTGTGTGTTTGTGTTTATGTGTGTTGGTGTTTGAAAAGCGACAACAAAATAAGCAAGTGCAATAACAAAAAGAAATATGCAAAACAGCTAAAGAGTTGAATAGAATTTAACAACAAGAACACAACAACGAGATACAAAGTCAACAACAGCAACAGCGACAACAACAAACAGCTGTTGTTATTGCTGCGAGTTTGTTTTTGTTACTTTTCGGGCAAAGCTTTAAAGCGGGTCAAATGCATAAATAAATAAATACATGAAACGAAACGAAACGAGATTCAAATTAAATCATGTGAAGAGTGATACGAAGTAAAAATTTATTTTAAACAAAATTATAAATATATATATATGAAATAAATATTATCTAAATATCGAGTTATATATATGTATATGCAAATTATCTGTTGTAGTTCAGTTTTCTGTCTTTAAATCTTCGCTCACGTCGTGTTTCATAGTATCGTCGTACTACCCACTATTGCCATCCCTCTTCCGCTTGGACTAGCTCGAAAGCTCGGCGTAATATTCATAGCACGGCGAAAAAAAAAAAAAAAACACAAATAAACAAACCAGAAAACAAGAGAAACAGAACATCAAGAAGTTCTAATCAAATTGAACTCAACAGCTGGCTAGCCGACTCGAGTCCCGAAATGCGGCTGCACTTCGGTTGCGGCTCTGTTTTGAACACCTTTTGCGCAGTCACAAATGGCCGCTAAAGTAAGTTAACAATCAATTTTTATGGATCGTAAATCCATTATCTAACTGACAAGCAAATATATACACACATCTGTATATATATATCATCGAGTAGCTCTACCTGTCTCTGCAACTCTATAGCCACACTCACACGTATCTGTTTCTCGCTAACCGCAACAAACTGTTCGGCTTAGATTTTTTTTTTTGCTTTTTGGGTTTTTGGTTCTCACGCCAAGCAGAAAGCCCAAAAAAAAAAAAAAGTGTAGAGAAAAAAAATCAAAGACGGAGCACCTTTGAACTTTAAAACGGGAGTGCAAAATGCAAACAGTCATCAATGAGCCAACAACTCGAATAGGAAAAACAACAACAACAACAGCAACAACAACAGCAACAACACGAATGGCACAGAGTGGCCATAGAAAAAGGTTTCGAGAAAAACCAACTGTAAAAACGCAGAATGGTTGCACAGTGGTGCGAAAATGCTAGAAATTTACAGAAATATCTAAATGGAAATTTAATTAATAATTTATAATATTAATAATATTAAAATATTTGCAAAAAAAAAAAAAAAAAAAAAAAATGCAATAGAAATATAGAGAAGCAAAGGTATATAAATAATAATAATAAAATACTTCGATATTGCTGAGCTTTAAAAAATTTTTAGACAGAGCGAAAGAGAGAGAGAGAGAGAGAGAGAGATTAGAATCATATACTAATTAAATCTGAACAAAATAAGAACATCTTAAAGGCTTAGAACATAAGTAAATTCTGTGAACAGAATTATATATACATCGACTTATATATTATGAAATATTGAATATATCTATATTGCATATTATTTAACAATTCAGATAATTAGCTTGAAATTCCATAATACTAATTTATTTATAGATTCTAAGTAGAAAATTATAATTAGTATTAATATATAGAATATTTGTATGTACTATAACATTTTGCTAAACTTGTGCTTAATCAAGTTGTCAAGGCAATTTGTTAGGCAAGCGCTGAAATTCCATTATATGAGATGACTTGACTATGCAAGGAGTAGATAATAAGTATATATAGATATATATATATATATATATATATATATATATAAAGTAATCTGTAGAGAATAAGTAGAATAGTAATAGATAAACTAAGTTTATAATAAGTTTATAATAAGTGCTCTCAGCTAATGGTATATTTAGCTGGCACATCGATCAGAAGGCGAAGGGCTCAAAACGTAAACTAATTTTTGTATAGATATATATGCTAATTGGTCTATTTGTCAACCTTAATCGAGACACTCAATTAATATTTATATGGAATGATATGTTATGGGATATAGTTATGAAACAAGGCTTCTAGTTGGATAACTATTATCATAAGTTGAAAAACTCATTGAAATTTGAACTCTGATACATTTTTTGTATTCAGCATCAATTACTATGGTTTATCAATATTCAATAGTAAAGAAAATTTGCAGACACTTAAAATACTTAACGTAATACGCGCCAAGTCCTACGAAGTTCAAACAATTTCTTGGCTCAAATCACAGGCTAGATACTCGTTCGCTATTTAACCTACAAAAAAAAAGTGTGCAACAACTCTTAAAATGTTAATTACGTTCAGCCATGTGGGATTCGAACCACTGTTTGCACTGATTGCGTTTTGCGTGGCCCATGGAGTCCGAGCTGCAAGCTGGCCATGTGGACGGAGACGGACGAGTTAACCAAGTTGCACTTGTTGCTCGAACTGGTTTTGCATTATTGTTGTTGTTGTTGTTGTCAACTTGTTATTGTTGTTTCTTTATGATTATTGTTGTTGTTGCTTTTCTTATGACTGTCAACAATTTTATTTCATTCTTTTTTTTCTTTTAAATGGCGGCTGCATTTTTCATGTGTTTTCCGGCTGACCTCCGTCTCGATCTGCACGGACCAGTTGCATGGCCGGTTCTGGGCCATTCTAATTTGCCAATTGCCAGCGCCGGCTAGCTACAGTTGTTGTTGTTATTTGGCCTAAACTGGAGCATTTGCTAGAGCGTTAGCCAAAGGATTAGAGTTCATACTTATTGTTTTTCAGCAGTAGCCGGCACGCCTACAAAAATGGATTTAAATGTTAGCAACTTGTTGAACATATTATTGAACAAGATTAGCTAAAAGACCTCCTACTGACTGCAGCATACCTAGCTAGCCATTCAAGTTTCTAGTTTTCTAGAGTAGTTATTTAGTCTTATCTATTGAGCAGTTCAAATAGCTCTAAAGCTAATTGATTACAGCTCTAAAGTAGGGGAACTTATTGTTATTTTTCTGACTTGTCACGTCGCTAAATTTGTTTTTTTATTTATTCATCGCGGCGCTCTATAGACTAATCAAATTTTGTATTTCTAGGCCTAGACGCTAAAAGCTGATTTAAAAACTGCAACGTCCCCCTGCATAGGGCCTAGCTATTAATCTTGACATTTTTATGACTCTAGATAAACACAAATTTTGTGTAAATGACAAATTTCAAGTCTATAGCTTCCATTAATTAAAGAGCCAAGATCATTTGGGTTAAGATCTATATATAATAAATATATCATATTTATAGCTCTTTCAAATTGCAGTAAAATCAATATGCCCGCCCTGAAATATGTTGGCGAGTATTAAAATATGAATTTACGTTAAAAAGATGTAAACTGGCAAACAAGTAATGGAAACTGTGTGAACCGTTGTGAACAAAATGGAAAAGTTGTTTGGCCATAACCATAAAAACGGTGGCAATTCGATATGGCCAGAAGCGAGAGAGAGAGAGAGAGAGAAGCGAGCTCAGCAATCAACAATTGGTTAACCATTAACTGTTAACAGTAAAAATTGTTAACTGCAATAAAACGGATCAGTCAATGCAAAGGCAACCGGACACCAGATCTCAATGATGCTTAATTGTGGTTTGTTGTTCAGCTCTGCTCGTTGCTGCTTGTTGTTGTCAGTCAATGGAGCATTAAGTTGCATTTAGTTGCGCGTCTGTGCATCTGCGTTTTGCCATTATGCAACTAGCAAACAGCAGCAGCAGCAGCAGCAGCAAGCAACTGAGCTCAGCTCAGTGAAACAGTTGCCAGCCACAGTGCTTAAATGCTCCATTTCAGGGACATGATGCTGGAGTTATATGAAAATAACATTGCAGACTTGTTAAGTGAAATGAAAATTATTGCTGACTGTAAAGACTTGAGTGTCATTAAATATAATAAATATTAATATATATTTGAATTATGTAATCAAGTTTCAACTTTTTCACATATTTTCTTTCATATCAAGCTAAAGCTATTTGCATCAGCCAATTTAGATCAATAATTTGTGCACATATGGAAGTAACTCTTATAGGTCGTAGATATATAAATAATTTAAAGAGCTTCAGCTTGCAGATTACTCAAACTAAAGACAACTTTATTAGCTTTTCATACTGAATACGCAGAATTTGAATATAATTATGATTATAAGATAATAATTTCGGTTTCTAAATAGCATTTCACGCTTCCTGCAAAAGTAGGCAAAACAAATATTATTTTTAGCTAATTGAGACTTCAGCTTTAGCTGATTATCATATTCATTCATATATTTATATATATACATTGGTTTTACATAAGTTTCAAGATTCTATCAAAACTATTGCTCGCTCATCTTTGCAAAGTTCATTAAATTACTAATTATATATAATTATGTTGTTCATTGAAATAAATTTTGTTATGATCATTTTGAAAGTGTTCTTCATGAGCTCTTAAAGAAACAAAAAGTTTTGCTGAAGCAAGAAATAATTTGATTCGAATTGTGTCTTGATTAGGCTTTTTGCTTTCATGGAGTTCCGGGTTCAATATATAGTTGTGCAGCCTTGACTTTTGAATATCGTAATTTTAGCTGCACTATTTAAAAGTCTAATCCATGCTAATGACTGTTAATGGCAACCTTATTTGCATTAGTTCAACAGTTAAATATAATTGAAGCCAGTTTTGTAGCCTCTTAGAGTCTTCCTCGTATTGCCATTTGATTCAAAAGTCAAACAATTTCTCGGTGTCTTGCACTAACTTTATTTATTTATTTTTTGTGTGTTAACAATAACGGCAAAGCAAACTGCACTTTCCACACTTTTTGCAAAAGCCGGACTTGTGAAACGGCTAATAAAAAAGCATTGCAAATTAATCGACTGCAATTTGTCTGAAAGGTGGAAAGAAAAAAATCATCACGAGAGAGTTAACGTGCCAGCGAGTCATTAAGTCAAATGCAAAGCAATTGAAACGGGATGCGACTAGCTAACTGGGCTAACAGCCCAGATAATGGCCAAATGGCAATGTGATAAAGTGCAAATGCTGTATTATAACTAATCTATAATAAAGTGATGCGAGGCTAGTTTGAAAAGTTTTCGAGTTTAGGAAAAAAGTTTTTCTTTTTTTTGTAGTTGAGTGTGACTGGAATATACCCAATACGTCTATCCTATCTATGATGACGATGTTTAAATCTAATTGATGTGATCATAGTTTGAAAAAGTTTCTTAGATTGGCGTGCATGAGGTTTGCTATGAGTGTCTCTGACTAAGATATACCATGAGCTGGATGTTTCGTTTAGCGGGTTTTTATGAGCGGAAAATGTGTTCAAGTAACTTAAGCTAGTTATCGATTATTATCGATTTCATGAACAGTTTAGAGTAAGCTACATCATACGATAATAGAACCTAGATCTAATACTATAGCAGATCTTAGATATGTAAGTGTGACTTCTAGATCGATGTGTTCATATATAGGAACAGACATGGGACCTATGGTCTGGGTGAGAGACTTGGCTCTTGATTCTGATGGGTGGACCAAGTCTTGTACTATTATGAAAAAACATTGCAATACAAATATTTATACTCAATTCCAATTATTAATTCAGTATAGATTACTTATAGACATAAATATAAAATATTGTTTATATAATTAAAACAAAAACTCTTTAGACAACTCTCTCCCCCTCTCTTATTAACTTGTCTCAATTGCTGTGTTTGCTGCATTTCTGCTTTCAGCTCTGTCTTTATATCAAGCTCATGCTATATGCTTAGTCGATAATACACTTGTCTAATCTGTGAGGTATTCCAGCTGTGACTGTGACAGAGTCTCTGCGTGGGTTTTCATTTCGATTTCTGTGGAATTTCTAGACTCCATTGCATGAGTCAGTAGCCGTTACAGTTGGTGCTGCTGTGAAATGTTTAAAAACAGTTCAAAGCATTGTTTGTGACTGCCAGTACCATTTGCTTAATTAGTTCAAGCTGCACGTGCCGCGCCCTAAACGAGCACTTATTTTTTATATATTTATTTTTTTGCAATAACTCAGAAGTCATATCCATAAATAGAGCAATTTACAATAATATTTGCAGAAACGATAATAATCAGAGAGCTCTTAAGCTAAAAAATTAGTATTTGAAACTTAATGAGAATAGCGGAAAATTATTTTTTAATATACTTTAGTTATTTACACTCCTCAAGTTAGTTTTTATCTTACTTAACTAATAGGGAAATGTACATTACGTTGTGTTGTGTACCACGTAACGTGTGACATTGTTGTCAACAAAAAAGAAAATGTGAACTTATTGTGTACAACATTGTGATAACAACTTGTTTGACAGACAGATTTGCTAACAAGCACATTGACAGCTGGCTTTGTGTTAAGCAACATGCTCAATTACGCGCTAACTGTAACAAGAATTGGTTCAGATTCAATGTGTAACATGTGTTGAAAGGCAAATCAACTTACATAATGGTGTCAAGAGAAATTCTATTTGACAGCATGTTAAAGTACATGTTAGCAGTAAAATTGCATTTGATGCATGTGTAATTTCCCTTTAGCGCAAAAGCTTTTAACTAAAGTAATGTTAAGTTATATGTTAAATTTTACATGCACTTTGACACCCGCTTTGACATTCACTTTGACACACACTTTGACACCCACCTTGGACAGACACCAAACTTCTTTAACCATTATGCTAAGCAACAAGTCAAAGTTCATGTTAAATCTAACATACGCATTACCAATATTATATATAGCATTTGCTAACTGTTAACATCAACTTTTACAATAATATGCATACAGCACATGCTATATTGTTTAATAGCATATGAAAATCTGTGTTAGCTCAGCTTTACGTTTCAACAACAATTTGTTAACTTAAAGAATTCTCTGCTAAACAAATGAATTTGTTTTCAACAGCATGTTAAAGTGCTTGTCAACTGTGATTCATGTGTGAGCGTGTGTGTGTGTGTATATGAATTTCATTAGAATTATACGTGTAAATATCCGATACAAATTATAGCTCTCCATGGGGGCAAACATAACAATGGAACATGGAACATTCTTACGTGCGCTGCGGCTCGGTTCAGGGTCGATTTGAATGCACGATCAACAGCAGCGGCGGATACTTGAAATACAGTGAAGCCCCCCACATACTCTCTCTCTCTCTCTCTCTCAGCTGAAATTATGCATTATTTGTATTATTAAGTTGTGTGTCTGTGTGTCGCCAACTTAATATTTGTTCTTCATAATTATTTTATTACGTACGAAAAGGAAGTTGACGACATCTGATGTCGAATATGTCATGCGTGGCTTGAAATTAAAAACAATCGAAACTAAACTCAAAAAAACAACCTTTGCTACTGCGCTTCACCTTCATGGCTGGCAAATTGTGATTCGTGTTATGCCATATACTATACAAATACATATATATATATAGTTGTATATAGAAGTATTAGCATATTCTTCTAATTGCGCATGCGCTCATGAGCTTAATAACTATATTTTGTAATAAGACGGCATCGAGGAAGCAGCAGCCAAGCTTTGTCGGCGCGATTAGATATGCCAGCTAGCTATATATATATTTTCTATATATAATTAATCAGTTATGTGACTAGTAGCTGTCGGGGGCTTTCCACAATTAACTAAAAGATGCGAGTAAAGTAGATTTTTTTTTTTCGAGAAATTTAATCGGTACAAGTTTTGAGAGCTTAGCTAGCTTATTTAGCTTATAAATGGATTAATTACTGTTGAGTTTATTTAATGGCTTCTGATGTCTTGTTTGTTCGTTATTTATATTGCTCATAGCTCAGATTGATTTCTAGCTTAGCTGATCGATAACAGTTGTAGCTGACAAATTTATGGCCAACCGACTTGGCCTCAAGGTGCAGCGTAGTTTATTTGTATTTATTTATTCCCAGGGGATTAGAACAGCGCTTGTTTCACATTTTGCCATTTGTTTAGATATCACTATTATTATTATTATTATTGTTATTTTAGGCTGATCAAATTGTATTGATATTAAATAAACATTTCAGTGCTCGTTTCTCTTTCACGATCTCGCATGTTTAATCAGCTGCGTCTCATTGTTCCAGACGAAAGCTGATTTCTGATAAAAACGACTATTTAAGCAAAGATAAACACAGAAAATAGTAAAAAAAAAAATGTTTTGATGTGAAATACCTTCGTGGCTCGACGTGGGCGTTTTTGCTTTGACTTTGTCATAAGTTTTTGCCTGTGCTGCCTCTCGACTGATTCTTTCCCAGTCCGCACTTAATCAGGCAAACAATCAAATTACTTCAAATTCAAAGTCATCCAATTGTCGGGCACTTCAGATTTCTGTTCTGTTCACTCTTGACGTTGATTGAGCTTCGATCTGCCATGTTTTCCAGCTGCCATTCAAAGGCAGCCGCTGCTCCAGCCACTGCCATTGCCCAATATTTCAGCCAACACAAAAAAAAAAAATATTTAATTTGTCTAAGCCACAACGCGAAGCTTCACATTTTGGGTCCGTGTTCGTTGTAAACTTATTGCGCGCATGTTTTTAAGTTTAGAACGCTGATGTTATAAACAAATTAAGAAACAGCAAAAAAAAAAAAAACAGAAGTGAAATAAGCAAGTAACCAGATGCCAGATATGTTTGATTGACCAAGAGATACCCTGTACATAATAGAGACATTTCTTATCAATATATACATTGATTCATTCATTCCTTGACCTGAGCTCAGGGCTTGCAATTCAATTTTGTAAATGTTTACTTTTATGTGTCCTTAAGTTAGATAGAGCTTTATATACCCTTTGCAGTCTCTTATTATTCCCAATAGATGCTTGCTCTATTTGTACCCTATTCAAATGTCTAGAAAACAATCTTTGAACATCTTCAATTAGTTTTTATATACCCCATATCAAAAATCTTTTCAAACTTTGCAGGGTATTCAAAAAATTCGCGTGCATGTAAAAAAAAAAAAATGGCTTTGGCTTTCTTATAATTAAACTGCGAATATGTGTTTATAGTTATCTATATATTATCTGCCTCTTTTTAATATTTTAATGGGCAAAAACAAAGCACAGAAATAATTTAAAATTTAATAATACCTTCATATACGCAACGAAAATATGATAGTCTTTAGCTATTATAATTAGGGAGATGCTGGGAATGTTCCGTGCGCTTCGGTTCATCTGTCATGCAAATCTCTATCTTTTGCTTTCAAGCATCCTGCTTGGGCTCTTCTCTTTCTATACTAATTCTATATACTACGATTAATCATTTGGCAGCTACTTTGGAGTAGGCATAAAAAATCGTTGTTATTCTGGGCGTACATTGAACTTTGGGTTCTGCTTTTCGCTGGGGCTGTGAAAGGCTTTTGATTAATGTAAGCGTCGTGGCCAAAGATAGAAATGCCGCATAATTCGTGGTAGCCAATGCTAATGCTAATGAGCGTTGGCTTTGGCTTTGGCTATGGATTCTTCGGCTTTTGGTGCTGCTGCGTATCTGTATGACAATTGAAATAGATTAGACATAGAAATATGAGCATACATATATATTTATAGACATCTATATTTTGGCTATACGCATTACGCAAAACGGGGCGTGGCACCCAGCGAGCTGCATTTTATGAAAGAAAAAAAAAAAAAACCAAAGTGAAATTTGCCAACGTAATTTTGCGCAAGCCAAACAATTTGCTGCTGTTGCCTTTTAATTGATTTCTCGACAGGCAATGACACACATTGCCATAAACCAAACGATTTGTTTATACATATGTATATATTATATATACATATATACATGTAGATATTCACTTATGCATATAGTTGCTTATGCCTATTTAATGCCAAAGCAACTGTCAGGCGCCATGTACAACTGGGCGTATGCGTGTTTTTTCTATTTGAATTTTGTATTTTTATGTTTTATTGAGCCGACCTCAGTTATCACTCTTACTTAATGTGACTTATAATGATGTGTTCATATGCCACGCTCCGATGGCCAATGGGTCGCTGCGTATCGCTCACAGACAAGGCAACTGACACAGCATTGAGACGGTCTGTGCTTTAACTGCAACTAGGCTGAATACCATATGTAGACTTTATATATAAATAGATATGTGAATATATATGTTGCCTAATGCAGTTGGGAAATGATGTCTAAAGCTATAAACTATAGTCTTTAGCTAGCTTAGACATTGACTTGGTTTCGTTTTTAAGTATCCGCAATTTAAAACAAGCTCATTTTAATAATTGTCTTTGCTTAGAGTTTGATTTTTTTCATCAATAACAACTGAATTAGACTATGTAAAAACAAAGATTAAGGTATACTTAAAGATATTAGATTTTGCTGTTTCGGTAGTTGGATGTGTTCTAGCCGTAGAGTTAGAAAAAGTAGTGCCAGCAGTAGAGCTGTAATCTCAAATAATGACAGTAGATGACGTAGTAGTAGAATTTGAAAGAGTATTAGGAGAATCAAAAGAAGTAGTAGAATAGTAAAAGGAGTAGTAGAAAGTGAATTAGTAGTATAATAATAGAAAGAGTCTTATAATAAGAAGTAGTAGTAGAATAAAAAGTAGTAGTACAATAATAGAAATAGTAGTTGAATAAAAAGTAGTAATATATTAATAAAGAAAGAGTAGTGGAATAAGATAACGTAGTAGTTGAATGGGATAGTAGTAGAAGGGGATATAGTAGTAGATGAGTATGGAAAAAGAGCAGTAGAATAGATATAGTAGTAGTTGAGTATAGAAAAATATGGAAAAATAGTAGTAGATTAGGATATACATAGTATTAGATGAGTATGAGAAAATGGACGTAGAATAGGATATAGTAGTAGTTGAGTATGGAAAAATAGCAGTAGAATATATATAATAATAATTAAGTATGGAAAAATAGCAGTAGAAGATAGAACTAATAGTATTAGTATCTTTTGAAGAAGTAAAAAATGTTATGCAATAAAACTTGTAGCAATATTAGGAGAATTAGAAGATGAATAGCAGTAGCTACACTAGTAGTAACAGTATTAGTCCAAATAGTATGTGGGAGTAGCAAAAATAATGTTCGCTACTGCAAATAGCACCATTTAACCCAATTTTGAAGACTTCTGAAATACTTAATTATATGTAGTGCAAGTATGTGGATAAGCTATAATTGAATATCTTAAAATTAAGCTAGTTTATAGGCTCGAATATATTCTGTAGAAATCTCTAACTTACTATATATTTACGTATATGTGTGTGGGCAGGTCTTAGAGTATGATTAGTGTGGCATGCTTTCGTCTAAAAGCTAGTTAAGTGGAATATTACAAACCTCTTGAATTTCACTAATTTGATATTCGCTTTTCTTTATATTTCCGACTATTTGCAGCAACAGCAGCAGCAAGGCGTACGATTTCCCAAGGCAGCAGCACAGATAAGTCGCCAGCAAGACTTGAATTATTGCACGCAACAACAGCAGCAGCAACAGCAGCAGAAGGAAGAGGCGGCAGTTACTGCAACTGCAACTGCTACTGCCACAGCAACCGCAAGACGCACCACACATTGCAACGCAGCTTCGGCAAACAATTGTGGAAAAGTGTGCAAACGAACAATAGAAACTAGATAGAAAATCAGCAAATGCAAAAGCAAAAGCAAAAGCAATAGAAATAGCAAAAGCAAAAGCAAATCCAAACGTGAAACGGAGCAACAGGCAACAGCGTGCAACGTGCAACATATAGAAATATATATTTTTATATATATAGATAAATTTAGTTTCGTTTTTTTTTTTGGTATATGCTTCGCTAACGATGTCGTTGATGGAAATTCATCGAAGCAATGAATCATTTTGGCGTCGCGGATCGTACATGTTGCTGCCGCTGCTGCTAGTGGCATTGTCATTGCTGTTGCAAGTCGAGGCAGCAACAACAGCGTCAACAGCTAGCGAAACGCAAACGAGTGCAACTAATGGTGCAATTAGACAGCAGCAAGGGGCAGACGTGCAACAAAACAATGTAACAGCAACATCAGCAGCCGCAGCAACAGCAGCAGCAGCAGCAACAATTGCTGGCAGCGAAAGCCAAATGCCAGGCAATTCAGCAGAAATTTTGAGCGCCGGAGATGTGGGTAAGTTTTCCTATATTGCACATACGTTAGATAGACAATAGATCAGCTGCGCCCCTTTGGCACACAACAACAGAAAATACAGCACAAAAATTATGCGCTCGCATTTGGGAAAATTGGCCAAAACGAGCCGAAATAAATCTATGCCAATTATTGACCAACTGCCAGCAGCAACAACCAGCAACAGCAACAGCAACAACCGCAACGCAGCTTGGCCAACAGTCCCAGTTGGCTACAAGACATAAAACAGCGATTCGAAAAAAAAGAAACACTAAACAATTGGCCAGCAGAAGAGGCAACTGCAACAACAACAACAACAACAATAGCAACTACAACAACTTCCATTGGCTAATCTTTCTTTATTGTTGATAGACAGAAAACCTCGTCGTCACATATAGTGTCCATAGCTGAGCCATATTCACAAACCTTTAAGTCTTTAGAGACAGCTCGGTTTATTTATCTAATATATTTATTGATTTATGTTTAAATTCAATTTAACATGGATCTATAACAGCAGAGCTATAGATAAAAAGAAAGAGGAAGTGTTTACAAGATATAAATGTAGCTTTTTTTTGCAATTGTATCTATATATTTATCTATTTATTTCTCAATATTTAATATTTTAATTTTGAAATAAAATGTCTTCAATATGCGAGGCATCTGCTTATTTCTGAATCTGTTTTAACCAACTGTGGGCAGATAAAAAATGTTGTCAAACATGTTTTCAAGTTTGTTTATCTCACTATGCATATCTCTAAATCTCTCTATCTAACTGACTGTGCAGCTATTGGTAGATATCTTTGCAAGATATCATTTCTTTAGAAAGTCCATATAAGAGTAGAACTGAAAAGTTTGCAGAAGAAAAATATTTTATCTGTTACTGTTTCTTAACTAGTTGTGTATCTAGTTCTATCTGAATTTATATATCGAGATGAATCTTAACTTTCCATGTATCTAGATTCATCTAACTTTATGCATCTACATTTATATATTCGTATATCATTTGAATCTTAACTAGTTGTGTATTAATATTTTCATATATTAATATTTCATTTATCTATCAATTAATAATTAAAAATTTAGCTTACTCACTGTTTATTTAGTCTTACTCCTGTCTCTCTTCATACTATATTAATTATACTGTATTATCTATATATTACATCTCTCCCTCTCCCAGTTCATCTCTCCTCTCTCTCTCTCTCTCTCTCTCTCTTCGTCCACGTTTTTTGCTTAACTTTATCTATTCATTTATCTAAATTGCAAGACATCTTCAAACATTTTTACACACAATTGCGCAATTCAAGTTATTTATCCCTCAAGTCCATCGCTCCATATATCTATTTATATATCTATTAACAACTCTTATATCCATGACTTCTCCTTTGTTGATTTTGCTTAAAGCCGAACTCGTATTTATTTTTGTCCAAACAAATTGTTTGCCTCAATGGCTTCGGCATGCTGCAAATAGCCTTCCTTTCCATGCGACGGTCTGTTGCAAGTCAGGCTTTGTCCATGGCACTCACATAAATATGTATATATATAGCATCGTTAAATGTTATTTCTATCAAGCATTTGCCTTTTTTTTTTTAACAATTATTCGTTAGCCTCAGCATAGCGTGTGTGGGCGTCAAATGTCAATTGTCTTTGCTGGCTGCTCGAGTGTGTGCTGGCCAGCTTCAGCAACAGCTTGAGTTGGCTTTTCTTAGCCAGTTAGGCCTAGTTGCCAAGGCCCGCATTATCATTCAACTAAAGTAAAAACCCAGAGAATGTATACAATTATGAGTGCTGGCTAGAGGGCAGTGCGTGACTAGAAGTTACCCTATGTGAATAGTTGCAGAAAGATTTATATTATATACAATTAAAGCTTAGTTCAATTGAGTTAAAGCTTTTATTTTGAAATTATAATTAATATATATTTAAGAAATACTAGCTAGATAAATATTCATTAATATGTTGAGTAGCTAAAATGCTTGTCAAACTTTGTCTGACGCTTAAAAACTGTCAATTAATCAGCCATTGTTATTTTGGCAGTTATCCGATTTGTATATTCCCCTGAGTCAGCCAAATATTAATTCATAGTCCCCCACATCGACAACACTTTCCCACTGCAGAGATATGTGCAAGAAAAAAAAAAGATAGTTAATGTCTCTATGCTAATCACGATTAGTCAAACGATTAAAGCTCATCTGCTGCGCGTTACATACCTTTATGGCCAACTATTATACTCTCTTTTCGCGTTGGCTACAATATATATTTATTTTAAATTAAAATTATAAATTTATGTATGTTTATTCATGAGCCAAACGGTGGGCTCTTTATTTTTTTTCTTTTTGATTACGATTTGAATTGTGTTACCCACTCACAGTGGGGCTTACATAAACAGGTTGGTGGAGCGCCAAGAGCCAACTAAACAAAAAGTTTAGTGCATTTTGATTATTTTTTCGGTTTTTTTTTAATGTATGCGCGTTAAAATCTTTGAGTGCTAAGACCAACTTCCTAATCCCCTCGCAGCCCCCGGCATGAATGCGCATTTTTGAGGTTTCTTTTTATTGTGTCGGTTGGGAAGCGTCGCTTCGTTACGAAATGCAGTTCTTCAGGTCTTTGTAGGTGTCGCTTGGCTACTCGATGGCCAGCAAAAAAAAGAAGAAAGAAAACAAAAAATCCTCAACATAAATATCAATATTTGGTGGTATCTTCGCGCTCGCTCCCACAGTCTGTGTGCTTATGCTGAACTTGCCAGCCTCTCTATTTGCTGGCTCTTGGCTGTGTGTTTGCTCATTATTGTTATACCTGTTACCTGTTACCTGCTCGTCCGTCATGTGCGTTCGTTGCGTAATCCAACACATTTATCAGCCAGCCCCAGTCGAGCGAGAGAGGAGCGCCGAGTCGAACAAAAAGTCAACATAAAAAGCCACAACTTGCTGCAGCCAGTCCAAACAACTAGGCGAAGCCCAGTGCAGCAGCGTCTGCTGCAGCTCTCGCTCGTTCGCACAGCCTGGCGTATGCGCAATGTGGGCGTTCTGCCACATGCAACTCATACGACTCGTATGCTCATATAGCTGAGGCTGTGTTTCTGCTGCACTCAACTGGGTGTAGCTAAGCCCAAACACAAACACATAAACAAACTCATATGCATGCTTAATTATTTACTGTATATGTTTGTGTTTCTCTGCTTATGATTCATTGTTTTCGTCCATCACTCAAAAACAAAAGAGCGAGAAAAATATTAGCAAAAAACAGAATTGTCTGCCAGGGATTTACAATGAATTGAATACTCTTTTTTGCAAGTTTGAAGAGCGAAATGTGAAGTGGAATTTAGTTGAAAGATTTATTTAATTTAGCAATATAATAGAAAGTAAAATTTAGTTGAGAGATTTAATGCTGTTAAGAATATTTCAATTAAGTATGTCAGTTAAATATGGAATTTATATATGTGTAGCAAATCATATTTTAATATTGACAAACATGTTAGAGTTTAGTATTTTGTATATTTGATCGTTTATATTTCAAAGTGTTATATATAATCCATATATAAAGTGCAATGTTTAGCAGCAACTCGAAGATAGCTTTCTTTAAGTTAGTTTAACAACTAATATATGTGATGAAGTAGAATTTTACATCTTATATATTTTGATGGTTACTAAACTCTCATGTCCTTTTCAATTAAGCAGTTAATGCCTTATTATCATATATTTATTTTTAATAAAAATATTGTAACGTATATGTATGTATATATTCCTTATAATAGTTACTCTACTTCTCGTAATTTACATCACTGCTAGATCAAAGTAGTATGAATGCTATATGACTTCCATTCTAGCTGACATTTAAAGGTTTCTAGCTGTCTTTTGTCTATGCTTTCATGACTTTCAAATACAAAATGCATTTCCAGAAAGTTTTAACTTTATGTTTAGTCTGCTTAAAGACCAGCTAGTTTTTTTTTAAAGTTTGCTTTAGCTTTATATATATATATTTTTATTTATTTATTTATTTTCTTTTTATATATGTACATACATGGTTTTTATTATTTTTATTCAATGCCCAAAGTCTCTTTGAATACGTAACATAATTCGTGACAAGCTGATAATACCCGCTACATGCTTGCAATTGTTGCTGCTGCTGCTGCTGCTACTGCTGCTGCTGCACATTACGTGCTTGAAGTACTAGCTAAAATGATTTACACTCTAAGCCCTACACACAGAGCCCCTCCCCCAATACGTAATTGTGTAAATATTTGTGTTGAGCATCTCTTGCAGCGACTGCCGGGTTACGTATTGCTCGTTGTCGATGTTTGCGCGCCGTCAAGAAACAAATATTCAATAATAATATTATTTTATTTGCTGTTGACTTAACAGATTGGAATTGAGCTTAGGCCTGTTTAGTCTAGGCGAAAGTTAAAGTTTTTTTTTTTTTTGAAATTGCTGTTGCAACTTTCCAAGAGTTTTTCAAAAACCTTTTCTTTGTAGCTTTTCCCTTGCCTTTGCTTAACTTTGCTTTTTCATTGGTTTAAAAGCGCATTTAAAATTATTATTTTTGCGGTTGTCGTTGTTGTTGTTGTTGTTAAAGGAAAAGGAAATGAAACGCGTAATTTGTGTGCGGTTCGCAGCGGCTATTAAAAAAACTGTTGGCGATTTTTTCGTGAGTTTTTGTTTTGTGTTTCGCTTGTTTTTCGCTATTTTGTTTTGGCATTCGGTTTTTTTTTCTGTATCTTTACTGTTTATTGTTTACATAAAATGTTTATAATTTTATTTTCATTAGCTAGCGTTGCAAAATGCGGCTAATCAAACGAACAAACTAACGAATAGTTTATTGAACTTTTGTCATCGACATGGGTCAATTTTTCAAAACTTAATTTTTTTTATTTTTACATTTTCCTTTTTGCTTCACTGTGATTAATTAAGCGCAGCTGACCCAAAGGTTTATGTAAGCTAGCAGCTTACATGATTTAGTTTGTCGAGGGGGGGCCGATCTTCCCGTGAGCCATAAAAGAAAGCAAATGGCCAACTAATGATGCTAAAGCTGAACGCGGGTCGCGGCCAAAAAGGGCCAACAAAAACAACATTTCAGTTTTCATTGCGTAAAAGTGTGCAACAAGCTGTTGATGCGAGAGTTGCTGCTGCTGCTGCTGCTGCTGCTTCAAGTTGTTGCTGCTGCTGATGTTGCTGCTGATGACGAGCATGCGACACGCCCCGTAGCCATTTGCAACGCCTCAATGCACAACAACAAATGCCAGCAACAACTTCGACTATTGAATACTTTTCAGACCGAGCCAAGCGACTCGCACTGAATTCGTAAAGCCAAAACCAAAGCCAAAACAAATAAACGGAAGCCTCAAACCCGGGCACAATGCCAGCTGAAAAAAAAAAACAAAGCTCTGAAAAAAATGACGAATAAAAACTTTGCAATTATCCAATGCTGCATTTGTTTGTCTGCTGCTCACATTTAACATATTGTCAGACGACCAAAAAACATTAAAACGCACATAAGAACTTGCTGAGTAGAGCTGCTAGACTACTTAATACTCGCTCAGTAAATGAAGAAAATGATATAGTTGTAGTGTTAGTTGAGGGAGGTATTAAATGAGCAAAAAAGGTTAGAAATAAAGGTTTGCAAGGAAAGATGAATGCATTAGATACGATATGACAGATAGATAGCTAAATAGTTAGATAGATTGGTACATAGTTAGATAGATAGATAGATAGATAGATAGATATATAGATAGATATATAGATAGATAGATAGATATAGATAGATAGAAAGATAGATAGATAGATAGATAGATAGATAGATAGATAGATAGATATAGATAGATAGATAGATAGATAGATAGATAGATAGATAGAGGAATAGATAGATAGATAACTGGAAACTATTAAAACTTTAACAGGTATAATTTACTTTGTTAAGCCATTTAAACAGCATTCGTTCTTATATAATTATTTCATATACTTAAAAGTCTGACAATTTTCCCATATATATAGCACCTGCTAAACGTGTGGGCGATTAGACTGCGAAATGTTGATTGGCTATAAATAAAAAATTTCGAATGCTGAAATAAATTTGTTATATATTGCTCTCTAATATATTATTTTCTTATGGACATTAAGAAATACATCATTCAATATGTCAAGCACTCGGCGTTTGTGGTAGTAGTAGAATAATCTTATGCTTCTTTCACTTTGACTCAAGTGGATTATTTGCTCATGCAGCTAATTCTATTATGTCATGAGTAGCATGCAAGTAAAGTTTTATTCCTATTGCCATATATTCAGCTCTAACTTTAAGATTTTATCAACTGACAACATACACGAGCACTAATTGCAAATTCAGTCAAGTTTTATATGCTGAAAGACTTGAATGTCTATCGATAGGCCACGCCTGCTACAATGAAGTCATGGCTATAAAGGATAAGACAAAGTGAATTGTAAATTAGTCACGTATCAACATATAGACCAATAAATTAAAGTAATACAAAATCCTATATACTCATAATTCAAAAAGCCAATATACCTCTCTTCACTCAGCTGATGGCGCATCAAAAGCGCACCCATTTGATTTAGAGGTCGGTTTTTGTGGGGCAGTTTGGTTTAATTTGAGTTTTGTTTTTGCTTTTTTCTGTTTTTTTTTTTTTATGTCAGTTGGGTCAATTTTGGGCTATAAGGGCTACGACTTTGACTGGCAACCAGGAAACAGTTGGAAACGCCATTAGTTGGCATTTCACGACAACGTTTTTTATTTTACTTTGCTTTTTTTGTTGTATTTTTCTGCTCGATTTCCGCATTGACATCCGCAACGTCTTTTAGTTGCATTTTGTATACCTTTGGCATTTCTTTAACTTTCTCACGTCTGCAATGGCAGCTGTTGTATTTCCTGCATTCAACTGCGCCTAGTGACAGCAACTAGGCCCAACCAGCTACACTTTAACTCCTTCTTTAGCAAAATGTCACGCACATGAACTGCCAACTTTGGCAGTGTCTCGCTGCTGCTGCTGCTCCTGCTCTTACTTTTGCTTCACTGAAGCGTCGTCTGCTCCCACTCTCGGTTGCCTCTCGCTGGGCTTGTTCAGTTTTCGCTGCTTTTGGCATTTTGTTGCATGATTCGATTTCACATTAGAAATGCTTTCGATCGCCCCAACCAAAACGTGTCGTGTGCATTGCGGCGGTGGCCAGCAAAACAAGTTAATGCCATGAACATGGCCAGAGCCGGAGCTGCAACTGCAAGTGGGCGACAGGGACGGAGACAGAGACGTAGATATAGACGTAGAGGAAGACGAAGCTGCAGCTGCAGTGAGTGGCGGGCGGGCGAGCGAAGGGGATAGGCTAGACTCTGTAGGGTGCAGCGCGTGGAGAGATTTGAAGATTAGCAGATTGGCGTATACCCTGTAAGTGATTGAGAGAGAGGGAGAGAGGCGTGAGTGCGAAACAATAAACTTTATGCAATTTCCATTCCATAGTAATATACATAAATCTATTCTATACAAGTGCCATTCTTTGTATATTATTCATAAACATTTAAATTGTGGACTAAAACGAAAAACTTTGTGTGTGTGGCCATAAAGTCTTTATGATCACAGCATATGCTTAACTATACGCGATTCTTGCATATGCATATATTTCAACAAGAGCTGGTTATCATAAAAGTACATCTGAAGACTGCTCAATAAATCACCAAAGATATACAAGAGAGAATCTACAAAAGAATTCAAAGTGCTCAAGCCATAAAAATCATGTCAAGAATTTATACACTTCTAACGCTTTGAGTTATTGCATAAGAATATATAATAGCTTGGACCCGTCACATATATACCTCACACATTCAGCGATTGCTGGGTATAAAAGAAATTGCAATCCAAAGCAAACAGCAAGCGGCAAGCAAACTGCAACGAAAGCGCACAGAGAAAGTTTCGTTTTGGCCAAGGCGGCATTTAAAAATTATATTTATGAACGGGCTGCAAGGCAAGAAAGCAAAAGTGAAGCTGTTGATGAAGCGGGAATTGGAGCTGTGTGTGTGTGAATTAGCGCCAATGAATTAATGAAAGTTTTACTCAATTTTGCTTTTATTGAATTGTATTTCTGCAACTTGAACAGCTAAAGTGTGTGTGTGTATCTGTAGCGGAAATGATTCACAATTAGTCACATTTGTTTTGCTCTGCACTTAAAGCCACAAGTTGCTTAAACGATTTTAGCTTATAAAGAGCCGCGCTTGCGTTCAGGGCCAAGGCGTGGAAGTCGGGCATTAAATGAACGTTAGCTTTTTAACTCTATTGACTATAGGACCCATATGGCATATACTATATGTAATTTAGAAATCCATGCAAAGCTAATCAAATTTATTTTTAGCCATTTGTAAACAATGCTGAGACCGAATTAGTATAGATCGTTATTGTGCTAAACTAAAATTGTGGAAACGCAATTAATTCTAGTCAATAACAATGTATTTTCCTGTACAGTGAAAACTGAGCGTGGAAATTTTTGTACGTAATTGAATTTCATTAAAGATTTAATCAAATTAATTGATTTTGGTAATTGTAGAAAAGCTGAAATATAAAATATATAAATATATTTTAATGAATATTTAATTTTTCCAGTATTTATGATTGGTTTTATTTTGTAGAAATTTTTTAATGTAGAAACTTTGAGACTTTTAAAGAAATATTTATATATATTTTATTTAAAAATAAAAGAATATATATAAAAATTTCTATAAAATATGTTTGGCATTAAATATTAAAATGTAAAAAAATTATTTATGTTGTCGAATAAAAGCCCATAGGAAAGTGTCCATATAAATTACATGCAACACATGTTTCCTTTGAGAAACTTATAATATTTGCTTTAAATTATATGAAGCTTTGATCTGTGCTTAATGTTATTATAGACTGCAATCTACTGAATGCACTTGGAACATTAGTTAAAGATAGAGAAGAGCTCTTAACACATTCCTGAACATACCAGATCTTCATCTATAGTTCTAATCATTCTAAAAATTGTTAATAGTTTTTTTTGTGTTTTATAATTAATATTCAAAAAATATTTGAAGGAATTTTGCTCATGCTTTAGCCATATATATTTCAAGTCTCGCAGAATATGTATATATAATTTTAAAAATACTTTTTGCCTTGCTTGACTTATGCTGCTTATGTAAAGTTTGCCAAATTGTGGGCCAAATGTGAGCCACTCTTTAATTTGTTTTGCCATGTGCAACGTTGCGTATGATTGATATTTATGTCATATGAAAATGTATATCTATATCTATGCGTATATACATGTATGTATTATACTTATTGCATGTCATTTCATAATATTTAATATGACACCATTAAATAGCCACAAAATTTTAGGCAAACACAGCAATTGTATCTTGTTTGTGTGTGTGCATTTATTGTGTTTTGCAATTTTTGTTCAGTCAGTTTGTCAGTTAGTCAGGTTGTCAATTAGCAAACGAGTAGAACAAACGGCAGCCCACTCGTGTTTGTAATTTATTTCTAATTAAGAGTTCTAAAGAAAAGACATGCGATTCATTCAAGCGACAAACAATTGTACTTCTAAATGTATATAAATTTATATATAATATATAGAAATATATATAGGTATATAATGAGCAGTCAGTCTCGCATTCAATTGCTGGCTCGCGTAATTCGTAATTCGCAATTAAAACTTGACTTTTATTCTGCCAACCATCAGGTAATGGCTTGAGGCAGCCAAAGGCCGATTCGTGGGAGCCTTGTGGCATTGTCCATGGGCAGATGTAGAACCTGGTCTTAACTGAATGCTCGCCCATTGTGCCAAATTGCCAGCAATTAAATTTCACATCAACAGTCAAAAAAAAAAAAACAAATTTTGTTGCCCGCAAGTCTAAGTAAATATTGGCATTAGTCATGGGATTTAATATACCGCTCTCCAAATGTGTGTGTGTGTATGTATTTGATTTTATTTTTGTTGGCATTATGTAAGCACTTGACTTGGCTAAGCTGCTTAGAATTAGTGTGTGTAGTTTTTGTCTTCTTATTTTGGCCAAAAACGAATTCTGTTTGAGTTTTGGCTTTTGCGCTTTGTTGACCATTTTGTTGGCTGCGGTGCGGTCGGTTCGTTTGTACGTTTTGGTTCGCTGCTTCGTGCAGTCGCTGCCCAAAAACAAAATCGTGTCTTTTGGCCAAATTCAAATTAAAATTCCACAGCGCATGCCAAGCAGCAGCGGCAGCGGCAGAGGCAGCGACTGCGCAGCAGCAGCGACAACGACAGCGACAGCAGCATAGCTAATGCCAAAGAAGTTGCGCGGCCAAGTGGATTGACGATTGTCTGACTGCACCACGACAAATACCAACACCACACCATCGCAACAAGCAAGCAACGGCTGCTAAAATAAATATATATATATAACTAAGCAATGCGTTGGCTTTTGATTACTCTCTCTCTCAGCTCGAAGCTCTTTAGCCAGCTCTAGTCTAGTTTTGTTTCCATTAGTTTACTCTACATTTGCTTTACTTTTTTCCAATTTTAGCTACTCTACTCTAACTACTGCATCTGTACGTTGTGTCTACTGTGCCCTACTTCTCTCTCTCTCTCTCTCTCACTCTTTCTCTCTCTAAATCTCTACCACAGAGAGGAGTCTCTATTTCTACTTCCTTCAACTCTTTCTCTACTCTATCTGAACTGTAAGTCTACTTTATCTATTCTTGCTTTGCTCGATTTCCAGCAATTCGATACTGTCTCTCTCTCCCTCTCTCTCTCTCTCTCTATCTCTCCCTCTTTCTTCTCAATCTCCATTTTATCTTTACTCTTCTCATCTCATCTCTACTCCTTTAGTTCATTATATTTTGTGAAGAAAATGTTTTTCAATTAAGTTTCTCTCTTTTTATATTATTCTGCTTAACTCATCTACTTTATCTTCATCTCTCTATGTCTCTTTTTATTTCACCCTTGCTCTCGCTCTCTCTTTCTATTTATCTGTCTCTCTCTTTCACTTTCAACTTGAGTTTTCTTGGTTAATTTTTTTTTTTTTTGCTTCTTTCGTTCACTCTCTCCAAGTTAACTTACTTCAGCTCCTAAGTGTTGCTTTTTCGGTTATTTGAATTTCTGTCTCCTCCCTCTCTCTCTTTCCCTTCGTTCCACTCAATACCACTCTACACCCCTCTTTCATTTCTATCGACCTCCTTCGCTATCTAAACCATTTGGTAGACCTTGATCTCTCACAACATTTCGACCTATCTGCAAGTCAAGCTGAATCTCTTTTTAAGCATACTCCTTGGAGTAGGGTATTATTTTTTTAAATTCATTAAATAGGCACAGCAACAACGCCCGCGTCTCGCAACACAGAGCAAAAATGGCAGTTTTTTGTTTTTTTTGTATTTGTTGCTTTTGTTGGTTCTGTTGAAGGCAGCGACGCGACGTGACGAGACGCCCAAATGGGCCGCACCATGCTCCAAAGCAATACTGTGAAATAGGCAGCCATGGAGGCGCACTCAATGGAGCAGCCAGCTCGAGGCTCGAGGCTCGAGTCCCCATAAAACGTTAACCGAAAATACAAGACTTGGCCAAAAGGCGGCGACGGCGAGGGCGACGGCGATGGCGACGCCGGTATCACGGCTTGGCTTTTGTCGTTGGTTCTAGTCGCAGCGCCGCGCCGCGCTTGAGATGCCAGGTTTAACCTTGGCCTAAACTGCAAGCCAATGAACTAAATGCTTGTGAAAAACAGCAACAACAATTTGTTTGCTAACATTGTTGGCTGTGTTGTGAGTCTGCGAGTCGTTTTGGCAGTTTTAATGGCAACGCGAAAATTAAACAATTGCGCAAACAGCCGCCTGATAATCGCCCCAATGATTCATGTACCAAGCAGCCGCAACAGCAGCAGCAGCAGCAGCAGCAGCCGCCTCAACATTTGTCCAAATGTGCAGTGCACACAATGGGCAGCTGATTCGCCCGAGGGGCAATCCAACAATTTGTGGCTAACTAATTACTCAAACACTGAGCCAGCGCTCAGCAGCTGTCCCACCGGGGGCCAAACATGTCAAGAGGCTACCCGCAAAACGCATTGTGAGCCAGTTGAAATTTAGTCGAAACTTTGTTAATGCCTAAGCTAAGCTAGTTTAAGTTTCTATTTGAACAAATGATCGACTAGCAGATGCTCTGTAAGAGAGACATGTAATGGACTATTTAAGTATAAAAGAGCATCTGCTTTAGTTATTACCTACTTTACTTACTTCTATTTGAGTCTGGCCTCACGTACATAATCCCATTCGTTATGCCTAGGGTATTTAGAAACGCGCTGCTTAACTCAATTATTGTTGGCTAGTTGTCAAGTTGGCAATCGAATCGAAACGAGTTTTCTGTTGATTTAGCTTTGTTTATTTTTCCCAAACGCGATTTATTTTTCCAATACGTGTCACGATTCTGGCATCAAGTATACGCGACTCTGGCCAGAAGCGGCTCTTTAGCATACTCG
Source organism: Drosophila antonietae (assembly GCA_030914385.1). NCBI lineage: Eukaryota > Metazoa > Arthropoda > Insecta > Diptera > Drosophilidae > Drosophila > Drosophila antonietae. Next base: position 3,708,026 of record JAUESO010000612.1, on the reverse strand, counting down.
TTGTGCCGCATTGCTAAAGCACTCTAATTTGTTGTTGTATTCTATTTGCAGATGTGGTTGCCGAGAAGCCCACCACTTACCGGCCCACTGGCAGCAATCGCCCTTCGATTGCCACACAGAGCTCGGCGCAGGAGCGTGAACGTAAGCTGTTGAATGTCTTGGCGGCACGTCGTACGGCACTGCATCGGGGTAGCTTTCGCAATCGCATCGGGACGACCGGACGCAGTGCCACCTCGCCATCGGCTGCCGTGGAGAGCACTTCGAAGGCGCCCAGCGATCCGCGTTCCGTGTGCATACGCAATTGCACCAAGAACTTCACACGACGCACCACCGCCAGCTGCATGCGACAGTGCGCCAATTTCACACGCATGGCTATGGCCGGCACAGTTGTGGGCAACAGTAGCAATGGCTCGGTGGTGCTGCGAACGCCTAGCAAGGCAGCAGTGGCCGCTGGTGAAAGGGACACCAATGAGATTCTGTTCAGCGATGAGTCGTCGCATGGACTCTTTGTGGTGGCCAAGGAGCAGAATGATACACTCAATCACATAGCCGATGGTGCGGTTAAGCAGCGTGGGCGTGGCAAGCCGACTGGCTCGCTGCAGCAGCCGCAGCCGGAGGAAGACGATGAGGAGGAAGAGGATGGAGAGCTGCAGCCGTATTTATACTTTGGCTCTAAGCTGCCGCCAATCAAACCTGGCGCCCTGACCATCACCCCAGCCGTGGGCGATGATGAGCATCCACGTGTGCTCGAGATCTCTGTGAGTCAGGACAGCAGCAGCAGCACCACCACCACCACCACCAGCACCACCACGCCGCAACCCACAACAGTGTCCACAGTGAAGCCGACCATCTCGACGCGTCGTCCACTAACTGCTGTGGAGCGCAGTCGCAGTCGCTATAAATATCATATGCGTGAACGTGGTATTGCACCACCAGCTGCACCATCAGCCATTAGCAGAACACGCTATGTGGGCTCCGGACGACCCACAGCTGGCTTGGCTGAGAGTTCAGTGGAGCAGAAATCAGCTGAAGCCGAGCCTGTGGTGGTGCGTCGAGTGGTCAGCAAGCCACAGTCATCCTCGACACCACTCATAATCACAGTGCTGAGCGCTGAGGAGGAGACAACAGTTGGGCAGGTGGTGCCAGAAGTGCAGCCAGAGTCGAGCAGCACGAGCACGAGCAGTACAACGAGCACCAGCACCAGTACCACCACAACCACCACCGAACCACCGAGTACAACTAGAAGGCCAAGCACAACAACGACTAGGAGTCCCACAACTACAAGCACTAGCACCACAACGACAAGCACAAGCACAAGCACCACCACAACACCTTCGACAACGAGCAGCAGCACAACCACCAGCAGTCCAGTGACCACCACAGCTGCCACCACAACCACACTGTCGGCCAAGCACATGGCCATCATCGAGGAGGACAAGGAACGACTGCGTGCGCTGGGTCCATCGCTCACGCAGGAGATCAACATTGAGGATCAGAATAATTTAATTATCTTTTGCAACAGCACCGCCAACTGTGAGGCGACACCGCGCACCACACAGTATGCACCAACCACCGATTCCAGTTCGAACTCGAAAATATTGCGCACCACAGTGCTGACATCTGTGCGCTCCACTGTCAATCCACGCACCACCAGTCCAGCGAGTCCAGTGAAAGCGCAGGCTAGCAATATTTTCATTGGAATTGTGGAGTCCTCTTCCTCATCCTCATCCTCTACGGCTACCTCTGACATTAGCTCGACGGCCATTGCAGAGGAGCGTGATGTGAGCATGGAGATGAGACGCATGAATCTGGTCACCCTGGTGCTGGTGGCGGTGGGCGTGGTGCCACTGGTGGCCATTGTCATGTATATGGTGCGCAACTATGTGGTGCGACGGCGCTCCAAGGTGGACGACGTCTTCGATGTGTGCATCACAGATCAGCAGCCCATAAGTCCGGTTAAGAAAGTGGACTCTAAATATCAGCTGGAGCTGGATGAAGATGAGGTCGATCATCAGCAGCATCAGCAACAGCAACAGCAGCAGCAGCAATTGCAACTGCAGCAGCAACATCATGCACAGCAGCAGCAACAACAACGCGATGCGAATCACAATCGCTACGAGGACAAATCGTCCTTGGCCAGTGAGTATCAGGAATTCGAGCGCAGCAACATACGCTTGAAGAGTCTGCTGGGCGAGGGCAACTTTGGCCAAGTGTGGAAGGCGGAGGCTGATGATCTGAGTGGACATTTTGGAGCCACTCGCATTGTGGCCGTGAAGACGATACGCGCCTGCAGCGCCCAGGTGAGCCTCAAGGACGAGGCCAACATCATGCGCAAGCTGGGCTCGCATCAGAATGTGGTCACATTGCTGGGAGCGTGCGTGGAGAGCGGTAGGTCTTGGCATTTGGAATATTAATCAGTCAATCTAATCTGAACTTTTTCCATGCCCAGAGCCCCACATGCTGATCATGGAGTATGCGATGCGCGGACGTCTGCTCTCGCTGCTGCGTGCTGCGCGCAGTGCCACGAATATTCTGCCCGCCTCAGTGCCAGGTGGACGCAGCCTGGCGCCGCTCTCGCCGCGCACTCTGGCGGGCTTTGCTTTGGATATTGCCTGTGGCATGGAGTATATAGCCGGGCATAGGGTAAGCTCAACTTGTACGCTTTCGAAACACTTTGCTCATCTTTACTATTCTTACAGATTGTGCATCGCGATCTGGCAGCGCGCAATGTCCTGCTCGATCACAATGGCATGTGCAAGATTTGTGATTTTGGCATGTCCATTGATCTGGATGCGGAGCGCATGCGCAAGGAGCAGGAGAAGAATGCTGCGAACGATATAATGCGCAGCAATGCGCATAAATTCAAATTCGACTTTGGCAGTCGCTACATACTGCAGCACTGGCAGCAGACGTTTGGCCAGCATGGCCAGCATGGCCAGCATGGCGGCGGCTGCTCCAAGGATCAGACCTCGTCCGAGAAGAAGCATCATGCCCATGACACGATTGGCAAGCGGCATGCGCTGCCCATACGCTGGATGGCGCCGGAGAGTTTACAGTTTCACATGTTCACCACCGAAACGGACATCTGGGCGTTTGGCATTGTGCTCTGGGAGATTGCCACATTGGGTAGGCAATGCTTGAGGCGAGCCTATATATTATGGGTCCATTTACTAAACACTTTCCGTTTGTTTTCTTCAGGCTCGACGCCCTACTCTCATTTGACGGGCCGTGAGGTCATTCGTCGTGTGCCGCAGGGTCTGCGCCCGGAACTGCCAAAGGAGAGCCGTCACGAGTTCTACAATCTGATGTCCCGCTGCTGGCACAAGGATCCGCATATGCGACCATCCTTTGCGCAGTCGCGCCTGGAAATCACCCGCTCGCTGCACAAGTGGGTGGAGGACGATTCCGCTGCCTCCGATTATATGGATGTGAGCGGCTTCAGTGAGGATCTCGAGCATGGCGTTGTCTACTTCAATCATCGCATCTCAGAGTTCGAGTGTGAAATATGACGTTGACTGAATCACCCCATCCACCAAACATCCATCAGCATCCACCTGCACACCACGTCGCCATTGCCCACCAACTAATATATGTAAATCAGGCTCATATCAATCATAACTGTATGCAACTGTCCTCCATTTCGAAATTAGCGTGCTTGTCGAGCAGTATTATTTGTATTCTCTATAATTTCCTCTTCTCTGATTGAGACTTCTCTCTATCTCTCGATCGCTTGTACATATTATATTTACTAAATATTTTGTATGCACAGTTTATTTTATGATTTAGGATCTATGTTTAATTAAATGGCGCTACTTGTGCTTAGTTGATATTAGTCACTTAGTTCTTCTAGTCTATATCTAAAAGAAATAAAAATAAAAATACAAATTATTTTTCATTCAAGTTGAGCCGCATTACGTAATCGTAGCCTTAGTCGAGTTAACAGCACCACAAAATTTGGCACACCAGATCTTATTCATACGTTATGTAGGAGTTAATATTATTGTTATCGACACATACATATATATACGAAAATATGTATTCGAATATATGTATAGAAATATATAATTGTACAAATAAATTAATTAAACACAAAATATAATTAATATTTACACCAATTCAAAAGCTTTTTTATTTATATTTTATATATTTATAATTTTGACTATGGCTAAATAGCGAATTTAATTGTTTATTTTTATCAAAATTAGTCAAAATTCATGATTATGAATCGATTGCTGAGGTTCTTACGAGTATAAAACTATTTGCCATTCGTGAATGTGTCCAAGTTGAACTGAGTTATGGACTTTAAAATTAAAGTTTCTTTGATAAATTTTACATATTTTACAAAGAATTGGCCTTGCTATAAAAAATAACCATTTAGAATTAATATTTATTTGGAAATAGTCTGCATACCTGCCACTACCTAAACTTTTTACTTATCTAATGCAATTGAATGATTTCTAGTTAATTTATCAGTTCTCTGCAAGATATAAGAAATTCAAATATTTCAATTCAATTCTTAAGATTTGACTTGTAGCTTTTGCTGCTTAAATATGAAAGCTGAACGCTGTGTAGCCAAGTTAAGCTTTGTTTGAGCTTTTTGTAACGAGCTGGCAGCACAGCTCTCCATGCAACAAGGTTGCCAGCTTGCTGAAATGAAGTGTACAAGTAACTGCAAGCAGCTGGCAACGACAACAAGTTCCACTTTGAGCTGGTTCGTGAGAGCTTAGGGCCGTTAAGTAACTGATATAGATAAAAATATATATAATCATACGAAAACTAACAAAAATATATTATTCATTATTTATGTTAGTTTAAGTCTATGTGGAAGAAGATTAAGCAAATATATAAAAAATATAAATAAGCTTTAAATCATTACTCAGTCACCTTGAGGCCTGATTAAACCGGAAGGCTGCTTCACGCATCAGAGCTAAGCATATTCTCAGCTAGACTTTATGCATAATTAGCCAAACGCTATGCATTTAGGCAGCATATTAATGAGCTGTCCGATTCGAATTATAAAGAGTTCAGCTGCATAAGCACAGCGCCTTGCCATTTTCCTCATTGCTGCACAATTGAGGAACTGTGGAGGAGCAGCCCGTAGCAGCAAATCGAGTCACTGCTGGAGCATCAATCAAGGGATAACAGCTATGACTGCTGGTAATTTGGTCGTTAAAGCTAGCTAAACAACAACTATATTACATTACTTGACGGTAATTCGCAAATTAGCCATGGTCTTTGCTTTTTATGGCACAGCGGAAAAGTTTTTTTTTTTATTTTTTTACTTTTCATTTGAGAGCTATAGAAAAAGTTTATCAAGTGAGTTTTTCATTGCTGATTGATGACGCTGCAATAAAATAAAACGCCAGCGATGCGGTAATACGATTTAATGCACATGAATACAATGTGCGTAGGCTCGAAACGCATTGCGTGAAAAGAGAAATAAAACGCAGCCGCCGTGCTAAGAAAGTGTGAAGAAAATCTTCAAGTGGCAACAGCAAGCGTCTTTTATTTATGATTTTCACGCTGCCCCCGCCACGATAGAGCCATAACAATAAAATTGCAGAAAAGTGCCTCTAATAGTGTAATAGCCGCTGGCTCAGCCGGTGCAGTTCAATTAGAGCTGAGCCAGGCGCTAACTGCGCAGTTAAAGTCACGGCCGAGGGCTGTTTGGCAACAAAAACGAAAGTTTGTCTGCCCGTCAGTCTTTCTGCTTATTAAATTGATTTGCGCTGACCCCTGTTAAAAAAAAAAAAAAAAGTGTTGTCGAGAGTCGTGCCGTCAACGGCAGCTAGTTAGCTATGCATATTTGTCAGGCTTCCGTTAGGGCTGTATGCTTCCTGACCCACTGGAGTTGTAAGCAAAAGCAATAAATAGAAAAAAAAAACAAAAAAACAAATGACTTAAGACACGAACTTTGTAAATGAGGCGTAAAAGTTGAAGCTTCCGCATTACGTGCGAGCTATTTAGCAAATTGAAATTGTGAATTTTATGCCAAAGCTAACGGTTCAGCGAACTGCAAAAGAAAAGCAATTAGACAATTGGCAATTTAATGTAAACACGTCGCTGCAGAACCAACGGCGCAGCCAGCTGAAGCAGCGACAGCGGCAGTGGTAGCCGTAGCCGTAGCACCACCAAGAGCAGCAGCAGCAGCAGCAGCAACTGCGGCAGCTCTGCAAACAGTCGCCGGCGAGTGTTGAAAGCGTTAAGACGTGTGCAAGCGGCAGCTGTGAACAGTTATTTATTTACTCAAAGAAAAAAAATACAACTTTGTTTGGTCTACTACTCTCCTGCTCTCGATCTGGGCAGAGAGAAGAGCTACGGCCGCCAGCTAAGGCGCGTGTGAAATCTGTGAAAATTTGCCTACAAGAAGTAAAGAAGTAAAAAAAAAAAAAGTGAAAATTCGTGTAGAAGCAGTGTTAGCTGCGATTCTCAGCAATTAAACGAGGCCGTAGGTGCTTGTCTTAGCTTGAAAATAAAAATAAAATAAGTAACAAGAAAACAGAAAAGAACAAGTTCAAAATTGAATTTATATTCCATATGTTTCCTTAGAAAAACAAAAGTGAAAATTTGTGTAGAAGTTTGATCTGTTGACTGCGGAAATAAACGAGGCGATTGAGCTGAATTTCTTGGCTTAAATGAATTAATCATAAAACAACAACCACGAATCGAAAATGGAATCTTTTTATGTTTATTTCTTTAGCCAAATATGTGAAATGGAAACAACTTTCTAAAAGAAACAAAAACAACAACAATAACGAGGCACCTAAAAAAATGAATTTGAATTCTTTTTTTTTCTGGCTTTATTTTTTATATTCTTTACGCCCGAGGAAATTGTGTCAGCTTGTTAAGCTGTGCGTGCGTTGCGTGTTGTTGCTGCTGTTGTTGTTTGCTTAATGGCGTCAAGTTCGTTGCCTAAGTCTTTCGTTTAGGGCCGGCAAATTGAATGTGTCAGCACGCGCCATCAATAATTTTGAGCTTTTGGTGCTCGATACTCAATACGCCACACACAACTGTGAACTCTCTGCTCTCTAGCTCGTTCTGCGAGTTCTGCGCTTACTAGGTTAGTCGGTTAGTTGTTGTTGTTGTTGTTGTTGTTGTTATTGTTGTTGCAGCTTGGTTTCTGCTTATAGGATTCTCGACGCGCGACTTTCTTGCTGCTTGCGGCTGTTTCTCTTATTGCAGCGCCGCTTTATCGCTCTTTTTTTTTTTTTTGCTGCTTGATGTGTTTTTCGACTGGCCCAGTTTGTGTACGTTGCACAGCGCAACGCACGCGAATTATAAGCTAATTAAGATAACCAAAGAATTTGTAGTGAAATTATTTTGCACCAGCATCTGCAATTGAGCATTCGCGCATCGCTGGCAATTTGTATGTCTATTCACTTTTACTCAGCCCCGGCCCGTGGGAAGCGAATTGCCGCTCGCCTTATTGGCTTAATTTGATTTATGGCATCATTGCAATACGTCGACATGGCAACACTTTCCCAGTGCCCAGCGCATCCCAGCAGCAGCATATGCAAAAGTCTGCACAAAAAACTGAAAACCAGAAGCGCTTGCCTCCATCTCTCTTTCACCCTCTCTCTCTCTCTGTCTATTAAGCGTGGCCAGTGGCATTCTATGCGCAGGTGTGCAAAATAAATTGAAGATATGGCCACAACGGCAACATCCTCACGACCTGCACAAAGCTTAATACCCAAAACAAACTATGTGCACAAATCACAACTCGTTGGCAGCTGGGGGCGGCCGTATTGCACACTGAAGATGCAACCTGAAGATGCTGCCAACGGCTCATTGTACACATAGAAAGAAAAAAGTATATATATGTATGTATGTATATATGTTTTTTACTGGCCTTGTGACTTGTTTTGGTCGACTGTGCGGCGCCTGTTAATGTCGCTGGCTGCCTTTTCTAAACTGTCAACCAGTCGACTGCAATCGATAGATAAAGCCAAGCCAGCCCAAGCCAAGTTTTCACTTTTCAATGGCACAAAGGTCAGCGCATCAGCCAACAGCATGAACGTTAGCAACTGCAACTGCGAGTCGCTGCCTTTAACGATGCCCCAAGGAGCTGTTGGCAGTCAGCCAAGCAGCCAGACATGCCTTCAGACTGGGTGTTGTTAGCATTCGAATTTGTCAGCTCCCATTGGCAAGCACTTTCGAATGCAATTGTCGGCATTCCGTGGGCGCAGGCATTTCCATTGTGTGACAAAAAAAAAGACAGAGTATATATATTTATAGGAATACATGTAAATGTATGTGGGCAAGTTCAAACACAGGGCAAAAGCATGACTAGCTGATCGATGAGCAGTGCATTTTGTGAACTACAGCAGCTTCAGTCTGATTGATAATGTTGAAGAGAAAGATAAAGCTATTTATTCAAAACAATTTTATAATTTACAAATGAGAAAAGTCTGAAAAATGTTTAACCTAATTAAGTTTTTATATGCATCACATAATATAAATTTCTCTCTCTCCCACTTTTAATCAGAAAATATTTGGATAATTCGAGATTGGCATTGTGTCGCTGGGATTTATCTATCAATTTCTATGCATATAATTAACAGTTTGACGCAGACTCGGTTGGTTATCAGAGATTTATTGATAATGTGTGTTGAAATATATAAGGAATTTCACTGCATATATCACGTATATTGTTTTCTACTCCCAAAGAGATCTAAGCATTTCCTAACTCATTAGCAACTGAATGCGCTCTACTCTTTAAATGCCAGTTGAAATATATTTTGAAAGCTTTAACATAAAATATTTAAATGTCTGAAGTTCAATACAAGATCTCTGGGTATATGATATGATGTGGGACTAAAAAAATTGTATCTTAAAATTCTAATATAGCATGACAATATAAATAAGATAGGAATTAATTCAAAGCTGCTTAAAATCTCGAGTTATTCATATATTAAAGGGTCAATCAATCAAAGATTCAGTCTTCTTATAGCACAAAAGTCATAGTCTAGCGATGTTTCGAAGGAATAATAGCTTATATAATGCTTAACTGAAAGATATTACATGCTTCATAAAAAATGATATACAAAATGTAGAAAAATAAAGCTTTGGAATATAGGATCTTTCTTTGATCAAGTTACAGTCGCTCGCAGTTTAAAAATATTTGAATCAGACTATATATTTATAGATATATCCATTTTTTTCCCCAATGTCGGACTCTTACAGACATAAATGTCTAAAAATTTAATTAAATTGTAATCTACAGACATTTTCGTTAGTAATAGAGTAACATGAACATCATTTTTACTGTCAATGTGAATCAATATGAGCTCAAGAAGTTTTGTCATTAGTTTATAAAACTTAATTTAACCTAAGTTACACTCTATTAAGCCCGAACTTCCGCATCAATCAGGCTTCATGCCATAAACTCTTCCAATGCATACCAATGGAAGCCAAAAGGAAAGCACATTACTGTTATGCTCTTGGCATATTAAATTATTACATCTGCTGAGTGCCGCAGCGCTGTTGCATAGTGTAATAGGCATGTTATCTATTAACCACAAGGTCTTTGCCCATTTCACTGCATAGATCAAAGCGCGCTGGGGTTGCCTGATTTATGACTGCAAACCTGACGGCAGCCACACAACAGCAACAACGACAGCAGCAGCAACAACAACAACAACAAAAATGCTGACAACGACACTTATGAGTTGTTTGATGCTTCACGCCTTGTTGAGCAGGCGAAGAAGATGATGTTGGCCACAATGTGGCGATGGATATGACTGCTGCCACTATGACTATGATTTAGCGTTAGCTATGACTATGGCTATGACTATGACTATGGCTATGGCTATGGCTATGGCTAGACCAATGGCGATTACCTAAAAGTGGCAGCGTTGGCTGCTGTAATCGTTGCTGTCATGACTTGATTATGCTTACCGCTGACACCGTGTGTGGTGGTTTGGTGGTGCGATGGTTGCAGCTGCCGCTGTTTACGGCTTTATTACAATTGTTAATGGCTTTTACTTTCGGCTGGAAAGGCGTACGAATTAAATTCAAATCCGTGGCAACGAAAGCAAAAGTTCGTTGCCTAAGTCTTTCGTTTAGAATGCGTCGTTGAAAGCGTGCGACGCATAATAACAAATTATGTTCGTTGTTTTCTGTTTTGTCTGGCTATTATATTTATTTTTGTTGTTTTGTGAGTTTTGAGTGCTTTTATTTGTGGAATTTAATTTCGTCTTAATAACTGCAATCTGAACGCCCATTTTCTCATCAACTTTCGTTTGTTTCGCAGCAGAAAATGAAAGCGGGCCGCGCATTTGGTTGCCTCTTCTGGGCGTTGCTCTATTGTGTGCTCTACCTGGATCTGGTCAATGCCAGCGATGAGGAGCTACTGATTTCGATTTTGCCGGTGCCAAGGAAACAGATGCCTCAGCAGCCAACAGCGATGACTGGCAACTGGGCGACGATCAGCTGGCAGCGCAACAGGCCGAAAAGAAGCTGGAAGATAATATGCTGGACTTTAGCGTGGACCTAGATGAACCGGAGCCGGAGAAACAGCTGCCGCAGTTCGATTGGCGTGAGAAGGCATTGCGCACGGCACTGGCCAAGGCTCTAACAGATCGCGCGCTGCGACAGAAATTCGCCGAAGTGATGCCCATATTGCGTGTCTTATCCTCGCAGCAGCGTTTGGCACTCTCGGCCTTGATCTCGGCTCAAATGAATGCCAAACAGGGTCACGAGCTACGGCTCGAGCAGGTGAGCTAAGCTAGGCAATTACAGTGGAATCTCTATGCAGCAGGAATTTTATTGTGATCACATCTAATTCGTCTCCTTGCCTTGCAGGTTCGCATGATGTTTGGCGATGACAAGAAGTTGCTGCTGCCCGTTGTCTATGATCTGGCGAATCTGGTGAAGAGCTCGGCACGCAAGTATATACAGCTAGGTAACGATCTAGCCGCAATTGCGCTGCGACAGACGCCGCTGCAGAAACGCAAAGATCTGCTGACTGCGGAGGAATCGGAGCAGGACGACAGCGTGGGCACCATTGATGTGAGTGGCAAGCCGGATGAGGAGCAGGCAGCCAGCTCACTGGAGGACTTTTTCGAAGTGGTGCAATCGGAGGTGCTCGATCCGCAGATGATCAATGAGGCGCTCACCGCCACCCAGTCGCTGCCACAGCCGAAGCCGAATGCTACGCGCGGCAAGCGTGTGCGACGCACAGCCACGGAATTTGTGCACAAGCTGACGCGCTCCGTGCCCGTTTCGGTGAGCGAGCAACAGCTGCTGGGCGGTGCAGCGGGCCGAACTATCAAGCTGAATACCACAGCATTCCAGCAGTCAAGTGGTGCGGGCACAACAACAATAGCTTCAACAGCAGGCGCTGCTGCAGCCACTGCCACAGCCTCCACACTGCCGCCCACACCCACACAGTCGTATGAGGAAATCGAAGATCTCGCCTTTGCCAGCCTCAATGGCACCGAGCTGCCCATCAGTGCTGATGAGCGCATCTATCAGTTGAACAATGGCAATAGCAGCAGCAGTGCCGAGGAGCCGCTGCCCAGTCCCGAGGAGCTGATTGCCGGGCCACGCTATCGCAGCCACAAGCGACAGCCGGTCAGCCACAGCAAGATGCCGCCCATCAAGCGGAAGCGTGTGCAGAGCCCCATTTACAGTCGCAGTCGGCCCAAGACGTCGGCCAGCTCACACAGTCCCGTTGTGCTGGGGCACAAGAAGTGCGAGCGGTTCACCAACAACATGTGCATCCGTACCGACGACTATCCGCTGTAAGATCCGCTTAGTTAGTTGGTTGGTTTGCTCTCGGTTCCCGCCCTAGTCTAGTTGTAGTGTAGATGTTTAGCATAAAAATAAAAAGTAATTTATTTCTGGTACACCTCCTCCAATTGCTTTTGCACACGTTCAATATATATTTAGTGGTTTCGGTGGTCGGTGCTCGGTGCTCGGTACTCGGTGGTTCCATTCTCCCTCTCATAATTAAACGTCAACCAAACACTCTTCACTTTCACCTCCATGCAGCGAACAGATCATGGGCAGCATCAGGCGGCACAAGAATGCGATGAGCGCTCTGCTGGCCGAGTTCTACGATAAGCCCAACAACAATCTTGAGTTTGGCGATGAGTTCGACGATTATATTGTCAATAAAAAGCGGTGAGTGATGCAGAAGACGATCGAACGATCTTTACAAATTGTTTGTTTTAAAATAACTTTTGATTGCCTTTCTCTTGCATGCAAACCTTCTAGGCGTGAGGACGAGGGCAGCGCCGGCGGCATGTGCCAGAGCGTTGTTCGCTATGCCCGGCCACAGAAGGCCAAAGCGGCATCGGGCGAATGGAAGTTTATTGTCAATACGGGACAGCACACGCAGACACTGCGTCTCGAGAAGTGCAGGTGAGCCACATCTATCTAGTTGAGCTCTGAGTCATAATTAAACACCTCATTTGCTATTCATATAAGAGTTGTGAAATTCAATAATTATCCCTAGCCAAGTTCATCGACCCATTGAAGCACACTTACATCAAATATTTTCTATTTTTGGTTCAGTTAATGGCGACGCTATTAAGCATCGTCATCTTCATTTGCAATTAAATTTGAGTTGGTTTCATTTCTTAAAATAACAGCCAAGATAATTGCTAAAAAAAATGTTTATTTGTGTACAGTCAAATTTATGAGATGTGCGTAGGGCAAATCTTACGATTTTATGCACAAAGTGAATGTTAATGATAGATAGCGAGGGAGAGGAACACGTTAAGGATTGATAGATTCAGATAGAGAGTGTGTGGGAGAGAGAGAGACCGAGAGAGAGAAAAAAACAAAGATAGAGAGATGCTATATATGAAAGTTGTGAGAGTTAAATAGAGAGCAGAATAAATGTAAAGAAGTTTATACAATATACGTTAAAGAGAATGGAGAAACAAAATGATATAAGACCAAGCAAACTTAAGGATCAGATATCGATTAGATGAGTATGAACGAAGTAATTTATTTATTATATTAAACAGACCATAAGAGAAGGATAAAAAGAAGACAAACAGAACATAGAAACAAAGAGGAAACTATACGATAGAGATTGCGATAGTTAGAGAGAATTTAAAAGAGACATGATTTGAAAAGAGATAAGATATTGAAAAATGTAGCCAAAGAGACGACGATAAATTACACTAGAAAGATGAATGTCTGTAGAAGTATCAAATAACCAGCTCGAAGATAAGTTAATGCAGATGTTATGCCAATCTGCTGTCAACTGTGAGCATGGCAAGTAGCTAGAGCCAGACTCTGTATTTCTCGTTGATTATTCATAAGTCCGCCTCTTTCCATTGGCCATAGCTTAAACTTGACTCCATCACTTAGAGCTAAGCCGTAAATAAGTGTTCTAATTAATTGGCTTTCTCTGCTTGACAGCAATCCTGGCGAAAGCTGTTCGTATCTGGCGCAGACGTATCGTTCGCACTGCTCGCAGGTCTACAACTACCATCGGCTGCTGAGCTGGGACAAGGTGCGTGGCCTGCATGTGGACATATTCAAGGTGCCCACCTGCTGCTCGTGCCAGGTGGACGGCTATCGGCAACAGTTTCCGCCGCTGTCCTCCATTCAGGCCAAGGAGTACACGCCCTACAAGCTGGACAATGGTAATAGCAACGGCTACAGCACCATCAATGAGGAGGATCTGGACTACAACGATGAGAGCGATGAGGATGAGTTGGGCCTGAGCTATGCGCCGAACAATGAGCTTAGCTATTTGAGCAGCAAGAAGGTGCGCTCCAAGCTGCCAGCGCCATCTAGCGTTGGTCCCTATCTAAGTCCGCCAGATGATGAGGATCCCTTTGCCATTGGCAGCTATAAGGGCCATAAAAGCAGCAGCTCCATTGGCAGTTCCAGCTCGAAAAAATATTACAGCCAGCTGAGCCGCCGGCGGCCGCAGCATACGGAGGCGCGCGTCGATGTGGACATGGATCTATCGCCCAGCGAAACGCAGGCCGATCAAGAGGTAAACTTATTGGCTGGGGAGCAGCCGCGCGTGCCCATCAAGCGCAAGCGTATTTATACAACCACTACTACCACCCATGCAGCCACAACCGGAGGACATCAGGGAGCAGCAACTCGAGTACGGATACCCGTACACCTATCCAGCAAACCATCGAGCACAGCCGCCACCAGCAGTCTACCAGCCCGAACAGGAACCGCTGCCGTCGCAGCCGGTGTCGGTGTTGCCACCCATGCCCACCAAGCGACTGCTGCATCCGGCTCAATTGCATCATCTAACCCTGCCCTCGGCCAGGGCCAGGGACAGGGACAGCGTTTCCAAAAGTCGAGACCACGTTTCTATGCACCATTCCCTACGGCGACCTCTGTCGCAGTTGCTCCCAGCGGCGCGATCCCAGCCAGCCCAGAGACGTCACTACCAACCACATACGTTCAGCAGCAGCAGCAGCAGCAGCAGCAGCAGCAGCAATCGACGGCACTTCCACAGCCGCCACATGTGAATTCCATATTCGACAACAACAGCAGCAGCAACAGCAACAACAGCAACGGCACTCGCCGCATCAATTATAGCTATCATCCCATCATTGACTTCTTCGAGAAGAATAGGCGCACGGATGTGGCTGCTGTGAGCCCGCTCGAGGATCAGGAGTCTGACTATGCTGTTGATGAGTCGCGGCTGGTGGAGCAACGTTATCCATCTAGAGTACAGGCAACTGCAGCTACGCTGCCGGCTGCCGTTAATCTGGGCGTGGGCATGGGCGTGGCCTACCAACATGCGATACCCACTTCGCACGAGCGTAGAATGGGCTTTGGTGCGGGTGGTGCGGCTGGCGGTGCTGTTGGTGGTGCTGGACGCTATGGCTATGCCAATGACAATGCCTGGCAGCCGCTGGTTGTGGATCATTAAATTTAAGAAGCATGCAAATTATCCCTCACTTAAACCTCAATACTCCCATGGCTAACATAGATAGCTTGTATTAATCGCATCGCATCGTATCGAGACTTGTCCGGCTTAGCTTGTAGTTGTGCCTCCAATAATCGCCTAGTTTACTGTTAACTGAATGACGTAATTGCCTAATCTTACCTAACTCTATGTCTAACATCATCCAATCAATTAATTAATTATATGCATTAATTATTTATTTATTTATTTCGTAGCAAGTAGAGATGTTTCGAAAACAAAACGCAGAATATTAGCAATAAAATAATTTATTGAAAAATAATTTTAATAATCATTTAAATAACAAATATTTCTTTAGGATTTTTTCATAATTATTTTCAGCGAAAATTTCTTTTTAAACATCATTTAAAAAATAAATGATTTTCAGGATTCTTTTATAATTATTCACAGCAAAAATCTGCTTTCAAACAGTAAATTTATTGTAAATGAAAGTAATAATAATAATAATAATTTTTAGCGCAAAAAAAAATAACAATTTCAAACTGCAAATGTATTTGCTGCTTTGCTTTGTTTCATTTCCAACGTTTCACTTGGCACTGACTGCATAGCAGTCAGCTTTTGACAGTTAGCTTTTAGGCGCGCTTTTTGAATGTCAAGCAAAATGTTTGTGTGTATGCAAATGTTTTAATTTAAAATGCGCGTAAAAAACTAAATTAAAAATATGAAAATTAATTAAGCTTACTTTCACTTTATCAACACCTTTATGAAAATATATACATATATATAAATATTTACATATACAACTTTATGAAGTTCAAGTTTAGGTTCAGTCGAGTGGCAACTGCGGCTTTTGTCCACTAATGAGTTATGTGTTTAGACAAAAACACACTTGAAAATTTAATTTCAAACTAGTTTCGCGCTGAAATGTGCCAAACTCGAGAGGTGTTTGCATATGCAAAGTGGGTTTCTAAATCAAGACGTGGCCACAAATAAACTCTAGAAGATGTGGAGACGACGGCAGTGCGAGGAATGGAAGTGGGGGCAGCAGGCATGGGGCAACGTCTTTGACCGGTTATAACACTGACTGCAGCAGCATTTGTTGCGACTTGCAACGTCATTGCAGTTGCATTTGTTGTCGTTGCCAGTTGCCAGTTGCCAGTTGCCAGTTTCGCTTTCATTGGAGTCGCACGAAACAAACGCAAGCGTAAATGCTGCAGCTATGGCTCGTCATGGCTGTAGGAGAAATGAGTTGGCAGAGAAGAAAAGTGCCGAAACCCAATCAAACGTTGGGGGCTATAAACTGGAAAATTGGAAAAACGCTGAGGAAATTTTATAAAGTCGCAATGATAGCACCGATTCGAGGCAGTTGCAAAGCAGCCGTCGACATCGTTGAAAGTGAAAATTGGCCTTGAAAGCGAGAGTAAAAGTGCAAATCGAAATGGTTAGACAAAGGAGTTGCCTGCGAAGGCTGTTGCTGCTGCTGTTGCTACTGCTGCATTACAGCTTGGCCATTAGAATTGAGAATACATCATCGAGTACAGTGGCGCCTGCTGGCTATCGTGTCTCCCGGCCAGAGCCCAAGCAACCTGCACAGCGCGTGCCGCCGCATCTGCAGGACATACGACCTGGCTATGTGGACGACGATGCGGGCGACGTGATACGCATCATTGAGCCTCCCCAGCACTTTCAGCAGCTGAAGCGGCTGCGACAAAGGCAGCCAGCACAAGCAACAGCAGTTGTTGCGGCACCACCAAAGCCCATTGTCTGGGAGCGACCACGTAAGCTGAGCATCAATCGTGGTGCAGCACCACCGCCGCCACCGCCACCGCCGTCCTATAGAGTGAAGTCAGCTGAGGGCGATTTGCTGACACAGGAGACGCAGCTCGCGCCGCACATCGTCAACAATCTGCAGCTGCCCATGGAGATACTCGCCTCGGTGCGCAAGACGGAGCGACTGCTGAAGAGACAGCGGCAGCATCAGCCTCAGTTGAGACAGCGCCACATACAGCGACAGACGCACACGCTCATTGCCCAGAAGTCGCTCGAGCAGCAGCTCTATCAGCGTGGACAGCAGCAGCGACTGCGCGCTGCCCTGCTGCAGGAGCACAAGCGCAGCAAGCGCGTAAAGAGGCAAACCGAGAGCAAGTCCAACTATGATGTGCCGCATGGACTGAAGCTCGTGGCGCACATAGATGAGCTGCTCAAGAATGCGACACGCTTTGTGCCCGATGAAGGGGAGCTGAATGAGCTGGCAGCCAAGTCGGAGCCAAAGCCAAAGCTCTGTGGAAATGCAACCAACTGCGACAGTCGACGACGTCGCCAGCGGCTGTTCAGGCTAAACGCACAGACGAGAAAGACAGCTGCCAGGGGGCGCAACTTCCGTCATGAGGCAACCACAACAACAACAAAAGCAACAACAACAACAACAACAACAACAAAATCGACAACAACAGCTGTAGCAGAGGCAACTGGGAACTTAACAACTTCCGCAACTCCATTGGCCAGCCGCTTGGTGAACTCACGTAAATCACCAAATAACCGCAATCAAAAACAACTGGAAGTGGCACGCCCACCTCAGCCCTCATCGGATGCGGTGCTCTATGCGGATGTCATGTCGACCATACGCAACTTGTGGCAGGAGCACGATCTGACAGCTGGGCCACAGTTCGTGCCTGCCGAACAGGTGCACAACAATAGCGACTATCGCGCCTTGGATGTCTATCTGAAGGAGTTGGACAACATTGCCAAGAAGTTGCCCACAGTAGCGCCCATTACGACGCTCAATCAGGAGGAATTTGCACCGATCACGCCCACGCCCAATTGGTATTTGATCAACAACGAGGGTCGCATCTACGAGACGCGTCTGAATAGCGAAACGAAGCCAACGGCGACGCTCTTCCATCAATTTCCAGATATACCGAAGGCACTGGATCCCATAACGACGCACGATCTGGATTAGTTTAACAGTTATAATATATTATTTATTTGTCCATAGCCTAAGTTGGAATAAGTATCGACTGTTGTTTAAATAAATTATAATGCTATAGAATCTTTTTTGTTGTAAACAATAGTATTCGGGGCTTCACTAGATTCTTGTTCTCTTGGAATGTTGATGAGTTCGCATGAATTACAACGAAAGACTATATTCTACGCGTGTTTCTGTTTTGGGCGGGCCTAATGAGTCTTTGGATTCTGTGGCTGGGCAGCCAAGCATTTAATTTGGCTTAATTACACCGACTGTGACGCAGGTTCTTGGCTAACGCGGCAATTTAGATAAGCAAACGGGCAATTAGCTGGCTAACTGGGTAGCTGGGTAGACCTTAGCTTGTTCTCTTAATGTGCCAGAGCCCATTGTGCTGAACCCTGACCCCGCACAACATACAAATTGCTGAGAAACTCAGCGCAAAGCAACCGAAACTCAACTGAAAATCTGTCAACAATTAGCAGCTAGCTAGAAAGAGAATGAAACATGAAAAGCATAAAGAACAGAAACTAATGTTGACCTGATTACCTGGTGAATTAAATTTGAAGAAACAAAAATGAGAGTAGATTAGCAAAAATAAGAGTCTATAAGCAAGCTTATATATATAAATATATAAAATGTAGGTTGTTAAAGATTGAATAGATCTCAGATGAAATGAAATAGAGGAGAAATTATATGAAACTAATAAGAAATGAAATCAAATGAAAAATAAAATTAAATAGTTGAGAGAAATATTATTATTATTATTAATAGATGAGAGCTGAGATCAAATCGATGAGTTAAGATATGAGATGAAGTAAATGAGAGCTGTGTTGAAAGAGAAAAGAAATTGAATAGATAAGAGGAATAGATAAGAGATGAGATGAAACAAATAGGAAATGAGCAGCAATGAAAGATGAAATAAAATAGTTGAGAGAAATGGATGAGAACTAAGATGAAATTGATGAGACAATATATGAATTAAATGAGAGATGAGATAAAATAAAAATAAATTATATGAAATAAATTAGATGAAGTAGATGAAACGTTTATTGAATAAGAGAAGAAATTTAATAGATAAGAGGAATTGATGAGAGATGAGATGAAAATAATGAGAGATGATATGAAACAAATGAAATGAAATAAGATTAAATGATGAGAGATGAAATGAAACATATGAGATGAAATAGATAAGTTTAAATTGATGAGAGAAAAGATGACATAAATGAGAGATGAGCTGAATTAACTGAGAAATGCGATGATATAGATGAGATGAGATGAGATACAATAAATAAGATATTGATGGAAATATATAACAAATGTTTTCAGCATCTTCTCAAGTTGTTTTTGCTTACAGTTTTCACATGCTGAGCTTGAAGAATTTGAATATAGAAATAGAACATTAAAACAATGTTCTATATATAGCTAAATAGCTTAATTACCAAAACATGCCAAACATAGGTATATAAATAACTTAATTACCCAAATATATAGTATTATATATATATATATATATACTTCCGTTACTAAAATCTATGGCTGAGCAGCTTCCAATGTGTGTTTACCCGGCCAATATAAACATTCATACCAGTTTCACTTTACAATCGGGTTTTTCACAGACATCTATGGCTAATCGAGTGTTACATATTGTGAAGATGCCAGCACAAGTAGATGCTGCGCGCTCATTTCCACATTAATTTAGTCTTAGTTTTATTTAGCATTTTGATTTAAGCAAAGTTTGAGTATAGTTTTAATTTTTATAGCTTTAGAATGTTGTTTAGCCAGTTTCACAAAATTCTAATTTATAGTGCTCGTGTTTGTCGTTTCGGGTTGGCGGACTGGCATCCATAAATTTAAACTTTGATAAATTTTCGGATTGGGAATCTCAGCCACTCTCCTCCCCATACGTGGAACGTGTGTGCATTATGTAAGCGCAACTTTATTGACGTCACAAAGGTTTTTGAACCTCTTTAGCCGGAGATCAACAATGTGAGCGGGCAATTGTAATTAAATTGAATAAATTATGGACAGGCTTAAAAGAATTAATATTGCTTACGACATTGACCTCACTGGCCAAAACAGAGAGAGATAGAGAGACAGTAAGAGAGAGAGAGAGAGAGGAGTGGAGAACAAAAAAAAAATTGAACTCTAGAGAGCGAGAGAGACAGATTGAGATGCAGCATTGTAATTAGTAATCGGTCATGCAAGAAATAGAAGCCCCGTCGTGGCCCTCGAGGCACGAGTTGCCGTGAGTACGCTTCATTGATAATCTAGCCAGATTGTGGGTGGGTGGCTCGGCCGGTGGGGCAGTGCTGGGGACACACGCAGCCATGGAGTCGCCCAATTGTAGGCAAATTTTCGTAGACAATTGTTTTGTCGCTGCGCTTTGATGGCGACGACGTTGCAAGAATCGCAGCCATTATATAAACATGCAGCACGGCTCTAGAGTCAGTCAGTTGTACGCTTCAACTTCAAGTGGCATTTGCACCAGCCCAAAAGCTAACATACAAACTAATCCAGCAACAGCATGTTCGGCTTCAACTATGTTTGCCTGCTGATCTCCTTGGCGCTCTTCTGCCTGCTGCTGAGCGGCTCCGAGGCGGCGCCGCATCCTCAAGCGGCGGCGGCAGAGGCAGAGGCGGCCAGCAGCGATTTGGAGGCAGGTGTTGAGGCCGAGGAGAAGGATCTAGATGGCGCTGCTTCGTATGGCTACGGCTACTATTCATCGCCCTATATCGGCTACTACGGCGGCGGCTATTGGCCACACTACAGCGGCAGCTACTACGGCCTGGGTGAGTTCGGTGAGTCTATTGGGACGAGATCTTTTCTAATGCCTGGTGAAAACTTTGCTCTGCTCCACTCCACTGCAGGCTATCCCTACTATGGCGGCTACTATGGACTGCATCATCATCATCATGGCCACTACGGACACTATTACTAGATGAGCTTCAACTCTTGCCTCACTCATAGCCAGCATTTACTGTAGCTGCTGTTCTTGACCAAAATTCTTAAGTAGTTTGCGCACTTTAGCTTCAATTTAACGCACAAGGATAATTGCTTCAATTAAGCAACAAAAAAACCGAAAAAAAAACAAACAAACAAAGTTTCTATATAATAATTTTATAGTAAGCGATCAAGCGTTTCAACTTTACGACCCATAGAATCGAGGGAGAGAGCCGTAACACCCCATACATTAAAAAAAGTATTATACATATAATTAGTGTTAGATGTCATAAAAAATGTTTTGCCGAAATATATCTATTTGAAATTCAAATGGCGCTGCCTTCCTTTATGGTATCTGGGCTTGGGCTAATTAAAAGACTTTTCAAACAAATTAAGACGCGAATTAATCAGCGCGGGCGACGTGACAGTAGCTAAAGCAGATGCCGCCACAAATGGTCAACGATTTTTATGCAAATGTTATAGTCATGAGCCAGAAGTGCTCGACAGCATGGTAAAAACTTTGTCACGCCGATATCTGACTGGCCTCTGGCTGTTGTTCTTATGCTGCCACAGTTTACGCTGCGTATGGGTAATTTATGAGAGTTAGCGAGGGATTCGTGTGTATGTGTGTGTGTGTGTGTGTGTGTATTATGTAAGCCCTTAGCTATATATATTGGCTGACATTTGGTAAACAATTTAGCTATTGGGCCATAAATAAACACAGCGCGCTGTCAGTCAGTTGCCGTCTCAATCTGTCTCTCGGCTCGTCCGTCCATCAGCCTCTCTTGAACTGCAACGTTGAAAGGTTGCGCGGAAGTGCTGCGGAGCCAGATTAACGGCACTGCGACAGACTTATGGTGCGACAATAACCGTTTAATTTGATCACCACGAATTGGCGTTTGAGCTTTGCATAAAATTTACATGCCAAATGAATGATGAATGAGTGTTATGCGAACCTTGCGAATTAACAAAAAAATAATAATATATATATGTATGCAAACAAACAATCAAACAAATGAGTGAGAGATATATAAAACTCATAATTTGTCAAGTGCAAATTAAGCCAAGAATTCGATGCGTTAATGAACTCTGCTTACAGCTTGAATTTATTTATATTTAATCTGAGCTTTGTTTTCTGCTCAATATTTATTTCGCTACATAAATGTCAAAATGAGGAACAAATTGTGTTTTATACAAATGTGCAGACAATGCCGTTAAATTGGCTATTAAATTATCATTTGCTGTATAGTTTCCTTTGTGCTTTATGAATGAAGCGTGGCAAGACTATCCAAATTTATGATTATTGATGAGCGCTTCTTGTATTTTGTGAGTCTATTTTCAGCGGCGAACTTTGATTAAATTTAGCCACAAACTTGTTTGTTTAAATGACTATATCAATAACGTAGACGAGACGAGACAATAATAATTAATAATAACAATAGCATTCCAATTGGAATGCACTTATTCCCGTTTATTTTTGGCTCATGCTCAAGTCGCGTGAATGGTGCCCAGCTGAAAGAGCATGACAACGAAAATTATATATGTATATATATATTTCATATGGGTTTAACACACTCATTGCCAATGGACAAAACAATGCAATCGAAGCCGGACAAGCAAATTGTCGACAAAGTTGAGAAAAATCGAGTATATATAGTCCAACCGACTGCTTAATGCTCGTTCAAAGTTGGCTTCATTTGGAAATATAATAATTATTGTGAATATATGCATGCTCAACTGAAGCAGTCTTTTTTTCATATTGACCGAAACAAATATGCTCTCTTTGCTCAGTTCATGAACGAGCATATTTGTAAAGTCATCGAGCAGGTTTTTTTTTTCTTTCGGATGTGAGCTTCGAACGTTTAATAGATATTGTTTTGGAGTTCAAGTGCGCTCGATCTCATCGAAGCAATTTGAAATTCTTTGCTTTGTTTGAGCGTTGCGTGGGTTATGTTATAATTCAATTAGACGCTAATCGGGTCATTAGTGGACGCCTTGAACGATCCGATGTGATCGGGGCGGCGGGCGTTAAAATGCAATCAGTCAGCCCTCTCGCATTATGATATTATAAATAAATAATCAATCTATATGCAAGTCGGCTTACGACTTATGGCTTACGGCAAACGGCTTACAGCTGTTGCAACAGTTCCTGCTGCGACAAGTTCGTTTCTTAAGTCATTCGTTTTCCTTTTCGTTTTCGTTTTCGTTTGACTACCTGATTGGTATGCAGCGCCGACAGAATAATAAGCAGCAAGACGCATTGCAGCGTCTGTGTGGCAGCGTCTGTGTGCCTGGCCTGGCATCTTGCCACCAAGGACATCCTGGTTATACGCACTTGAACCTTATCCTGTGCTTGACCCTCAAAGTGCTAGGCCATTGAACTGGCCACAGTTGAAACTAGTTTCGCTCAGCTGCGGCAATTTGGCGACTTTTTTTGTGGTTGTTGCTGCTGCAAATGAGAATCTTTTGGCTTGGCCAAGACCTGCGGTCGCTTGGTCGGTCGCTTGTTCGCTTGCTTGCTGTGTCGGTCATGCCAAAAGGCATTTAAATTTCGTCTTTGACCTTGCTCGCTGCTCTTCATGCGATCTTCATGTGTGAATGGCGCACCACAGGGCGCGCTGCGTGCTATGTCTAGAAGCAGAGCGAGTGAGACAGCGATAGAGGGCGAGTGATACCCCGCACGCCTTAATTACCTGTGTGTCCCATGCTCGAGTTGGCAAGAGCAAGGGCAATCAATTGTTGCCACCGAGCTCTAAATGCATCCGACCAGAAACGCGCCCCAAATCTACAACAAAAACAACAACAACAACCAAAACAAACCTAAAACTTAAACAGCTCGTAATTTTATTACCAGCAATTCTAAAAGTCAAGCGCTTTAATTAGCCTTTAACTTCCGCAACATTTGCAACACACGCAGACGAAGAATATTTGTCCGTTCTGCTTGTCTGTCCGCCCGACATGCTATATCTTTATATACATACATTCATAGTTGTGGGTGGAATGATTTATGAATATGCCGAAATGTTCATAAATCTATTTTTACGGCATTTGTTTGATTTGTGAAACCATTAAGAGTGAGATTCAAGTATTTAGAGCCGTTCAGTGAGCCATATAATCCGAATTTAAGGCAAGCGTACTCCAAGAAGGAAATGCTACACACACAGAGAATAGACATATTCTAAATTATATGGCATTCATTATTTGCGACGGGAAGCTTTGAATTTGATTTAAGGCCACACTGCAACTAGTTGACTTAATTGTTTCAAGCTACATCATCTTTAGAAAGGCAAAATAAAAGTTAAAAAAAAAAAAAGAAGCAAATCCTGTACTCTAAGGTCATCCAGACAGCGCACTTTCTAAAGAACCCAAGCGCAGCTCTCATTTCATTTCCTTCTTGGCAAACAGGATCAGATCTGGCACTTAAAACGATAATTCATTGTGTTGCCGATGATGATGATGTAGCTGATGTGGATGATGCCGTTCTGACCTTGAAACAAAAGTGCAAAAATTGTTGACGCAGCAATTGTTGCTGTTGCTCGTGTTGTAGTTGTTGCTTGTGTTGTTGTTGCTGTCGCTGTTAACTTGGTGTAGGATGTATACAATTAAGTTGAACTTGTTGCTGCTTGTCGTTTATAGCTGGCATTTACTGTGACCGTCGCTGCTGCTGCTGCTGCGGCTGCTGCTTTTATGAGTGACAAAATTTATAATGCAAATAAATCCGATCTCCGGTTAACTGCACAGCTCATCGTTCAAAAATGCTCGAATTTCACAAATTGTATTTATTGTATATGCTTCTGTTAATAAACAATATAAATCCTAGTATCAATTAATAAAAATAATCAACAGTTATTAATATTTAATTGAATTGGTTTGCATTTTTGTATTTCTATATATTTTTATAAATTTTATTTATATTTTTAAGAAACCTTAATATATATTTTGATAATAAAAAATAAAATAAAAGTAAATAAAATAATTAATTAATTAATTAAAAATAAATTGTAATAGTAATAAAATATAAAAAAAAAATAAATAAAAAAATGAAATGCATAAAAAATAAAAATATATTTAATATATTTTTTTATAATTTTTTAAAGTTAAATAATAATTTTTTTACATATTTCATACATTTTTCTGTTAAATAAGAAATATTATTATTTTTTTTTTTAATAATAAGTTTAATACGTTCTATGCATCTTCATCTCTTTGTAGGCTACTTTTATATTGCTAAATAAAATTATATAAATCTTATCACCGATTGACATTCGCTTGCTCCATTCTTATAACAAAGTCTAGTTAATAAATATTTATAAACATTTGTATTTTTGTAGAGCATTTGCGTAACAGCCTTGTACCTTCTTGTCTTTCCATTTTGTACCGAACTAAATTGATCTGCAAACTTGATTGAAATCATCAGCGAAACACAAAAACAGAGATGTCTGTTCAAATCTGAAATCTCTGCGATATCAATAAAAAAAATACGCAGAAGCCTGTTCAATAAATATTTCTATCTTAATCTCAAAGTAGATCATTTAGATGTGCGGCCTTGCCTTGCCTTGCCTTGCCTAGTCAGCCTATAAAACTGATGTTAAAATTAATTTGAATTCTTTGCACATTTCTGGCCGCTTTTGTAACTAAATATATTAACTTTGTAGCTTTTTAGAACAGTTTTAATAATTTTTTTTTATTCAAAAATGTGTCTTAAAACTATAGATTTGTTCTGCTTAGCAAAGAGACAGAAACGTGGTTTCAGTTCAATAAACTTGACCTTGATTTATTATAGGTTTTTTTTTTTTCAAATAAAAAATGAACTAAAAATAAATTGAAATACTTTCTGTATTGCCAAAAAGCTATAATTTAACTCTATAAATATTTCTACATAGAGCATTTGGGCTTCGGCCTTGCACACAATTCGCTTTCCCACACTTGTTAGCTAATTTATTTAATTACCTGTCATATTGTAACAATTTCAATATAATTTCCAAAAAATCAACTGAGGTTTGTTGAACCGTTCGACGGATTTACAGTGGGTGAAAATGCTCATTGCTGTTGTTGTCGTTGTTGTTGTTGCCGCTGATTCATTGTTTATTGTCGCTGATTCGATTTCGGTTCGAACTGCGCTTTGTATGCTGCCGGCGAAATTATTGTGGTAGTCAGGTGTCCAAAAACAAAAACAAAAGTGAAAAAATAACCATCATGTGGACTTATTATTTATGTGCCAGTCGCAAAGCATCTTAACTAGTGCCCAGCCACATCCTGACAGACGGCGCGTCGCGTCGCTTGCTGGGAGCGCATACAAATCAAATCGAAGAGAAGAAGAACCTGTCCACTTAGTCGCGCTCGTAGCTGGCACATAAATTGCGCAATTAAATTATTTTCTATTTCCATAAATATATACATATATATATTAGAAGCTAAGCGGCTTAAGAAGTGTCTAGCAGACTCAATGTTCGTCTTTTAATTATTCCACAACGAAATTGTCGACGCTTTCAGCTAAAGTTGAAAACTTTTAACTTAGAGAGCTGTTAATTTGATGTGCTTTTATTTTTGTTGTTATTATTATTGTTTTAGTTTTTTTCTTGATTGCCACAAAATTATCGCATTTGAAAGTTGAAATACTTGAACCCATGTACAAATCGATATCGTCTATCTTCCGGTTATGCGGCTATATTGTTATTAACAATAATTGAATTTCTAGTTTCAACTTAAGCTCAACCAGCATCTTTTGTTTCAGTTTCTGTTTGCTTTTGTTGTGTGTATTTAGTTTACTTGGATTTATTTTTAGGGTTTCCAATTAAAGTGCTATGCAATCCATTAAACGGCCATAATTTGTCAGCAGCTCGATTAATGAATGAAACAACATTAATTAACAATTGAAAATGCTTTGAACAAGGTTTCTGTCTGCATAGAATCTGAATGCCCAAAAATGCCCGAATGCCTGTTTGCTGCATTCGCTTTTTGGGTGCAGTTTCGAAATTGATGATTTGGCTGCCAGTCGAGCCAGCCGATGATTGATGAAATTTGAATTAATCTCGCGCCTTTGCATTACTTTTATAGCAATAACTAACTGCTAATCGACGAGCCTCGAGTGAATACAATTTCAGTGTAGCTGGCAGCTAAGGTCAGGCGCAACGAGAGCTCTCAAAATGCTGCAGACAAAGGAAAACTAGAGCCATTTGAGTAAATGACAGTTTGCCTCTCTTAAATGATGGACTAAGAGATGCCCTCTAAAACGGGCTCAAGTCATTTGCGTTTAGCCTTGCCAACATGCGTCCATTGTCAAAGCTGACTGATGCTAGACTAGTAGATTCCCTATACTTAGCTTTGAACAGTTATGATACACTTTAATTCAAAACTAAGTGGACTAGATAATACTCTATGTTTAACTTTACATAAGTTTTCTATTGCTAGACGGAATATATCCAGTTTTTATATTGGATTTGATTTTTATTTATAGCTTGTTCCGTAGCTACATATTCAGTTCTTGAATAATAAATAATAAAGACCGCATGACAGTTCACTAATTAGGTATTCTTAAGACTGTTAAGCTCAAATATACCCTATACCAAAAAACTACAATTTACTTGATACATACATAGAACATTCATAATTTTGCTCAATCAGAATGAATTCCATTTTAAATATTTGCTTCCATTTCTATAAATTTCCCTTTACTATTCCGAGTAGCCTCCATTTCAGCCCAATTTACACTCTCCCTGCGCATTCACAGGGTATTCCAAGTGTTAGCTGCAATTAAAGCTAGTCGGCCAATTTGCGACACATTCACGGTCACATCAAATGTGAGACAGTAGCCCAAAAACGTGAATCTATGACCCGTCTTGGTAGCTCTGTCGCCCAGTTGTCGAGTTGTTGCGTAGCAAATCGAACGAACTGGCAGGCAACAGGCAGGAAGCCGCAAACTCCAACGCTGAGGCTCTTTTGTTGTTGCTGTTGCACTTGAACTGCTGCCAACTTCACCTGCACCACCACCACCACCACCACCACCGTCAGCATTAGTGCGCACCACCAACGAGCAGCGGCGCATGCGTAGCCGAGTCAACTCGAAGTGTATTATCCGAAGTCGGGTGCGCTGCCTGCTCGGTTTGATGCTCTTATAAATAAGCCGTGCGTCGGCGCTGTTTTTCTTATTTGAACTTCAAATCTGCTCGAGTTCGCATCTCGTTTCGTCGTGCGATATCGAATCGCGCGCGTTTTCCTAGCGTTTCACTGCCGCGCTCATCGCTCATCTGTGTGTGTGTGTTACAAGTGGGTAGCTGTTGCCGCCATATACAGCAGTGCTATATAGAACATATAAGCTAATCTATATATAAATCATATATATATAATATATATATATACTTTTAGCTGCTGACGCAAGTGTTGAGCTACAAATAGAGTTTGTCCCGCGCGTTGTTGCAACCAGAATGAAGATGGTGAGTCGCTATATAGATATATAGATGCATATGTGTGTGTGTCCAAATCGTGCAACAATCAACTAATAACAATATCAGCCAATGGCCACTTTAAGCGCTAGAATACAGAGAGAGGCTCACACTTTTTTGGGGTGCAGTTGCAGTTGCAGTTGCAGTCGATGCCAGCTGCCATTTGTCTGTCAAACAAAATTGCCCAAGCGAGCAGGAAAAAAAAAAAAACAAATAGTAAAGACAAAAAGACAGCAAAACAAACAACGAAAATTTGCATAAATAGCGCTACAATTGAAGAAAATCGCATGCGAGTACAAAAATCAGCTAACTGAAATGAAAAACGGGGGAAAACTCTGCCAAAGCCAAAGCCAAAGCAGGTGGCAAACAAAATGCGAGCAACGAGACAACAACTGACCCTTAAGCCTAATGGCTACGCTGAATCACTAAATGTGTTAGCCAAGCAACCAAAAAAGGTTTGTTGGCAATGCGAAAAGCCAACAAGCGGAAACACACTCATAAATATCATCGAAAAAAAGCACTTAACGCGCTTCACGCTCTGCGCTCAGTTCTTGGCTGCCACAAATGTGGCAAGAGATTTGACAACGTTGCGTATGCGCAACCAGCGCACAGCCAAAGGCTGAACTTGATGAATGAAATATATACAGATATATATGTATATAAGTTATATATGGCGCAGCAGAATAGAAGTTGGGGGCAGCGAGCTAAAGCTTAATGTCAGCAATAAAAACAAGACACACTCAGCTGCGCCTCAAGGTCGTCTTCACACATTGCGACAGAGAGAGAGAGAGACGGAGAGAGAGAGAGAGAGAGAGAGGTAGGGAGCGACGATTCAGTTTGTTAAAGGGAATTTCACACGCCTCAATTGTGACAATTAACGCGCCTTTAAGCTGATTGCTGCTGTCATTGTCTCTACCATTACGCATTGTTGTAAATGCGAATTGTCGTGATTCAACAATCAGATACCCTGTAAGCCGTCAACAGTTGTGGGTGCAGCTGTTGCAATGCCTACAGAATTATGACTTGGCAATTTGTCAAGAGATTTCATAATAACCAAGACTTGGCTATCGCAAAAATCATATATCTATATATATTTATAGTAATTAAGTAGAGCGGAAATTTGTAGCTCATCTAGAAACCACATGCCCAAAAATAATATTATTTTCATTTCATTTTTTATTTTTTTTAAACATTTCCATATCTGTTAAGTTATTTAAGCAAAAAAAAAAAATGTGATTTGCGGTCCGCCTTCTGCTCATCACGTTAAGAATTTATTGTATGACACCTGAGTCAGAGCCATATACATAGACGCACATGTCTTACGTAGATAGCAACATTTCAACAGCAAGTTCTACACATAATTGGGCAGCGACTTAATGGCCAACATATCTCGAAAATAGTAGTTTGGCTCTTTAGGCCATAAAACCGTAATGAATGTAGCCCAGAACAGAGAACTCTGAACCAACAGTTTCCTCACCTAGTCTTCCCTCTCTCTCTCTCTCTCTCTCTCTCTCTTTTGTATGGTTTCAGCTGCAGTTGCACTTAAGTGGAGATGAATTCTGAGTTGTTGAATTGACAGCTGACAGTTGATCGCGGAGTGTGTGGAGTGGCATTTTTAATTTGTTTGCTGTTGTTTTTTGCTTTAATTTCAATTAATCAAAATAACTCGTCTTGCTGCTGCTGCTGCGTGGGAGTTTGAAACAATTTTTATATACATTTAGATGGGTTCTTTGCTTTGTCTTTTTTATTTGTTTGCGAATTCGATTCGCTTGATAGCTTGTCGTTAGAAGTTTATGGCTTCGAGAGCGCACTCAAGGCGGTCTTTTGAATGCTGTGGAAGCGATTCACTATTTCGGTTGCCCTCTTGCCCTCTCCCCTAAACTTCTATTTATGTGCTTCAATTCGAATGGCTAGATTCCGGGTTCGAATGCCAGACTTGTTTGTTTGCCTCTCAAAAAATCGATCAGCTTAATGTCTTGAACTGAAACTGTATCATAAAAATGAGAAGCTGGCAACAGCAGGCTTAAGTCTTAAATCCTCTCAGACATGTTTAGAAATGAGTTTGCTGATCTGCGACGTGACGGATTTATCTGATGATAGCTGCGACAAGAGAGTATTCAAATTAGTTCGCAATTTGTTTTTCCCACCTCAAGGTCGTGAAGCAGAAGTAAAACATGTCGAGCGATTTGCAGTGATTCAATTAAGCCAACAATAATAATCAAGCGAAGATCTGGCGGCAGAAAGTTCTTTGAACTAATCGAGCATAAAACTATGAAAATTGCGTAACAACTTGTTAATACGTTATGTATTAATTAGAACATTGTCGGCTCTACGTGCTATATATGCTAATTGCAGATGCGCTGACATTGACTCTAACTGGAATTATGATGATGTGGCAGCTGCTACCAGTTTTTTCATTTTGTTTTTTTTTTTTCTTCTGCTTGCCGCTGCCCCAATAAGTCTGCGAGGCACGCGGGCATGCGGGCGCCTTTTGGCTCATAATTAATGAACAACCTGTCATTGGTAGCCAACAGACGACAGCATTCCAAACACCGAGTGCTTAGGCTTAAATGCTTTTCAGCTCGTTTAACCAAAGTCATTTACAAATGGAGCCTACAACATTAAAAGGTGACCCAATTAGTTTCAAGAGCTGTGCCAATTGTGACCTTATCGAATATTACACAAATATTACCACAAATATATAGATTGATATATATATATGTATTTGCCAAGCTTTATTTGGGGAAACCTAATGCACTGCTGATGCCCTCCATTAGCTGTCGCATTTGCGCCTAATGCTTAAGACATTTGTTTTTCATATTATTTAACTTCATCTTTTGTATTTTTAGCAACTTCGCTTGCTGTGCATTGTTCTGTGCGCTGTCGCTGCCCAGTGCCGGTCGCCCCTCTCCCCTCAACAGGATGTCAATCAGGTGGGTTGTATCTGCATCTGAATCTAGCTGAAGCAGGCAGCTAATGGAGTTTTTCTTGCAGGACTTGAGCCATGGTGGTTACGAATATCCAAGGCCGAAGGTGCCTTTCAATAGTGGATACACCTACCCAGTTCCTGAGAAGCCCTTCCCCCCGCCGCCACAGCCAGAAAAGAAGGGCTATGACTACCCACGGCCGGCTATTCCTTTTCCACCAGTGACACCACCACCACCTGCACCACGGGAAAAGGTTTCGATCGGTTACTCTTATCCACCGCCAAGCGTGCCTTTCCCGCCGCCAGAACAACCGAAGTACATTCCACCTCCGCAGCAGATTATTCCAACTCAACCCAAATATCTGCCTCCACCGTCGACCAACAAGGGATATGATTACCCTAAGCCAGAAATTCCATTCCCACCTCCACCTTCCGTTAAGCCAATTGCACCTAGATATATACCTCCCTCAAAGCCCGTCCGACCAACACAACCTACTTATTTGCCTCCAGAGCAGCCAAAAAGTGGATATGCTTATCCGAAGCCAGTTGTTCCATTTGATCTGCCAACGCCTACGTACTTGCCCCCAGTGAAAGTAACTCCTCCACCACCCACGTATATACCACCCGTTCAGCCAAAGATCGGATATGAATATAAGAAGCCAACAATTCCATTCCCACCTCCGCCATCTGTTAAGCCAATCGCACCTAAATATATCCCACCTGCAAAGCCGATCGTGCCAACAAAGCCTACTTATCTACCCCCAAAGGAGACCAAAACTGGATATTCTTATCCAACACCAGTTATTCCATTTGATCTGCCAAAGCCCACTTACTTGCCCCCAGTAAAAGTAACTCCTCCACCACCCACGTATATACCACCCGTTCAGCCAAAGATCGGATATGAATATAAGAAGCCAGCGATTCCATTCCCCCCTCCACCATCTGTTAAGCCGATTGCACCTAAATATATACCTCCTGCAAAGCCAAGTCCTCCACCACAGCCTACTTATCTACCCCCCAAGGAGGCAAAAACTGGATACGTCTATCCGAAGCCAGTTATTCCATTTGAGCTGCCAAAGCCCACGTATGTGCCCCCAGTAAGAGCAACTCCTCCACCTCCCACTACTTACCTACCCCCACCCAAGGTAACCCAACGCCCACCACAGACCACGCCCCAGCCGAAGGGTTACGATTATCCAACTCCTCGTATTCCATTCCCCTCACCCACTCCGATCACGTATCTGCCACCGCCAGCACCCAAGAGCGGAGGTTATTCCTACCCGAAACCCGCAATCGCCTTCAATTACTAGGCTCTTCGAATGCCCTGCCCATCACTAATTAATTGACACGATTGCCTCTGCGTGCCCATAGGAACTTACGATATTGAATAATTGTAATTAACTGTAATAAATTTATTTAATATTTAATCTTAATGATGTACCTGAGTCTGCACTCGCCGTCTCTGCAATCGAATTTTAGTCATTAAAATATGTTTATAAAAACCAGCCGAAATAAATCGAACGATATCAATGAAAATGTCGATGTTTCATAAATGAAAAATATATTTTAAAATACGTTCTAATGGATAATGGATAAATAAATTGGAAACTTAGGATTGTTTCATGGGGAAAAAATATATATATTATAAATCAACTTTGTTGACTCATAAGATATCAATATATAAACTTCATAAACTATGTAAGAACAATCTGTGAGGCCCCTTCACTCTTCACATAGTTAGAGTACTATTAATTATGTTTATTAATGTATGGATATTTATTTCCTAGATTAGGTAAATTTGAACATATTGAGGGCATTCCTCTGTTCATTTAATGCAAAATATTTTGCTTGAATTTTTCCCTGATTCCATTTTTTGGCCCTAAAACTTCTCAGCTTCTGTATTCAAGCTGGGTTTGAATACCTCACATCCATGAGCTCAGACTAAGAATTTAATTCATTAAATTGGGTTTTCTCTACTGAAAATTATTTTAGGATCTACATACGAATATTTTCATTTAAATGCTTGCTAGATGGATACCTTATTCAAAATTAATAAGTTAAAAAAAAAAAATAAATATTGCTTGTACATATATAAATTTTGTATCTGAGAGTATCTCAAAAGTATTCTTATTTTAAAATAAATATGATGAAAGCAAATTTTATATATAAATTATAATATATTTTAAGGTAAGTAGCATAACTATAGGTTTTTTTTTATATAGTTATTATTTTTTTGTTTCATTTTTTATTATTATTTAAACATTACCTAAAAATATGCTATAAAATCAATTTAAAGCCGAACTTAGTTTAGCATGTGGAAGCATGCTTTCTAGAGCGTAAAAGCATTGCAGCTAAAAGTATACGTGCTTTTAGTTTATTCTAATTATTTTATTTATTTTTCTCTTTTTATTTATTAATAATCAATAGCCCCTTGGTGGACTTCATCTTCTATTAGTTCTGAGCAAAACTTTTCAACTAATTAAAAATAAAAAGTTTCAGTCATTTTACAGAATATCTCGCTCAACTATAGGTAACCAGATATAAATCGAGACTCTTTTACTTTTTATTCAGTTATATTTCATGTATTTTTAAACATCGCCTGCTTTTGTTTATTGACAGCTAAGATAATGATACTAATTTATATAAGCTTTTAGTCTATGCACATGCATATCTGAAACTTTGTCGCCTAATGATTTCTGCAACTATAACGATCGCTTTTTTTTTTTGGTAAAAAGGTTTAATTTATTTTATTTAAACATGCTTTCTACTACCTAATTGGCAGCTTATAACGATCGCTACTTCTTTTTTTTTTTAGCACTGAGTTCATTTCTAGCTCTGCTAAGTAGACTTTTGATTAAGCTATTGTTAATGGGGGTTTCTGTGCTGCTAACCGGATTATTTGGCTAGTTTTGGTCTGAACAAACTCTTAGCTGCTTTAATCAAATTAAAATATACGGTTTGGCTTATGAAATTAGAAATGCTAAATATATAGCTAACATTATGGTTTTTGATTTTTGAAACTCAGATAATAAACATTTCAAACCTATTGTTTTATTGTATTATATTGTCATCAGTTATAGATGAAAAGAAGCATTTAAAATATAATATAATTATGCAATTTTATGTACGTTATTTATTCATTTTTATGTGTTTTATTCATAATTAAATTATTAACTTTTTGTATTATATATTTGGCAAAATTATGTTCTGTTTGGAAGGTTTTGGTAGATGGAAAAGACATTTGTAATTCGATTTGAAGGGTATTTATTTATTAAAACTGTTGCCTGGCAATCGCCGTACAAATCATTAAATCAACTTTTTAGGTGAAACTAATATTTGCTGGGTTGATTGCTGGGTAGCCTCGGTAGCTTGTCATTTAGTATCTGCGGCGACGGATGACGCGACGATGGGTCTTGTAACGGTAGCCATCAGTGGAGGAGAAGCTGTGAGCTGGTGCTGGCTCAGAGGCAGCGGTGTCGTAGTTGTCAGCAGCATAGGACTCGACAGCTGGTGCGCTGTAGGACTGGACTGGAGCAGAGGCAGCAGCGCTGTAGACTGGAGCGGGAGCAGAGGCAGCCGCGGTGTAGACTGGAGCGGGAGCAGAGGCTAGGGGAGGCAGGTAGTCGCTGACTGGAGCAGAGGCAGCACCCTGGACTGGGGGCAGATAGTCGTTGGAAGGCACACCACGACGATGGCGACGGAGAACAACGCGACGGTGGGTCTTGTAACGGTAGCCATCGGCAGAGGAGTAGCTGTGGGCTGGTGCTGGCTCAGAGGCAGAGGTCTCGTAGGTAGTCGGCAGCCGGTGCGCTGTAGCTCTGGACTGGAGCAGAGGCGGCAACGCTGAAGCTCTGAGCGGGAGCGCTGTATGATTCTACTGGAGCGGAAGCAGCGGCGGTGTAGGTAGCAGGAGCCGAGTAGGATTGGGCGGGAGCAGCATAGCTCTGCACTGGAGCCGAAGCGGCAGCCGAGTAGGACTGGACGGGTGCCGAGTAGGACTGGACGGGAGCAGCATAGCTCTGCACTGGAGCCGAAGCGGCAGCCGAGTAGGACTGGACGGGGGCAGAGTACTGCTGAACTGGGGCAGAGTACTGCTGAACTGGAGCCGAAGCAGCTGTATCAGTAGCTAGCATATGAGGCAACTGGTGCGGAGGCGGCACCACGGCCAGGTGGCAGGTACTGGTTGGTTGGCAGATGGCTAACATCCGCGGCAACGACAGCAACGAAGGCACAGAGCAACAACAGTTTCTGCAAGAAGAGAACGTATGACAATTATTAGTTGGCTATTGCCGGCGGCAACTCGGAAAGGATCTGAGTGTGGTTTATTTACCATTTTGCTAGCTTGCTTTTTGTTCTTCAGCTAACTGTAGAATCCAAAGAAGAAATGATACTGCTTGTTTAATTTTGCCGCATATTTATATGATTCTAATCACAGCGCTTGCTGTGATACCAAAATTAGCATTCGACTTTGCATTAAATTAATGTATTTTGCTTTTTGTATAAAAAAAAGTTAGACAGCACCACAAAAAATAAATCTATTATAGTTTTTTTTTTACTTTTCTTATTAATATTCAGGTTTAATACAAGTTTCTTGCGTGACACACACACAGCAGCATATGAAAATAAATTTATATACATATTTATATATTTATTTGCAGTGAATCAATTGAATTGTATTCGACTATTGATGTCCACGTCCACTTGCAGCTTGAGCTTTAATTGGTCAGCCCAAAACTGGCCATATTATAATCGGTTTTAATTAACATTCTTCTTCTTCTTCTTCTTTACCCCATCTCACTGCCGAATTTCTCTCATCTAAGCTCGTGCCGCCTTGATTTGTTGTTTATTTGTGCCGTTGCGGCAAGTAATTAGATTTTGATATAATTCGATTATTGCTTCATTTACATTTTGTCAAACGCGAGTCGAGCGAAAACTACCAGACTTATTGGCAGACAGTGCCTCGTAAAAGTATTGCATAACTCAAGGATGAAAAAAATGAAGCAATAAAAACGTGATTTTATTTTATCGCTTCAAGTCTTTTAGATAATTGAATTGTATGTTAACTGAATGTATGTATATGTGAGATCAAATAATCAATAAATTCAGCTCTAAGACAAACTTTAGTCAATGACCTTCAGTATGTACTGGAGCACATATCCCTAATCGTTGAAGCAAATTATCAAATTGATCAGTTACCCAGGCTTAGAACTCATATTACTGTTGCTTGTTAGGCATAGCAATAAGAAGACGCATAGATACGATCAGAATAAAAGCTTCACTTTAAATAGCAAATTAAATTATAACCTGAGAAAAAGAATCTAGAAATATAATGGAGCATAAAGAAGCTCTGGAGCTTTCTACAAATATACATTTATATAAAAAAAATGACATACATAGCTATAACATAGTTATACGAATCCAAGACATAGTCGATTGCAATTTTGATAAGGCAGTTTTCATTCCGGTTTGCTGAATTCTGTGATAAAAATGTTTCACGAATAGAATTAGACGATTATAATAGAAATTCTTACATTAATACTCTTACAGTTAAATGAAATTTGTAATATTAATGCCTAGGAAGGTTAGAGGGGACAACTGTATACTATATTCAACACTTTTACAGTTGGAAATTCATCTATTGAAACATCGGGAAAAAGTCAACATTTTCCAATAGAGCTGGCATTGTTTGGATAGTGAATACATATTATGTAGTGAATAGCGCTTGACTTGCCTTCCTGAAACAACAGGGAAACAATAGACTATAAATATTCTGTATTGAAATGCGATTCTCTGGGATACGTTTCAATTTGTATAGAACAGGCTTTGGCTAGTTTATATATTCTTTTGTAAAAGGTTTGATGTAAAACACGCGCATGCGCAAACACATTCATATATAGATATATCTATATTTGGAAGCATAGAACTTGAATTGATTTAGATTTTATTGTTAGTTTCGCTACTTAGTGAATTCTATAAAAAAAAACCCTATTATGCATATTATATTCATATAATATCTAAATTCCTAGATCAATTCAATGAAACTCTGGCTGAAGCATCCACCATCGATTCTCGTTTTGCGAACTGCTTAAAATAAACATAAGATTCAATATTCAAACTAAATAATATTCATATTGTCTGAAGTATGGTCTGACATGGATAATTTTATTCATTTTATGGGCGGACTTTAAAAGACAAAGAGATTTCCTTGTAAGCGAATAGACTTGGAGGAATCCATATATCGCATCAAGATGAAATATCACATCATCATCTAAATGAAAAGAAGCTCGGTTTTTTTTTTTTTTATATTTTCGTAGTAGTTTTATTTCGTGAACGAAAAAATGAAATTTGCTTATATATTATTAAACTTGCATTCCAAAATGAGTACAAGTTGATCACTTAGTGAAACATTTCAGATGAGGGTTTAATGACGACGGCGGTAGACGACACGGCGGTTGGTCTTGTAACGGTATCCATCCGCACCGAGCTCAGTCTCGACAGCTGGGATGCCAACATCCACGACGGAAGGTTCAGAGATCTGGACTTGAGGGCCAGCAGCCTGGACGGGTGGCAGGTAGTCGTTAGATGGGGCAGCAACAGGGGGCAGATAGTTGTTGGAGAGCTCGCTCACATCACGACGGTGACGACGGAGGACGACGCGCTTGTTGGTCTTGTAACGGTATCCATCAGCGGCAAGATCACCTTGCTCCACTGGAGCCAGATACTCATTGCTGGGAAGAGCAATGGTCTGCACATCCTGCTGCACAGGGGGCAAGTACTCGTTGGAGGGCAGCTCATTCACATCACGACGGTGACGACGGAGGACGACGCGCTTGTTGGTCTTGTAACGGTATCCATCAGCGGCAAGATCACCTTGCTCCACTGGAGCCAGATACTCATTGCTGGGAAGAGCAATGGTCTGCACATCCTGCTGCACAGGGGGCAAGTACTCGTTGGAGGGCAGCTCATTCACATCACGACGGTGACGACGGAGGACGACGCGCTTGTTGGTCTTGTAACGGTAGCCATCAGCGGCAAGGTTACCTTGGTCAACCACATCGTTGCTGGGAAGAACAATGGTCTGCACATTCTGCTGCACAGGGGGCAAGTACTCGTTGGTTGGCTCCTGGACTGGGGGCAGATATTCGTTGGAGAGCTCGCTCACATCACGACGGTGACGACGGAGGACGACGCGCTTGTTGGTCTTGTAACGGTAGCCATCAGCGGCAAGGTTACCCTGGTCGACAACTGGGGGCAGGTATTCGTTGGTTGGCTCCTGGACTGGGGGCAGATATTCGTTGGAGAGCTCGCTCACATCACGACGGTGACGACGGAGAACGACGCGCTTGTTGGTCTTGTAACGGTAGCCATCAGCGGCAAGGTTACCTTGGTCAACCACATCGTTGCTGGGAAGAGCAATGGTCTGCACAGGGGGCAAGTATTCGTTGGTTGGCTCCTGGACTGGGGGCAGATACTCATTGGAGAGCTCGCTCACATCACGACGGTGACGACGGAGGACGACGCGCTTGTTGGTCTTGTAACGGTATCCATCAGCGGCAAGATCACCCTGCTCCACTGGAGCCAGATACTCATTGCTGGGAAGAGCAATGGTCTGCACATCCTGCTGCACAGGGGGCAAGTACTCGTTGGAGGGCAGCTCATTCACATCACGACGGTGACGACGGAGGACGACGCGCTTGTTGGTCTTGTAACGGTATCCATCAGCGGCAAGATCACCCTGCTCCACTGGAGCCAGATACTCATTGCTGGGAAGAGCAATGGTCTGCACATCCTGCTGCACAGGGGGCAAGTACTCGTTGGAGGGCAGCTCATTCACATCACGACGATGGCGACGGAGGACGACGCGCTTGTTGGTCTTGTAACGGTATCCATCAGCGGCAAGATCACCCTGCTCCACTGGAGCCAGATACTCATTGCTGGGAAGAGCAATGGTCTGCTACATCCTGCTGCACAGGGGGCAAGTACTCGTTGGAGGGCAGCTCGCTGACATCAGCGGCCACAGCTGCTATCACAGCAAAAGCAACCAGGAAAAGTTTCTGTAGAGCAGAAAGAGAGTGATTCGATTAAGATTTGAATGTTGGATATTCCACGAGATATGCTTGAATCTTGTTGAGCGGAAGCGGCTTAGCAGTTATGTTGCGTACCATATTGACTGCTGAAGTTGAGTTGTTCACTACAGTAAAACTGAAACTCTAATGAAGAAATACGCAGAACCTTTTGGTATTTATACAAATTCTTCTCGCTGTAATAGCGTTGTCTGCCCTGCATTGCTGTCGCTGTCGCTGTCGCTGTCGACATCGACGTCGACGCCTACGTCAACGTCGCCGTCGTTTTCGACGTTGCCTGTAAATTTCGCACGGCCAGATTCTGCACAAGTTCTAAGCCATTTCAGTGGCTCCAATTAACTGACCACGCTTGCTTGGCAAACTCGCTCAGAGGCGAGCAGGCAGCGACTTTGACGTCGGCGTATGCAGCGGCATCGGCATCGACATCGGCATCGACATCGGCATCGACGTCGTTGGCGACGTCAGCGCTTACATTCGCACAACGAGCTTAGCCAATTCGGTTGGACGGATTCTCTTAATTGTTTTCTTTAATCTTATGCAAAACATTTGATGGACAACACGCACGCACACATACACGCACACACACACATCACATACATATATATATAAACATATACTATGTATATCTAAAAATTTATAGTTTTCGTTTGCTTCAGCAAAGATTTGATTTGACTTGATTTGATTTAGTTTGTGCTGCTGTTGTTGTTGCTGTTGTCTTCTTCTCTTTAGATTTTCATTCAAATGAGATGCGAATTATAGTCGCCTATTCAATCAAACGATACAAATTTATACACATGTTCAAGTACTTATTATGCTCATATGTTGTGTTTATTGTGCTTTGGCTTATTGTTTCCATTGTTGTGTCATGTCGTCGCTGTTCATTAATCATTTAAAGGAACTGCCGCAGCGCGGCATTCAATTCCATTCAAAGAGATATTATAATGATGGCATATTTCATATTCGATTTATCTAGTGCGTAAATTAAATGCCGGATATAATGCGTTGATATGCGCCACACGTTCGAATATATTGTCTAGCTGACCATTCACACTTTGACACCAAATTGATCCCTGGCCAAATTGATCTCTGGCAC
Organism: Drosophila antonietae; assembly: GCA_030914385.1. NCBI lineage: Eukaryota > Metazoa > Arthropoda > Insecta > Diptera > Drosophilidae > Drosophila > Drosophila antonietae. Next base: position 3,667,716 of record JAUESO010000612.1, on the reverse strand, counting down.
ATTTGCGAAATAATATTTACAAATTGTGAAAATCCCCTTCGAATTTGCTAGATCGCGTGTCAAATAGTTAAGCTGTGTTAATTTGTTGACAATTCTTATCAGCAATCTAACTACGAATCTGCAAATGAACAATAATAAATTTCAAATAAAGAAACTATAAGACATGCAGAAGAGTTTACACTAAGAGAAAGAGTTGAGCATATTGAAAATGAAATGCAAAATTACATAATGTCAAAAGTTGTCGAAAGCTCTTCATCAAAGCATTTCCATATAGAACTTAAAAGTGAACTTGGTCTTGGATAATAATTGAATGCATAAATAAATATAGCTTATGCATTTTTCTTACAGTGTATATAACTTAAGTTGAGCTACACATTACCTTCCACACACAGCTCCACTATTGGCATGATTAATGATATGTGATCTCTGCAAATCGCAACATGAAAAGGAATTGCAAACATTTGACTAGTCTCAATGCTAAACTGTGCCATCGCTCGCATCAGGCTCGTTAGTTAGGCGCTAAGAACTAATTGGTTCCGGACCATTTGAAGGATGAATATGCAGCTAGTAGGCGGGTGAAGACCAAAAGCTAAAAAGTTGTTATTGATTCTTAGAATTGATCAGCATGGCCAGTATTAATATAATTGTTGATAATCATTGTCAAGGCTAGAGTACTTTCCAGAGAATCTCTTTACCACGCGATCATAATTTGAATTGAATTTATAGACAAACAAATTTATTTTGGTTAGCTGATAGACAAGTTTTGGCTAATTGACTGGTGCTATAAAGCAAAAATTTACATTTATTTTCAATGCATCCACACACACACATATATACATATATCAAGAATTAGTGTTCTTGTTTGTCGCCGTAAAGCAAAACTATAACAATGGCAATACTAATTCGATTTCCTGTATTTTTTTCGACAAATCAACAGTTCTAGCTCCAGTTCCAATTGATGTTGCCCTAACACAATGTACAATCAAATCTGGCTATCGCATCGAAGGTTTTTTTTTTTTTAATCTAGTTTATGGACAACGAGGAGTGTTTTATTCTAAACTACTATTCGATTCTATTCCTATATATTTGTGTTTTTGCTGTTGTTGATTTTGTTGTTGTGCTGGTTCAGTTGGCCATAAATGTTGCTGAACAATACATCACAGCCGTAATTATTATGGCTTAGATGGCGTTGTCTCATCACAGCAGCAATAGCAGCAGCCCCTCTGAGCCGGTCCAAGCACTTAAAAGTGCCATTTCGGAATTAATGTTTATGCTGAAATGGCATAAATATGCAAATTAGTGAATGGCAGTTAAGCTCGTCCCGCCGACTATCGCAGAATCGAGAACACACAAAAAGAAAAAAAAAAGAATATATATATATATATATATAATAATACAAAAGACATCATAATGACTATTAAACATAAAATGGTCTGGCAAAGAAATAAACGTGCGTTCAGCGAGAGCTTAAATCAAACGCTTCTCATTAGAAGTCAGAGGATCCCAAAACACAAACTGAACTGTATTATCTAGTTCGGGCAGAGATTCGACTAGGTCGCCCTTTAGCCACGCTTCAATTTGTCTTGTCTGGCTATATAGTTTGTGACTCTGCAGTGCTTTGCGACTGTTGTCGACGGTTTTGGCTAATTTATTTCTCTATGTCTTTTTTTATTTTTTTGTATTCCTTTTTTTTTTTTTTTGTTAACAGCGTCGCTCTGTCTAACAGAAACCTTTTTGCGCTGACTTAATTTATGCAAATTCTATTTTAATTAATATTATTCGCATTGGTTTAAGCAGCATCCAGCATCAAACAGCAGGCAGCAACAGCGAGAGTCTCTTTCACGTCGCTTCCTTCAAGCGGCACTCACACGCGCGCCTTAATTTAGTTTTCTAATCGCATACCCTAACTGTCGTTGGGAGCAACGGCTGTGGCATTGACTCGAGCGCAGCAAAGTCAAATAAAATTGCTAGGAATTTAGTTGATGAACGTGATTAAATGTTGCTGCCTTGAGCTGCGTCTTGTGGCTTGGCTTTTTGTCAACTACAATTAAACATTTGTATATATTTTAATGAAATAATTATAAGTAATTTATGAAAGCATACCTGCAAGCTGACCCCACACCAAGTCAAGCAAAAATTTATCATTAGCCAAGTGTAATTCAATTTGTAAATCTGCAAACTTTAAAATTTTAATTTCAAATATTTTGTAAGTAAAATTTGCTTCGGTTTAGTGCGACGGATCCAATATTATTTGGATATAAAAATTTAATTATTTGAAACCAGTTTTTAATGTGCACTTAACATCTTAATTAAAACTTAATAGAATAGAGTATAGCTGCCTCTGCTTGCATTTTTTGTTGTTAGTTAAGTACACGTTTTAGTCTTTTATGATAAATTAAGCTTTTGTTTCTTCTGCTCTTTTTGTTGTGTTTAATTTAAATGTATGATAAATCATTCGGGAAACCAGTTTGCAGTCTTTCTCGCTTCAAATATTGTCGACGCGATCTGCGGCAGCGACTAGAAAGTGCCGACAGCGACATGGATCTTCATCTTCAACAAAAAATTAAAAAAAAAAGCAACAAATCTACAGATTCATAAATAGAATAATAATAATCTCGCACACTTCCAACACACGGCTGGGCTATTAAAAATTCATACGCGTGGCACAAGAAATTTGCCAAGTTCCTTTCAAATTTGTTTCTCTTATTTATTAGTTTTGGTGAGTTGCTGGCCCACACAAGTCCGTTCAATAGTGAAGAGAGGGGGACTCGACAGCGAGACATCAAATTGCGTTTTTCAGTTGGCTTCAGTATTATGAATTAATCACTTGTCAGTCGATCGTTAAGGTTTTTAGAAATGACGTCAGCGGCAGCGGGCAGCCCTTTTTGGCCAGTTCCCACACAGAAATTACATGCTTACAGAACACCTCTGCTCATCTGTCTATATACCTTTATGTATATACATATGTGTATATACATTACTCGATGTGCCAATTAAGCGGAGCTTGCTCAATTATCCAGCCATAGAAATGAGATCATTGAACTCTCTCAGCCTCCCGCTCCAACTGTGCGGCACTCGCTTTGCATAGCTTTAAAACAAAACAACAACAAAAATGGAAGAAAAAAGACTAAAAACAAAAAATAGACAAAGCCAAATAAAAAAAAGCATAAAATTCGCACAGATTTTCGAAAAATGTATTTCTATAATCAGCAACAGGCCGAAAACGTTGTCGGCGGCTTTTCAACATACATTTACATTATTCTTAGATATGTCTCTGCTCATAAATTAAATGAAATTAATTTAAATTAATATTTAACCAACATATTAGTAAATGATGCGTTATATATTTAATAGCTTATTCATAATTCGAAATTCGTTCAGCCAGAGGTCAGCCACCCAGAGAGATCGTCTGCTGATAAGCGGCCTGATTGCTAATCAACAACTCTGCATTTACTATGCTTGCAGCCATAGCTACTGATGGTGATGCTACAGCTACTGATGATGATGATGATGATGATGATGATGATGATGCTATAGCTACTGCTAGGTCAACCCATAGCAGCGTGTTGGTAACAATTGACTATGATTTAAGAGCTCGCTGGCAAATATTGGGTTTGATATGCAAACAAACATATTATATCGAATACATTGTTCAGCGAGGGCCCGCCTAGGTTTACCAGCTAACTATATATATATAAAATAAATAAATATATGCATATACATCTTAAGCTCTGTCTACATGCTTTGTAAATCTTACATTGTATGGAGCTCGCATGGGAGCTGTACCCACGTCATCTCCAAGTTTTATTTAAATTATTGTAGTTTTGTTTTGTTTTGCTTGTCTTTTTTTTTATTTTTCTTTACAGAGTCGATTGGTCAAAACTAAGATTATTTTTGTTTTCATGTTTATATATATATATATTGACTTTTTTTAGTTTATTGAATTTGCATGAGAATCGTATCTAAATGAACGCATTAATTTATGCCGGCAATTGGTTTCGTGCTCATCTTCCTTTCTATTATGTCCAAAAACTTGCATGACCTGTGTGTATCTATTTCCATTGTGCTGCAAATCTCGCACGGCTCTGAACTAGTTTCCTATACACACCTGATGTTTTCCGCTATTGAAACTAGTGTGAGCAAGACAGAGAAGTCCATGGGACAAGCCACTGGAAAGGTGGCAAACAACTCTTTTTGAGTGGTTCGGTAAATGGTTCGCTTTAGAGTTTTACTTTTTTTCACTCTTTCTTGGATTTTTCTTTTGGCATTGTTTCATTCATACTGAAAACTTTGTGTTAAATATATAACTGCGAAAGACAGTTTACTTAGTGATTTTATCTTTGCTTCAAATAATTGATACTCTAAATGAACAGGTTCATATAAGGACTTCGAATTGGCCTCTTTCTCTGCTGTTTTCAAGCACTATAATTATTATTATTTACTTTTAGTATTTTTTATATTTGTAAACTGAAAATAAAAATAAATAAAAAAGTACTTTTAAAAATAATATAAGCCAAGTTTAAAATGATGTCATCTTTAAAAAAAAAAATTTTTTTTAAATATATGAGATTAAATATATAAAAATAAATAAAAGTCACATAAAGCTGATAAGCAAAATAATAATAAATTTAATAAAACAAATAATTATTTAATTTTTTAATTTTTTATCAATAAATAATATAAATAATTATTATAAAGGTTTCATTTTGCATGAATGTGTGAATATAGCTGCATTAAAACTTATCCATGAATTTATTTTACTATCTTCAATCGCTACAGTTCCCATAAGCTATTTTTACTTATTTTTTGTAGTACGCTATAAAGCTCTTCAAAATAGCTTTAGCAGTAAGCTTTAATTATAGCGATAAAGTCACCAATAGCTTTGAAGCTTTGCTCTGCCATAAGCGGAAGTGAAGCCATCTTTTGCAACGACCGCCCGAAAGTAGGCAACAATATTTTGAATTTCGATTCTGCTCTTTAAGCAATTGCCATGATATATTTAGAAATAGGTATTATTTAATAGGTATTATTACATAATAGAGAGTTGAATGGATTCATTTAGTATGCCTGGGATTCCTGTAGTGGTATCCGTGCTCGGATGCAGCTGTCTGATGATGCAGGCTACTGGAGCTGGCCCTGCGATGAGATCCTTTGTGCTGTGGCGCTGCATAGCTCAGCTCCGGCGAGCTGGCCGCAATGCCAATATTTGTTGTGTCGTCATCATCATAGTAGTCGCCATCGGTAAGCAGCACTGAGCGTTGATTGCCATTGAAGCGGACCAGCATGCGACTCTGACCCGGATAGCTGTAGAAGCTGCCATCGATGATGTTCGTATCTTGATGATTTCCAACAACATTTGTTGGTCCCTGCAGATTTGGCTGCCCAAACACATTACCTCGCAGCACATTGAGTCCCTGGTAGTTGGTGCGATTGCGCAAACGACGCCCATTGCGTCGCCCATTCAGACGTACAGTCACTGCAGCCGGATTGCCATTTCCATTTCCATTGCTATTGCCATTGGTTGTCAGCTGGGCACCAAGCAACGGAGTAAAGAACTGTGCTCCAACAGGTAGTTGAGCCCCTAAAACTGAATTTCCATTGCCAAAAGCTGGAGCCTGGCCTCCTGCTGGCAATTGAGCGCCCAAGAAGGGATTGCTATTGCCAGTTGGCAATTGTCCTCCCGAAACTGGGGCTTGAGCTCCTGTTGGCAGCTGCCCTCCCTGAATGGGATTACCATTTCCTCCTATTGGCAGTTGTCCTCCTGCTGGCAGCTGTCCTCCCTGAACAGGATTGCCAGGATTGCCAGTATTTGGCGCTTGTGCTCCCGCTGGCAGCTGTCCTCCCTGAACAGGATTGCCAGGATTGCCAGTATTTGGCGCTTGTGCTCCCGCTGGCAGCTGTCCTCACCTGAAAGGGATTGATCTGATGGGAGAGTACAAAAATGGGGCACTTTGACCTCCGTGCATTGCATGCTTGACACACGATATACGGGGGCGATTACCATTGCAAACAGGCTGCGTGATTGTCCCTCAGACTTGTGACTGTCATCCTACCACGACAGGCACTACCCCCATTGCAAAAGGTGGTACTTTTGGACTCACTACTGATCGTCCAGTTGCCATCCCCCTACGAACCCAGCCGGGCTATCTACCACCATGTACAAGATGCTCTGCCGTTTGTCCCCTGCTACCAACACGTGGTAGTGTTCTTCGCCTTTGCCACTAGGCATTTACAAAGCCATTTTATTGGAGCATGTCTTCACGGCTTGCGGCAATGTTGACTCTTACTTGACAATCAGGATTACACGTTGGCCACACCAAACTTAGTTCGTGTCGTCACCTCTCGACTCCGCTGGCAGCTGCTCTGTGTGCACACCAGTAGAGGATTATTCTTGTAACCGCCATACCCCCCACTTGGTTTCCCAACCTTACCACAATTCGCGGACCCTTTTGACAGGCTGACCTCTACAGCCTATGTTGCGCCCCCATAAAGAGGGATTCACACCATTGATTGTCGTCACCCCTTTCATATTGACCCAGGCAGCCATGTGGCACTCAAATGATGGATAGATTGCTATGATGACAGAGGACTGTTGTCGTTTGAACACCACACCACTAGCATTGCCCAGTAATGAAGGGGATACATTCGAATACCTATACGACCGCAAATGCATTTTCCAACTGCCTACGCACAATTACAGATTCGATTGAACACACCCATTTCGCGGAGCCGTACTCAATGAACAATTTATTGTTGCCGTTGACTTGATTTATGGACCCCCCCACAAGATTAGGAGGAGAATTCCCTGATGGTTGGTACTCCATATAGCTGGATGGCCGAAAACTTTGTACGGCCCACAACCTGACCACCAGTGGGGGAGCAGCAATTTGGTGGACCCCCCGCCCCTGTCACGCACACGGTGGGAGCCATCACAGCATTAGCTGGAAGACTGCCTGCCCACACACGGTGGACCAGCAAGACTTAGTGGGAGCCCAGTGTCAACACATGTCGGACACAAACGTCTGCGCACCAGAACACAACGGGAGGATCTTACTCCGCAAAATGTGAACAATTATGAGCACCCATTGTGCAGACGAAGCCTTACCTGGACGCTTGTGCTCTTGTGCGGAGACCTGAGCTCCTGCTGGGAAGCCTCTTCGCTCTGCGACCCCCCGCTCAGTGGCGCACCCGCTGTATGCTCCCTCGTGCGCGCGTCTGAGTCTCTCCTGTATGGTCGCCTGGGCCCTGCTAGGCACCACCTGGCCTTTTTTTCCTGCTGGGACGCAACGGGGCACCCCATGTAGGAGCCTGTTGCGCACCGCTTTGTGGCGCCGCCCCCTGGGACCCCAACCTGGTAGGCCCATGGCGAACTCCTGTGGGAGGCCGGCGCTACTGTGGGGCCCTTGAGCACTATGGACGCCCTCCGGACCCACCACCAGGAATATGACCCTGGAACAAGAGGATCCACGTTCCGCTTCACCCTCTGGGAGCCCCCCTCAGTCTCCAGTAATCCTGCGATTGCCTTTAAACCCACCATTGAATCCTGGAGTGTGGAACACCATGAGCTTGCGCGCACGAGATCACACCCTACCGAGCACACACCGCAGATTGGGGAAGAGACCCCCAGTAGTGCTAGACAGATATGCTCGACCCCCCCCGGCCGCCGAGCGCGGTCAAAGGCCTCACACCGCGTGCGCAGTTTGTCGGGACGGCTGTGTGCTGAACTGTACTGTGGCTTAGCCTCCTTTTACCACAGTCACCACCGGCTGATTTTCGTACCGTATAATGATCTCCCCGCGCTAGTCGACCTCCCTCACCCAACCCGTTCACGGATTTGATGATTCTACCTATGATAAACAACCATTGCCTAACCTCGTGTGCCTCCCCTTCCTTCGGAGAACGCAACACGGTTTCACCCCACGGCCACCATGCTAATCCTCCCGGAGGTACGGTAGATATGACTGTATACACTCCACCTCACTATTTTCCCCCTTCTTCCGTACTCCCGATGGCCGTTGCTCACGATTGTTGCTGCCGAACTCACACAGCACCAACCTAGTGACGTTTAGAACCGACACCTACCAATAGAAGTCTAAATTTCCGTCCACACCTATATCCGAGACCCATATAATAAAGACAGTTCAGGTCTACATTTACATAAACATACCCCCGCACGCATGAGTTTGCCCCATTATTCCCAAGCTACTGCCGTTCCTTACCACATAGGCCCTCTGCTGCAAGTCTTACTTGCAATTATTGATCAATTATATACGAAAACTTTTCGCTGCCCCTCACCTTCTTCTAATAGTCGCCACTGCTACTTCAAATGTGGATTTCGATCGCCGAAACATATCCGTGTCCGCATCCGCCTGAGCTGAGCAAACTTCAGACCATGGACACTTAAGACCACCCACCATAATTCCGTGGCCCTATTGACCCACTCGCTTGCAATCCTACAATACAAAATGAATGCAAGCAAAGACAAGCCAAAATTCACCCCACAATTCAAAGACACACATTCGATGTATGTTGCAATAGCACAGTTGAATCAGAGGCGGTTGCGCCGTTAACTAGCTCTCACAATGCGTAATAGCAACACCACTGTCGCAACAATGTTTTAACATCCTCTTTAAGTCCTTTTCCGGCTAACATATTTCGAATATTAGTATTAGATAGTCCCACAGTTCTTGTACACCATTAAGAACCCTATAATATTTATTTAGCTTAGAAATTGAAAATTCCGACCATTATAAGCTATGCGTCCTTAGGCCAGCGGTGATCACAGACCATCCCAGTAATAGTTACTACTTTCTCCCCGACGAATACATTAATGGCACTACTAAAACCTCTCATTCACCATATTTCGTTGTAACTAAAATTTAGAGTCTATACGGCTGGAATCCCCCCCTTCCCCCCCCCCCCCTATTTTAATCCTAGATTTTTTTTTTCCAATCATGCTCATAAAAATAAATTTCCTAACCTAATTAATTACAGTTTTCTAACCCTTCTGTTTCCGATTTGAAATACAATTTATCCTTCACACCCATTGTTCGCCGCCATACACTATTTAGGCTACGCTTATCTTCGTTTTATTCTTATACGACTGCGACGACGTTCTACAGTTCGGATGAGTCTAGACCGGCACCTTTTGTCGGGCTTGGAAACCCCAGGAGCACTGTATGCAGCTGCTTAAAAAGTGGAATTCGGAGCGGCAATGGCAGACTGTTTCGAAAACTGAGACCGCACCCGCGTTCGCAGCACAGCCCATTGGTCTATTGACTCACGCAGACACTGGACTCCCTGAACTGGGGCCACGCACCGGCCTGACGCTTTACTAATGATGACGTTGGGCACTGGTTAGGCCTACGGAGACAGCGGGGATGGAACATTTTTAGAACGAGCCCCCCCAGGAGGCCCGCGACAGCTTGATTCCTAACGCCCCATTTTTTCTGCACAGTGAAAAAGGCTTTTCCTCTCCCTCGTTTAAGGGCCAGAACGACGGCAGCCGCATCCGATGACAACATCGAGCACGGCACGCGATTGCGGAGGACGAATGCGGCAAGGTGAGAGGGTCTTGGAAAGATGACCCGTCACAGAGACAGCGCAAGACAGGCGCTGCAGGAAGCGATAGATATTTCGACATGTGATAAAGTGTTTTTTTTTCCCCCCCCCCTTTTATTTCCTACTTTGCTCCTTACCCTGCATGCCTTCCTATAGATCCTAAGTCCATGATTTCTTTCCCTCATCCTTACCTCCTTACCCCCCTTCCTCCTTACCCGTCTCTAATTAATTGCTCTCCACCCCCCCCCCCTTCCTCTTCATCCCTTTCCCACCCTCCCCCCTTCCCCCTTCCCCTTCCTCCCTCTCCCCCCCCCCCCTTTTCTCCCTTCTGACACGGGAGCCAGAATTTGCGATTAGCTCGAATGATGACCTCGAGGCAAAGGGGAGCTGGCCGCCTGCAGCACCGAACGGGACTGGAGTGGTCCTGGAACATATGAAGCCCCGCCCCACCCCCGCTTGGCCCCCAGCCCAGGAGAAGGATTTGCAGCCGTTTTTCATTATCGGCGCAACTGGTTAGACGGAGCTTGTGGGGGCCACACTATCCTGTCTTCACAGCGCAACGGAGAATGAAGCCCCACAGCCCCACACGCCTGATCTGCCGGGAGACTGTATAGTTACCAGCTCGGCAGCTTGTTGCCTACAGCCCAACCCCAAAGCTGATAGCACAGAATAAAGAGACGCCCTGCACAAGGATTAGACTGGCACAGCTATTGGATCCAAAGTAAATCATATATTCCGCCATGATAATCCATTTACCATTAAAGCTGCCTAACGTTCCCAGTGCCTGGGTTATTGCTGCTTCCCCCCTTCGCCCCTTCTGCATGTACAGTATGCAAAATAATAATATATTACTTCAGTAGCCGGACTAAAGATTCGCTCTAATAGAAGCCCCCAGTCACACCCCCGATCTGGAATATTAAACTACCTTTTTTGCACACCCGCAATCAATCAAAACTGATTTTCTTGAAGGACTGAAGCCCCTCCTCTGCTCCACTCTACTTCTCTTAAACCCAACATATTCTCCATTCATCGGTCCCAATCGCAATGGAATTCGCTACCTCCACGCAAATTTTTATTCGCAATACCATCTAACACATGACAGATCGATCTTCTTCAACTGAACACCATACGCGGACTAGCTCAGTCCTTCCGACTAACCCAATAGATCCACAACCCTAGATAATCACCTGCCAAGTGTTGGAGCCTCTCTATTTTTAAACACTTTGCCACTAAATCGTTCTCATAGTTTATGTAAATTTCTCGTGGTATTCGTAAAGATAACCTGGGGTTTATATGGCCTGTGAGTTTTTATATGCAGAATCCTATTTTGTTCCCCAATTTGACGACCTTTTAGCCTTTACGTGATCTTCTCTTGCAAAACTGTGCTATTAGGTTTAATTCATGTGTTTTTTTTTTTTTGTTTGTTTTGTTTTCGTACCAGACTACTTCCGTTTCGGTACTGCCCTGTGAGTTTTCTTTCGACATTGTATGTACAATTTTTGGTTCGCCTTGTGTAATGGGCAAAATTACATGGATAACTGTTTTCTGCCATTCTCGTACGAACCTATAGTTGCCCGACCCCCCCCCCCCCTTCCATTACGCCTTATATCTTCGCTATCTATGATTAGTATTTGGTTCCGGGCCGACCCCGAAACCAGTTCAGCTTAACTGATTCATTCCGCGACAGTTTACTTTATCCCTGTAAACTATGCAACATATAGTACATTAATATATCTGCATCTCTAATTTTAATCACCCTCTCACAACACGCACCGAATCCCCTTCCCTGGTGGCAATTACTAGTTGCGAGCCCCAGACGTCCAAAGCTGTGACTGAATGCCAGGCCCGCGGCTACCAGAACACACCCCTGTGGCCCCCCCTCGCCCTGAAGATCCCCTCTGACACGTGCGATGTCACAAACCATGCCGCAGCTCGTGCCCTGGACTGGACCATATCTCCCCTACCCTGTTCCAGTCCGGGACCCCTGCGTACCCATGCAACAAACCGTGGTCAGGGGGATTCTGCCACACAATTTCACTCTGCGGCACTCCTTGCGGACACAAAATGTTCGCATCTATGCGCCAACACACCGCGCCCATGGATGCTTATAGACTTCCTCCTGATAAGTTATCCCCCTCCGCCTTGTCAGGCGACGAATCCAAATCACTGACGCGGCCCTGTGCGCAGGACCTGCATGAGGGTCTGTTATAATGCAACACACGCCTGGACCACGGGCGGTTCATGCTTCTATAGATTTCTATGCCCAAATTTGCTTTGACCCGGACGACCACACCATACAACTGCTGGCCCTGTCGGCAAGGACATGCCACGGCGACACCGTCTTGCAACCAATCCGCGCGTGCACGTGAAAAACAATTAAGACTGTTGCTGCACCTGCCCCGTACTGGCCTGCACTCTGCCATTCACATGCCCGCCATTCCGCCCAAACAATGCCTTGGGGTATGACCGCCTAATCCACACATGATATTTCTCCGAAACAGACTCGCCCTTGGGTGGAGAGGCCATTTAAGGTGTCCTGCAAACCATTAGCGTTCGCCGACCCCCCCCTCCTCCCCCCCCTTTTCTTCCCCTCCGGTGGCAGGACTAGGCTACGCGGACCTTAGCACGCATGCGTGGCTTTGCCAGCACACACACCCCCAGAAGCACCAAGCCCACTCATTGTCCACCAAATAGAGAAACGCTGCAAGTTGGACAACGAAAAAAGCACTAGGCTTACAACCAAGTATGCTCCTGCATGGCTGGGAGCACTAAACCACCTCCCATGGTCGCCTTGGTACCAAAGTGTTTCTTAAACTTGGATGTTAGAAAAACTTGGTTAATGAATGGTTCTTATAATGACCAGGCGCTGCTGCCGTCCCTGGTATTGCTTGGCTACCCCCCTACATCTTTACGACCCATATATATTGTTACCACATATCTGACCCCAACTTAGGAGAGCATGACGTACACTTCCTATAACACCACATACTACCACGCTCCACTCAAAATTAGTCTTTGCATCGCAAGCAAGAACGCAAAATGAATGTGGACACCAGTGGACCACTAATGTTCAATGGATAACAGCTGACCACCCCGAGTTCCAGATTCTAGGTACTACAAATATACCTGTAAGATTATTTCATATACGCCTCATCTCCCGTCATGTTTTTATATTGATATTCTTTCACTTTGCAAACAATTCTACACCCGTACATGATCCACACAAATTATTCATTACAAAATCTAACCCTGCTTCCTGTCAGCTTAGGCCCAAAACCAAATTTGTTATTTGCCCTACACCCAATACCGAACCCGACTTTAGCATGAGGACCACCAACCACTAACCAGAGACACAGCTCACCACTAACTTTTAAGTGCCATGTTAAGATGGTACTACACCAATACATTGATATGCCCCCACGCGTCACCATAGATACCCGGCCGTATGCCCGTACGGTTGCGGCCATTTATTGTTGCTATGAGCCTATGACCAGAAGGCTATTGCTCTTACACCTGTGACCTTTTTTTTCATTTTATTTATAGCTTTTTTGACGCGTGCAAATATTCGTGGAATATATTTTCTGATTTGACCTTTAGCTTTACAACTTGGTGCATGTATTGGTACTTTGTCTGGGCACCTCACATTCGAGGAACGGGTTTTTTTCACAACAATCTAATGCCTTGGAACCACATTAGCACTAATATCTGTTCTAACATACCGCTCGACCATACAAACTTATGCAATTAATCCCCCATTACTTGATACCACCAGTACAGATTACCACTAATCCTACGAATCCGGTGCCCACGTAAATTAGATGTTTGTTCGTCACGATAGAACAGAACTCTCTGGCTCTGGTTTCGTTTCCCCGCAACTTATTAGTATCGCTCCCTTTTCTCTTTGTCTAACCTCCGGATTTCTTCTTCACACCCGTCCCCTTGTGCCCACCCCCCATCACCCTCGCTATGTTGTACATTGTTCGCGGATTTTCCCACGGATTCCTCTATTTAATTTTTAAAATATATATCACACTTTACTTTGACATGTTGCTGCTGTTCGTTTGTTCAATTATCTCCGTCCTATAAACATTAATTATGATCTCTATGTTTGCATATTACACCTTAATACCACAATGAATTTGCGATAGCCAGCTACAAACACATACCCTCGTTTTTTTCAATTTTTGCTTTTGGATAACCCAAATTTTCATCGTCCCTTGGATGACCAGTAATCTGTCATGGCGGACTTATATATCGACTTAATATCCAGATTATTAGCCGCCATTTAAATGCCCGGACAACTCAAGGTGGAACTGACTACCAGTTATGACGTCAGTTCCCATCGAGTTGAGTGTCGAACGCACACATACTTACTCTGTCGACTGCACCAACTTCAGCCAACCTGAGATAATCGAGAAGATATCGAAAGCTAAATATAACCAAAAACGACCCTTTTTTTCGGTTTTCCCCCCCGCCCGCCCCCCTCGCCCTTTCTCTCTTTCCTCCTTTTGCTGAATGTTGCCATTTCTGCCTACGATGTCAAAGCCCCCTCGCACGGGTCAAATTCAAGCTCCCACCTTTCCTACCTTGTTGTCATCTAACTTATAGTTCCCTGCGCAACCACAAGGGACACAATTGCCACAACCCCACAGAACAAGAACACAACCACACAACAAAAATTAATTGCAATACACCATCCTGCCCATAAGATAAATAACACCGTACCGCAGACCTGCTTGAACGATATGACTCGAATTTATAGAATCCACCCCCTCAAATTTCCGGATATGAAATCTCCTGCAATCTCCTGTCAAAATATTCTTTATCCTAATCCAGGGGTTCGACCGCATTTTTGCCAATTGGTAACCCTACAAATCGTGGTGCTATTCCTTACGCACACAATTCAAAACCCCGTATTTTAGTTGTTCGTGATTAAAACTGAATCCGTTGAAAATTGAATTTGAAAACTCCCCAAATATCTCTTATTTCACCAGTCATACGAGCTGAAAATCTGACCCATTTTAACAAAATTTTATTAAAGCGCACCAATTATGAGTAACATCCTCACATATTTCCTTCTAATATGTCAATATTTATATTTTCCTCCAAATTTGAAATATTATCCAGACTAATCCGGCGCACTTTTCCCATCAGCTATGAAATTCTCTCTATAATTAAGATGTATTTCAATGACCCGATAGAATCTTTTTTAAATTATTTTCAGACAAGACGCAAGCAGGGGCAATATAGTTATTAAAGAAAATCATAAAAATTTTAAACATTAATTTATATCAAAATACGTCAATCTTTTCAACACCTATGAATGCATCATTATTTAGCTACGAGAGGGGGACAACCCAACAACAGAAACGTCCCCTTCAAGGTTACTTAGTTCATCAAACTACACCCAAAACAGGGCACTTTTGATTTTGGTAAATTAAAACATGTTTCAGATTATTTAGCATACCCCTGTAAATATATTTATAAAAAAACCCACCAGTTTTTACAAAGATCCCCCGATAGATTGATTTTCAAATACCCTATATACATGATCCAAAAAATTAAATTGATATACTCAAATTTATGAGGCATATTTAAAATACTGTCCTTGACACACTACACTTTGTACTCAAAACAGGCCGCTACCTGTGTTTCACTGCGATCCCCGTATACTGTTTATAAATTGCAACTAGCTTTTTTCCTCATTTCCGGTGCACACTTTGGTTCTTACATGTCGACGACCCCAAAAGCAGACTAACATACACGAATGCGCCTGTAACAGAGAACCTTGTCAATCAATCTAGAAATCAAAATGATAAACAGTAACTTACCTTTATTCCACCCTTACTAGCACATTCCACTGAAATATTGACCATTAACCCCGCCACTACACTCGAGAGTGCCCCTGCCTTTAGTTCAACTGTCGGCCCCGCCTTAGCATTGACCCTGCGGCTCTGTACCTGTCAGAAAGCACCGTACATACAATCATTTAAAGCTTTTTCGGTCACCCAACTTTCCCTTGGCTTCCCTACATCGAAATATTCGCCCGGCTTGGCAAGGTTATTGCGTGCTAATCGGATGCAAACTTTAATTGATAACTCACAAATTAACAGCTGGCTAAAATTAAAGAACAACATTCAGAAATATAATCAGTTGGCGATGGACATTGCTTCAATAATTGTGCAAAAGGCGAATGCAGCTGCGCGATTGGGCCCTTTGCTTCGAACTGGTTTTTACACGCACCTTATATATGACCCACTGTACAAGCGTGAAGGTTAACCAAGCCTGGCTTGCCCTGGGCACCGGCTTGTATGAGTAATCGAGGGCCAAACTGAGCGACAATTGAGAGTGCAATTAGTTAGCGGAACTGCTCTTCATGCAAATTGTATTGCTTTGCGATGAGATCGCTCATAAATAAAAGATCGTATTAAGTGTCGCGTCTGGGCGCATTTATACTGATTTTGAGTTTCATTAATAACCATAAAATGGCGAATATTTGATTTTATATAAGCCAGTCACGTCAGCATTACAAATTATAAGGAGCGTCTCTGTTCGTTAAAAGAAATATAACAGAAATATCTGTTAAATAGGCTTGATATATAACACTTCATATTATAGTTTTAAATTTATTGCTCATACATATTTTATACGCATTTAGAATACTCCACTTTCGTATGGGTATGGTTGAGATCTCGAGCGGGAATCAATGTAGTCAGCTAGCGGCCGTTTGTCAGGGTATTCAACTGTCGATAGTCGAAACTTTCTTTGACTGTTTGATTTTTAATATTGACAAAATTTGAATTCCTGTTGATATCTCGGCATTTCATTGTGCTTAAATCTATATCGTTGTGCCATCTCCCAAAAAAAACGAGCCAGCAGAATAATTTTATGAGTGTGTCGTTCTGTCATAGCCGGTTAACCGGCCCAAAATCAGGTTCGGTTATTTTTTCGGAATCGGAATCGTTGTTGTTGCTATTATTGAGAAGATTCTGCTTCTTCTCTTGCCGAAGATCAGTTTTTGGCATGTCGATGCTATCCTGAAACGATGCGGCTCGACGTATATATAATGTCTCACTTTTCATCGCCGCAGCAGTAATATTTCAACCTTCGTCCGGTGAATTTGTAGCTGAGCAAAATGGTAAGACAAAAAAAAAAAACAAAAACAAAAAAAACAGAGACACAGCTTACATAACAGCGGATAATTGAGCTGTGCAAAATATTTCGATAGACGTGTCCATATCGGTCATCTATATTCTGTCCATCCTTTGCTCGATTTATAGAAATTCCTGGTCGTCTTCGCCTTGGTGGCAGCTGTCAGCGCTGACGTTTCCCACCTGTTCTCAAACAGTGACAATCTGCAAGCGGATGGATACCACTATCAGCAGCCATCGAAGCAGTTCGTCATTGATGTGCCCCAGGTCTACCAGCAGACCAATCAAGTGGTCTACCAGCAACCCGCTCCAGTGACCTACGAGAAAACCGTTGAAGTGGTCCAAGAGCAGCCAGCTCAGGTGGTCTACCAGAAGCCCGCTCCAGTAGTCTACCAGAAGCCCGCTCCAGTGGTCTACCAGAAGACCGTTGAAGTGGTCCAACAGAAGCCCGCTCCAGTGGTCTACCAGAAGCCCGCTCCAGTGACGTACGAGAAGACCGTTGAAGTGGTCCAAGAGAAGCCCGCTCCAGTGGTCTACCAGAAGCCTGCTCCAGTAGTCTACCAGAAGCCCGCTCCAGTGGTCTACCAGAAGCCCGCTCCAGTGGTCTACCAGAAGCCCGCTCCAGTAGTCTACCAGCCTACGCCAGCCGGCCTCCTGAAGGATGATGGATACCATTACGGCCAGCCTGCCATCAAATTCGAAACCAACCAGGTTGTCCAAAAAGTTGTGACTCCAAATAACGAATATCTGCCCCCTAAGCCTGTGGCGCCTGTCTACAAACCAGCCCCAGTTACACAAACTGTCACCAAGAAGGTCGTCGAATATGTGCAGCCAAAGCCTGTGGTTCCCATCTACAAACCAGCCCCAGTTACACAAACTATCACCAAGAAGGTTGTGATCCCATCTAAGCCTGTCATCGACTATCTGCCCCCTCAGCCTGTGGCCCCCGTCTACAAACCAGCCCCAGTTACACAAACTGTCACCAAGAAGGTCGTCGAATATGTGCAGCCAAAGCCTGTGGCGCCAGTCTACAAACCAGCCCCAGTTACACAAACTATCACCAAGAAGGTTGTGATCCCATCTAAGCCTGTCATCGACTATCTGCCCCCTCAGCCTGTGGCGCCTGTCTACAAACCAGCCCCAGTTACACAAACTGTCACCAAGAAGGTCGTCGAATATGTGCAGCCAAAGCCTGTGGCTCCCATCTACAAACCAGCTCCAGTTACACAAACTATCACCAAGAAGGTTGTGATCCCATCTAAGCCTGTCATCGACTATCTGCCCCCTCAGCCTGTGGCGCCAGTCTACAAACCAGCCCCAGTTACACAAACTGTCACCAAGAAGGTCGTCGAATATGTGCAGCCAAAGCCTGTGGCTCCAATCTACAAACCAGCCCCAGTAACATACAACCAGCCTGAGCAACAGGTAGAGATTGTCCAGGGTCCCAAGGGCTACAGCTACCCCAACGATCCTCAGCCATCTTTCGAATATTAAGCAATACCTATTGTAATTAGTGTCCCTCTCTTCTATTAGATCTTACAAACGAAATCTTGACAAGAAGATGAATTGATAAGAATAAAAAATATAAAAAATGAAAAAATTTAAATGAAACACTGGTCTAAATTTGACTTAAAACAATTTTCACAATTTCCACAGCGCAAGAAAAGAAAAGTTGAAAATCTGATTAGATTTCGTACGATAAATATATATTACAACAAATATTATATATTTTAAAATTTCATTGTTGAACTACTTACAATATTTTCTTTCCTGCACAATAAAATCTAAAAAAAATAATAAGAAAAAATCCTGTTAAATGTAATAAAAATTTTTTGATTTAGTACTTTACATATTTTTGTTATATTTTTTTAAAGTACATTTTTTAGCTGTTTCCAATTGCCAGAATAGATTTTTTTAAAGCGCCCTCTATCAGCAATATTTTAACATTTTTTCTCTTCAGCCCATTTTTATGCAACCTTGTTTGTAGAGTAATATTTGATCTAAAAGTATGCTTGATTACTGTAACCGAAATCTTATTAGCCAAGCCTAAAACTAAATCCAATAATAATCTAATAAATATGCATACGAATAT
The DNA here is from genome assembly GCA_030914385.1 of Drosophila antonietae. Classification (NCBI taxonomy): domain Eukaryota; kingdom Metazoa; phylum Arthropoda; class Insecta; order Diptera; family Drosophilidae; genus Drosophila; species Drosophila antonietae. The sequence continues at coordinate 3,648,912 of JAUESO010000612.1, read as the reverse complement.
TTATCAAAATTAAGAACGGCGACAATGACCAAGGCGGCTCAGAGAAGAGAGAAGAGCACAAAAGGTCTTCGAGAGCAGCTCTTAGATCAGATTGAGCTATGTTTAGATCGCATATTAAATCTGGTTTTCATTTGCTGCAGATGGTAAGAATTGGGCGGAGGTTCGCATTGATCACCAGCAGCATCGTGATCCGTTCAGGGCTCTCAGATCGAAGTGCGACAGTCAAAGTGTCAAAGTTGACAGAGACAAATGGCTCGAGGCGCTAATTGAAAGCTGCTGACAGCAGCTGTTTTATATTTGCTGCATTTGAATTTGGATGTGGATGTGGAGTTATATTTGAATTTGGATTGGGCACATAATTGCCACACGTGATGGATGCTGGCGCACAGCTGGCGGAGCATAGAATCATTAATTCGATGGTAAAGACAAGAGACAAAGCCGCAGCGCTCACTGACACTTGACCCCACACAAAAGCCGAACACGTCCTGACCTTGACAATGATTCGATTCGATTGGAGTGAGCGCTGCCAGCTATGGCTCCAAACATTGCCAACCAGAGATGTGGCTGCTTGTTTATCTAGGGCCGCTCTAACTATCGAATTGCTGTTGTTTGACAAGCAACAGCAATAGCAGCAGCAGCAGCAGCAGAAGCAGAAGCAGCAGCAACAGCATTAACAACGTCAACAACATCAACAACATCAACAACATCAACAGCATAAACAGCAGCAGCAGCAGCAGCAACAGCAACAGCGCAATTAATAAACTGAGCTAAAAAACAAACACGATCGACATATAGAAGTATAAATAGTTGCGGTATCGGCGCCAATGCCTGCATTCGCTTGAGCCCCGTGGCTGGCAGCTATAAAGCATTCAAGTACATTCTATACGTCCTATAGGCATATTCCCCTGGCAAGATGGTAAGCCATTATCAAATTTATTCTATTATTATTATTATTGTTATTCATAATTGCTTTGGTCTCAGCGTTTGTTTATTTGGACCCTGCTGGCGGCGCTTTGTCTGCATTGTACACAGGCGGATGTCTCACAGCTCGTTAAGTCGGGCAACGGCTTTGTTTACGATGTGCCCAAGGTCAGTGAGCTGGAACTGGAACTGAACAATGAGTTTCCCACTGGCCAGGAATTCCCACAGGATGCCATACCGGTCGCTCCCTCCGATGCGGAGCTCGGACAAGCCGAAGCCGTGGATGAGCTGCCCGAGCCATTGGCTGCCAGCGAAGACAGTGCTGCCTATGCCTCATCCAAGGGTCATGGCTACGCATATCACGTGCCCAGCAGACGCTTCAAGAGCTAAGCTCGTAGCTACTATATAAGTATATATAAGTATATATCTATGATATTAGTTTCTACCAAAGTCTTCAAAACACTACAAAAAATATAATAAAAATGTGTTATAAACACAACAAAATATAAACTATGAACTATTCTCTTACCGTTAGCACTTCCTATATAATGTCCAAAGTCTTTATCAGATAATTCCTTGATGTGATATCTCTATATATAATTACTTATATAATAATATGTTGTAGCAGCAAGAGTTTCATTTGCTGCAGAAAAATGGAATCTTTTCATCTTCTTAGATTAGTCTTGGTTTGAGAATTTGATTTCTAAAAAGTCCTATAATCTTTTGTGACAATATGTTAATATAACCATTGATGCTTAAGCATCGTTCACGGCAATTCTTTGTTAACCTTTCACCGTCCAAGGGCTGCTCAGCTTGCCTTGGACAGCGCTTAGAATGAAAACGATATTGAACAGAAAAAAAGAAATAGACACACAAAGATGTGACTCTTGTGCTCAATCCTAATAAACACATAACTCTATCTGGTTTTTTTCTTCTTTTTTTTTTTTAAATTAAAAAAACAAATACTATTTTAAACTAAATGTTAAACCGGTTGCAGTCTGCGACAATTTCGCATATGCTTGAATTTTTGATATGCTCGTGCCTACAAAATTCTGTGGGGAAGTGCACAATTAATTTAATCATTTACACAAATTGCGCAAAATGGTGGCCAAATGCGAGCAGCGCGAATCGAGCGCACGCCACTGAAATCGATTTTCAAGCAATTTTTGGTAATCGATCAAAGCCGCTGGCGGTTCAACAACCCGCATTAATTAGCTATGCCAAAAACGAAGATGTCTTGAAATCGATGCTAAAAAAAACAAAGCAAGTGTGAGCGGAGAGCAACACTGATAAACTATGAGATATCACGTAAATCGAAATGGAATGTATCTGAGCCAAGTTTAGAGTATTTTTATAATATTGAAAGCACAGAATTCTGACTGATGAATGATTTGACATTTAAGCTGTCTGATGTCTCAAGTGTTCACTATCAGTAAGATGCAGAGTAGATATCTGATCTGCAATCGGTCGAGTACATTATGGCCAGTCTCCGTAAGTACAGGGTATTAGGCAGTGATAGTTGAAACAACAGCAGGAAATGTGAGGGGTCTATCTACATGATCTAAACTGATTTATAATCTGCTCTGTGACTTCACTCTAGAATGCCCACTGCTCTGCATCTATAGGGTATTGAAAAAGTGATAGTTGAAACAACAGGCCAAAAGACCAGATGCCAACGAAACTCAAAGTAGTTTTATGATCTTCATTTGATCTGCGATCTGCTTGTAATATATTTTGTGTATTCTCGACAAATTAGAGAAGAACTTTTATGGCTCGCAAATGTGTCGCACTTTACAGCGTTTACGTCAAACGTAGGCGTCCAGTTGGGCAATAGGAATTTCGAATAGGTAGCACAGTTTTGATATGTGTGGCTTAAGTACTTGTTTAATCCGAAGACTTCCGCAAGCTTTTCAGAGACAACTTCATTGTGTGTGCGAGAATTTGGCGGCCACTCGAGAGCTGCTCAAGCTGCTAGAGCTGCTCGAGACTCGGTAATTATTATAAATGAAGTCTAAATGATTTATGACAGGCAGCGCAGTGCGCTTACAACTGAAATGCTCTTTTGGCCAGCTCGGAAGTGAGGCATTGTGCTATGCTACACACAAGAATACAGTTGAGTGGCTTTAGGCCCGATTCATGACGACGTTGATGAAAATGCTCGACGAGCATTTATGTTATGTTGACGCCGCACACAAGCAACGAGCAACAATGCATAATGGCCATAGTGAGCAATATAGATACAGATACAGATACAGATACATAGACAGATACAGACTTAGAGAATACATAATAATCGAGCAACGGCATATCGATTTAAATAATAATAATTGGCCGGCCTTTTGAGCCATGGACAGCAATGTCAGCGAGTCTAGAATTGTGACTATAAATAAACAGGTACCACAACGATTGGTCAATCATTGAACGTCTTCGATTCCAAGGTGTAACATGGTATGTGACTCTCTGCCTGAACCATCCGTTGCATCTTCAACGAATCTGATCTGTTTCTTCCTTTATTGCAGAACGCATTCTTTAGCCTCACGCTGGTGGCCTGCTCGCTGGCCCTAGCCGTTGCGGATGTCTCGCATTTGCCGCTGCAGCAGCTGGAGGGAGAGCATGGCTATGGTTATGATTATCCCAAGCCTGTGGTGCCATTTGTGATAGCCAGTAGCACCACGCCAGCGCCCACACCAGCGCCCACTTATCTGCCACCACCACCACCACCACCACCACCAACGCCAGTGCCCACCTATTTGCCTCCACCGCCGGCAACAACCAGAAAGACAACGACAACAACAACCACCACAACACGTGCCCCGACGCCAGCACCCACTTACTTGCCACCACCAAAGCCCACCACCACCACCACTACCACCACCACCACAACCACAACGACACCAGCACCCACGCCGGCACCCACCTATCTGCCGCCCATCATTGTGCCAGATCCCGAGCCCGGCTATCACTACGATGCACCCGCTGAGCCCTTCATATTCTAAGCTGCACCACCTTGCACCACACCCGACCCTGTCCGACTGTTGACCCGGAATGCTGTTTGTCCCGTTTACCTAGTCGTTGGTATTATATAAGTTTCGATCTGTTAAATAAATCACATTTGTTAGTCAATTGATCGCTCCTCTCGATATCTTTCGCTCTCGATTCCAATCACAAGCCAATTGTCCAATGAAAATTTCCTGCTCTGCATATTCATGAGTGGAGTGGAGTGAGTGATGTGAGTGTTTTTTGTTTATTTTTTCTCTTTTTCTTTTTTTGGGCTTTTTGTATTGTGAACTCAATTAAGAGTCGAAAATTGGTTTTAATTGTTTTCCCACAAAATAGATGTGCGGAGCTCTATCAAAACAGGCCACGATAAACAAACACATGGCAATAATTGGATCCAGCTTCAAGTTCAAGAAAACCAAGAAAAGTGTGAAGCAGGCAAATTATGCGTTGGCCTTCGCATCACTCTCTCTCGCTCTCTTTCTCTCTCTCCCTCTTTCGACAACAACAATAGTAATTATTAATTATTTCCCAAATGTTAAACTGGGAGCCAGTAGCAGCTGCATTCGCTGCTGCTGGGTCCACGCTGTATAAAAGCCAATGATACGACTGGCTAAGACATTACTTCCAGTTGTTGGCAGAGCGCAGCAGCATCTGCATTTGGAACAGCATATAGGCAATCGGAGAGGCTCACTCGAAATGGTATTTAGTTAAGCGTTTATTCGGACTTTTGTGCTAAATATGTGTGTGTTCCTTTTCAGAAATCATTCTGCATCCTTTTGGCTCTCTTGGCCGTCTGTTCGATGGGACGCGCCGATGTGTCGCACCTGTTTGGTGGTGGCAATCATCATCACCACCACGAATCGCATCATGACTCGCATCACAGTCACCACGATTCGCATCACGATGCCCACCATCATGAATCGCAGCACCATGACTCGCACCACCATGATTTACATCAGTCGCATCACCAGGACTCGCATGCTCACTCGCACTCGAACGCGCACTCGCACGATGCCCATCGCAATAATCATGGCTTTCATCTCGATCTGCATCTAGGTGCATTGCGTCAAAATCAGCCCAATGGCTACAACTACGATGCACCAGCACCACCACCACCGCCAAAGCCTGAGTACCTGCCACCAGTGAAGCCAAGCAACACGTATCTGCCAGCTATCAAGCCGGAAAACAAGTATTTGCCACCTAAGGTGGCACCTACCTTGCCACCACCGCCACCACCACCACCGGTGAAGACGCCCAAGGCGGAGTACTTGCCACCACAGAAGCCACGCACCAAGTATCTGCCCCCCGCTCAACCTGAGACCCAGTACCTGCCACCCGCTGAGCCAGAGAAGACTTATCTGCCCGCTGCTAAGCCGCAGACCAAGTACTTGCCACCCAAGATTCCAGTCAGCCTGCCACCACCACCACCACCACCACAAGTCGCACCCAAGGCCACCTATCTGCCGCCATCCGAGCCCAAGGAAACCTATCTGCCGCCTGCACCACCCAAGTCGAACTACTTGCCACCCTCACAGCCGGAGTCGCAGTATCTGCCACCTGCTCACTCCGAGCCACGCCTGGCCCAGCCAGAGCCCAGTTTTCATATACCCATACCATCTTATGCTCTACCATTGGCTGGTCACAGCAATTCGGGCTATAACTACAATCAGCCACTGCGCCGCTTCAAGTTTTGATTTCTTCAATAGTGGAGCTTATTTAATAACCCCACATCCTCACACACACACACACACACACGCCCATTGCATTTAGTTTTAAGTTGTGCAAATAAAGCATATTAGAAAATCTACATGAACTGTGCAGCTTACTTCGATTTCGATTATAATCGATAATTATTTTCATATACAAGTAATTAATCATATCTTGATTGCAGCTTAAGCTAGCAGGAAAACTAGACGAAGTCAAGGACATTTGTAAAAGAAATTATGACCAAGTCGAGAAGACTTGCGTAACTCTCAGATCATCTATATTAAAATAAATACGATTTTTTGTATTACCATAATAATTATCATCGATGACAGTAGCAAATATTTGTTTAATATGCCTATCGGACACGCTTAAAGAATATCAGTTCCATCAAGCCTTGCCTAACGAAAAGATTATTGCATTTACACTCAAAATGTTTATTGTATTATATCCCAGAGCTGTCGCTATATACAGTTGCATTGCTAATCTGCTCCAATTCCATGCAAATCATGTCATAAATTTCATCAAGCTTTGTTCAGCTGCAAATGATCTTTCATCAGAGGCCATAAGCGAAAGTCATTATGGCTAATTGGCTATTGTCTAAGGTCAGATTTCAATATGTGTGTAGTAGTCGCTGTCGATATGAATGTAGTAGTAATAGATACGTGTATAAGGGCCCCTCCGAAAACTAAAGAAAAAAACAAAAGCATCTAATCAAATGCTGTCGCAGTCCATTTTCGAGAGCCAAAGCACGCGCTACGCGCAGCATCTATAGCTGAACTTCAACACTTGCAGCTATTGATCGGCTCTATAATTATCGTGGTATACATAGGTTTGAAAATGAATAATGATGTCGAGCTGTCGTTGAGGTTGCTGTGGGAATACACATTGTTGCCGCCGTCTGGTGTCTGTTACAAAGTAGTAGAAAATGATGAAGAAGAAAAATAACATTCAACTAATCGCTAATTGCCAATTGCAGCCGGCAGCCGAATTGGTTGACCTCTTTCAGTCCCGAGATGATCGGCCAATCGATCGAGTGAGGCCAATCGATTGTCTTGCCTGATAATCTTGGCCAACACTAGTAAAGCTCGTATACAAAAACAAAATAAATAAATAAATCAATAAAAACAAATCTTTGCCAAGTCTTTGCGGCGAAAAAAATCTCTTTTAAAGACTCATTTCAAATGGGAGGCGTTTATAGCTGACAGCAGAAAAAAAAAAACAGGCGACTAAACACCATTACAACTCGAATGTAGAATACTTAATACCCTAGCAAAATGCAATATTAAATCAATAAATTAACAAGAAAAATAAATGGCATAATAAATATATATTAACACAGATTAACTGAGATAAATCTAACTTATATTCAAAAAAAGTAAATAAATAAATAAAACAAAATAAAATAAATGGACAAACAAATAATTATAATAAAATATTTTTAAAAATAAATAAATCAATAAATCATCAAAAACATTCTTTTTTTTTTAAATATATAAAGCAAAATAAAATTTGTTCATTTAATATTATAAAATATTGTTAAAAGAATATATAAAAAATCCATAAATCATGAAATACATATTTTCAAAAATTCTTTTTAATGATTGCTAATTAATTTGATTTCGAAATGAGATGAGCCCAAAACACATTCTTAAAACAGAAAAACAAAAAAATTATTATTTAAATTCTTCTTTTTGCTTATTTTATATATTTTTCTATTCACTTATACATATAAAACTGCAAACTTTTAAAATACATATCTTTAGATACTTTTAAGCTTGCATTTATTTTGTTTGGGTACTCTTCATGTGAGAGTACCCAAACAAAGTGACCCAATGTGAGTGTATTTATAGCTGTAACGCCTTAGTTGATACAAATGTCCGCATCCATTCCTCAGACTTATAATTAAGTGCAGATTTAATGTCCGCTTCATGCAGAGCAAAAACAAAGCTCGGCACATAAGGCGATTGGAAATTAAAAGAGAATTAATAGAATTTATGTATATGCGAATGCCGTTAAAGTGGGGGGAACTAAAGCTCAGCTACTCACAGAGATCAACGCAGCGTCAGGTCGAGACACCGAACAAGATCAAGACGAAGACGGCAACAGAGACGTCAACGGAGAGGCAGAGGGAGACTGAAACGCAGACTGCTCTATGGCGCGCACGGTTCTCTGTTCATTGTATAAATAAAGAAGCACTTGCCGGAAACTAAATCATTTCAGAGCCGACAACGCATCGAGAACGTTGTACCTCGGTCATAGAATAACGATCCGATAACAAAATGGTTTAGTAGTTATATAAGCAATTATTGCATTGATTGTTGCGTTTTAAGCCTATATCTTTTTGGAAATTAGAAAGTCCTTCTGACTAGCTCTGGTCAGCGTGGCGCTGGTTGCCGCTGATGTTTCCCATCTGCTTGGCCACGATCATCATGAACACCACCAACATGAGGAGCAAGCCCATCCCGGCTATAACTATGAGCCACCGAGCATACCATTCGAGCTGCCAACACCGGCACCCATTTACCTGCCCGCCAAAGAGCCAGAAGTGCCAAAGCCCACCTACTTGCCACCTGTGCAGCCCAACCCCATCTATCTGCCACCCACACCACCCAAGCCAGAGTACCTGCCGCCCGCACCAGCACCGGTGAAGGAAGAACTGCAGCCAGAGACCAACTACTTGCCACCCACACCAGTGGCGCCAACCTATAAGATACCCATTCCCTCGTACGCCGCACCACTTGAACCGAACAATATCTATCTGCCACCACAGGAAATCGTGGAGCCACATAGCGACGATGGTTACCATTACGATCCACCAGCCACGCCTTTCTTCTATTAAGCCATTCACTTAGCCATGTTTACCAACTGATATTACTCAATGTGTATATACCGAACTATATAATTTGATTTGTATTTGTAAATTGTTCAGCTATTTATTTAGAGTTCCATCAAATAAATACCTAAGTATAAAATGATATATATGGTGAAACTTACTGTTGGGCATATTTACTGAAATCATGATTAATGTTTACCGCTGCATAGAAGCGACCTTCCAAAATGTACAAATACTTTTTCGTAAAAATATGATCATAGTCAAAAAGAAGCCAACTTAATAATATATAAAATGAATTCGATTTCTTCTAGTTATAATTCAAATATCGATTTCTTTCACAAGTGAAGAAACATATAGAATCGAATCCTTGAGTTGGAACTTCCTCATATCAACTACTGCCAACTATATTATACTCTGTTCTTCGAGTTAAATTATGGACATGATATATAAATCGGACTTAAGAAGTCTTTAATTGTGAAATTTTAGCTTTATGTATGACGTATGCTCGAAATATTTCGATTGTTGAATATAATCGTTACGTTAAGAGATTTAAGCTTAAGCTTGACCTTTATGACAGGGAAACTCCACCTTAAGATCTAATTACAAGCTCAATTCGAGAGCCATGACAATATTATTATTAATACTTACTCATGAAGTGAAACGAGTATATTGGTTTTACGCAACGCTCGTCTTGCGGTTTCAGACATACTGAAAAGCTTATAAACTGCAAAACTTTATGCCTTACAAGCCATTTTTAATTGCAGCTCCAGAATCACTTACTTAAGTTACCCCAGAATGCATCCAGAATTGTTTTTGCAGAAGAGAAACAATTGATTATGAACCGTGAATAAGTATCATGCAGTCAGTAGCGCCCAACAACAATGGTATTATACTTGAGCCATAAATCGAATCATTCAGTTTCAATGTGGGCTGGCGTCTGTCCACCATATGAAGACGGATCGTGATGGTATGCCCAGAATTCTTCGCATATTGCGTGTTGATTTATTGAACCGTTTGGTCATTTGCTAATTCGCATGAGTAATTGAAGCCAAACAAGTTCAAATGGAGATTTGTTGTGGCACAAGACCCCCAATGGCGATGCTGATTTATGGTACTCACAATCGCTGCCATTGTTGTGAGCCACGAGGTGTGAAGAATCTAACCGCCCACATCAATGTAGATAGTATATATATATATATATCTGCGTGAAAGTAAAACCTAATGCGAACAGGAAATATATAACATTCGCCGTATGTATTTTTTTTTCTTTCTTTTTTTCGCTGACAAAATAAATACGCTTAACAAGTCTTTATGGAAATTGATTATATGATCTAATATCGAATGAAACCAGTTAGCCACCCGCTCCAAAGGCTATCCTATCAGTATGCTAATTAATTAGATAATTTCGCTTGAATGGCTTAAATGTTTTCATTTGCAGTGCTTATTCCTATCAGCTACGCTTAAATACGAATACGCATAGATCATAAATTATATTTCAACTATCAACGCAGTTCCCTATATTTCGCTGGCCAACTGGTTTCCAACATAATGAATTTGAGTATTTTATGCAGGAATTTGCTAAGATGGCAAAGTATTTATATACTTTCAGCTCCTTTGTACAAATATCCCATCTACCATTATTGACCTCTTCTATTTATAGATAGATCCATGAAATACAAGTTCTAACTGTTTCTAAGAAGGTTTTTTTTGTTTTAGTTTATAACGTTACAAACATGTCATTAATATTTATCATTCAATTGGGCATACTTCGCATAAAAGTGATCTACAGCAAATTCAATTCCAGTCCAACAAGGTAATTTACAGTCGCAGCAGAACATATTGCATGGCCCTTGACCGCAACAGTGCACAGCCTTCCGCGGACCTCCACATAATCTGGCAAGACACATTCCATGGCTTAGATATGCCGGATAGAATTTTTCACACTTAGAGTCGGCACCTACAGAAAAATATACATGTATTGGTCTACAACAAATTGCATTTGTATTCCACATCCACAAAGACAAAAGTTGTAATAAGATCAATGACAAATGCGCTACAAACATGGTTCTGATTACAGTTCAAGAAAACTACTAAATTGTAAGACGTTGAAAGTGAGCCTAGGCGAAAAGTGTGATGAAAATCTAATTGAATTTGTTATATACTTGAGCGTAGCGAATGAGAATTCCTGAACGAATGAATTATGATTAGGAAGTTTAAAGTTACGATTGTGGGTATGAATACTAGATGCTATTTGGCTATTCTCAGCTTTATATAGATTCATTACATCTAATTAAATGTTATACCACATTCAAAGATTTCGGATAAGCCGATCGACACATATAAAATCCAATAGAGCGAATCCATAGACTTGAATGAAAATAACATACAGCCCGTTATTAAATAGGAAATATAGTAGAGAAAAAAAAACATATAGAAACAAGTAAGAAAGCTCTAGTCGTGACTGCTCGATTACGAGATCCCCTGAACCCATGCATTTCAAATAAAACCTTCAGAATAGCTTTAATCTCTTCTTTAAATAGACCCATCACTTATAATATCATTAATTTTAATTTAGTTAATAACAGGCTTTTATTTCATTTAATTTACAAAAGTTTGATGTACACCCCATATTTAGAGTCAAACTCTTCTGTTACATTTCCAGACCAGCAGCCGCGATCACAATTACAACAGAATACATTGCATTTTTTAACTCCACAACATGGCGTAGCCTTACGCAGACCTCCACACATATGTCCAACACAAAGTTTACCAATATGGAGTATTCCATGAAATCGAGGGCAACCAAAGTCAGTAATAAACATAAATTTTGTTGAATGACAACAAACTGCATCTGCATTCCATGTCCACAGAGACAAAAGTTGTAATAAGATCAACGACAGATGCATTACAGACATGATTATGATTCCAGTTCAAGAACACTAATAAATTCGAACACAATAAAAGTGATGCTAGGCGAAAGGTGTGACGAAAATATAATCCAATTTGTTATACATTTACATAAGTGAGGCGAATGGGAATCCCTGAACGAATGAATAATGATTAAGAAGTTTCAAGTTCCGATAGTGGGTATAAATACAAGATCCTATAAGTTTTATATAGATTCATTGTATCTAATGAAATGAAACATCTATTTAAATGCTTTCGAATTAGCCGATCAACACATATAAAATCCAATAGAGCAAATCCATAGATATTCAAGAAAATAATATAGCTTCCGATATTGAAATTATAAAGTGACTTAAGGCTGAGTTTCCGACAGAAAAGCTCTTTTCGGTATACAAAAAATAGATAGACCCAAAAATGGCAAAAGCTTCCATTATAAGGCATTAATGGATGTTTAATTCATTTTAAAAATGCTATTAATATTAGATAACATTGACATAATTATCATATTTTTCCTGAAATTGTTTTTGTACATTTCCAGACCAGCAGCCGCGGTTACAATTACAACAGAATATATTACATCTGCCAACTCCACAACAATGCGTAGGCTTACGCAGACCACCACACAAACGTGCACCACATTCTCCTTTTAAGGAATGTCCACCAACAGATTCACATTTTACCCTTGCAAAAAAAGTAAATTTTACTGGATTACAACAAGCTGCATCTGCATTCCACGTCCACAGAGACAAAAGTTGTAATAAGATCAATGGCAGATGTGCTACAGACATCGTTATGATTCCAGCTCAAGAAAACTACTAAATTCTGAGAGGTTGAAAGTGAGCCTAGGCGAAAAGTGTGACGAAACTATAATAAATTTTACTTTATGAATTTACATAAGTTACGCATATGGGAATCCCTGAACGAATGAATTTCAAGTTTCGATTGTGGGTATGAATACTGGATTCCATTTGGTCATTCGCAGTATTATATAGATTCATTGCATCTGATTAAATGTTATATCAATTTAAAGCTTTCGAATAAACCGATCGACACATATAAAATACAATAGAGTGAATTCATAGACATGAAAGAAAGGAATATATCTGCCGACATTAAATACAAATTATAAAATAACTTAAGGCTGAGTTTCCGAAAGATAAAATGTTTACGGTATAGAAAAAATATTATATTTGGATTATCCCTAAATTGAAAATCTCAAATACAACCTTTTCGATAGTTCAACCTTTGCGTTACATAGACCCAAAAATAGCGAAAGCCCCATTGTAATGCATTAATGGACGTTTAATTAATTTTTAAAAATTTGTTAATTGTAGGGAACTGATAACTGGCAAATAATGATCCAAAAATTGTTGTTTTACATTTCCAGCCCAGCAGCCGCGATCACAATTACAACAGAATATATTACATCTGCCAACTCCACAACAATGCGTAGGCTTACGCAGACCACCACACAAACGTGCACCACATCCTCCTTTTATGGACCTTCCACCAAGAATTTCACATCCAACATTTGAATAAAAAGCAAATCTTACTGGATTACAACAAACTGCATCTACATTCCACGTCCACAGAGACAAAAGTTGTAATAAGATCAATGGCAGATGTGCTACAGACATCGTTATGATTCCAGCTCAAGAAAACTACTAAATTCTGAGAGGTTGAAAGTGAGCCTAGGCGAAAAGTGTGACGAAACTATAATAAATTTTACTTTATGAATTTACATAAGTTACGCATATGGGAATCCCTGAACGAATGAATTTCAAGTTTCGATTGTGGGTATGAATACTGGATTCCATTTGGTCATTCGCAGTATTATATAGATTCATTGCATCTGATTAAATGTTATATCAATTTAAAAGCTTTCGAATAAACCGATCGACACATATAAAATACAATAGAGTGAATTCATAGACATGAAAGAAAGGAATATATCTGCCGACATTAAATACAAATTATAAAATAACTTAAGGCTGAGTTTCCGAAAGATAAAATGTTTACGGTATAGAAAAAATATTATATTTGGATTATCCCTAAATTGAAAATCTCAAATACAACCTTTTCGATAGTTCAACCTTTTCGTTACATAGACCCAAAAATAGCGAAAGCCCCATTGTAATGCATTAATGGACGTTTAATTAATTTTTAAAAATTTGTTAATTGTAGGGAACTGATAACTGGCAAATAATGATCCAAAAATTGTTGTTTTACATTTCCAGCCCAGCAGCCGCGATCACAATTACAACAGAATATATTACATCTGCCAACTCCACAACAATGCGTAGGCTTACGCAGACCACCACACAAACGTGCACCACATCCTCCTTTTATGGACCTTCCACCAAGAATTTCACATCCAACATTTGAATAAAAAGCAAATCTTACTGGATTACAACAAACTGCATCTACATTCCACGTCCACAGAGACAAAAGTTGTAATAAGATCAATGGCAGATGTGCTACAGACATCGTTATGATTCCAGCTCAAGAAAACTACTAAATTCTGAGAGGTTGAAAGTGAGCCTAGGCGAAAAGTGTGACGAAACTATAATAAATTTTACTTTATGAATTTACATAAGTTACGCATATGGGAATCCCTGAACGAATGAATTTCAAGTTTCGATTGTGGGTATGAATACTGGATTCCATTTGGTCATTCGCAGTATTATATAGATTCATTGCATCTGATTAAATGTTATATCAATTTAAAAGCTTTCGAATAAACCGATCGACACATATAAAATACAATAGAGTGAATTCATAGACATGAAAGAAAGGAATATATCTGCCGACATTAAATACAAATTATAAAATAACTTAAGGCTGAGTTTCCGAAAGATAAAATGTTTACGGTATAGAAAAAATATTATATTTGGATTATCCCTAAATTGAAAATCTCAAATACAACCTTTTCGATAGTTCAACCTTTGCGTTACATAGACCCAAAAATAGCGAAAGCACACACAAACGTGCACCACATCCTCCTTTTATGGACCTTCCACCAAGAATTTCACATCCAACATTTGAATAAAAAGCAAATCTTACTGGATTACAACAAACTGCATCTACATTCCACGTCCACAGAGACAAAAGCTGTAATAATAGCAATGGCAGAAGCGCTACAGACATCGTTATGATTCCAGCTCAAGAAAACAACTGAATTCTGAGAGGTTGAAAGTGAGCCTAGGCGAAAAGTGTGACGAAAACATATAATTAAATTCGTTTTTATATAAGGAACGAATCAAAGAATGAATTATTGTTATTAATAGTATTGTTATTGTCGCCAAGCTCCAATTTTATAAATATTAATTCGCAGAATCACTCGACACAGCTCCAGAGACGCAACCAGCGTTTGTAGGCGAAAACTGGAAATACTACAGCCTTTGGAGCACTGACCCAATTGAAAACAAAGGAAGTGGACCGGAAAATAATTAAAGACTCGGTAGTAATAGAGGCATTTAGCCATTTTTTGGTTAAAGTATATTTGAAATTACCTTTGCCAACTTTTAGGCTGGAACGTATGAGACCCCAGAAATATACTTCATTGAGATGGCTGCCGACATTAACATAACAGCTTGTTGGCAATTTCTATATTATGTTATTCGGTAAGCTGAGATGAGTAAATAAGTTGCCTCGCTCCATGATAAGATGTGTAGGATATGGGAACTATCATGTTGACATCGCAATACACTGTAATCATGATATAAATACGGAAGTATGTATGTAATTAATTGAAGGAGTCGCCATACGGAACTCTTACAGCGCTCTTGACGCGCATTATGGAGCCATTAGCACCACGGCCCTGTCATAAATCGAATCGAAACAATGAGTGATGGGGCCACAATAACATGGGCAATCAATTCGTCAATCAAGAGCACTTTGGCTACGGTTAGATGACCACCCGAACAGTCAGTCAAGTGGATTCCGGCCGTTAGAAAGGTTCCGTAACTCATTTATTTGCACGTTTGAAGACGATCTACTAGCACCAGCAGCAAAAAAAAAATAAAATAAATAAATAAATTAGAAAAACCTGAGATAGCAAACCGGTTAATTTAATTTATTTTGAAAGTATTTTAGTGAATTTGCGTATTTGCCGAGGTCCAACTGTCGTTAAATAAAATAAAAAATAATAGGATACAAATTAAAAAATAAATAAATAAATGTACTAAGCTCCAAATATAAACTAAGTTAAATAGATGAAATATTATATCTGACGAAAGTTCACAAAAACCAGTCGGAGCATCTCTCCAATAGCTATTGCGCAACACTATCGACAGCTTCCGTATGCAAATGGTAAACGGTTCTCATAGAGACAAGTACGTACAGATCTTCAATTGATTTCGTGATTAATGATGGCTAACTACTAGTCGGATATCGGACGTTGGACGTCAGATATCGGATCTCGGATCGGATCGGATCGAACGGCATTCGCAGCTGGCAGGCGGCTGCCTAATAATAATGAAAATAAGAACCAATCTTTGTGCATTGTTCGACACATAAAGCGTTTGTATCTCTGCAGCACTATGTGAGGCTTTGTTGAGCTGTGAATGCTATAATTAAAGTCATGCTTCGATATGGCGTATCATTCACAGACCTTGGCCCCACAAATATAAAACATTACCATACTCAAGAGTTTTTTCTGTTTGTTTTTGCTGTTGTTGTTGTTTCTTTTTGTTCTCATTTACAAAATAATTAATTTTTATTATTATACTTTTTTTTTTAATTTTTTTTATTTATTTTGGAGTTTGCAATTCAACAATAACTAAATACTTTGATTTCGATTCAATCTCGATTTCGTCTTCCGAACTTCATTTGTCTCTTTGTACTTTTGATGTTTAGCGTTTGTATCGTGAGCATTTCATATGAAGAAATGCCTTTGATTAGGATTTGGTTAGATGCGATAGTTGCTGCAGAGATTGATTTAATCTTTTTCTTTTTGTCTTTAATGTGTGCTTGGGTTAATGCTAACGATTGCGATAGCAGTTCCATTTGTTTCGATAGTAGATTGTGGTGGTAGTGGTAGTAGTAGTGGTAGAAGTAGTAGAGGTGGTGGTTGGAGTAGGAATGGGATTCAGGAATCGGAAGCAGTTGGATAGAAGGGCAGTGAAAGAGAGGAAAAGAGAGAGAGAGAGAGAGAAAGATGAAATATTGTATGTAAATAAAAAACGTCCAAATACAAATAAAAAATCATATAGAAATTAGATATATTAAATAGACAAAAGCTAAGTGCTAGGCATCGCCCCTCTCTAGTAGCGACGCTGGCGATAGACGCGCCTTACATAGACTGGACGACGATACTGATAGCCGGCCTGGCTGCTGAACGCATGTCCGGGCACTTGTTGCGGCTGGGCGAATGGGGCCAGATACTGGGCGCGCTGCTGGATCGGCTGCTGGGCATAGGTGATCGGTTGGGCCACGGCAATGGGACGAGCGATCGTAGCAACGGGACGGGCAACGGGACGAGGCAATCCAATCACTGGACGTGGCACTGTGCCACAGCCAGGGTTCGTTGCAACTGGACGGGGTGCTGGGGCTGCTGGTAGCGGCTCATCGATGTCAATGTATTCCGGTTCGGGTGTCGCTATGTCCTGCGGATTAGGTCCCTGTGTGGCCGAATCGGGCAGCTGTGCAGCAGTCGCACAGCCAAGCAGCGCCAAAGCAACAAACACGAAGAATTTCTGCCGGAAACAAGAGCAAATATTGAAGTACACTTGGTATTTGATTGGTTCTCGTCGATGTTTCGTATATATTTAGCTTTAGCCTGGGCGCGAATGGAATGCAGACGAGTGCCCACTCGTGCCTGTCAGCTGGCAATGAAGTCGTACACTTGAACTGGAAGCACTTCAATATAATTCTATTTCTTACACACAGACACACACACACGCACGCGTATGTAAATGAATGCCGAGATAAAAATAATTTGCTTCTTCTTTTCTTTTTTTTTTAACACAATTTTTTGTCGTTGGTCCTTCATACACAAGTGAGCACTCGTCGTAATTCCTGCGAGGATCACATACCATTTTATTTTAATATATATTTTTTGATTCGTTGGGTTACGCAAAAATTTCTCGTCCAGAAGCGCACGAGCAATTTACACTTAAGAAGTTCAAAGCACAAATGATGATGAGCTGGGCTGTTTCTATGAAATTTATACTATATCTGGCCCGTCCGGTTCGCTATGTGGGTCTAAGAGAAGCAGCGTAAAGCGACGACCGCCAAAAAAACTAAATATATATATATATATATATATATATAAGAAACACACACACACACGTGTACATCTACATGTTGTTATAAATAAAGTAACAGCAGCAGCAGCAACAACAACGGCCAGTCAAGCAACAACAGTAACTTTTAACAACATCAAACAAATTCAAATCAAAATTTAAATTATATAATATGATATTGGTTGGATAGAAACCGCAGCTAGAAGTGGACGCATGCCAGAGCATCTGCCGAATTAGTAGACAATCACAATCACAATCACAATCACTTTGGTGTCGTCACGAGCCGTGACGCATCGGCAGCAAATCAACAGAGAGACCAAAATAAAAGAAGATAGTTTAACCATTTTTAACCATTTAAGAGTTCAACTCGAGCACACACACAAGCACACACACACACTCCCTCTCTCTCTCTCACTCACTCGCTGTTTCTCTTTCTCTGTCATTCTCGCTGCGACTCTCTTAAGTGCTGCGCTGTGCTTGGCACGGCTCGTGGCTCAATTGAAGTTCGTTGCCTAAGTCTTTTGTATTGTTCTCGATCTTCGCTCCAATTTGCATACAAGTTGGTAAGAATAATATTTTTTGCCAACACTTCGATGAAGTATAGCTCTCTTCTAATTATGCACATGTTTTGATTAGTTTTTTTCTTCGAACTTTTATAATTTACTGCCTCGTAAATCTGCATAATTAGGGGCGTGCCGCCCGTTTTTTTTTTTTTGTTGTCACACTCACGCACGACTTACATGGCATTAGATTTATCTGTTATAACAACACCTGATGTGTGGATTGTCTTGCCCGTCCAATTGTTTGTTTGCCAGCTCACTTGACCTCTGCTGCAACCTAATAACAAATTTAACGGCTTTTAAAAGCAAACAAATATCATTTCCGTTCGACAAATATCAAATTGAAAAGAGAAGTAGAAGAAGAAAAAAGCAAACAAAAACATTTGTGTGGGGGAAATACATTCACCTGGCATAAGGTCTGACGTTAAGCTCTTGATGCTGCTACTTTTGGCATCAAGGCTGGAGCAGAGGAAATGCCACTGAGTTGGCCTATAAAAAAGCAGCCGATCAGCCGCGGCCATTTTGAATGTGGCCATAAAAGTGAGTTAGAATCCCGTCCACCGATTTTCTCATTCTAACTGGGTGTGACATCATGCCGCCTTTCACTTGCTCGGCAGCAGCTGTGCGCCTTGATTAATTGAATCATTGTCATCGCCGAACATGAGCAGACAAATAGACAAATTCTAAACAAATAGTCAGTCAGTCAACCAGCTGCACATAGTTTCATCAACAATTTATCGATATTTTTACGGTTATTAGAAAATTGAAAAGTAATTAATAACGACTTTGTTGGCATATTAAATTTCCAGTCAAGAAACTAAGCAGCGATCAATCTGCCATTAGCTATGGATCCATCGTGGACGATACGACACAACACGACACAGACACGAAGCGATGCGATGCGTTGGTTGCGTCAATATTTCTATTTTTTATTTATCATATTTCAAAATTTGATTTGGCTTTTTTTTTTGTCGATTGTCATTTTATATGGAGAACGGAAACTAATCGAAGGCAGTTGCCGATACATCGGTATCAGCCGTTTAAATCGACGACAGGGCGTGGCAGATTTATTGAGTTGTTGTGAATTGAATAAAATGGTATTTTAAAAGAAATATAACCCATTTTTATTTATTTTATGGCAACAATCATCTAATATGAATATATGTTTATCATTTCATATCAGCCATCTATGGCAGCTCACCGGAACCAAAACAACAGATCACCAGCTCGCCAGTCAAATTAACATAGTCGCAGCCACACAAGAACCGGTACGAACCAATCACAAAATCACAGAAGAAGAAAAAGAAAAAGAAAACAAAATTAAAAGCCGTGAGCCGCCTTTAAATGCCGGCTATCGATACATGTGCTTCAAATTTATGGAGTTATAAGTGTCGCATCATTAGCTAAAACCACTAAAAACTGCTCGAATTGAATCGAAAACGAATGGGAAAGAAAATACAACCCGAAATAATAAAAGTCTAGCCTCGAGTCTACTGTTCGACTCCCCAGCTCAGTTAATTATAATGTTGCGAGCGAGGCGTGACAATAGTTTCAACTATTTTAGTATACACGTGTATCGATAGCGCATACGACCTGTTGCCCAGACAAAGATATCAAAACAACGACAAGAACAATAGAAGGAGCATTAAGCCAAACATGAAATGATGATGCAAATGCTGATGATGCTAATGCTAATGCTGATGCTGATACTGATGTTGAAGTCAAACTAAACAATAACCGATTCCCACGTCCACTAAGTTTGCTTAGAGACACGCCTCGTTCTATGGCTGCTGCCGGTTGTTTTCGCTTCTGATTTTGCATTTGAATGAGTCGTGTAAATACCAACAAGTCTAATAAAATTTGCATTGGTCGAGCAAAGGCATCGAGCGGTTTATCGCCATTGTCAACACAGATGGAGCTGCGTTTGTTTTTCTTTAACATTTCAATCGACAGGACACATGGCGTATACGCAATGCCAAATTAAGTTGCTAGCTTAGCGCGTCTTCTTTGCGCATCTTTAGCATAAATTGACAATTGACTGCGACACACACAAATGCTCATAAATTAAGCGAAACTGCAAAAATTACACAATTGAAATCATGTTGCAGCCTTTGCCAGCCTTGGCCAAAAGTATTTCAAATTAAAATTCTTTGACTCGTGAATTAGCCAAAGTTTCTCTTTTTTTTTTCTTGATGACAAGCTACTCATATACAAATATGTTGCTGTTGTTGCTGGCCCGCTCCTGTCAGCCACTTTAAAGTGATTTTGTCAAGTGTCCAAAACAATGAATCGTAAATAACTGACGTGTTTCCGCACATTCACCAACGCAACAGCTCGCATTAGCATTATAAATATTCAATTAAATATGAATAAAGTTAAGCAGAAGCGCCAATAACGAAGTGCTCTATACACTGACATAGCTTGGATGTAGCTAAAATATGAGCAGAGTTAACGCACTCAATCTGAATGGTATGGCAGGGAAATTAAATTTATTATACTATGTATATTGTTTATGGAATTTTTAAATATTTTTAAAATTTTTTTTATTTATTTATTTATTTAAATTTATATTATATTTATATTATTTATATATATTTATATTCAATTATTTATTTTTATTTTCATATATTTATTAATGTATTTACTTATTATTTATTATTTATTTTTAGTTTAAATAATGTTATATATTGTTTACAAACTATTATATTTAGTAGACATCATTTAAAAACTAAAAAACTAAAATTAAACTTAAATATTTAGCTTTTCTTATTTATATGTATTTCAAAATACAAAGTAAACTAAGAGTTTTTAGGTTATTTTCTATTAAATAAATAAAAAAAATTAATATTATATAAATTACTAAAAAATATATTGGAATTTTTTCTTTGAAATTAAATTTATTGATTAAATGCAAATTAAGTAAAAGTTGCATAAAATTTGTGTATTTAAAGGCTATAAATATATTTTTTTGCAGCTTCAGAAATCCAGTTTAATTTCTTTTTTAATTTAAAAATATATATATATATTTTATATAATTTTTTTTTATATATTTTAAACTACAATATGCTTATTTTAATTGAATAAACTTATTGAATGATTTTAGAATTTTAATTTTAATTTTGCCTGCTGTTAAGGCAAAAAGAAACTTTGACAGCATTTAATTCTTAAGTTTTTAGAGTGTACATTTAATTAGCATAGTCTTTAATCGAAGGAAGTCGTAAACATTTTAAAGTTATTAGAGTATTTCATAGAGTAGGCATTTATTCTAGCGAATGGATAGTTAGGCAGACGAACTTGTAGAATGTGTTGCGCACTCGAGTGATTTATAAATGCTTCAATAAAGTTGATTTAAATAGCAGCTCGAGCAAATAAACAAATGTTACGCATTATTTCCGCCTCCGCATTCAGCTCCACATATATATATTTGGCAAGTTTATCAGCCATTTGGTCCAGTGGAATAGTTTTGTTTAGTTTTTGTTTTGCTTTGCTTTATGCTCTTGTCTAAATGTCACAGTTTTAATTTCTATATAATTCCCCCATTTCGATGCCCGTTCTCGTTGGCGACACGCGCGCTGTGTGAAAGTCTGAGCTGAAGATGTTCGAATTTAATTGGCAACACACAGAATTCATTATGCAAATGAGACGTAGATCGAACGATCTAGCATAGAACAGCAAAGCAGCACCGCTAAGCCGAATCTAATCGTTATTTAACTTAGTAATTAGCTTTTATATATATATTTAGCTTTAGAAATAAAAAAGAAAAAAAAAACGAAATAATAATAAAACTTGATAATTATAATGGCAGCTGCCCGTTGGGGCCAGACAATTCAGCGATGGCCAAAGCGCTCAACAATTTGCTTAGACAATTTGGCACCTTTATCGCTGTTTCATCTTCTATTGACTCGTGCCGCCGCCGCCGCCGCTGCCACTTTGACACTTTGAACTTTAGCAGCGAATCATTGAAAATTGACAATTGATAGGGATGGAAACTCGTTTGATTTTCATTCATATTTTTGTTTTGGCTGTGACTTATTTAGTTCATAGCTAAAAATGAGCTGCCGCTACTGATAGCTATCGATTCGAACCCGTTCTCGCAGCAGCACTTAGCCAAAAACTTGCTGATTTAAATGTTTATACTTATTTATCTGCCATTCGAGTTAATTTGCACAAATGCAAATGCCTTTATCTAAATCTAAGCAACGCCAAGAACTCGTTTTTAGCTTTTCGCTAAAACTGACACGTGACGTGGTGCGCTGGGCAAAGCGAACAACAGATCCCGCCACTAAGTCTGGCCAAGATCGCGCTGCTGTAAAAGTTCTAAGCCAAGCGGTGTCAATGGCCCAGCTAATTGCGGCTGTAAAGGCAGAGTCAAAATGAGTATGTGTGTGTGTTTGTGCGTGCGTGTGTGTGTGCGTGTGTGTGTGTGAATTAAAAGATAAGTAACTGCTCTGACATTGTTTCGCTTTAGCTGCGCTTTATTTGGCTAAGGCTTTGTCTGTGCATCTCATAAATGACTTGAATGCTGTTGCTGCTGCTGTTGCTACTGCTGCTGCTGCTGTTGCTGCTGCTGCTGCTGCTGTGGATGCTACTGCGCGTGTGTGTGTGTAAGGCCAAGGTTAAAATTTGTAAAGAGATTGTAAACATTGGATAATTTAATTTTTTTGTGTGGTTTCTTTCAGCTCGCTCGCTGCTCGCTGCCTCATTTGCATTTGATTTGTGTTTGACACGTCTTATGGATTTTTCTTTGACAAGTGCCTGTCAGTGGCTGGAGGCCCTCACGGCGCACGACCCACATTGTAGCCACATTATTATTATTATTATTGTTGCTGCTGTCTAATTGTTGTTGTTGCTCAGCTCCAGTTGAACCGCTGCACAACGCACATTTGACGTGCCGTTAATTGTTTCACGACTCGATTCAGAGCAGTAGCCGGTTTCCGGCCCGTCGACAAAGATTTTAACAGCATTTGCGTGACAAAAGCCACCCAAAGGCATTATGAATGGTTCGTCTCAATATATGCTGATGTACATAAATGTATATACAAATATTTATGTACATATGTGTCTGCCTTACTAAATATACATTTGTCAATGATTAGAGATCTGTGATCTGCTTGAGCTTTGTAAATATTTTAATAGAATTTTAATAAGCCTAACAAAATGTTTTTGTGCGCCTTGATATTATGGAAATCTGAGCTGGAAAACAAAACAAAATCAAATCAATTGCATGGGCTTATAGGCCACCCGCTCTACTTAAATATCTATCAATGTTATATATATATATTTTTTTTTTTTATTTAACAATGGCTTAACTAATAAGCCGCTGTTCACAAGCGCCGGGAATATAGCCATAAATAATTGGCAATTTTTTGGCTTTTGTTTTGTTTATTTTCTGCCGCTAAACGATTTTGTTCGCACTGCGTTTATAATTCATAATTTTCAGCTGCCAATTCTCATTGTTGTTGCTGCTTGTTGCTGCTACTTAGAAAAGATATTGATTTATTTGCAATCACTTGAACGCTCGGAAGGTTAATTGTGGTTAAATGTCTATAAAAAACAATTGATTAATTTTCAGCTAATGCGCTGCAATTGTGCAAAACGAAGCGCGTGAGCGTTTGTATTTCTGTTAATAACAATTCGATAAGGAAGTGTGCCGCATTCATTCACCGAAATTAGCTTAACAGCGAAAAGCGTACAGAAATAGCCATTTAATGAGGTTCGAGTCCTTGTTTCAGCAGATGTAGGCCAAACTTTTGCTTTCTATTAAGTTACGCAAGAATTGATAGAAAAAATATTTATGATATTTGCTGATATTTATAAATAGTTATACAATCAATCATGATAATCTATATAACTATTTTTAGCTATTATAAATAGCATCCACTGAAGATCATTGTTTGCTGCAATTTCCAATATTTATTAAAGATTTCATTTAGATTTAAACTCCTTGATTTTTATATATTGTTCACATTTTTACTGTAAACTTTACACAATTTAATATATACGAAATTCTAAAAGAGCTAATAATCTTGTATTCTTAACCGCACAATACTCAAGCATTGTTTTAACTGCAATAAACAATACTGAAACCGCTTTCTTAACAAAGCCCAAATACTGAAACATGATAGGCGATCTGCCGCTTCTTAATTTGTAATTCAATTTTATATTTAGCTGTTAAAGCTTTATCTTCAAATTAGTTGAGGCATCTTCCAGCTGGCATCATCTGCCGACTTTAGATCTCATCGTGTGCCTGTATGTGTGTGTGAGCTTTAGATAAATGTGTGAGAGTTGCCCATCAAAGGGCCAAGGTCACAATAGATATCTATAATATCCGTGACCGGCGAAGAATACAAAACTCTTGTTGAGTCACTATAATATATTTATTTAAATTTAAATAATATTAATATAAATAAAAAATTTAAATTTAATTTTTTTTAAATAAATAAAAATATATATGTGAATTTTGCATACTTAAGGCAATTCATTCAGCAATATGTAGACAACACAGCTCAAATTACAATTATTAATTAATAATATTAATATAATGAATTATTTGTCAGCATATTGGTTAACTGCTTTGCATCTGTAGTATATTGCTGAAGCAGCTTTTAACGATCTTCATTCATTCATAAAGAAAAAAAAAACAAGTTTAGCTTCGAAGCAGCTCAGTTACCAACCTTAGCTTTAGCTTGAACAACTGAGCTAAAGCTAGATATGTTCTAAAATTCGTGGCATACTTTTAGGCCGGAGCCAAGCAACACTTGCCTCAGCACAATCCCAACACAACATGTGCTCAATCATGATTGAGCTAACGATTTTCATGCGTGGCTGAGTTTGAAGCATATTTTTTTGTTGACCGCCTGCTGCTGTCCGCTCATATGAACGGACTATTTCATATAAGTTATAAGCCAGGCCCGTCTACACAAATCATCGTACGCAATGTTTGTTTGTGTGCTAAAAAAATTTAAAGTGCGTTGCCGACTGCCGAGGGCTGTCTATTGGCTTCTGTTGTTGATTTTTTGTGCTGTTTGTGCTGTTTGTGCTGTTTGTGCTGTTTGCGTGGCCAGCCCGAATTGTAGAAATCAGCGGAATTCTGTGCCAAGGGCAATTTCGCCTTTGATTGATTTACAAGAGGCGTTGCCCTGCGAAAATCTGATTTCGTTTCTTGTTCGCTGCACGTTGCGCGAACGTTGCGTATACGTAATTAGAGAACATGATGAAACGGTTCTGCTGTGCTATCTGGCATATCGATTAAGTCATAATTATAATTTGTAGTTAACAAATGAATTTGATTAGCTACATGACTCAAAAATAAAGAAGCGAGATTAATATGTGCAAAGATAAAAAACATTTTGCCGCTGGGCTAAGATCCATAGATGGATTCAGAGATGGATGATACATCAGCACATTGAAGAAATATAGATTTTTTCCAATAAGCCAATTTTTGTTTTTTGTTCAGTATTGTATTAAAATGATTTATTTACTGTTCAAATTATTTACATTTGCGTGTTAAGCGCTGGCGCTGACTACGCCGGCTTATGAATAACTTGTTTGGGAAATTACACCCGGATGAAAAGCGTCATACTGGGGCTTTGTCTCTGTACTCTGCTCCGGCTTTGGATACCTGGTGTCGTTACATGGAATTTGATAAGGTCACTTGATGAACTAATGAACTTATTCTGAGCCGAGCATAGACAATGAATCTCCAAACTAATCAGCACAATGCGTGCCGAATCTTTTGACATGCCGCAAAAATCTCAATTGTTGTAATCATAAATCAAGTTAAAAAAACGCCAGCTACGAGTTGGCTGTCTGCCACAAGCTGCAGCTGCAGCCTCAAAGAGACGTCAAGCTAACAGGTAGGAATACCATAAGCGAGCATACACGACGGTCAGATACCTACCTTAGTTCACTTAAATGAAATATGACGTATACGCAAGTATAAAGCGAAGTCTACATAGCTATTACAAGATTAATTAAGAATTATAAAAAATATACATACAAATAATTTAATTCCAACTTTAGTTTGTAGATATTAAATATTTACCTGTTATCATTTCTAAATATGTTTCTCTTGATGGAAACATTATGCGTATAAGCTTCATTTCATATAACTTTTTTTCACTCAACTCTCCATTCAACTTTTCACCCAGTCAACCACACTTGGGCACATTAAACCCCATTCTTGGTCATTCTGCGCAGGGTATCAGCAAAATACATAAATCACAACCGAGAGAGACACTCGTTAAGACGTTAATC
Organism: Drosophila antonietae; assembly: GCA_030914385.1. Taxonomy (NCBI): domain Eukaryota; kingdom Metazoa; phylum Arthropoda; class Insecta; order Diptera; family Drosophilidae; genus Drosophila; species Drosophila antonietae. The sequence continues at coordinate 3,622,483 of JAUESO010000612.1, read as the reverse complement.
AAAAGCAATCCAGTGGGTCGCGACGAAGGGCGCGTGTCTTCGTCAGCTATCCAGCATCCCAGCTCTGTGTCCAGTTGCAGCTACAGCCATATCGAAGGCCAAATGCCACTAATGCTTATGTAATTATGTGTGTGTTTGTGTGTGTTGGAGTGTGTGACAAAGCCCTGTGGCAGCTAGAGCATTGCACAACCAGTTGCAGTTGCAGTTTTTTTTTTTCTTTTTTTTTTTCATTTTGGGCGCCAAAGCAGCAACAATTTATTGACTAAGCGCCTGGCACATGAACAGATTGACTAAGTGACTGAATGACTGATTGATCGATGAACTGATTGACTGATGAACTGGCTGACAGCTGGTGGGAATTGAGTCGTCGTCATTGCCGTCAGCAGCATCACAAGTGATTCGCTCGACTCGCTTCTATTGATTTTGTCGCCTTGAATGCGTGCCCAAGTATGGCGCTAACAGCTTACACCACTGCACCACAGCACCACTCTAGTGCTATTTGGGGATATATATATACGTATTTATGGATTTACATTAAAACTGTTTGAGTTTCCGCCTATGCATTGCCATTTATATGGCAACTATTGCACCGCTGATGGAGTTGACCCGACCCGCTGCCGGCTGGCGGCTGTTAATGCACTTGAACCGCTGATATTTTCAGCTGGCATCTCGCCATCTATCTCGAATGCGTCAGTAACTGTCAAAAAAAAAAAAAAAAAAACGAATCGGAGGTCAACCACTGAACCAACCACCGACAAAAGTGCTTCTCGTAATTGGTTTTGGTGTTTAGATTTTACTTTATTTGGAAGCGAAGCTTTACAAAGGTTTCTTTACAATGTGTACCCTAAAAAGTCCGACGGGTTGGTGGGTGTGGGGGGCTCTAGCAATTGGGTCCAGAATGCTTTATGCTAAGAATACTAAGAGTGTACGCGTTTGTGGTTGGCAGCATCTAGAAGGTAAACGGCTTTGCAGGCTTGTTGTAGTTGTAGCCATCGGGTCCCAGCGAGCCAGCCTCTGTGGGTGGTCCGGGTGGGCCAGGTGGTGCTGGTGGGCGTGGCTGGTAAGTGGGCGGCGCTGGTGGGCTAGATGGTGGCGGACCATATTCCTGGGTGGGTGGTGCTGGCGGTGCTGGAGGGCGTGGCTGGTATGTCGGCGGTGCGGGAGGACTAGGAGGAGGACCGTAGCCAGGAGTAGGTGCTGGAGGTGCTGGCGGAGCTGGTGGGCGTGGCTGATAAGTAGGTCCAGGAGGTGGCACATAGCCAGGTGTCGGTGCTGGTGGTGCAGGCGGTGCGGGTGGACGTGGTTGATAAGTGGGTGGTGCAGGCGGTGCGGGCGGGCGTGGCTGATAGGTGGGTGGTGCTGGCGGAGCAGATGTCGGTGGACGTGGTTGATAGGTGGGTGGTGCTGGCGGACCAGATGGAGGCAAGTACTCAGCACCCGGTTGCTGCGGACGTGGTGGCTGGGGGCTTGGTGGTTGTGGACTTGGTGGTTGGGGACTTGGTGGCTGAGGTGGTGGCCCATAGTCAGGGCGTGGCTGTGGTGGTGGGGGACGCTGAGGAGTGGGACGTGGCTTGGGTGGCTGTGGTTGGTCAGGTGGCAGATATTCCGGGCCAGCGGGAGGTGGCGGTGGAGGCTGAGTCTGTGGAGGACCATAAGACGGGCCAGGAGCTGTAGGCTGTGGCTGTGGCTGTGGTTGTGGCTGTGGCTGTGGCTGCGGACGCGGTGGCTGCGTCTGCGGTGGTCCATAAGATGGACCAGGAGCAGTGGGCACCGGTCGTGGTGGTGGGCGTGGTGGTTGAGTTTGTGGTGGTCCATAGGATGGAGCCGGAGCTGTGGGCACAGGCTGTGGTGCTGGGACGTGGTGGCTGCGTCTGCGGTGGTCCATAAGATGGACCTGGAGCAGTGGGTACGGGCTGCGGTGGAGGGCGTGGCGGCTGCGTCTGCGGTGGTCCATAGGAAGGACCAGGCGCTGTTGGCACCGGTTGCGGTGGCGGACGTGGTGGCTGCGTCTGCGGCGGTCCGTACGATGGTGCTGGAGCCGAAGGAGCTGGTCCGGGAATCAAGCCCGAATCCTCAATGCCATTGCCCGTGGGCGGTGGAGGAAACGGCTGTGACGGTTGCTTGTAATGATATCCATCCTCGCGCAAATCCGTGTCCAGATGCGAGACATCCGCAGAGACACCGGCCGCAGCTAGCGCCGCCACCAGGGCCAATAGAAGGCGCTGCGAGAGGAACAACAAGACGAACAATAAAAACCTTGATCAAGCCGCGAGCACAGCCTCTGTCCACTCACCATGCTGGCTGAGAGATTGATCGCGGCTGCTCACAGTCAAGCAAAGATTGGAAACGAATCACAAATGTTAAGCGAGCGAGCGAGCGAGCGAACGATCGAGAGACTTGGTAACTGGACACTGGGTGCAGAGCGAAGCTGGCGACGTCTTCGTTGCAAAATCAGAAAATCGAATGATGCCCAAATGTTCTCCCTTGGCGAATTTATACCGCTGCAGCCCCTACGACAGCTGAGCGTAGTTGGCTCAATGGATGGGGCCCGCAAATGCTTTTCACTCGGCTAACGAGTTTTGACTCACCGACGAGACGAGACGAAGCGAAGCTTGGCTCAGGCGGCGTCATCGTCGTGATGCTGCAACCTTTGTTAGTTATAGTAGTTGCTTTTCTTATTGTTGTTGTTGTTGCTGATGTAGCTATTACTATGCCTGGTAATCATCGTCGATTGTAAGTCAATAACAACGCGTACTAGTTAGTTTTTATTGAAGTGCTTAGGGTTTTTATGGCGTTCGGCCCTGGTTAGAAGGTGTTAAACAGGAACCACACAACTATCCAGCTGCTCATCAGCTCAGATTTAAAAAAAAATATATACATATTTGTATAAAAATAAATATTATATGAGCAAATCTACGCGTGGGTGCGAAATACCTAAGCATTTGCATATTTTTAGACAGCGAATCATAGCCAAAGTGTCGACCAAGCCAACAAATCGTGCCTTCAATAAAACGGCAAATGCTCTGTGACATATCTCTCAGTCTCAGTCTGAGTGTGTTTGTGTGTGCATTTACTGTTATTTATTGTATTAGCTACTGTTGCTCAGCTCATTCGAATTGACAGCCGCCCAGCTGGTGCATAAATAGTCTGCCAATATCAATTAATTAATAAGCCAATTAGCTAGGCGGGCTACGCGGCGTATGCTCAATGCGCTGAGCCAGTTTTTCTTTGCAGCTCGAGACGTTTTAGTTTGTGTTTGAATACCCAATTGGCAGGTGTATGCATACAAATGGGTATATTGTGTAATAGCTGAAATATGTAACGAGTGAGAGAGAGTGAGAGAGTGGTGGAAGTGAGAGAGGGGGAAAGACAGAGAGAATGAGATAGTGGTGGAAGTGAGAGAGGCAGAAAGTTGAAAATGCAATATAACACAAAATCTAATTGAAAAACTTCTACTGAACTATGTATATGAAATTATATATAAGAAAATGGCATAAAAAATAATAAATAAAATAAATAATAACCAAAAAATTAAAAGTAAAATAAAAAATAAATATTTATATTAAAATAAAATATAAAATAAATAAAATAAAAATAAATAATTATATAAAATTGCAAATATAATTTTAAAAATTAACTTTCTGATGTATACAAATTTTACAATACAAAAATTTCAGCAAAACATCATATGATTCCGATTTAGACGACGAATACTCTAAACAGGAATATTCCCTCCTTTGTCAACAGTAAAATCGATTAATATCTTTATGTACAATTTGTTATATAGAAAAATAGAAACATAGAAATCTAATCCCAATCCTAATCCTCTTTAAATCAAATAAAGCTTTTAGTTACCTCAGCAAAGTTGAAAAACTAAATCGTTTCCATTATAATTTTCAGTTCCAGATAACCAAATTTCAATCAACTTTAATAAAAATTAATTATGCTAAAATGCGTTAAAAATATTTGTAAAATAAAATTTCCATCGTTTAGCAGGGTATTCACGGAACAGTCTCGTGCTAACCTGTATGTGTGTTTGTTTGTGTTTTTTTTTTTTTTATTAATTAACTTTGCATTTTTATTGGTTTTTGTGTTATTTGGCTTTGCTGTGGTGAGCTGTCTACAGAGATCTGTGTTTGTGTGTGTTTGCTGTGGTTTTTTTTAATTTTCAATTTCGCAGTTTTCATTTCATTTTGTTTTCATTTTACATTTGAGATTTTCTTGCTATATTTATTTAATTTGATGGCAATTCATTTTTGGTTGTTTTCATAGTTTGTATTTTGGCTGTTTGCTGTGCGTGAAGCATTTACAAATTGTGTTTAGTTTGTAATCTTAAATACGTTTTTGCTTAACTGTCTAACATAACAAGTGAAAAACTCTCGCTGCTGCTCATTGTTCATTGCGACTTAAACTAAACCAATTCAATAATTCATTAGTCGTATAGTTTAATAAACAAAACTCTTGCACAATTCCGCTAGTTGATTTTGGTTTTACTTTCAATTTTTTATTTAGTTGCGATTGATTAACATTTTTTTTTTTTTTTTTTTTGTGAATTCTATGCCTAAATGTCGAAGCTTTAATGAGATTTAATTGTTTTTATTAACTTTTATTTGCATTTGCCAATTCGTGTGTGTTTTTTTTTTTTTTTTAGTTTTCTTTACTTTTCTATTAAATATTAAAATCTAAAAATCCGCTTAAATCGTTTTCGTTTTCATTTTCATTTTCTTTTGTTTTTATTATATTTTTTATTGTTGCGTTTGCAATGTTTAACCTTTTAGTTGTGTGCCCCGTTGAGTGGAGCATTGTGTGGCTTTTATTTTGTTTATTTTCCACGATAGATCTCAATGATGCGATCCTGATCGACATACTCGAAGATATGTGGCGCATCCATCAGAATACCAATGGTGCCCGCCGTGGTCACTATGAAGAAAATATACAGCTGCAAGCGATCGATCACCATGGCCACGTACTTCCAATCCTCGCGAGTCTATGAATGAAAGATGAATAGATAGATAAACGATCAATGTTGAATGTAGATAAACTTAAAGTAGTGGAAAAGCTTTAAGGAATTGAAGAATCTTTCCAAGGCATGCCCACGGCAAAGCCCATGCTCCACTCACCTGTATGTAGAGATCTTCGTTGCGCAGATGCTCGGCTATAAATTCGACCGCCTCCGTTGCCTTGCTGGCCTCGGGGGAGAGCAGTATGGAGTCAGAGGACTCGCTCTCACGGCGACAGCCATCGCCCAGGCCAAGCTCGGCGCCGCTGTTCACCTTGCGATTGATCTTGCAATTGGGATGATGGAGATCGGATAGTTCCATCACTTCCATTTTAGATTGCTTGCCACCAATTGCGCTGATATGCTTGGGCAATTCGGCGGGCGAGCCGTATGAAGGGATGCGGATGGGCGGGCATGCTCATGCCGGGCATTTCCATCATCCAGCGTAGACGAGTCTTGCGCGGACGCTTCATTAGCAGAAAGGCGGGCAGATAGTGCAGAAACACCGAGCGTATCCACATGGGCATGCGATGAGTGCGCGGTCCACGGAAATTCCAATTGATAATGATGACCGTGACCAGAATGGACACCGTGTTCATGATGAAGGTGAAGAGCAAATACTTGGCGATCAGCGGCAGCACCAGCGATGTGGGTGGCAAGATCTTTGACACAAGCAACAGGAACACAACCAGTGACAGCAAAATGCTAATGCCCAGCGTGACCTACAATCAAAATTATATATACAATATATAAGCCAATTCAAATCGCATGGAATTTACCTTTTCTCCCGCCTCCGCAGGCAAGTAGAAGACGAGCACGCAAAGGAATGAGATCAGCACCGTGGGTAGAATCAAATTGACCGTGTAGAATAGAGTTTTGCGTCTGATGATAATGTAGAAAGTGATATCCGTCTCGGTTGGATGATTGCTATCGCCCTCGTAGACATTCAGATAGGCGGGCACTTCGATAATATCCCATGTGCCAGACTTCCAATAATCCGAAAGATCCACAAAATTCTTATTGTTGTACAAGGCCAGCGAGACCTGATCGCCATTGAAGGTCCACGAGCCGAACTTCATGATGCACGTCTGCTGATCGAATGGGAAGTAGGTGACATCGATGGTGCAGGAGCTCTGATAAATTGCGGGCGGCACCCACAGTACCTCGCCCGTGGGATAGATCAAGACGTTGGATTTGTAGCGCACCTCGTAGTTGCCATCGGCACTGGATGTGGGAGGAAAAATGATAGATTAATGAGTGGCTGATATACTAATTGATTGAACTCCTAAGTACAGTAAACATTCAATACGTTGTACATTAGATTATATATAGATATATGTATATATATTTAGAGAGAGAGAGAGATAGATAGAGAGTTGTTGGACAGTTTTTGGCAGAGTTGAGTTAGTAGAGTTAAAGCCATTTACTCACTTATTGAAGAGCACAATGTCCGGCTTCCAAACCTTATCCGGGGGCAGACGCAACACCCCGATTCCGCCGTAATCAGCCTCATCCCATTGCAGTTGATAGTCGTACCAAACCAAACGTAACCAAACGTTTGATTTCATAATTTGATTTTTCTCATTCTTGGTTTCAATTCAATTTCAGTTCGATTTTCGAATAAGTTTTTTTTGATTGAGATATATATTTTTTTTTTTTATGATGATGGTGGTTGGTTGGTTGTGGTGATGGTTTGGTGGTTGTGGTGGTGGTTGTATCAGAGAATCGATCGTTCAATACGCATTACGTTGCATATGCGTGATATATATATTTTAGCATGTACATATATATAGGAATATATATGTGTGTGTGTGAGTGATTCGATCGAATCAATTCGGTTGGTCAGAGAGAGAGAGAGAGAGAGAAAGAGAGAGAGCGACGCATTTGAGAGAGCGGGTGGGAAGGTTAAGTTAAGACATTATTTGCATTTGTTCTTTGTTGTTGTTGTTGTTTTGTTGTTGTTATTATTGTTTCGTATATATATAAAGTTTTGTTAGTTGTTAATTGTTAAGAATGCAATCAATTGTTTAGTTTTCAACTGTTGTTAGTTTAAGTTATTTAGTTAGTAATCGTAATTATGCTAGGCATGAAGTTTCACTACAAACATACAAATACAAAGTCAAGGCAACACACGTGTAATTTTTAATTATTTACAAAGCAATAAAACCAAAACTCAACGAAATTTGGCTGGCGGCGGTGCTAGCCACGCCCACTGATGCGACATACTCGATATATACCATAGATATTCTATATATGTACATCTATGGCATGTGCATGCGTGTAAGGGCGGGCGTGGGCGTGGCTGGCGTGCTTGGTAGCAACAAAACTCAAAGAATTAGTAGTATTATTTATGAAACAGTTTTTACACGCTACTAAAATGTTAGTATTGTTTTTTTTTTTTGTATTTTTTTCTATTACTTGTGGTATTTAGTAATGTTTTCTTTTTTTTTTTTTGGTTTTTAATTTTTGGATTGTTATGGAACACTTACGACATTGATTAGCTGTACGAACGCCAAACCAAATCTTACTCCAACTTTTTGTGTCATATTTTGTACGGGTCGTATGAGTTTATTGTAGCCTCGAAAGAGGTCACGCACCAGGCGCTCTTCGTCTTCGGATGCACTGACTAAAAAATATACAAAACAGAAAAATACACAACAACAAAAACAAAAGAACAGGAAGAAGTAGAAGAAACACACAAATAAAATGATAAAGAAATAAACCAAAATTATAGAAATAACAAGTAAATCAAGTAAGAAGAAGACACAGAATAGGAAAAAAAACACATAACAAACATATATGAGCACAATTTTTCTTTCTTTAATGTTTGTTTTAGTTGTTGTAGTTTGTTGTTTATGTTTCAAATGAGAGACAGAGAAACAGATAGATAGATAGATAGATAGAGAGAGACAGAGAGAGATGACGAGCCGAAGCTCGTCATTTTTTTTATTTTTTTGACTAGTTTATAGAGTTAGAGACTTAACGCCGATTCTTTTAAAAGCTTTCAACTAGGGAAAATTAAAGATGACATTGTTGTTGTTGTTGTTGTTGTAGATTGTGTTGTTGTGCTTAGTTGTCTGTTTAGAGCCTACGTTGCGTATACGCCGCATGTGACGCCTTTGCACTCAGCAGCTGTGCGCGCTCGAAACCAATTGCCAAAGCAACTTCCAGCCCGCACAGTGTTCTCTGTAATGCAAGGACCTCGTTTGATAATTTACAGTCCTAGAGCTAGTTACAATAACGGTGCGAAACGGTTGTGCTCGACTAAGGGGCTGCCCTACACACATAACAAAAAAAGAAATAGAACAACTCTAAAATGCTTAACTAGTAGATGATGACAATCGCTGACAGCTAAGTTTATCCGACAGCTAAAGACACTGCCAGAGACAGCGAGAGAGAGAGAGAGAGACAAAGAGAGCAACAGAAGAGAGTTTCTGTTCGCTCTCTGCTCACAGCTGAGTTGAGCTGCAGAGCACATGTGCAGAAAACTGGGATGCGGATGCTGCATGGCAATGTCCCTACTAAATAGATATACGTATATATGTGTGTGTGTGTGTGTGTGCGAGTGTGTGACCGGGTTATGCTTGTATGTTATATAGAACACAAACGGCAGCTGCCTATATTTTATATGTAGGTATATATGTTATATGTTTGTCTATAGGGTATTCGCAGAGTTTCACGTTGCAGTTAAGCTATTTTGATGAACAGGAGCGTAGCGAGGGAAGTTTATGAATGTACGTATATATGTATGTATGTAAGTGTGCGTGTGTGTGTGTGCTCTGACTGCTAAGTACACACCACGTTTTGGGGTTTCTGCTTTCCACTAACTATGTCTAACACACAAGTTACAAATTACAAATAGATATAGATTTATAGATATATTCGCTAGATTGGACTGCTCAGAACAGAAGGAGTATGAATTAAGATTCGGCAGTTGATACAGAAATCTTTTTGTTTTGATTTTTGCTTTTTTTTTTTCTGTTTTTGTTCATATTTTGTTTCAATTTCGATTTGGTTTTCATAAATATTTTCGGTTGCTTTTCATGTGTATCCATCTGCTACGCTTGGCAGTACAATAATCATAATTTGATTTGTTTTTTATATATATTTATATGGTGGAAGGGAAAAAGTTGTTAATTACAAAAGCAGAGAGATAGGCTAAAAAATTTGGCTAAGATTAGGTGGATTGGTATGAAAATAGTTGCTTGTTAGAGTATTTAAAAGTAAGGGTATAGGAATTAAAGAGTATATTGATAGTATGCTAAAGCATTTAGGATATATAGTTATAGAGTAGCTATATAGCTAAGAAGATCTAAGCTGCATTTGATATAATATTTGATAGTTTATAAGAGAGGGTGCTAGGAGTAAGACAGACAGAGAGAGAGAGAGAGAGAAAGAGAGAGAGAGAGAGAGAGAGAGTCTATGGCTACTAATGATTAGGAGTATATCGCTTATATGGCATATAAAATTTTGAAGAGTTGCATTTAATGATCGGCGCAGTCGTAATTTTTTTTTTAATGATTTTTCTTTTTGCAGCGCTGCAGCAGCGACGCTTTGGCAAATTCCTCAAGTTTTAGTTCAATCCACAGTCGAGTCGATTGTGTGGTTATACTTTTTTAAACATAGTTGATGCTGTAGCTGCCTAACTATATATACATATATATATATATGTGTACTACAGGCACAGGCACAGGCAGATGCTGAGGCTGAGGTTGGTTGCTGTGGCTAAGGCTGTGGCTGAGGCTGGGGCTGAGGCAGAGGCCGTGGCTGGCTGTTGGCTGTTGGCTGCTGGTTGGTTGCTGCTTGTTTTGTTGGCTAATTAGAAAACTTGCGGAATTTGTCAAGGCGTCGCTGCTTGCGCATTTTATATTAAATTTAAGAAAAAAATCAAATCATTGCTGTAAAATTTGCTAGTTTCGGGACTTTCAACTGGCTTACAAAAAAAAAAAAGGTTTATATTTATTTATATATATAAATTGATATAATATTAAAAAATATGTAGAGTTCACTTGCTTCTCGTTATATAACCCCCCCTGCTAGGCAATTGAAGCAAATGCCACAACCCCGCACACGTACCTCGTGCAATCAATAGCAGCGACATGATGCTGCATAGCAGCCAGGTCCTGGCAAATAAATCCATTGTCCTTGCTTCTGGGAGTTGTCTTCCTATTTAATATGCAGGCCTGACATAGTTATATCTATATACATATATATATATGAATTGTTCCACACTCGCAGCTAGCAATAAAATGGCTTTTTAACACTCTGCTTTCAATTCATTTATGAAATTTCACTTTACCTTAGTTGTGCTAAGGTGTTTTTCTATTTTTCCACAATTTTTCGGCAACTTTTCAGCGGCCTGGCCGAATTTTCCAACTTGAACTGCGGCAGTTTGGGTGCGGATTAAGCTGAAACTCGTTTTCTGGACTCTGGATAAAAATCAATGCGATGCGAACAGTATCTCAATGGATGCGCACAGCAGCTGAGCAGGCGCATGCGCCATGGCTCTCATGCTCTTCATCTCCGCGAGAGCGGATAAAAGAGTCGGCTGGCAGGGTGGCTCGCGTAGTTTGTAAACAAAAGACACACGTTTTGGTACTCTAAGGGTTGGCCTTGTCCGGCATCAGCTCACAGCTGTTGCTGGCTTTGTTTACCAGCAAACGCAGCACTGCCAACACTTACGCAAGACACTGCCACAGTGCGTGGGAAAAGTAATGCTCCAGCGAGCGCACTTCCTCAATCTAAATAATTTGCTGTTTAATTATGACACCAGCCGGTCGTAAAGGTCAAGAGGGCGTTAACGTTGTTTACGATTTGCTACGCGCTAATCATTTTAGCCAGAAGCTAGCATTAATATACGGCAAACAGTTCCTCATGGCACCCAAATGATATGCAAAATCCACATCATAAACTTGTCCCAAGCTTTCGTTACGCACCTTAACTAAAAAATAATAATAATAAAGGCAACAAATTGCTGTTGACCAAACACATTCCAAGCCTCAAATAGTACAGCTTAACTAGTTATGAAAATTTTTAATAAATTATTAGATTTGAAATTAAGACAAATTAAGATTTATTTAGTTTTTTTTTTTTTAGCTTCGATTTGCCTGCTAAAAATTCTGAAAATGTTCATTAATTATATTTAAAACTTAATTTATATTTCTGTTTAATAAAAGTAAAAATAAAAAAAATAAAAATCAAATTTGAATAATATTTTTTAATTGAGATTGAAATATTTTATTGATAAATAAATTTATAAAATAAATAAAAATACTAAAAACAAAATTGAATTTCTTTCAAAAAATAATGTTAAAAAAACAAATAAGACAAATTAAGATATATTTATTTTTTTTTTAGCTTATTTATATTTATTATTATTTTTTTTTGTATTATTAATTAAATTTTTAAATAAATAATAATAACAAAAATATGTAATACCTTTCAAAAATTAAAGGCTAATAAGAAATGAAGTTAATTAAAAAAAATAATAATAAAATAAAATAAAATAAATCATTATCATAAATCTTAAATATATTTTATTTAAGAAATTTAAAAGCAACTCTTTAAAATATGAATCCACAATTGACAGGCATTACTGTATATGTAATATAATGTAATGGCCGCAATCGTATTCGCATTCGGATTCGCATTCGCATTCCCATTTGTTTGATTAGCTTTTAATTGCAAGAACCCCTTCCGCATACAGGCAGTGACAGATGCCAGCGCAATTTGTTAAAGAACAATCACTTAAAAATGTATTTAAGAAATAAAAATATATATTGTGTGCCTGGAGAGAAGAAAAAAATAGAGATATATATATAAAAATAATAGGAAAAAATAACTTAATGCATGCCATCTAAAGCCGCGTGTTAGACGTTTGGTAATGAAAGCATATTTTTGCATTGTTGATGCCTTCATATGAGCGCATGACAGCGCAATACAATGCAAACGAAAGACTCAGGCCACGAACGTGCCGCATAACAAAAAAAAAAAAAACAAAAAAAGCAAAAGCAAAAGCAACAAAGACACAAACGTAGACAACTTGGACTCTGTCAGAGGTAGCATCAGCATCAGCATCAGCATCAGCAACAGCAAAAAGAGAAACAAACACTAAGGTCGCCAAGCGCGCATAAAAACTCAATCTTTAGCTTTTGTTGTAGTTGGCGCAATTTGGCTGCCTATTTGGTGTCACCACACATCATCAGCAGCAGCACCACCACCACCACCACCAGCACCACCAACAGCAGCAGTTGCAGTTGCATTGGCAGTTGAGTCTGACTTCGATAAAAATCACGTTTGCAACGCCAACGCAAATTACATGATATTAATATTTTTGTTCGTTTCTGATCTTTTGTATAGCCATTCCATCAAAATTTTCTACTTAATTATTGACTGCATTCGATTGAAACACTTTTCGGGATGGCAGCTGCTTTCAAGGTTGAGACGTGCCGCAGATGGCCTACAAAAGTACACAGATCTGCTTACCTAACAAACTGGGCGTAGCTTTACTGTTATGCATACCTAAGCAAACAATTTGTTTAGTGTTTGTTTTTTTTGTATTTTGTATTTGGCTTTTAAACATTTTTGGAGCATATTTTGCTCAAATGATATGCAAAGTGAGCATCATAAGCTTCAATGAAATAAGCAAATTACACAGACTTAACTCGTCAGATATACAAATAAATGTTTAAAAATTTAACAAATTCAATTGCAATTAAACATTTTTTTTTTTGCAATTTTGAAGCTGTTAAGATTAAATAAATATTTGTGACTTTTTTCTCCATTTTTTGTGGAGCATCTTTTTGACTGACAGCGATTTGTTTTAATGAATTGCTTAATTATTTGGCTTAGCATCCGCTTGGCTCATTTGATTTTAAATAACAATTAATCATAAACTTAAGACAAATATAAATATAGACACATATGCATGTTTATAATGCTTGAATTGTACATGCCTCATTCTATGCAAATTGTGTGTGTGCGAATATAATAAATAATAATTCGCGAAACGTTAATGGCAACGTAATGTGATACCATAAACATTTAGACTGGCTTTTGTGTTTTGTGTTCGGTATCTGTTTGCTTCTCATAGCTAAATAAATTAATTAGCCAGGCACACTTGCAGACAAAACACTTGTATGAGTTCGTGTTAATTTTTACACCAAAGATTCTTGCGCATAAGCCAAAACTTTAGCCAGCAGCAACTGCATATTAATACAAAAGAAAAACATAGAAGCTGAAAACAAAAATAAAAAGAAAAAAAAAACAGTCCAAAATGAGCAACTCACCGAAAATTGCACAATTAGCAAAAGTCTACCGTCAGTTGATGCTGCTGCTGCTGCTGCTGCTGCTATGGCAGTTGGGCAACATTAAAAGTCCTCAACCATATTAACACTTTGGGCAATGTTTTGCGGCGCGCCGCAGCGCTCAAAATTTGTGTCAAACCCAACAGCAGCAACAACAATGATCGAAAATCATGCAGCAAAGCGCACGACCCACAATAACAACAACAACAGCAATAGCAACAGTCACACAAAAAAAAAAATAACCCACAACCAAATGGTTAAAATACAGCATGGCACATAAATCGAATACGATTTGACACACGTTCAAAAACTTGTCCATTTCTGTTATGAGGCAGACCCATTTTGAAGGGGCATGCAAATGAGGAAGTGCAGCAGGTGACACAAGTTAACTGCATTATTGCTTCCTCATGGGCGGCACATGCCACAGCATTAATAGGTTTTCAAGTGAACGCCATTTTGCAACTCCCAAACCATTGAGTTGAAAATAAATTTCATGCCTGAAAGTAGGCAATAGTTTTTGTGAATTTAACATTGCCAGCAACTGGTATATGCTGCTAAACAAAAATATGTGTCTATAAACTTAGCTAAGAACAATGAAAATTGAATTAAAATAAATATATGCGATCAAGCTTTTCTTTTCTTTTTTTCCTTCTACGCTGCATGATCTGTCGTAGCTGGGAGCAATCGAATAACAGTTTTAGTGAACTGCCTGAAAGTATGCAATGATGTATTTATAAATCGTTAATATGTTTAAATGCTGATTCGCAAGAAACTAAGTTTGAAACAAAATAAAATAAAATAAAAATTACTATATATGATTTGAAACAAAATTAATTAATGGGACATTACTCAAGTACTCAACTCATATTCAGCATATCTTTCAATTTACCCTACATGCAACTGAAGCAATAATATTATGCGCACAAAAGTAGGCAACACTTTTGCTAACACAATATTCACTTAGCCCAGCAAAGTATAATTTCTAAATAGCTATAAAAAACGAACACAAATCAGTATTAAATATAATTGTTTATTATTTTAAGACCGACAGCTAACTATGAGCGAACAAAATTTCGTTGGTACATTCTTATTTTGTATGCAATAAAAACTATTTACAATACTCCAGTAGACCCTAAACTACCCAGCCATATCAGTTAGCATATTCAAGAATGTCAATCATCTGTCAATCAATCTGACCCTTATGTGCTATATAGGAGTCATACAGTGTAGACTGCTTGCGTCGCTTCAGCCGAGAGCACGCTATGAACAACATCACAGTCAGCACACAAAGCAGCGCCGAGCAGCTGGCTGTTAAAGCTGAGAAAGTGGAAGTCTTTAGGCAGGTCTGATGCGACAACTGTGGCTTGGCCTGGCCGATGTGCATAGACATCATCGCCATCGGATTCACCCTCCTGCAGCACGCGCAGCGACTGAAACAGATTCACATTCTCCGAGAGTGAAGCTTGCGCCGGACTCTCTGTAGCGTCGATTACAGCATCTGATAGCGGTGGCAGCGACAAATTCGTAGCTGTCATGTTAGATGTGTCGCGTTTGGTAACAGCCTTCAAATTGCGCCAGTGGCAGGGCTGACTCTGTCAATGAAAAACAAAACATATATAAATACATAGCTCAGAGTGAAAACCTGCTCTGTCATCATCTTACCGGACAGCGTCCATGGCACATGCGCACATCGCACTCAATGTACAGCGCCGGCGAGCCCGTAAAGCGAAAAGTTTTCATATATGCATACACCTGCGTCTCGAACACGCCCGAATCCGACCAGGAGCCTCTAAAGCGCGAGATGAGCTTGTCGTCCACGGGACAGCCCTGATGATCAATCAACTGAATGCGCTTGTTGGCGCCATTGTGCGCATAGCAATCATTCACAACTATATCAAAGCCGTCTAAAGGAGGTGAATTGAGAAAGCAGAAGAAATTACTGTAATATATATATTTGATTTTTTAATTTATATGACACCATACCATATTTGCTGCGCATATATATGATGAGCGTTAAGGGATCACCCACGCGTACTGGACCAGTCACACGTGGCCCTCCAATGCCATAACCATTCTGGATTTCCATATAACACTCTGGCGGGCTGAGGGTGAAGACTACTGGGTTTCCCGTCGCAACTCTGGAAGAATAATCAAAAGAATTAGATATATGAAACTATATAAAAAGAAAAGACATAGACAACCTAAAGATACTTCTTAACGCCAAAATTTATATATGTATGTATAAAGTCGTTTTTTTAAACTAATAAAAATCTGGAACTTACTCCACATCCAAAAAAGGAAATGTGACGGTCTTCCAGAAATCATAGCCATATTCGCAGGTGACCTTGAAATGCTCATCATACTCCTCCTCGATCAACGGATTATACTGAACAGTAACTGTATTCCACATAAAGTTCTACAATAAGTATATATATATATAAATATTATATACGATATATACGATATTAAATACGATCTCAAAATGTAAAGCACACGCACCGTGGGATTCTTGCGACTCTCCTCTTGCAATGAGTTCTTGCCCAATGTGCCGCAGCGATTCAATTGAATGTAAAACTCATAATAATCCCTGCCAGAGCCATTGATGTACATGCAATCGGGATCATAGGCATAGCCAGCGGAATAGAGCAAGCCACTAAATGAGCCATTGAAGCCAATGCGTATCTTCATATAATCATCTTGACATTCAGCTTCGATATCTGTCGTGAATTAGATATGAACTCAATTATATTTAGATATAGTTCGTTGAAGCACTTACGCTGCACTCGTGTGCTATTGTGCGTGTACTGTTGCCCCGAGTAGTCCTGCTCCCAGTATTCCTCGTGCCACTTGTTGCCCTCATAGGGCGTTGCATGATAGCCCGCACTGCCTGTTGGAGCGCCACTGGAGTCCACTCCCGTTGAGCCATATTCCAAATGCACTGGATGCCCGATGCGCTGCGGCACATAGCCTGATGAGTCGGGCACGTGATCGGGCTGACATGAAACTATAGTTATATCTATTCATTCATTCACTAGAATCCTCAGCCACTTACCACCTCATGCTGCAGTCTGTTGCGCTCCACGGCCAGGCTGCTGCGATTGCGCACATCCTTGGCGAATTTCTTCTGGGCTGGCAACCCCGCACGCTTGGCCAGCTTAGAGGGCGGTGTGGTGGGACCGGAGATAGTACGATTTAGATGAAATCGCGACCAACTGCTGCTGGGGCTCGTCTAAGCTGCTGCTAGCCAGCGGACGAGCCTGTCGCTTCGAACCGTTGCGCGGCGTTGTCGTCTGTATGCGACCCTTGAAACTGCGTCCGGGCGGTGCAGCGGGTGTTGATGTCGCTGGTGCTGAGGTGGTGGTGGCCACCGCTGCCTTGCTCACTATGGCATAATCAGTGCTCCGTTCGATGCTGTAGCTGGGCTGTGGCTGCGACGGCAAAACAGAATGTGCACAATTACCATAAGTTAGTGCAGAGCAAGCAAGTTTGTGTCTGAAGTCTTTCGTTTGAAAACAGCTGCATCATTGATTAAGAAATGGCAGGCAGGCCACATAATTTGTGCAACGCCATCTCTTCCGCTGAACTGGGAAGCTACGCAATATGGCCAAGCATATCCGTTAGACGGGGCCGATTGGCCAACGCGATTTGGTTACGGTTCATGTGCTCAACGCTGCTTAGCATAATCAGGAAGTTCGTTCTTAGAATGCAGTTTAACTGTTAAATAGATTAGTTTTTTTGTTTTCCAAATGATTTGCCTCTCAGCAGCGAACGCAGCAAACAAAACAAAAGACTTAGGCAACAAACTTGCTTGGCGCAACAGTGAAAGGCAGATTGAACCGAGAACATTTGCCTTTGCCTTCTCGACTTACCCACAGCAGCTGCACCAGCAGCAACAAATAGCCCGCAAATCTGCACAGCTTCATGTCTCACACGCAACTAGTCGCAACTGCAAAGATAAATATTCAATATAATCATTATTGGAAGGTCAAATAATAACAAGAAACCTTGTGTTCTGTTCAGCCTGGATGCATCGGCAACACGTTAGCCGCATGCGTAACGGAAGCCAGGAAGGAAGTTTGTTTGGTTCATAAATTAATTATGGTCAATATGCGAGAAACATAAACATAAACATCAACAGCAGCAGCAGCAGCAGCAGCAGCAGCAGCAGCAGCAGCAGCAACGTCAACAGCATCAACGGCTGTCGCCTAGAACAATAGCTGACAATGGCGTTAAGGTCGAAGGCATAAAACTCAGACTGTCAGCTAAATGCTTTGCTTTAATTAAAAAATTATAGCCAAAGCCACGCATGTAGAAGCCTTCTTCAATTTACTTTAACATGAATCACACACACACACACACACAGTCGCAACTGTGATTCGGTTCGCCTGCCTGACACACCTCTTGCCTCACGCCTCTCGCCTTTACCTTGCCAACGCCTCCGCACAAATGCTTGACTGCGCTTTGGACCTAGCTGTAAAAACGCACGCCGTTTGCTTAATTGTTGTTGTTAATACACTGCCTGAGGGCATGTGACTTGGCTTATTAAATATGTAGCAGATTTTTCTTCTTTTTTTTTCATTCAGTTTTGTCGCAGGAATTAATGATTCGACATGCCAAAGTCTCTAGTCTTATTTTTATATATTGTAGAATGCTTATTTTTTAGAATGCTTTTATACACACCATATAAGATAGATAACATGATGGATAGCATAGAGCAGAAGCCAGCGTTTATAGGCAAAAACTTACATAACAACAACTCTGCTGTTAATATCAATTATGATAGAATATCTAGCAGGATGCCATATAGAGTGTCATGTGATGATATGATATGAAATAGTTAAGTATGAAATTATATATGATCATATCACATGATATTACATGACATTCTGTATAAATCCTGCTAGATATCCTGTCATACATATACGATATTATGGGATTTATACCCATCATATATATGTATCATATCATAACATACAAAATGTTATTAGATCATCAAATGCGAATACCACACCATGTCTAACATATGGAATGACATAATTTCATATATATGTTCCCCATATGACATCCTTTCTCATTCAATTCATTCTATATACTATCACATTTTCAAATAATATCAAAACTAAGCCTTATCTCTTTACATTTAAGCTAACCAACTTTTCTCTTCATATTTTTACGCATTCGACTTTCCATCTGCTAGGGTATTCAATCTTTGGTCTACCATTGGAGCTAGCTGGCTCCTCTTTTTCTTCTTCTTATAATTACTTTAGGTTTGGCTTCTGCAGCTCGTTGTTTGTTTTGTTTATTTGCTGATTCGGGGCTCGCTTTGGTTTTACATCTGTTATGCAATAGTTTTTTTCTGTTTTTTTTTGCGGTTTTGGTTTCGGTTTTTGACTTTCATTATTTTTTTATATTTCTTACCTTTATTTTATATATATATATATTTTTTTTTTTTTATGTTCGCATTGCTGTTCTTTAATGCTCAGCGCCTCCTTCGCCTCCACAGCCGCCACGTAATTATATTTAATTGTTGTTGCCTGACCTTGAGCCAACCGCTCGAGCTTAGTTTTTCTTACCACGCATTCACCTACAATGTTAGCAATGCTAACGGTATCTGCACGTTATGCCTACAGCACGAATTTAACATGAACCGTTTGACAGTTGACAGTTTTAGTTTGTGTCTCTTTTATCTCCAGGTTTATTGACCGCAACTTAAAGTTAATGTGCGCTTTTAGTTAGATAATAATTAAGATGCTACATTTAGAATAACTGAAAGGCGGGCTTGGTCTTATGACAAAGAAAATAACTGTGCATTTAAGCTGAGCTTTTGATAATCAACTTTTTGATATTTGAAGCCTAAAATCATTTGTTTCAATTATTAAATTTTTAAATATTATTAATAATTATTTTGGGATTTTGCGAAACAGTTAATGTAACTGTTAATTAAATAAAAAATTCTGCACTTGAGTTCAAGTTCACAAAAATTGTAATAATAAATAAATATAGCAAAAATATGAAAGACTTTAATGAACATATTTCTTTATGCAGTGCTCACCTAGTCCAAGTCTGAAGCCTTGTCTGCTCGTCTATGTCTTCGACTTCCGTTCACGTTTAATCACGTTTTATTTGCACAATTCGTTTCTTTTGTTTTTTTTTTTTTTAGCTGGCCAAACACTGACCTGCTCCAAGTTTTAATTCGTTTTGCTTAGCGCCCAAAAATTTGTTAATCGCTTTTAAAATTGTTAACTCACAGACGCTCACTCACTTGGCACGCACTTTGACCAACTGACATGGAAAAACATGGCCCATTTTTGCTTTAATCTTTTTTGTTTTTTCACATTTAACAAGTCCTATAAAAGTTGACGAGCCGTGCCCAAAATAATGCCGAAAGCGTTAACAAAACACTTGTGCGTGCGACTGGGTGGGGTTGGGTTTGTTTTTTACTCCTCTTCAGTTATCTTCTTCTGCTTCTACGTCTGATGCTCTTGTTTGGCTTTTGGGATATTGCGCGATTTTGGTTATGCAGTTATGTGTGGCCCGACGTTTGCTACACCATTTATGCCATTTATCTATCTACGTTTTGCTTTACATGCTGCACGTCTCGGCCAAAGTTTTGTTAGTTTTTCCGTTTTTTTGGAAGCCCGAAAAATCACTCAAGTGCAACTTGCCAAATAGAATCAGCGGCCGGGCCACCACCAGCAGCGTTGCTCAATATTACATAAGAGGCCCTCCTTTATAAACGAATTCCGAATGGCGTATAACGTATAGTGTATGCGGTCTATAGTGAATCTCGTTCCGTGGCAAGTTCCGATAGCCAAGCCTTTGGTTTGCTGCTTTTCACGTTACGCGCAGGTGTGAAGCCAAGCGCGGCTGGCGCAAATCTTTATAGAGTTTTGCCAGGCAGCTAGGCAGAGCTTAGAAGCTGAGAGCACCAGCCACAAGCCATGGGCAGATTATTGTGAAAGAAGCTGGCAGTTAGCCTATCTGCCGACCTGGCCAGCGACCCAATCAAAAGCGACTCAGCCAGAGAGTTGGCTTGGCGCTAGCTCTGGCAACAGAGCTTCTTTATCTGCATTTGCTGCTTTACTTTCGTTGCAATCCGACCGTTAGAAATTACACTGGAAAAAAAGTTTGGGGTGTTTAAGTAAGGGCAGACTATGCGGAGCTTGTGAGATATATCGAAATGGGCTGAGTTTTTGGTGAAAAACAAAATATTTAAAAATATATCTATGATAAGTGAGCATAACCATATGCAAAAATTAACTGTATTTTTAAATAAAAATTGCATATATATTTTAAAAATATATTTTTTTGTACTTACTACTATTATATTATTCTATTTATAACGTAAATGATCTTATATCTCGCCTTTTTCGTACTCCCTTACATAACTTTACACAAAGCTAATATATCCTGTTATAACTTTTTCTATAGGTACCAATATATATAGTAGTAGTATAGTAAATCCAAGATAATCTCTAGATGTTCTCTTTAGGTGTAGCTGAATATAATTTGTATATAAATGATGCTTAGTAGGATTCTCCCAACAGACATTCAATGGGATGAAAACAACCTACGGAGCTGATATGATTCAGTTTATATATATAGGACGAAAGAGTCTAGATCTATCTATCTATCTATCTATCTATCTATCTATAGATCATGTATATAGAATATAACTCAGTGCGCCTAATCGCTACTCTCGTAGTGTGAGAGCGCTTGACTGATTTATATATGATATGTACAGCTCACAAATTTCTCCGAGTGTATGGCGGAAGTGCTGCAGCAGCTGCAGCTTTTACTGCTACAAATGTTGCAACTGCAACTTTGCTGCAACTGTTGCTACTTGGAATGTTTCTGCTGCTGACCCATTACCTTTAAAGCGTCAAGGTCAACGGCACCTAACTGTAACTTGTGGGGCAGTCGCGACTTTAATTGCGCCCTCAGTCGCATTACGGCAGACGTTTTCCGAAGCGTGTCTGCGTTAAAAAACAAATTACTAATTAGTTAGTTAACACTTAAATGTTGGTTAATTAAACGCTCTGCTTTTCGATTGTGAAAGGTGAGCCGTGGCTCTACTCCCCCAGCCGACTTGACCCTGACAGCGACAAGGGCAGCGCAGCGACTGTGACCAGGCAACCAAACCAAAAATGGTTGACCCACATTCATAATGGATCAACTGGAATATCTAAAAAAAATAGATATATATATAAAATAAAAAACAAAAATTGACCAACTCATTTCTTAAGATCGTAGCATTATCATTTTTATTGGGTTTTCTATTTATATAATTAATATTTCTTTTGTTTTTTTTTTCACATTTTCTTTGTTTTTTTCATACTTTCATTCACAGCAAGCGCTGTTGCTCATCTCTGATACACTGTAATACATTTCACACAAAGAAGCATACATAGAATACACGCATTTTGTTGTTTCACTTTAACAAATCATAAAACTAAATTCAGAATCGATCGCATTGATCGTGGCTTAAATCATAGACATTTTGCAATTTTTAAATACAAATAAATAAAAGTTTTTAAATTGTTTTTGTTTTGTTTTGTTTTTTTTAAGACTAAATTAGTAAAATATTTTTATACATTTTTTTCATCATGTTTTTGTTGCTTTTTTTTGTCATTTTATGTTGAACATTTGTTGTTTTTTTTTTTTTCATTTTGAAAATTTTTTATTGCATTTTTTGGTATTTTTATAGATTTTTTTTCGCTTTTAAGTTGAAACTGTAAACATTAAAAACTACTTTACACAGAATTTCAATTTCTTTTTTTTTACACAATTACTAATTGTTAAATTTTTAGTTTTTAAATATTTAATTTTGTTTTTTTTTTTTTTGTAGTTGCTAAATTTTGATATTTTTGCGGCTGTGGTGTTGTTGTTATTTGTTTCGTTTTGGTTTTTTTTTTTTTTTTTTTTGGCAATTTAAAATACTAATTAAAATTCTTTTGCGCCTTGCCAAAGCGCTTTATCTTTTTTTGCATATGTAGAGAGAGAGAGCCTTGGATGGAGGATAGGGTGTGTGTATGTGTGTTCATGGTATAGCTGTCATCCACTAGCAGCACTTGCGGTTGTTGTTGGCACCGCTAACCAGCTTGCAGTGCTGCATGTCCGAGCGACGCGGACGCTGACCCTTGGCCTGGAAGTCGCGCACCTTATTGGCGCGCTTAATGGCGCTGCGGCACATCTGCTGATGCTGCTTCTTGTTGTAGCTCTAAAAAGGAGAAAGAGAGAGAGAGTGATGTATATTACATAGAGTCTTTAGAGTAATGGCAATGACCACCCACCTTCTGGCTTTGACGAGCCAACGTCTGCTGCTTCAGCTCGACCGCCGCATGGCGATCGAAGCGTGCGCTGTGGCTGCGCGGCTGCTGCACCGCGGCCGTTGCCTGAGCTGGCTCTGGCTCTAGTTCTGGTTCTGGCACCACCGCTGAGCCGAGATCAAGATTAACGAAACTTTCAGTGCCCGCCTGGCTGGACCTAATACTATGATAAACCGACATGCTGCAAGCGACAAAGGAGAGCGTATGTAAATACAAATATCAAGTATACGACAGGTCTTGCGTGCAGTTTAGCTTTGCTTTTTGGAGAGGGATTTTGTTTTTGTTTTGGAGGTAGAGAAAATCACCAACCTTGGATGCTCAATCAATAGATTCTCAAAGGGTGATGCTTCCATATTGATTGGCCCAATCGAGGTGAAGCATGGTGGCGGTGTTACGTACCAGGACTCCTCCATCAGCAGGCCAGCGCCAGAGCTGCTGCGGCTATTGGAGCTGCTATCGCTGCCACTGGGCGAGATAGCTGCGACGGCAACAGGTGCATAGAGCGACTGACTGATAGCCGACGTATCGTTGGCTGGCACAGTGCGTGGCGGGCTTAGCGTGGAGATGCTCAGCGTGCGGCCAACGG
The DNA here is from genome assembly GCA_030914385.1 of Drosophila antonietae. Classification (NCBI taxonomy): domain Eukaryota; kingdom Metazoa; phylum Arthropoda; class Insecta; order Diptera; family Drosophilidae; genus Drosophila; species Drosophila antonietae. The sequence goes on along the minus strand of JAUESO010000612.1, from coordinate 3,599,263 downwards.
CGCGCGTACGCTGCAAATAGTTGCGCTGCTGCTGCGGACGTGGTCCACTGTACAAGGAATGCGAATTGATGTGCTGGCGACGACGTGCGGCAGCTGCAGGAGCAACACCAGCTGCTGCACCAGCTGCAGCCCTGGCCACGGTCAGCTCCTCCTCAGAGTCGCTGCGTGGCAGCGAGTCGTTCTCCTCATCTAAAATGGAATGAGAGACAAATGATACCCATTAGTAGAGTAGACTCGCTGGGTATATTCGTTTTAGCTTTCGTTCACTTACCCTCCTTCTCCACTATGTACCATTCGTCCTCATCGATGTCGTCCTCGATGACGCACTCGCCGTTGGGTGTTAGCAACTTCGTTAATGTCGCCGGTTGCTTGCGTTGTCCGCCCTGCTGCTGATGTTGTTGTTGTTGTTGTTGTTGGTGCTGCTGCTGTTGCAGCTGTCGCTGCTGCTTGGCACGCCTATTCTTGGCGCCGCCCCGCTTGCCGTTGTTGTTGCTCAGCCGCAACGGTCCACGCTGATTGCCCGCTACGGATGGTGTTGAAGAGGTTACCTCGATTACATCTCCACCAACAGCTGTTGCCTGCTCGTTGCCCGACTCGTTGGGATTGCTCTGGACAGGATTCGGTTGGTTTGGCGTTGACTCAGACGTTGGTTGCGCTCCAAATAGAAATGTTGCAATGCTGCTAAACATTATACGACGAGATAGAGAGCTGGCTATCGATTGGTCTGCCTGGATTGATTGCTTGCTTGCTTGATTGATTGATTGTTGTTGATATTGCTTATCGAATTGAGATCAATATGTTTGTGCGCTAGCTAAGAGATTGCTTAGTCGTGATCTTGTTTATGTTGCTCAGTCTTATTTATTTATTCCCTTTTCCTTTCCTTTTTTTGTTTGCTGCGTTCTCAGTTGTTTTTTGTTTTCTGTCTTTGTCTGCAAGTAAAAGAATGTATATTTCAATTAACACAAATGTATACTAGAGAGCAATTGCGTAATAGACACACACACACACACACACATAGCACACAAAACCTGTTCTAATTTGTACAGCGCTGCGGCTACTTAATATTTAATTTATTTAGCTATTGTGCACATTTAATTGTTTTAATTGAATTGAAATTTGTTTTTTTGCGCAATGCAAAAGTGAAATTCGAATTTGGAATTTCAAATCTAAATTCCAATTGTTTTCATATACAAAACAGCAGCAGCAACAGCTGCAATTACTTTGATTACGCTAATTAGATTTTGTTACAATGGAAAAATGCGAATTTTCAGTTGCGTTTGAATACCCTTTAGAAAGCAAGTGCCGATGCGGGTGTATTAAAGTTGAACCAAAGTTGAGAGAAGGTAGAGTAATACTTCCGAATTGCATTTCTCAATTTATAGAGCATTTTTTAGTCTTGCCTCTCTCTCTCTCTCTCTCTTTCTCACTCTCTGTTTCTTTTCCAATCATCGAGTCTATATTGCAATTGACCTGCGGTCAGTTTGACAAGCACTGTGCTGACAGCTATATTGCCTATATAAACATACATATTCATTGTCATAAAGCGACGCTGCACAGCCCATTAAGTTGCCAACTTGATAACTAACTGAGAGACCACCAACCCCCTCACGCTCCAGCTGTGCCGTGTGCATGCGACTGGCATATGATCAAGGCAATTATATATGATGCACACACACACAGAGAGAGAGAGAGAGAGACAAATGCATAACATTTAAATTGAGCGCACGTCATGAGAGTTTCATATACATATATATAATATATATAAAAGATATATCGCGCTGTTCACATCAGTTGTATCTATGCAAGCTGTAACTGTAGCTTGAGCTGCTTTAGTGCCTTGCTTTGGCCATTGTGAATTGCTCTCTTGATTATCACAAAAACTATGCCAATGGGCAAATGCAAAATGCTGCCGCTTGTTTATGGCAATTGCCTGTGAAATTGTGAATGTCGAGCCGCAGCGCAGCGACTAAATCTAAGTCGTCCAAAGCAAATAATACTCGCATCATGGCCGAAACAAAGCAAGACTCGACGAAAATCCAATTGCAGTCAGCTGCAATTTACAATTTGACCGCAAAACGAGCAACCACGAAGCAACTAAATAACTGCTAGCTAACTGCCATTGCTTTAGTGCCTCGACCTGCCGCACTGCCCTCTTCTCCAGCTCGATGTGCAGGCAAGTGAAATCTCAGAGACACACACAAAGAGCTTTGAGTCGAGCTAACTTCTATTAGCCAGGTCTAAAGCTCTCGAACGTGCGACAATTTGCGCAGCCAAATGTCAGCGAAAGTTGAACAAAAGCAGAATCTGCTTGACACAAAGGCAATGGCGAGCAGGGAACATAGATACCCTTTAATAAGGCTGAGTATTATGGAATTCAAATTTAGTTAACAAGAATATACATTTTGAAATCTTAAACAGCTAGAGTACATATACATTATTTATTTTTTAATTTAACAGTATTCCTTCAAAAAGTATTTATTTATTATTATTTTTTTTTTTTTAATTTGCATTTTGTTCTCTGATTTATTTTATTTTATTTCCTTTGTTATATATTTTTACTTTTTATTTATTTCACTTTTCCATTTTTCTTTTATTATTTATTTATTATTATTAATTTTTTATTATTCATTTTTTCTTTTAATTAAACATATTTCTGTTTCAATATTTTTTTTTAATTTTTCTTTCACTACATTGTTATTTATTTTTACTTATTATTATTATTATTTATTTTACTACATTTTTTTATTTATTTAATTTTATTTTATTTTATTTTTATTTTGTTCTTTTATAAATTTATTTGTATATTTATTTTTTTTTTAATATTTAGTTTTTTATTATTTTTTTACTACTTTGATATTTATTTTTACTTATTATTAATATTATTATTGTTATTTTTTTTACTACTTTGTTTTTATATATTATTATTATTATTTATTTTACTACAATTTTATTTAAATTTTTATTCTTTTATAAATTTATTTTTTATTTATCTTTTTTATTATTATTATTATTATTTTCTTGTATTGTATTTTTCATTGAATACAATTTGAATTTAGTTTTAGCTTACTTGCATTCTACAATTTTTAGTAAATATATATTAAATCCAGTTGACCATCAACAGATTTGTATTTAACGATCTGTACTAAGTATTCATATATAAATATTTGGAATTTATAAATCTTGCATAATGCCTGTGCCACACACACACACACAGAAACCACTGACTTTGACGTTGGAATGCCAAAGCATATTTCAAATGTGCATTCTCTATATTAGTATAAAAAGTAATATGCATACAGATTTATATATATGTATATGTTTATATGGTAAATTGGCATTACGACATGCCATTGGGGTAAGTGCATTTCGTGCTGTCATATTAATTTCGAACACGTTTCAAATCGCAACTGCGTCTCAAACATTGGCTCTAAATTTTGTTTTTAGACAATGCAATGCAATGCAAAAAAAAACACACACACAAGCAGGTGATAACGGCTTTTGAGGTAAACAAAAAGGCAATGACTGCGATTCTATATCAGCTGTATATATAAATATAGAGACTTTGTATATAGTATATATCGTATATATACACTTGATTTTCACTTTTGTCAGCTGAATAGACGCAACCTTGACCATGTAAGCGATTTGCCAGCTAGATAGAAATGCTCTCACATAGAGGTGTATATATATATATATAAAGCATGTCATCAAAATGTCAATTGTCTTGGTTTCAGTAAAGCTATATGCTAGAAGTGTAGGTGTGCCTGGCTGTGTGTGCTCTGTTCAGAGCAGTATCTACAGCATTTATTTTCATTTGTCATTTGTTGCTTTTGCAACGACCTTGATCGCTGATCGCTTATATAAGTCGAATGTCTATATTTAACAGTATGCCTCTATATCTGCATAGATTGCTTTATCTAATGTATATATGTTTCGCCTTAGGCATTATTAATGAGCAAGTCAAGTCAACAAACTATGTATGTGCCTTATCGCTACGAATCAGCAAACACATTTCGATAAGCTCATTTGCCCAGACACTTTGGCTAGACAGTCCAAGTGTTTAGCTAAACAATATCTAAATTATATATATATATATATATAGTATACATGTATGCATCTAGTATAATAATTATAATCTAAAAGCAGAGAGTCAAAAGTTCAGAGAGATGTGGGTGAGAGGCTGCGCATGCGAATGTTTCTCATTTCCATTTTCTAGTCTAATGAACTTGAACCAATTGTCTGGGGCTTGCGCTAATACGTAATACACGTTTTCACTGATAGTACAAAACAATTTTAATGGAACTAGTACACTGAGAACAATTTGAAATGAAAAATGTAGAAATCAATTTTATAATATTTTTTAAATATTTGTTTCTTTCTTAAGTGCTCTAGCAACTAAATTTAATGAGTTTTTTTACAGTGTAACAACTTTAACATTTTTAAAATATATATAAATAATAATAATAATAATAATATAAAATATATATTTGCAATTACTCAAAATATATTTCAAATTATATTTAAAATTTGTAGCTAATAAATTGATTTTTTCTTTCAGTGTAATAGGCTCACTGACTCTACAAAATAAGTATTATAAATCTATTTGAATGTATTCTAATTATAATTCTATTCATAAATTTACAACATTGGGGCTACATAATTAAAACATTTCTCTCAGTGTAAATATTTTTGCAATAATTTCTCTCGCTGAGCATTCGTAAAAATATTTTATATTGCTATTGCTTGCTCTTTTCAAATTACTTTTATGCAGAAAGAAATGATCAGATATTTCTTCCAGTGCAATGATTACAATTTGCTTCAATTAAGAAATTTAAAAAAAAAAAAAGGAAAGAAAGAATAACTACCTCAGCTATTTCTTAATTTCGTTATGAGCTTCCGTGAATCAAAAGATAATAATAATTATTTCAACAGCAAACTTAATGTAATTATCAATTGCCCAACAAAGCAAAGAATACAATATCTATAAATTTATAAATATATATATGTGTGTATATATGTACATATATTTTGCCATATGCATTAAGTATCGAAAGCTCTTCAACTATATTGCGCCTACATTTGAAATTAACTAAGGTCCGCCCACACAGACGTGAGCGTTCCTATCAGTTAACGCAATTGATTAGCACAAAGCTTTATGCGGCCTTTGTTTTGGCTTTGTTTGATTTCATTTTGTATAATATACATAAATATATTTATAAAGGTATATACATATATACACTTTTAATTATTATTATTTTTATGATGGTTCAAACTGCATTTGGTAAACCACAAGGCTCACAATAAATAATAATAATAAAACAGATTATGCAATGCCCGCACAAAGACGTCGCTGACGTCACGGCTGACCTTGTGGTGTACCAAAAACAACAACAAACAAAGATACAAAATATATAAAGATAAATTCGCAAAACAAAATATTGCACTTGATGCGAATTTCATCAGCTGTTTCAGCTTACCTGGTTAGCAAGAGCACTGATTGCTGCAACTTGCAAAACGAAACAGCGAGAGAGAATCGAAAACTTTAGATACAAAGATACACAAAAGATGCACAGCTGTAGATACACAGATACAGATACACAGGGCACAGACAGCAACTGCAGATACTGCAAAGTCGACACACGTTTGCCAACTGAATTGAACGGAAGCGTATTTGAATTTCAAAAGAACAAAAGCTACAAACTACACACACACATATGTAGATACGCCAGAGCGTGTGTAGATGTGAGAGCTTGCCAATGTATCTGTATCTGAGTAGTTGTAGCTGTAGCCGTAGCTGTAGCTGCAGCTTAGCCCAAAAGTATCTTTTGTTTTCTTTTGCTTCTTTTGCTTCTTTTGGCTATGCTTCTCTTATGCTATGCACAATTTGTTAACACTTGAAGTTTGGCTTTAGTTGCGCTTTAGCTTTACAGTTACATTTACCTCAAAACGGACACTGTGCGAGTGTGCGTGTGTGTGTGTGTGTGTGCGTGTCCGTGTTTATATGTATTTCACTTTTGTTTGCTGCACTTGGATGTGCCGCGCGTAGCGTTTGCTTTCAAATATTAAAGGCGAATGTCAGCGGGGCAGCTGCCCAGCCACAGTTCAAGCTGCGAAAGCCAACTGAAGACGAAGAGCGCAAACAAGAAGAGAGCGCCGGAGAGCACAACAACGATCGAGTGAACGAACGAGCGTACGAGCGTATCTAAACACACATAATTATGTATTTTTTTAAAACGCAAAAAAAGCAACGCTACAAAACACACGAAGAGTGGATGAAGCTCGGTGTGCAGCGCGGGCAGAGGCGCTTCGGTTTTCAGCTGGTAAACAAAAGCAGACAGCGCCAAAATTATGCTGCACGAGCAGCCAAGCAGCCAAGCAGCCAAGCAGCTGAGCACTCGTACGATCATACGCTCAGTTCGTGTTATTTTGTTTACTAACAAATGCCAAGCGACGCTCGTGCGCTCGCTCTCTCCCAATTGCGCTCTCTCTAATGCTACGCTCTCTCACTCTCAGTGTGTACAGCTTTTGTATGGCGATCAGCTGCGCTGACGTTTGCGCACTGACACAGTTTTATGTGTGCGCCTCGCCCGGGGCCCCCGAGCGCCCGCTGCTGCCCAGCCTGGCCGCTCCCTGACTGTTTGTTTTGTGTATCTCACAGATACTTTTTTTCATATTGGCTGGCAGACCGAATGGCTCTTTTTGTTGTTTTTTTGTAGCTTGTGACTAAGCGAGCGAAATGTAGTGTGGCCATTGGTTATTTTCCCCCAGCGTCTGCTCAAAGTTCAATCTAATAGAATTCTACATTAGAAACTGCCAAGTCACGGGCGCAAAAACAAGTTCAGCAAATCGGCTATCGCATAATAGCTTAGAAAAAAATAAAATAAAATAATAATAATAATGAGAAGCTAAGTAGCTTACGCGTGCTGCAATTGCCAGACATTCAAAGCATTCTAATTAGTTTATTTCCAGTTGGACATATATCTTTCAATGTATATATACACAATTTATACATATGTATAACGTTTCAGAATTCCACAATAGTCTTTTGCCTTAAAGCTCACACAACTAACATTAAATGAACTGACTGTACCTTGTTTATGTATGTTTCAAGTTAGCTTATCTAGCTTCGCCAAAGTTGCAGCCAAAGACATACTTTTTATGCTTTGTTTTCAAATTATTTTTGATATTTATAGAATTTTTTATTCAAATTAAGTATTGTTGCTGAATCGAAAATTATATATATTATTATAATATAATATTATAATATTGAAATTCTCAACAATTTCTATAAAATATGTTTTATGCTTGTTTTTCTATTTTCTACAAGTTTTCTGATCTTCTTTGCAGCAGCAACGAAATATTCTTTACATTCAAAATATTTTGCTGTCAAATGTTTACATTTTCTTCTTCTTAAATTCTTAACCTCTGCCCATTTTATATAACAAAATATGTTGTATACATGAGCAGAGCACTTTCATCATCATCAAGAATGAGCAGCTATTAGCAAAAGCTTTAGATAAAGTTTGGTATAGCAGTTCATATATACCTGAGAGAATATAGTATATATAGCTTTAGTATATATATGTATATAGCTACACAACCTCGCCGCCAGGTTCAAGGTTGTTTCTGTGTGTGTTTGTTCTATGCAGTTTTTGATTTGGTTTTGTTTTGTTTGGTTTTTGCTATATTTTTAGAAATTTTATCATGCAACAGCTGACTGAGTGTAAGAGGCCAACAAATTGGCCAACCGCAGCGTCAACTTGTAGTTAACAAAAAAAGACGCAAAAACAAAACAAAATAAAGTAGAAAAGTAGCTGACGCAAAAACCTAAAGAGTAAGCAACAAAATTGACGCACATATATCAGGCTGATATATTTACATATCTATAGATGTAGATCTTTAATAATTGTTCGCATTTCGCACGCGCCAGCCTTTGCTATAAAAACAAAATCGAGTAGGTGGACTCTAAGTGGGGATGAACGACTAGCAGAGACCCTGAATTCCTTAAGAAAATCTATTTAGAAAACGTTTAAAATCAAACTCTTATAATCATTGGTAAGTGTTCTAATAACTTATATTATCTATCGATTTGAATCGATCTAATGGAAATTAAAATATTTTTGGAACATTTAAAACAAATTGAGCTGTCGGTATAATGTTAATTACCTAGCTCCTATAGACTTTGAGATCATTGCGGTTATATTTACTGGCAGAGTAAAGGACCAAAGGATCGTATGACGCGCAGACAACCATAGGAGAGAACAACACAGCCTATGAAGGTTCAGAAGGACGGACGAACAAATTGACAGAGACACCGAAAGACGGAAGGAGAGACGATCGCATCGAGAAATGATAGACAGATGGATAGACGGCTCGCCACAGGGACGAACAGGCAGAAAGACAGACAGGAAAACCGACAAGCAACAGAGAGAAGAAGAGATAGAAGATCAGAGGGATGGATAGACAATCGAGAAAATAGAATCTACTCTTTATCCTAATCAATTATATATTTACTTTATGAGCGCCGCCACGCCTACTTCAACTAACCTTTACTATCCCACATGCTCCATAAAAACATCATACCCTTAACCCATTTCTCCTGGTGCAGGGTATGAAAACAAGCGTCGGCAAATGCGTAGAGAAATCGAATGAGATGTAAACAAACTTTGGGCGTCATTGCATAAAAAGATTAAAACTAAAAAAGCGAAACTAAAAAAAAAATATTAGAAAAGGAATGTAAACAAAAGCCCACTCAAAACTCAAATAAACAACTAGCGTACAACTAGCATAGTTGAAATTTCTAAAACACATTTTTCGCCTTTCTTTTGCTGCCTAGCTGCACTCTATCTAATCATCTGGGCTTGTTTACAGATAAACATGCGAGCCACAGTAGCGATAAATTATTGTTGGCGTCTATCTGAAGAGAGAGGCAAACAAATGTTTGCCCATTACTTCTAAACAAATGCGTCGGCATTTGGAGTCACAGTCGGAATGGGTCGTTGGATCAGTCAGCGGCAACTGCGTATAAAATAAAAAAACTGTGAATTCTCTTTACCCATTGCCCACCTCCCAGTTGACTGTCCTAACCACCCCCAGCTGCGCCGAGACAAATGCGCATTTAGCTTGCTGCGACATCATGAAATCTCCATTTCTATGTCACAGAATGCAATACGCTCTGTAACTCGAGCTGAATATTATGGCACATTATGTAAGAGTGGGGAATTGGTGAATGTCAATAAGAAACATTTGAATACCCTTTGATATATGATTTCATTCGAAATCTCCAAATATATAATGGAGCAGAATGCGTTCGTTGAATAAAAATGTATTTTATAGACGTAGAGAAATACTCTCTTAAAGAAATACTCTTTGTTTGTATAAACAAAACATACCCTGTAAAATATAATCAAAATTTCAGTAAGAATCTCTCAGTGAGCTGTTTAAGTAAATATACAAAAAAATATGAAAAGATTCTTGATCAAATATATATCTTATAAGAATTCATATGATACTATATAATATATAAAATCTATCAAATCCAAATATATATATAGCACAACTCATATCAACTTATTTGACTGTTAAAGGGTATACTTAAAATTGTTTCATATATATATACATATATATTTCATATATCCCATATTCGTACATTACTGTTCTTAAAATGTGAATACAAAGCTTTCGCCTCACATGACGCAAACGTTGCGTCCGCTTTTGATGTCTTCGCACATGTTGAACACTTGTTCTCAGATTGAGTATTACGAATGCCGAACTGAATATTACGAATTCTGGAACCGGTGAACGGAGCAAGCCTTTGGCAATATTAATATATATGTATCTGGCTTATCGGTCAATCGCAAATTTAAGCAAACAGACAGGTTTCGAAGAGAAAAGTAAATATATCATACATGTACAATATTTGTAATATAGATGTGAGTATATTTCAAGTTTCGCACAGCTTAATAAATGACATTTGAGATTTTTATATATGGCTTTTATATATGTATGTATACACTTTGTCTTGTTTTGTTTTAATGCATATTTAATAATGCGTAATTTCAATTGATAATGCGTCGCAAATAATATATTTTTAGGCGATCTTTTATATTGTTTTTCACTCTCCCCCTCTCTCTGTGAACAACGCATTTATTTGATCACTTTATTTAAGAGCCCAAAATAACTCTCTATTTATATACATATGTATATGTACATATGTGTCTTTAAGCCTAGGCCACTAGGTCAAGCATTGTGAGTCAATCAATCGGCGATTACAAGAAATGAATATAACGAACGCAAATTAAAAATTCACACAACGTAGTTCATTTTACTCTCAACGTGTGATGAACTTTAATCAGAATTTATATTCATATTAAATGTATGTATTTATGTATAGGAAAATAATGTTAAAGCAATAAAGTTAACACTTAAAACTAATATCATCAATAGCACTTGCCGCTATTTTGACTGTTACCCTTCGTCTGTTTGCCTACAACTACATATGCAGATACCAAAGCTCTGCCTCTGCCTCTGCTCTGCCTCTGCATCTAGCTCTGCTTTTACTTCAGCGCCTGCCTCTAGCTAAGCCTATGGCAGTGCCATTGCCTTCGCCTCATCCTCAAGCTCTGTTTTTTGCCTAAGCTTTGACATTGCCTCTGCTCCTGCCTCTGTCTCCCCTTCCATATTCACCTATTTCAATGCCTCTATCCCTTTCCCGCATCCTGTAAAAGCTATTGCATCGCTAAAAATAGTTGAAATCACAGTTGGTTACTAGGTCCTCTTCTTGTTGTTGTGTTTGCTTTGACTGCTGTTGTTGTTGGTTTTGCTGCTGAGCGAAGTTCTCCAGCAATCATGCAGCGAGAGCATGTCACCAGCAAGCTCAACTCCCCAACAAACCCACACTCTTTTGCTCAGCAATCGTGCTGCTCTCGCGCTTGCCTCTCGCTCTCTCTAGCGCTCTTTCTTTTTGTATTTGCTGCCACCCTCGGCTGTTAGAGCATTGGCATTTTTGTTTACAAACAAATTGTCAGTTGCTATGTTTGACCTGCGCAGTGCCCAACTTTCTGCACACACACACACATACTCACGTTTGTGTATATGTGTATGTGTGAGTTTTCACTGCAATTATGTACATACATGCACGCGCGTGTGTACACAGTAACAGTAACTTCCGCATAGAAAAAAGTGGGCCCACCAAAAAAAAATGTTTTTGCCTCTGGTTTTGGGGGTCACCTTAGCAATTCGGCGAGTGATTTACATATATTGAAGAGCTGGCACACACACATACATATGCGTATATGTACATATGTATGTATATTTATATTGCTTTTAATTTAGGCTGCAGCTTATCGATTAATGCTATTTATGTTGTTGTTGCTTTCGCTGCAAATCATCGCAAATGCCAGTAGAATATGTACACGTCAGCTGAACGCATATGTAAAAATAAACTACCCCACTGTAACACTACCCAGGGGGCAGGGTAGGCAGCAGTGGCAGAAGCAGGCAGAGCTGCGCAGTTAGCAAATGTAAACTGCAACCCAACTTGGGCTTACCTGATACTTAGTCTCTATAGAATTATGACGTCATAAATTTGTGGAAAGAAGTTGACACATGATAAGTTATGTTTAGATAGAACGCACAGAGATGCGGGGTTTTTTTTATTTTTGGTAAATTTAAACGACGCACACGGGAAAATTTCACTTTCCTTGAACCTCTGTTGTTGTTGTTGCTTATGTCATAAGTTAGCTGAGTTGAAAGGATATGCCTGTTAGGACATGCACGGCCAGGCACCAAACTGCGAACAAAGGCAATCGAACCCAAAACAGAGCGACGCACTTGATGACCATTATTTTGGCTCTGGGTGTGTGTGTGTGTGCGTCTGTGTAATTGATAGGCATAATTACAGTTACAGTATAGCAAGAGACGGTCCTTAGACATGACTGACTGTAAACATACCCTGTTTGCAATTCATAGTTGTTATATACTTTGGGAATACATATATTAAATTAATTCTGTATATAGATACAGTGATTGGTCGAACAGGATATGAATACTGTATGTACCTCCTTACATGTCTGGGGTATTAGAATATGAAGAACTTTATATAACAACCAAAGTATATACCCACTTGACAACATATGAACAGGGTATAAGAAATCGCTGGCTTGGCAATATGAAGTTTGTTAATTTTACTCTCAATCCATTTCACATACAGAGTATACTTTCAAATTATAGCTTATAGATATGCTCTCAATCTATCCTATAATAAAACTAGCGCAAGATCTACAATGTTCATTTGTGTATATAACCTCTTTGTACAGGGTATATGCCGTTGTTGACTAACTTTCGTATGATTGTTTGTGAATTATCCAGAGGCTTGGGTCTGTTCGCAATGCGTGCCATTTGGAGATTAGCTGACTAAGAAAGCCGCTTTGCCGCCCGGCCCTACCTGACTTGCTGTTATTGTTATTCCAGTTGTTGTCGACCTGTACAGGTAGCACCGCCAAAGTGCCGCGTCAGGGCTAACTGCGCTAATGAAAGTCACTAATGCGCTCTAATGATGACTTAATTGTTTAACTGACTTTCTATGTCAAGCCCAAGGGTCTAAGACATTGGCACGACTAGACTGGACTAGACCAGACTAAAGTGCAGTCAGCATGGTCACCATATAAGGCAAAAACTGGTTCAAAAATAGCTAACAAGAGGATTGGTAGTAGTCGAAAAAAAGGAATGCACTGTGAGAAAAGAGGGATTGCCAAATAAAACTAGAAATTCTTATGTGATTTTGCTGGCTTTAGACCTCTATGATATTCTAATGGGCTTAAGATATTTGAGAACTACTTTTAGATTTGGGAACCATTTAAAACAGATTTATATTCTGGCATTATTCATAATGTGCACTGAAACTTCTCACAGTGCAGCTGCATTTTCTGTTACCCTTTTCTGTGTTTGCCAATTAAAGAGATGTCCGCAGTCAGATTCGACTGCGGCTCGTTAGTTCAAGTCCAAGTCGTGCCTGGACTGGACCAAACCAAAATCCAGTCTTGCTCGAAACAACTCGAAACAACCTGAATGCACACACACAACACACACACACACACACTTATGCTGTGGCAGCATCAGCTGTTTGTTGTTTATGTATTTGTTTTTTTGCTCATATAAACATTTTGCTATTTCAACTTGATTTATTGTCGACTCGCTCTAACACCCAGGTGAAAAATCAGCCAAAAAAAAAACGAAGATAAGCAGAATGAGTAGAAGAAATAAAAACTAAGCAGCAGCAGAGAAAAACAATGAGATGAGCCTGCAAGACCTGTTCCCCTGGCTTATTGTGCACTTTTGTTTGTGATTCACTTGCCGAGACTGCGTGATTGGGTTTTCATTATATTTATCGCTTGTAATTTATTTTTTGTATCTAGGTATCTACGCAGATCCCTTTGATATACCCTCATCAAGCGAAAAGGTTGCTTATATATGTATATATGTATGTTTTTTGTTTTTTTTTTTTTTTTGCGGTCTGCGCTGCGGCATTTCTTCATGCTATACGATGAGATTAAGAATCGTGTAGAAATTCTTGTTTTTTTTTTTTTTTTTTTTTTTGGCTCACCTCCAAAAATATACTGTAATTTTTCAAATTTTAGATTTCATTTGAAAATCAAATAGCTGACATGACTTTTAAATATATTTAAGCATCGTTTAAGTATTTCAAAAAGAATTGTTTTCATGAAAAATGAATTTATGAAAAATTTTTAAAACATAAAACTATTAAAAATTTACAGTAATTTATAAAGTTGTCAAAATATGAATTTATGGTTTGTAAGAATTTATAAAAAAAATGTATTATTATTTATTTTGTTGTTAATAATTTGAAAATTGTTCATATGAAAATACAAATATAAATCAATTATAAATGCATAAAAAATTTGAACAAAATTGCAAAAGCAAAATGTAGAATTAAATTTAATTGTAAACAGTTGACATGACTTTTAGATATATTTATAAAATTTGCAACAATTTATATTATTTTCTAAGGTCAGACAATTAATAAAATGAAATGGGAATGCTATGAGATATATGTATGTATACATAAATATAATATATATATATTTTTTTATATCAGGAAATGCATGTGAAGGCTTTTAAAAATGCTATTCAAAAATGCAGCCATTTAAATATAATTTCAAAAAGATTTGCTGCTGAACATAAAAATATATCAAGAATTATTCTCTTGAAGCTGTGTCAAGACAGAGCTTGAGAGACTCTACGTAATTTCCAGTAAAAGAACCGAAAAACTGTTAACTCATTTCCACAAAAAGAAGACATTTGATAAACATCTCTCTCTCTCTCTCTTAAAGCTGAAAACGTGCTGCAAGTTTTATTTATGGCTAATCGAAAGGAAAAAACTAAAAACAAAGCGAGATGCGCGTCGAAAGCAAGATTTGCAGCTAAAGATATGGCATAGGCTATAGGGTATACAAACGCACACACACAAACACACAGACACAGACAGAGGTATGTAGAACCTTTTGTGCTGACAGGCCGGACAAGTTCTGCACAGGGGTCACACACATAAATTTAGTATGTGTGTATGTATGTATTTATATAAACAAAGTGTGAACTCTGCGAAGGTGCAATCAGAATTTGTTGTTGTGCTGCGCTTGGCTGCGCTTTTTTGTATGTAAATCGTACATAAAACAAATTTGTATAAAATATATGTATACATACATACATACATACAAATATATACATACATGTATGCATGTAAATTTTCAAAGTAATGCGCTCTGCTTCTTACGCTTCCTCTTCAACTTCTTTGCCATTTTTATGTTGACTTCCGCAAAACAGTTGATTTTGCTTTTGCTTTTGCTTTTGCTTTCTTGTGTTTACATTTGTATTTGTATTTGTGTACACTTACTTTGCTGCTGCCCCTTTAGCTTTATTGATCCGCTGCAATCTAAGGTCCTTTTGGCTGCACAAAAAATCACTTTTGAATTGAGAATGTTTTTAGCTGCTGCAAAAAAGCTGCACAATGCTATAATTAGGCTTAAATAATTTACGAAATGTTTCTTAATTAAATATTTAATTTCTCAATGTGTGGGGTGAGTTTTTTGTTTTTTTTTTTTAGTGTTTAGTAGAAGCAAGACGAACAACACAAACTCCGAATGACGTTTGCTAACGACGACTGACGGCAAGCGAATGAATATAAAGAAGAGGCAACTCAGCTGCCCAGTCGACGGTGCTAGGCTGGCTGGTGGTGTTGGTGGTGCTGCTGGTGGCTGGTGGCTCTACAGCTGAGCTCGGCACAGTTACCCTGTTATGCCTGCCCTGCCTTTGCCACTGCCACAAACGCTGCTGCGCCTGTGCATGACAGAATAGTGATGACGAACCAAATACCCTGACCAGAGAAAATCAATGGAAGCAGCCTAAGATGAAAAAAATACTATTCTTATAAATGTCCACAGAAATATTTATATTTAATAATAAATTAATGCTTATAAAAAGATACACATAATAAAAATCAACACACCTATACAAACAAATAGGTTAGGGTATGCATTCGTCTTGCTACTAACTATAACGGATATCGTATTCTCATTGCTGCGTTCAGTTCGTCGCTCGTTCTCTCTCTCTCTCTCTCTCTCTCTCTCTCTCTCTCTCTCTCTCTCTCTCATCTCTCTCTCTCTCTCTCTCTCCTCTCCTCTCTCTCTCTCTCTCTCTCTCTCTCTTTCTATCACTCTCTCCCTGTCTGTTGCTCTCTGCAGCAAACAATTAGCAGCTGACTTTTGTTTGTACACAAAAATCATATTGCAACCAATGAGCGAGAATGAGAGTGAGAAACTGGTTTGCTGTGCAGACCGTATTACATATAGGGTATATAGGCAAAAATAAAAAATAAAATCGTTATAAAAAACTTGATTTGCAGAGCGAAGGACTTCCAGTATAGAAATTAATTATAATGTTGGTTTTCGTAGAACTATTCTCAGATTTTTATTAATATTTACATATCTAATATGTTATATTTCTTAAATTTCTCCAAAAAAATCAACTTCGTTTTAAAACAGTATTATATTTGTATAATATTAAAAGATTTGTTTGCAAACTAAACATTTGTATCTGTAACGTCAATTTTCCTTGTTTTATATTTGACTTAGAGAGAAGACAGTAAAAAATCCGAATTTAAATTTAACAGACAATTTTTTTAGCCTGCGCGTTTTTGAGTTGATGGTCAACAGCTTTATGCTAATCATTTTATATTCGCTGTTAACGCAAAACTGAGCAGCATAAAGTCGAAGCTTATCGAAGTGTTATCGATAACAACCATCTGTGGCCATTGCACGTGTTGGCGTTTCTGCAACGCAAATCAATAATATTTTGTCGATCCATAATTATATAGCATAATGGGAAGGCAAAATCGTTCGCGCAAACGTCGCGATGAGATGAACAAAATCAAGAAGGCGCGCTATGACGCCAAAGAGCTAATACGGCTGAAGAAGACATTGGGTCTGCTAGATGCAGATGGCAAGGAAATCAAAATGGAAATTGGCGAAGTTGCTGACATCAAAACAGCCAAGGAAATTAAGAGAGTAAGCTTAACCTGAGAAGAATAGTTTGTAGAATATGTACTATAAACCAAACTCAAACAGGCCGCTAAGAGCAAGGAGGAACAGGAGCTGATGTACGAGCATCAAGAAAGTCTGGAGAAGGGCCAGAAGATCGTTCGGGTGAACGAGAAAACCGGCGTTGAACACGTTTTCAATAGCAAGACGCTCAAAGATCAATTCGGCAACTATCCCGAGTGGTTCAAGCGAAAGAAGACAGCGAAGCGTCTACGGAAGAAGCAGCACGCACAGAAGAAGAACTTCAAACAGGCTTGGACAACGGTCAATGTTCCGTTATAAAGGAGACTGCCACGCCCAACCATGCCTAGTTGTTAAGTATATAGTATATATATATATATTTAGAGTCAACTTCTTAACATGTTAGCAATAGAAGTTTTTATATTGCATAATAAAAAAACCTTAATTAATTAATTACAGACATGAAACATTAAGCTTAAGATAATTATAATTAAATTAATGGTTAACCATTAATAGAGGCTATGTATATATATATTTAGGTAAGCTACTTGGTAACTGTCATGGCTAAAACAACTATTTAACGCTTAAACTATTTCCGAGACAGAGAAAGTGAGGGAGAGAGAGATTTAGATAAGAGCAGAAATTGTAAGATGGAAAGATGGAAAGATTTTGAAAAGCATTGTTAAATGGCACCAAAAGATTGTAAGAAGCATCGATGAGAGTTTCTTGGTTGGTAAGGAAATTAGGAGACAGAATAGGGAGATTGGGGAATAGCATAGAACTTTTAACTCTTTCTGATAAAAGACAATATCAGAAATTAAATGAAGATGAGAATTGCTGCTTGTCTCTTAATTAAATATCTCCAAGATAGATTCGAATATAGTTAAACCTTTTCTAAACTTAAGTGAAATATGAATTGCACAATAATTTCTCAGTACTCCCCAAATGAGTTTCTGCTCTCTTTCTAAATAAATTCAAGGAGTCATGATGACTTAATCCTTACTGTAAGCTACAATAGCTGCGCACGCTGCAGATGACGCCCGTAGTGGCTGCCTCCAGACGTCGTCTGTTGCCCGTCCACATGTTCGTCGTTGCCAAAACCCCGGAATGCCTTCTTGGTCATTCGGACTTTTCGGCCAGCTCGAGCGTCTCGGTGGAATCGTTGCCATCCTCCAGCTGCTGTGCCTGCTGCTCCTCAATGTTGCCATGCATCACATTCGGATTGCTCTTGAGCACAGATCCGCCAGTGAATCCCAGAATGCCACAGCCAACGGCTGCTAGGCCACCAGCCTTTATGCCAGCTACCAAGCCAATGGGTCCGCCCACGCAGGTGCCCAGTAGAGCGCCTACAACCGGATACATTGCCTTCTTGTAGGTCAGGGCATTCCTTAGTTGCCTCTCGCCCTCGTTGACATTCTCCAAGGCTTCCTCGGCATTGTCTGCTATGGATTGCACGCTGATGGCTTGCTCTTGCGTCAACTCACGCATGCCATGGAACATGCAATTGAGATCATAAATTTCATGCTGCAGATGTTCCATTTGCTCCAGGCAGGACTGCCTCTGTAATAGCTGATGCTCCTCTAGCTGGAAATTTGATTGCAGCTCCGGCAGCGTATGCTGCAGCGCGGGCACATTATCAATGCCCACGATCGAGTGATTATCCTGATCGTCATCCTGCTGTGCGCTGGGCGTCTTTAGCTGCAATTCTGTAAACAAACTTGGTTTAGAAAGATGTGAAATACGAATATTTTAAATAAATCACTCACTACATTTATTTAGTGAGCAATAAGGATTCAATTCAATTAATTATGAGTCAGTTCTGCTGTTAATATGAACATAATCTGCTCAGCTGATCATATGAAGGATATGTTCAATTGAGAGCTGTTCAGTAACTGACCTAAGTGAACTTTGCATATTCAATATCAATTGTTTATAAACTACTCAAGTGAACTAGTGAGGAAAACACTCAACACTCAACTGCTCAACTCTCTTGGCTCACCTGCAAATTTCTTCATGCCCTCGAAAGCACGATCCTTGCCAACCTTCATTAGCTTATCGAAACGCTCCTGATCCTCCTCTCGCAACTTCTCGCGCAGTGCATCCATTTCCAATAGTAAATTCTTAATCTGTTTGATTACACGCATTGCATTGAGTTCCTCCTTTTTGATCTTATGCCAATCGCCCAGGGCAAGGCTCTTCTCAATGTTGCTCCGATGATTCTCGAGCAGACTCAGGTGATGAGGCACAGCCTGGTCCTGGAAGCGCTGCACAGAGAGCTCGGCCTGCTTCAGCGTTACTTTATCGCCCACCATCTTCACACTTTGTACTGCAAATTATCAATGAATCGAATTGTGCGGATGATACCCACATCCAACTTGAAACCACGAAAACCACACGAAGATTCGTTTTGGATCTCTCGCCAATGTCTGATTTGTGGTTAAATCTTAACTTTTACTGTCCCTTACTAAACTTTTGTTGTCTCACAACAGCTGTCCCGATTAATTGTGTGAATTACTTATACATTGCTGAAATTGCGACTGATTACAATTTCTTTTGTTTTGGTTCAATTAAAGTTTCAGCTGTTTTTCGTTGTTAATATTGAAGAGTGCGCAAAATGCGGGTGAACGCTCTCTTTTAGAGAACTAACAATGTGACGTCATAAGCAATTGCCAGCAATGGAGTGAGAAAATGCTCTCTGTATTCAATGTCAATGTGGCGTAACAAATTACTCCAGGTTGACAGTCAAGTAAAGCATTTTTCTCTGGCTGACCTTAGCAAAGACAACACTATGCCAGTAAATAGCACTGCTAACTCATTCAAATTGCTCCATTAGACTGCTTGACTTTGTGGCAACGCTACAATGTTAATTTTACGAATGTTAAACACGCCAATTTAAAATGTTTAGGACATCAACTTAAATTTTTCTACATTCTGGTGATGATGGCGTTGCCACCTCGCTAATGCACTGTTATCTTAACTTTGAACTTTGGAGCGCGCGTAAAATTCAAAATGCAAAATATTCAAAAACTTCATTTATTTTTGTTATATTCTCATATATATTCTATATACAAATACATGCAAATACTAGATACATAGCGAATTGTGAGACTTATAAGCTAGAGATTTGATATCTTTAATACATATACATACATTTATGACACATGCGCTTAAGTACTAAGTGAATTTCAAAATTTTTGTTGCTCTTGATTTCGTATTTTCTGTTTTTCTCATCATTTTATTTTATAAACTACGGAGGCACTTGCGTTGGGGAATGGCTTACAAGCAGGAGCAGCTACAGACAAACATATTATGATAATGCTTTAGCTTAGATTACAACTAAAATAAAATGCACTTCAGGTCGGCAGCCCAGCCCAGCCCACCTTTTCAAGGGCAATTGGCATTGGGTCCGTTTCGACACTTGAATAAAATATTTATCATGCTCTCCAGCTTGTTGGTGCGCGATTCTGTTTTATAGAGATTCGTTTGCATACGATTCACATCCATCGCTTGCTTCTCCTGCAAAAGAGAGCATATAGATTCCAGTTAGTTTACAGGGTATTTTTTCAGATCGCATTCACTCGACTTACCAGCGTGCTGAGCCTACTCTTCAGCGTGTCCACCACGCTGTAGGTGGCCTGCAGCGACTTTTGCAGCTCATTCGTGTGGATACGCTCGTTGGCCAGCGATCGTTCGATCTTCTGCAGCCTAGTCACCACCTCTGCGTCCGTATCATCGATATCGTTCTCCAGATCACGCGCCTCAAACGCATCGTCCGCATGCGAAGAGCTCTTCCGGCAGCTCTGCTGATCCGCCTGCAGCACGAAGCCCTGCCGGCAGCGACAGTAGTACGAGCCTTGTGTATTCACGCACTGCTGATCGCACGGCTTCTCCGTTTGGCACTCGTTCACATCCTGCTCACAGTAGCGACCCGTAAAGCCAGCCGGACAGCTGCACGTCTGCGGCGCCGTGCAATTGCCTCCGTTCTGGCAGCGCGCGGTGCAGACAGCTGTGTGGGAAATTGGAAAAAGAATTTAAATTGGAATTGCAATGATTCTTATCTAATTTGCTTTTATCTTATCTGTATATATTCTGCTCCTCTTCCTTTCTTCTTCTAATCTCTTAGTATCCCTCTCTATTCTGTTTTAGTCCCTCTTCTTGATTCTCTCACCTCCCAAGTCTCTTTTCTCATATTTTATGCATTTTTTTCAAATCTCTTATCCCATTTGTTTACTCTGCTCTCTCATCTCTCTTTTCTTCTCTTTCCTCTCTCTTTTACCTCGTGTCCTCTCTCTCTCTCTCTCTCTTTCTCATCTTTCTTTCCCTCTTTCTCTTTTGTTTAACTTCTATATTATCTATCCTCTATTATCTATCCTCTATTATCTATTCTCTATTCTCTATTTCCCATTCCCTCTTTTATATTAATTCTGCTCTTCCCTCCCTCCCTCTTCCTTCTTCCTTTTTCCACGTTCTCTCCTGCCTTCTTCACTTTCCTTCTCCTTCTCATCTTCTCTACCTCTCTCCTTCTCCCTCTATTTCTCTCTTCTGCTCCTTATCTCTACTCACGTTTCTTGCACGCATCCGCCCGTGGCGTCTCTCGACTCCAGCCCGCACAGCACTCATAGCTGAGCTGCTGTGCCGGCTTATGCTTGATGACATCCCGGTAGGCCGGCTCATGCACCAGCTGGACGCGGGTGCACATCTGGCCGGGATGCGTGGGCGGCTGGCAGGGCGTGCTGATGTGCTTCCAGGTGGGTCGCGTGTACACCTCCGTCGTCTTCACCGGCATCGTGATGGTTCGCTGCTGCACGCAAATGTGTCGCCTGTTGGATGCAAGAGATCGAGACGTGGATCAGTGGAGTAAAAAGTGAAATTTGGCAAAAACTCTACAACTAAAATCGAAACTGACTTTTCCAGCTGGCATTGGCCTGGCCTGGCCTGGCCTGTCATAATAACTGGCCAACAGGTTGGCCGGCACCCATAGAGCAGAAGCGTCTGCATCTGTCGCCTCAGACGACAACAACTTGACTCGACTGATTGTCTGTCCATGTGTCCGTCTGTTGCTCTGTCTGTCCATCTGTCTCTCGACACACACACAAATGTCAATTCGAATGTCATTTCGAGCATTGAACAACTCGTCACGAAATGTGTCGAAATCAGCGATGAAAACTTCCAAGTTTTCTATTAGCCACAAACGAAATAACGTTAACGAATCTGAGTCTGAGTCCAATTAACTAGAGCAGTATGAAATATATCATGTATGTATGTAATGCCAGTCCATTAATCTGTATATCTATCACTCTGTGCAACTAGCAGTCTATTCAGTTTACAGAGTATCTACAAGTCGGCTAGTACCTTAAAACAAAATCTTACACTTTACAATTAACATGGTCAACAAACAAGAAAGTGCAAGCTCTTCTACTTATGAGAATTGCATAGAAGCGCCAAAGCTCTCTAAAATAGAGCTTTAACAACAATAGAGTTTTATTTTTCAATATATTCCATAAGCTAAAAGCTTAGCAAAAAATGAGTAAAACTATATTTACTTTATATATTTTTTATAAATTTATATATTTTTTTGTAATTTTTTTATATTTATTCATATAGCAGTCACTGTCAAACTGTAAATGTGTAAAAACAACACGTGAAGACCTTTTTGCTCGCCAGCGGGCCGCAACACATAAACGCTGATAATAAGCGGGTTTTTCTTTTACTCTTTTTTCTCGAATTTGCTTCGATTTTCGAACTGCCCAAAAAGTCAAACAATAAAAAGAAGCAACCATAAATTGCAAGTAGCTGGACGAGGGCAACAGTTGCTGCTGCTGCTGCTGCTGCTGCTGCTGCTGCTGCTGGTTGCTGGTGTCGTAATTGGCAATACGGGCCAAACAATTGCAGACGCGTGACGTGGTCAACGACTGACTGACTGACGACACTTGAAGCCGAGCCGCAGAGCTGAGGCACAGGCTCACACTGAGGCTCAGACTGAGGCTGTGATAGCTGCTGCTTGTAGCTCTGGACGTGAACCGTTGTACACAAATTTGTGACTTCGTTTATGCCATATACAAAAAAAAACAAAACAAAAGAAAAAGAAGAAAAGATAAAGAAATCCAAAACAAATAAGAATGTCGAAGATAAACGACTGCATAATACTCGTTCAAGTTAGAAAAATAGCTTTCGTTAATGGCGTAATTGATTCTTATTAAGAAGAAGATTGAGTTATAAGACAAAGACTCCGGAAAGTCTTAAAGTATAGGGAAGAACAGAGAACTGAAGGGAAGTTGATTAAAAACAAATTGGAGAAGAAAATACTACAGAAAAGAGAGGTAAGAGAATAGAGGAAAAGTGAGAAAAAAAGAGGAAAAAGGAAATTCAAGAGAAGAGAAAAGAAGCGAGCTTAGATGAATAATGAAACAAAGAACTTTAGAGGAGAAGGTAGAGGCAAAGGTAGTGGAGAAGATAGAGGAACAGGTAGAACCCAGATCGTGGAGAACAAATAAAAGGTAAGATATAAGAAATAAAGAGAGCACTGAAGAAGGAACGATAGGAAAAAAGATGAGAATAGAGTAACAGGTAAGAGGATAAAGAGAAGACTGAATTGGGAACGATAAGAAGAAATAGGAGTATATAGAATCAAGCAAAATACAAGTAAAGAAGAGAATAGAATAAGAGGTAAGAGGTATGAAATAAAGGAAGACTGAAAATGGGATGATAAGATAGAATTAGAGAATATAGAAGAACTAAACAAAATAAGAGTAAAGAAGCAAAAAGAAACACTACAGAAACTTTAAAGGTAAGAGGTAAGAGGTAAGAGGTAAGAGGTAAGAGGTAAGAGGTAAGAGGTAGAGGTAGAGGTAGGAGGTAGGAGGTAAGAGGTAGAGAGAGGTAAGAGATAAGAGATAACGTATATCTACGTTATATTCCAATTTATCACGCTTCATAAAGCTTTAACATTTAAAGAGTTTGAAGCGAATAAGCTTGAATATCTTTTCAAATATCAAGTCTCTAGCATCTAACATGTTTAATATAATATTATTATATATCATTATCAAAAACCAATATACCCGGTTTCACAATGGCCGAGCCCATATCAAAAAGGCGCGCAGCGGGACTTTTCGCTGGCCATTTGGGGCATTTAACAATTTCTTTATTGCAGCACATGCATATTTATGTTATGTTGCAGGCTGCAACTGGGCTGCGCCATAATTCTCACGTTATTTATGCAACAGAGTATGGAGGCCATGGAGAGACAGAGAAGAGAGGGAGGTAGAGTGAGATGGACCAGTCAGCTAGCCAGGCAATAAGGGCGCCACAACAACAAAAAGAAGCAGAATGAAAAGAGCAACAACATCCACAGCGAGAACAAAATGCGGAAGTTTTCTTAACTGTGCCAGCCAAAGTGCAACATGCAACGTGCCCCCATGCCCCAAACAGACAGACAGACAGACTGGCTGACTGAAAGAAAAGTAAAACATGTTCCCATTCTTTTGACTGCATAAATCTTTAGCCGGATCCGGCAGACGTTCGCAGCGCAGCAACACTATAGCTTCATTGGTTTCATTTGTTTAGAAACGTTTGAAATTTACATTTTTAATTGCTCAGCGAACACCTGTGGCTAGCTGCCCAGCCTGCCACCTGTATAGAGCAGCCCTCAGCTCGTCTGGCAAGACCATAAAGAGAGCTGCAACGGCTGTTGCTGGTGCTGCTGCTACTGCTGCTTGATTGCCTTTTTATATAAGTCAGCTGAGGTTTATGGACAAAAATTATAAAAACATCAATCAAAATATATTTCAGATGAAACTGTATTGCAAGCCAATTAATCAAAAATATATAAAAATGAATTTCACAAAAAAAAAAAAACTGTTAAATTTTACAAGCCAACGAGAAAGAGTGACAGAGAGGAGGAAGAGTAGCAGCAGCAGGAGGAGCAGGAGAAGTCAGCGAAAGAGTGAAGCCAAATTTTTTGGCTCTGAACTGTGAGTGCAGCTCTTATTGATTTACGATTTATTTTTATTGAACATCGCAGCAGAAATTGATGAGACTGGCCGAAGCGCAGTCTCTGACTCAGCGCCAGGCCAAAAGGTGAACTGGCAGTCAAATACACACACACACACATGAGTGTGCGTGTGCGTGTGCGTGTGTGGGCGTTGTCTTAATGGACTGCTGCATCTGTGCTTAACAAATGGCTGCTCATATGTCGAGGGCTTAGCTATGCTAGCCAGCCAGCCAGCCAGCAAAGCCAGCATCACGTTTCCATTTCATCTCTCGAATTGTATCAATTTTTCACGTGCTCAACCTTTGCATATGATAATTACTTTGGATTAATTATTATTGTTGTGGGTAGGGAAAAATATTTATATACTTAATTTTCAGATAAAGTGGAAAAGGTAGCGGAGCTAGAAACGAGGTGTGATTGACTCTTTGAGGTGCGTAGGTCTAAGGCGAGCAAAGGAAAGAGAGAGGTATAAAAGAAGAGTAAGAGTGAAAATGGAAGAAAGACAAAGAGCGAGTGAGAGGGAACGAGAGAGCGATAGGGAGAGCAAGAGGAAATAATATTGAAAGCAAGATATGAAGTTGGAAGAGATATTGATCCAATATATATAAACATTTAGTCAGAAAGAAAGCAAGAGAAGGGGAGAGAGAGAGAGAGACTGCGACTAGAAGTCATGGTAAGACATAGGTAAAGTTTGACAGAGAGAATAGGATACAAGGAAAACAAATAATCAGGATCATGACAGAGAAAGAATCATAGATAACGAATAATAGAAGTAAAAGAGAAGGATTGAGAGATAGATAGCACACACAGAGAGAAAGAGAAAGAGAGTGAGAGATGAATACAGAGAGATAGATAGAGAGAGAGCGAGAAAATAATGAGAGAAGGGAAGAGAGAGAGAGAGAGGAAAAGAGACCAAAAGACAGAGTGAGGCACATAGACAAAGAGAGAGGCAAAGAAAGATGGCCAGTGAGAGACAGATATAGAGAGTAACAGATAGAGAGAGAGAGAGAGAGATAGTTAACGTAATATATATATAGAAAGTATAATAGAGAGATAGAGAAAAGCACAGCCAAAGATATTAAGAAAGATAGCTACAGATATAATAATTGATAAATGAATGAAATATGGAATACGATACACACTAATAGAGGTGGAGAAAATAAGCTAGGAAAACAAATTGACAACAGAAACACGAGCTAAAAGAGACTTGATACAGGCAGAGTCAGTAAATATTTTGATTACTATCTAAAAACAGTTTAACAAGTGACACAAAAATACAAATATGTGAAGAGCTAAAAGCCAAGAAAATCGCATAGAAGGGCGAATATATATATGGATATATAATAAAATTCAAATCTGTTTTGCATGACAATTAAAATGCAACTCAATATCCATATCATTATTATTATAGTCTTAACTCACGTTTGACAATATTGAGATACGTCCAAGTGCGAATAGTTAACGAGATTTTTATATGGCCAAATTAACCTTAATTGAAACAGCTTTCGACACCAAAAGCTTTTTATGGACTCCGCTTTATGGCAGCCATCATTGTGCCGAGCATAATGTGTGTGTAATCGTGTGTATTTCGTGGGAATGGTTTAAACAGATTTTTTAATTTCCGAATTTCCGACCAACAATGCAACTCTATATTTATTATATTTATGCAAATCTGTGCGAGGCCTGGACAAAAGGAAGTTTGATTTTATTGACTTGAGGCGAAGTTAAATCATTTTTATGAGCTGCGTGCAGTCGCGGGGGTCATTTTCCATGGAAAACAAGTTTACAAAAAAACAGTTAAGAGGCGACAAGCGTTGGCGACACTTAACAGCTGTAAAAGTCGAAATAAAATGAAAGAGAACTGCATAGAGAAATATATTTTATGACTAAAAACGTTTAAGGTCAAGACAAAAGCAGGCAGCCGGCAGAGAAGAGCAAGAAGAAGGTCTTTGGCCATCTAACTGTATTGGCCATTTTTGTGTGATTGTGGCCAACTAATCTGATTTGTGGCATGAAATTAGAATCTAAATTGGTCCTGCCCCGGCCAAAAACAAAAATGCAATTTGGAAATTCTGCCAGAGCCACAGACGGAACAGCAAATGCATCATTAGGCAGCAGCAGCGGCTACCATGGCCACTGCGACTCCCACTCCCACTCCTACTACGAGCCAGGGTAACAGTAACATGACGACAACCACGACAACGAAAGAAGAAGAAGAGGGCGAAGCAGAAGAACAGCTACAACTACAACAACAACAACAACAGCATTTTTAGACATGCTTCCTGGTCACAGACTCCGACTCTGACTCTGACGCTGCGCTGCTCCTACTCCTTCGCGTCTCTCACTGCACTGCAGTTGCCTTTGCCTCTTTTTATTTGGCTTTTTACTTAGCGTTAAATGCGAAACGCCTCTGAAGAAGAAGAAGCAGCAGCGGCAGCAGCGGTTCTAGTAGAGTACGACGCACTGCATCAGAATTTGTTTTCATTTTACTTTATATTTTTCTTTCTTTTTTGTATTTTTTTTCTTCTCAAATAATATTTCAGGCATGCCCATGCCTTGGCACAAGTGCAGCAGCAGCAGCTTTGCCTCTGCTCAGATTTTAGTTTTATTTATTTGCATTTTGCTTATTTTCTTATTTTCTCTTCTTTTTGCACTCAAGAGTTATTACAGCACTCAGAGCAGAGTCGTTAAAGTGAAGCCTAAATGGTCGAATGCTAAATGCGCTGTCTTTGCATTTTTAATTGGGAAAAGTGTTTCGCCTACAAAATATTTATATTTGTAGAACAATTAGATTAAAGCCTATATCATAGCCTAGTGTGTCAGCTGTTACTGTTACTGTTCACTAAAGACAAATATGTTTAAGCTCTGAGTTCAAATCCCACTCTTAACTCGAAAACATTTTTTGTTTTTAAATGGCCTCAGCTTCTCTTATGAATGAAAGAAAAAAAAAACAACATATTGTTTGTCTGTCGTTAGTATGGATTTAAATCTATACTAAAACAATTTAACTACTACAACAATAAATATGCGCCGCAACAGCTTTGCTTTGCAAGTAACTGTTAACCTTTCTTCTTTCTTCACGCTCTGTTCGCGAAATGCAAAAATCACACTCGCTCGCTCTCTCTCACTCCCAGGCAGAGCCTTCGGTACTTTTCGTTTTGTCTTTCGGTTGAGCGCTTCGCGTTGACTATTCGTGTGATGCTCTCTTCCCGAGCATCGCTTAGGTAGTGAGACGATTGAAGCTCGCGCCATGAAGTTCGGTAAAAGAGCTGCTAACTTAGAGTGTGCAAATGGTCTTCCCTTTTACCTACACATGCACACATTCGCTCTCACGCACACTATTGATGTGTGCAAAGGCAATGCATACACAGCCAATAGAATCAGAGAGTAGAAGCACCCACGCAATCGGCTGCTCTATGAGCGTAAGCGAAAGAGACTTATTTACAGATATTTGCGAGCTCTGATTCTCAACCAAAAATTATAATATTGAAGCTTATTCTTAATGAAATTTGCAAAATATGAAAAGTATATTTTCTTTGGTTTCTAGTTTTAGCTATGTTATATTTAATTTTTATATTTTTTTTTGGCATAATTAAATATAAATATTTCTCTGTGCAATCTTCTTAATGCATACCTTTATTATTTATCATATTCAAGCTAGGTATAGACTCCTTCGCTACCCTAACTCTTTCGTTGTAAGTTTAAAAAAAGCAAGTCACGCCTCTGACTTAGCTCATAGACTCAGTTCTAATTTGGCCGTAAATTTGTCTTGCACAGCAGATTATTCAATAAAAATCACCGCAGAAGACTTTTCCAGCGCTCGTGGAAAAGTGAAATGAAAATTGCATTCGAGGCAGTCGATGGAAAAAGCAGCAGCAGCAACAGACGCCCCGCAGCTGCTAATGCGAGTGTTGGAGCTGATTATATGCCAAGGAAGTGGCGGATGCCTAAATGGGTTCACTGTACGCTTGGCGTGCGTCTCTACAGCATTTCCCCAACAACAACAACAACAGCAGAAACAACAACATAATCGTAATCGGGCGATAAACGATCTTTGGCCAAGGGCCTGTCAATGCGTTGCGCCCTACTAATGCGGCCTTTCGTTCTCTTGCAACGCCTTGTTGCTGTTGTTGGTTGTTGCTGCTGCTGCTGGTGTGAGACTGGTGTAAAGCATGATTAATGCCCCAAACTTGTTTAAACAACAGCCGTGTCGAGCCAGGGCCGAAAATCCGATTAGTGGGCAAACGTGAGCACTGCAGAAGCTTCAGACCTTAAGTCTCTCATCCCAGAGATGGGCAAGCGTGAGGCGATGTTTCAGAACGTGACACGAAATAGATAAGTGATGAATGAAATTTATTGACTAGAATGCAATCTGTGGATGATATAGTGTATGAATAGCCAGTATGGCCCTTAGTGGGCATAGGCATATATAAACCTTATTCTTATCTGCAGAGAAGTCTTTTGTATATATTTATCAAAAGCTTTAACGTATAACACCTATAGCAACTCATATAGACACACGAACACAGATATACTAAATTCCTTTATAAACCTCTATATAGTATATAGCACGCATAGTGAAAGATCACGATTTCTTGCGCATCTCTAGCACAGCCTAAGGCTTTGGAGTTGCAGATGCAAGCGCATCGGTTCACGATTTCCATTTATATACTTTTTTTCTTTCTATAGAAATTGCTAACAAAAGCGCAACGAAAACGAAAAGCAACAACAACAAATTTTCATCAAATTAACATATTTTCGGCTGTTCAA
This sequence comes from Drosophila antonietae, assembly GCA_030914385.1. Classification (NCBI taxonomy): domain Eukaryota; kingdom Metazoa; phylum Arthropoda; class Insecta; order Diptera; family Drosophilidae; genus Drosophila; species Drosophila antonietae. The sequence goes on along the minus strand of JAUESO010000612.1, from coordinate 3,569,929 downwards.
GAAGAGTGTGCGTGTGTGTGTGTGTGTGTGTGTGTAGAGATTGTTATCAAAAAATCGCGTGAAAAGTTTTTGGTAACAAAAACTACATACGAAATGAATAGAAAGCCCTATAAAGCAAGTGTTGCTACACAAATAGAGACACGTCCAGAGTTTAGTAGCCAAAGCAGCCCCCTACCACCCGCTGGGTATCACTCTCTCTCCCTCTCTCTCGCTCTCTCTTTCTCTCCGTCTGCCTCTCACTCTTTACTCCACTTGGCGTACAATTGCAACATAATTAAGTAAGTCAACTGACGTTGTGTGTGTTTGTCTTATCTGTTCAACATGTTGCATGGTATTTTGTGCGTCACGCTTTTTGGGTGGTTCTTGTCTCTCTGCATGTGTGCATGGGTGTGTGTGTGTGTGTGTGTGTGGCGCTCAGTTTTGTTGTCTTTTGTGTTTTGGTGCCTGCAAGACAAAAGTCAAGTCACACATGCAGCGCTCATGCCGCACCGCACCCGCCCGCTTGCCAGCAACTGGTTTTGCATGTTATTATATATCCAGCTGTACGACTGCAACGCCGACTCCAACATCGACTTCGACTTCGAGCATTGCATTAACCCAATTTTCAACTTGAGATGCGAAGCTGCGTGATTTGCAAATTATTGAAAGAGACCAAAAAAAAACAGAGTCACCATACGTCCGTTTGTCCGTCTCTCTCCCTCCCACTCTCTCTCTCTCTCTCTCTCTCTATTGTGTGCGTCTTACTCAATTCTAGGCTCACTAATTGCATTGCAGCTTTGTCCAACTGTAAATACTGAACATGATATCGTATATTTATTCAATCAATAAGACATCATTTAAGACTCTCGCTTTTTTTTCTTCTGTGTGCATTTCAATTAAGAAACTTTTGTTAGTTTTTCTTCTTCACTAAATTAGAAAATGCCGTTGTATATTTGATACTCTTAATATGATAGTTCAATAGATAAGTTAGATAAGCAATGTATGTATGGCGATTAAAAGTTTTTAAAAATTTTGACATACTAAACGGAGCGGATCTTTTTAAAAAAATAAATAAATTTAAATACAAAACATTTAAGTCAAAGCCTACTTGATCTCTTAAAACAAAACATAAATTATTCAAAAATTATTTAGCTCTCAGCACATTCAACTACTGATGCAGTCTAGGTTCACGGGTTCAAGTCCATAACAGTAAATTTTAAATTTAATTTTTCTATATTTTTATTTTCTATAAATATTCCATTTCATCAGGCAAGCTTAGAGTCCCATATGATAAAAGCTTAGATATACTAAAAAAAAAATAAATATTTTTTCCATTCGAACTTCATATGGGATATTTGACATATGACTCAAGGAGCCGGATGTGGCTCAGTGGGAAGGCATGTGGCCTGGCAACTTGAGAGCCCCGGGTTCAAGTACACAAAAATCATGGAATATCCTGAAATTTCGGATTTGTTGTCGAATGTCGGATAATCGGATTTTAAAATTGAAGGTAGTACAGGTTGTTAGTACAGGTTAATGTAAAAAGTAGTATTTGAATGATAGGAGAGTGAAGTTAGGAGAAGCTGCAAACTTTTTATTTCTAAATCAAATCCCATTTCAAATTTTGAAAAAAAATCATGATATATTTATTATTAGTAAAACAAATTTGTTGTTCAATTTCTCCACGATCAATTTCCATAGAGGATGCTTCGAATCTCTCGGTTTCGTTTGCTGAATTTTGGTGTTGAGCGTGACTCATTCGTAAGGTATATAGGCTGGAAATATTGAGAGCGCCAGCCTCAAATTGCATACAAAATCTTGGTATCTACTGAAATTTTTAGCACAGAAACTATTTTTTGTTAATAATATAATATAGTTAATATATACATATGTATAATAGTCTTATAGAGTAATCAACTGGAATCGTTTCTTCTGCACGTGCAATGTTGTCGCTTCTAACATCTTTTCTGTAGAAAAACTCATTAAAGCTTAGAGCTGGCTGGGCCAAGGTTTTGCCCTTGCCCCCTGTTAGATGGGCATGACCGACTCTGTAGATAACAGCCCTGTTGCCCACGCGTGGGCGTGGTCCAATGTTTCACGCTGCTACAAAAAAAAAGAAACCCAACGAATTTCCACAGAGCACCGAGGAAAACTTCAAGCACAGCATATCAAATCAGTCTATGTAATTATTGGCTAGACTCCTAAGCTGGGGTTGCTGTCTGCTGTCTGCTTGGCTCCGTTGCATGCCCCATGTTGCTGCTGCCTGCGATCGTTTGTTGACAAGCAATTTGCTCAGCTGTGTGCGTTCGGCTTGTGGCAAAGTTTAGGGTCACAAAGTTGCTTTGAGTGCGCATAACTCAGCTGTTGTTGTTGCAGTTGTTGCTGGCTGCATTGTTGTCGCATTTGATTTAAACATTTGTTGCCAATTGTTGCAAATGCTAGCTGGCTAAAGCCAACTGCATGTTGTTGCTATTGAAGTCAAGGCTTTGCTTTGTTACCAATACCAGATGCAGCAACTGCAGCAAGTGGCCTTTCCATTCCGCTTGCTGTGGGCTGCTGCCACAGTAAACACCTCGCATAATTAATGCAGCCAACAAACTTAAAAAAAAAATCAATTCCAGCTGGAAGAAAAACCAAATCTAAATTCACCATCAAAGCGTGCGCCACACACACGAAAATCTCTCGAAAAAAAAAAGACATTCATCAATTGTCAGCTGCGACAGACAGCCGCAACAACAACAAATTGCGAGCAACATGCACAGGACAGCTATAAATTGAAAAGATCAGCAGAGAAGACAGACAGAGAGAGAGAGAGAGAGAGAGAGAGACAAGCAGATATAGAGTGTGATATGCGGAGCAACTGTTAATACCCATTAAAATTGCTTTTTAACATTTCTGTTTCTCAATTCAAATCAAATTTTCGCTTACTATGATCTGGAGTCAGGCATAGCTCAGTGAGAGAGCAAGTGGACAGCTTGGAATGTCCTGCAAGTCAGACGATGAGGATTAAAAAAAAAAAGATCTGAAGGAATAAGGGAATTCAATAAGGAAGTTCTTCCAGCAAACAAGAAGATATACTTTTATAAAATAAAGATCAAATATAACAAAATAAAGAATAAAAGCAAAAAGATAACCATATATCAAATAAAATAAAATATTTATCCAAATTTTCTTTACGCTCTCTATAGATAACACACAGGGTATCTGCTATGTTCAGCAGTGTCCGCTGTGCGACTCTTAACATGGTTTTATATCAGCAAATCGGCGCATATATGACGCTGATTAACACCGCATTACAACCCGGCGGCAATCGCAATTGAAACGTTGCCCTGTCCATTAGAGCCAGCCAGTCGCTCAATTTGGCTAGGGGGCTAGAGGGAGGAGGTGCGTGTGAATGCAATATGAGCAGTCATTTCCATATCCAACATTGCAGCAACAAGCGGCAAATAACTTGCAGCCAGCAAGTTGCAAGTTGCAAGTTGCAACTTTGCAGTTTTGCTGCCGCTGCACGTGCAGTGCTTAAATAAATAGAAATAGAGGCAAGGCACCATCAAATTTGTTATCGTTGCTGTTGTTGTTGTTGTTGCCGTGACTATCGCCTACGTGAACAAGAGCCCAGCACAGTGGTATACAGATCGAATAACAAGAGTTCAGAGTCTCAGCTAAGCAAATTATCAAATTTCTATGAAGCTGTCTCTGTGGTATTATGGTTAGATGATGAATGAAGTTGTGGGACAATAGACAATTCCGAAAATATGTCGAGTATGTAAATAAATTTATAGATATATGCAGCACATATATATATTATACAAGTTTGTATAGATGTTGAGCTGAAGATAGAGAAAAAATACTTATGTACATATACATATCGTGGGAAACTATGCCAATGGACATAAGTTATTAGACTAGAATTCTATATAAAAGGCATCGCTCTTGGCAGCGTGAATCAGTGCAGCATGGATCACTAGACTTATTCATCTAGACTCTATATATACACGATCAGTTCAGCATAGAGCGCTCTGCACACTCATTCAAATTATATGAATGATTTATTTCATATATAATTTACTTCATATTTATATATGCATCCTCAACTCTATAATATGTACTCTATACTCTTATTCTCTATACTCTTATCTCTTTATGTATATACATAATTTAAAGTAACAGAGGTTAACGAAGAGTTTCTTTCTCTATAAGTATATATAAGCGATAAGCCGCTCTAATCCAATAATAATTACAACTCCCGTGTATATATATATATAGACATGTCCGTCTGGTTTATCACACAGTAGCTGCATTTGGTGCCACTGTGCTGTGTGGCAGCAATTTATGACTGATGATGCGAATGCTGAATATGCCTGCTGGCGCTTTTTGGCAGTTGTTGTTGTTGTTGTTGTTGCCACATAAATCAAAATGTGTCATAACTAGCAATAGCAACAACAACAACACCGACAACAACAAGCAGAGCAACACCTTCTGCTGGCGCCTGCAGATTGCGCATACGCAACGTATGCCAATTGGGAAATGGCAATTGCCATTGTCGATTCTTGATTGCCATTTGGCATTTGCGACTGTGGCGTGGCATGCAACGGCCCTTAAGTAGACGCACATTAATTCCAATTACAAAGTATCATCAGCAGCATTGCCAATTGAAAACTCGTTAAAGTTCATTACCTTATGGAGCGAGAATGACGCAGAAGCACTTGAAGCACTTCTTCAGCTCAAGTCAATGCCAGACACAATCTTAGTTCACTACTTTGGCTCTGTGGCATGTTACATTAAAGGAGTCGGACTGCAACAACAACACAAGTGCGCATTGATTTGTTGCAATTGACATAACAATTGAAACAACTCGCCAGCCACTTAGCCTTGAAGCTAATAAGGCTGACATTTGAAACGACCATAGAGAGGAGCAGCCATTGAGGCAACAGCAACGCCAACAGCTGCCGAGCTGTGCTGCGTCTTGTGACATTGAAACATTTCACATTTAAATAATTTATGAGCATTCAGATAAGCTTCGCTGCTTAGGGATAGCCAGACAGGCCAAATAACAGACGACAGCAACAGCTGAAGCCACAGCTAAAGGTAAAGGTGAAAATTTATCGCTTGCGCAGCCTTGAATATGGCACTGGGCAGGTCCACGACTAAATGCAATTGCATACGCCCAGCTGAAGAGCGAGGCGCCAAGTGAAGCAACTACAAGCATACCCTGTAGACTGCTGGGAATTTTAAGAGTATAAGTGCGTAACTCTGTACAAGAATTATATAACTGATTTATAAGTGATTATATATATTATCTATTATTTATATTTATGTTGAAATCCGTTTAACATCAACTGATTTGATATACCCTGCAAAGTTTTGAATGGGAATGATATTGCAGAGACTATTCCTGACTTGAGCTATATGATAAGAGAATGCTCATGCTGAAAAGTCACATATTTATATAAATCGATATGTATCGATATTTATCGATAAGGGCAAAGTAGTTGTGCATTCAAAGCGAAGTATAAAATACAGCTGAAAAATTACAATTTAAATATTTTAAGCCTTCTAAACATTCCTCAAGCCTATAGTATACCTCTTACAGGGTATTTCGCTTTATCACTTAAACACAGGTATAAAAGGTATATAGTAAGATTAATTGCAGACTATTCTTTCGCCTTATCTTCTCATTACATACGCACAACTGCCTCATAAAATATATCAATATTCCAGTTATTTACAGAGTATGCTTGATCGACTTTTGGCCGTTACAAACTGATGCTAAACAACAATATACCCTTCAATTTCACTAAGTTATACTTATCGACAACTGTGTACTGATTGCAGGTAATCCATAATTGATATATAACATATACTAAAATAGCTCAATGAATTTCCATTGCATATAGATAGACTTACAACATACCCTCTAAATTTAAGCTTTCCCCAAAAACTACAGGGTATTTCGCCTTAGAGGCTACTCAACTTACCGTTCCATTTCCTTGGCATCTGTGGGATAATTGCGACTGATTGTGTTCGTCTCATAGGTCTCCTCGGTACCGCTAGTGGTGCTATTGACTGTGCTGGTGGTGGTGGTAGTGCTGGGCGCCGTAGTGGTATAGCTGTAACCACGTCGTGCCGGCACCAGCGGCGGCACCGTGCCCATGCTTTAAGCCAGGCGTGACTGCGCGACGGTTGAGATTCGGTGGCGGTGCAGCTGTCGTAATTGGTGGCACATACTCATTGCCACGCCCCCGTCCGGTGACACCGATGAACTCCACATCGCCCGTATTGTCCTCGCCCTTGCCGGCGTATGGCGAGACGGGCACTGGCGGTGGCGGCGGTCCAAAGGTGTTTGTATAGATGTTGTATGTATTATAATCCCACTCGGTGGGTCGCTGATGAAGGCGACGGCGTTAACCCCTTGTTGTATGGGTGGTGCGAGTGGTGCACACGACGCAGTCGCGTATTATCCATGCCACGTCCAACTGAGGGCATTGACACGCCCGGCAGCAGCTCCATCTCCGACTTGACCGCGTTGTGCAGGTGACGCTGTCGATGCATTCGATGTCCGTTTTGTTGCAAACGGGTGGGGCTGTGATGGCTATGGTTCTGAGTACCAGTTGTCAGCGACGCTGTTGCGAGCAGCACCACAACTGTGCAGTGGAGCAACATCATCGACATCGACATCGGCATCGGCATCGCCATCGCCCAAGTGTTGAACCCAAGTGTAACTGCAAAGAGGAAGAGATACAGCTTTATTAAGTGAGCAGCCAGCCATTCACTTTCGCTCCGTCAACTCATTCAAATTCCTAGCCACTCGCTTAATGTAAGCAGCAAGACGGATCACAAGCTGCTGTCCGTTCCACTGCTGTCTCCATAACGAGTATCCTCGTTGCTCATTAACAATTCCTTTGTCTACACAGCACGCCGACCTGTCCATCAACGCAGCCGCGTCGCGTCCAGTCGACCTGAGTCAAGCTGTTCAAGTTTGTATAATTTAAAGGAATTCGAGTGGGCATACATAGCTTCACAATCGCAAGTCTGTTAAACTATGGCAAGTGTCTGACTAAGTTATGGCTGCTTATGAGCGTCTAAACTAACAGCTAGCTACACTGCAGGCATATGAATCGTATCTCAAAGGCATTAACAGTGTGGTTGTGCCTCATAGATAAATGTAGTAGGTCTTCAATAACATTCTGTTAAGTTAACATGACAGTGTTGCTGTGCTGCATATGAACAAGTTTCATACAGCATACTAATATTCTGCTAGATCAAATTGACAGAAAACTGTTAAATCATATATCAAATTAAGAAAAGAGTTTAGCTCTTAATATTGTGTACATTCAAAAAGTATCGAAAAACAAGAGTATCTTCAACTAAAGCCAACTGTAACTTTGTTGTAACTGTCAGTTCAGTTAGTCACCTAAACGGTATACTCTGTAGGCACTCACAAAGGGCATTCATAAGTTCAAAAGCTGTCAGCGAGTGAGTGTTTCATATATGTGTATATATAAATATTTCTTTTTTTTTTTTTTTTTTTTTTTGCTCTTTTCATGGTCGAGTGGAAACACTTGAGTAAGCCCACAGAGAGCGGGGGACAAAGGCAATTTGTACAACGTGACGTAGCCAGTGATTTCGATTATTATTATTATTATTAATATTAATATGATGTATGTTGTTATTGTTGTTGCTTAGCTACAACAAAAGAACGCGTTAACAGTTAACTGAACCGGCAACTGACCTGAAATTAATTGAAGCGTAGCCGGAAGTGAGTGATCCTCGTACATATACATATTGTTTATATATATATATTTTTTTTTTTTTGGCAACGCTTTGTTGTCGCCTCCGACACTTGTATCGAAATATTTTTCACGCCGTTGGCACATCATTTGTCAACATATCTCCCCTCCCTTCTACTCATTCCATTCTAATAACAATTTTAATTTCAATTGCAATTGCTCAGTGAGCTTATTAATATTCATTGCTTCAGGCAGGCATCAAATTGAATTTACGACTCAGCTCATTAAACTTCAAGTTGGCCTAACATCTGTTACACTTGTGTCTCTCAAATAAAGTTGTTGTTGCTGTTGCTGTTGCTGTTGTTCCAATTACATAGTAATTGGTAGTCAATTGGGCTAGAATGCTAAACTAGCAGACTACCCTGTATAGTATCTGAATTAGTTGAGTCTTTCTATAGAATACTTGCCTAGCTCTAGTATTTTCATATTCTCTATTCAATACATAGTATCAGTATGATTAGAGAATAAGAGAAAATAAGAGAAATTATTCGTATTTCCCTTAGTTAGCTAGTCTTACGTCCTTTATGACTTTCGGGAAAAGCTTTGGGTTTAAGAGGAGGTTAAAGAGATGCTCTAGCACTTCATATGAAAGAACTTTCGATATTTATATAATCAACTCGATAGCGATATCGATAGATAGATAATTATAAATATATATCGATGCCAGATTGATATACGATAATTTGTCAGATATGTTATAAAGTAAATCTCTTGCAAACTTGTCCATGTGAAAAAAGACTAAATTTGAAGCATTTTCTTATAGAGAAAATAAAAAAAATGGGAAGAGGAAAAATTGTGAAAGAGCTAAACCATTTGGAAACTTCATAAATTTTACTTAAGCTTCCTGTCACTCCAACTAATCATATATCTGTCTCGCTCATTAACAATATACCCCATTTGCAGCCCCCATATTGAAAAATATATTAAAAAACAATTTAAGCAAAAATTGGAAATGCTCAATGATAGCAGCCACAACACGATTACCAATTGCGGCAGCTAATTAAAATGATCAGAAAAAAAATGTCAAATTACAGAAAAGAGAGCGGCAATCGAAGGAGTTGAGTTCCTTTGACTTGGCTCATCAGGTGCGGCCCTAAGCCGCTTAGTAAGTGAAACCCAAATCCAAAGAGGCTTGACCGTCGTCGCTCTGTGCAGCTGTCAGTCAGACTGGCCCAAAAATATATACATATATATATGTATATATGTATATGTATAAAATCTTTAAGTCAGGTCAAAACGCCAGCTGAGTTGTCATAACTCGTGCGAGTCTTCTGCGAAATGCAAAAAAGGTTTCGCTTAATCGAAACTGCAGACACACAAATAAAAGAAGAAATTATAAAAAAATATATATAAAAATATATGTGTATATCTAAACATACATATGTATATCTATAAAAGACATTAGCAAATGCTTTTTCCATTGAAATCTAAGTTCAAAGCTACGTTGACAACTCGCCTTGACCTTGTCTTGGCTCTGGTCGGGCGGGAACTTGCCAAAATCGTTCAAGGCAAAGATAAATCAATTCGTGCCCACCGTGCACGGTGGGAACGGGCATGGGCACGGGCACGGGCACGGGCACGGGCTGTGCGGCTTAAAACAAAAGAGTCGCAACGCAAAAATATTTTGATATATTTCTAATTAATAGATGGCATTGGCCATAAGGAACAAATGCTGGATAAATCAAGTTTACCTGCTTCACTGGAATTTCGATCATAAATATCTTTAGCTAAATGAGTGCGTGTGTGTATGTGTGGGATGAGGAAATTAGTGTGTGTATTAAATGTTATTGATCTGTTTTCCCAGCACATAAATCACATAGCTAAATGCTGCATGCCACTGCGTTTGAAGGCGTCGAATGAAGAAGTCGTGGAAGAAAAAAAAAAACAGCAACATTCTCAGCATGAAAATGTCAACTTTATTTTTGTCAAACTGAAACACACACACACACCACAAAGCTGTGGGTGTTCATCTTGTCCATGTGTGTGTGTGTTGACTGACCCAGACATGAGCTATGGCCAATGAATCACAAGAGATGCGAGAAGCAGACGAGATACATATATAGACATATATATATATAGCTAGAGCTGCTGTTGATATAAGCACATATGACAACATAGGCAAGCAGACAGTAACAACTCGCTAAAAATGTCACATGATCTAAAGATTATAATCATGCATACAGGTAAATAATTTATTTGAAAATATATCTTATAAACATATATACATATATATAGTATATATCTCACTTATGTATCTCAATGCATCATTTTTGTTGTAACTATTAATTTTTTATGACATTGCTGAAAAATATCTCAATATTATATTTTAAGATTTTCTTAGCTTTTCGAATTTTTTTGACAATTTTCAGAAAAGTTTTAAATTTTGTGTCTAAGTAAATAAATTTTTAAAAAGTTCTTAAAACTTTCCTAATATTTAATAGTTTGAATCATGAATATAAAAAGTTTGTCATTATAAACTAAATTAAATGATCAATTCAAACATTTTAAAGATTTTTAACACATTTTTTTTAGCATTTATAAAGTTTGAAAATTAATATTTTATTTTATATTTTTTATCAATGCAAATAATTAAAAAAAAAAAATTTTTTTTTTTTATTATTTTATTATTATTAGTTCACTATGAACTAAATTGAATTATCAATGCAAACATTGTTAAATTTTTTTGTTTTTTTAATTTGTAAAATTTATAATATTTATTATCAATTTAAGTAATTTTATTAAACGTTTTTTTTTTTTAAATTTATTTTAAGACTTCAAAATGAGTTTCAGAATTCGTAAAAGTTATTGAATATTAAATATTTTTAATTCCGTTGAATAAGAGCACCAATTGAATTATTAAACTATAAAAATGCTAAAAAAAAAATAAAAATTAAAATTAAAAATAAAAATACTTTTAAAAAAACTAGAAATTATGAATATAATCAATACTAAAAAAATATCTGAAATCTTTTAACAATTAAAATGAAAAATCTCAAATATACAACTGCAGACTGTGGGCGTTGGCGCATGTTCAGCAATGCCTATGAGCACTGTACAAATATAGTAAACAGATATATATATACATATATATATTAAAAGTATATACATATATATTGTTTGTAGTTTTCTATGACGATCTGGCAAATGTTGTGGCTCGAGTCTTTGCTGCTTTGCTGTCTAAGAACTGTTCCGGGAACGTGGCCAGAGTCGTTTTATTAATAAAACTTTTGCATTTCTCCATTAATCATTTGGTGAAGCAAAGGCCAGAGACGATACCAAAGTGTGTGTGTGGGGGGAGGGAGGCGTGGCTGCTGACTATGCTGCCCATGTTGCCCATGTTGGCCATGCTGACTACAGCCTCCTCTACATATTGCAATTGCTTAATTATCGTGGGCATTAATTTTGTCTCTCTTCACAGATTTTTGTTTAACTCGAACCTGTTTGCACACACGCAGCTGTGAGTGTGTTTTAAGATACATAATATTTTTCTTTCTTTTTTTTTTTTAACTTTTGGCTGCCGTAATTTAAAGTAACAGCTCCTCAAGCACAGCCATTTAAATGTTAATTAAATGCTTGGCTGCCTTTCGTTTCAGTCTCTTTTTTTCTTTCAACTTCACAGCCAAGCTGCATGGTCTCTATATATACACACTGTCTCGCTCTCTCTCTCTCTCTCTCTCTCTTCTCTTTCTCTCCTTTTTTTTTTGTGCAATTCAAACAGCTGCGTTTTTATTTATGTTTTGTGTAATCGCATTACAGCAACAACAACTCTGCAACATGTTACATACACGGCACGCCTCGATGTTCTTATAAAGAGATAAACTAAGCGCTTAACGCCAGCAACAGCAACAGCAACAACAACAACAACAACAACAACAACAACATTTGTTTGGCAACATTTGTATTTATCGCTTTTGGCTATTCAAATGTTTCACACGCACATAGATGAACTGTTAAATGCTTTAGATCTTTCAGCCCCAAGTTGGGCTATCATCAAATTGTTGAACGTTTCGTCTATCAAATGTTTCTTAGCTGGCAGCTAGTTGAGTTTTAGCACCACATACACACAGCTAACAACACCACCACCAGCTGCCTGCACCACCAATTACTATATACATTAGCTAGCCCCACATTAGCTTTCATTTGTTTTTCATTTGTTTTGCAGAATTTTAATTTGTTTTTTTTTTTTTTTGGTTGAGTTCAATAAACTTTGCATCTTTAGCGGAATTCTCGATGGATTCCTGTCGCGCTATATCTTATCTGACAGATCATCAAATATGTGCCAACTGTCGTTACACATACTACAGGACATTTTGTGTTCACAATGTTCTAGCTGTTCTTGTTGTTGTTGTTGTTCTTGTTGCTTTTTGTTGTTTGGTCTCTTTTTTTTTTGGTTCTCACGTCAGAAGGTCACAAAAGTTAAGTAAGCGCATGGGTACACTGAAGGCTGAAGTTTTTTTTTGCAAATTCTATATATGATTATATATAAATATTAAAAAAAAAAATGCTGGCAAACACACAATACATTTTGTGCTATTCTAAAACTCTTATATAAAGTATGCAAGTCTTAAATATTTAAACTATATCAATTGAAGAATCTTTCAAATTTATCTTAATTATTAGAATACATTTTGCGACTCCTTATCAATTAAACCAAAAAAAAAAAAAAAATAAATAAATAAATAAAAGAACTTTCTCTACAGTTATCTTCTTTTAGCTTTTAATACAATTCGCTTTAATAATTTGATTTTTTTTTCCAAAAAATTTGATTATTTATATGTTTTTAAAATTGTTATTACTTTTATATATTTTAAATTTCAGTTTTTTTTTAAATATAATTTATAATATTAATATTTTTTAAATTTTCTTCAGTTTTTTTTTAAAATATAGTTTATTATAATATTAATATAAATTATATTAAAATTTTTTTCCAATTTTTAATTTTTTATATAAGTTTTGTTTAACATTTATTTATAATTTATTACAATATTAATATTAATTATATTAACAATTTTTTCCAATTTTTATTTAATTTTTTATATCATTTTTGTTTAACATTTCTTTATAATATTTTTATACATCACAATTTAATTATTAAAAACTTTTCTATTGATAATTAAAACAGTTCATATAAATTCATTAAATTTTTATTATTTTCTATTTTTATTATTATTGATTTAATGTTATTGTCAATTAATTGAATGCCTCCCTCTATATATCCACGCTTCATTGACATCTGCTCGCATTTTGTATTTCGTTAACTTTTCTGACATTTGTTTTTATTTTATTTCTTTCATTGTATTTCATTGTGTTTTTGTTTCATTATTTTTTTTTTTGTTTTTTTTGCAGCAAGATCAACAAACTGTCTGCCAGGGGTTGAGGTGAGTGTGTGAGTGTGGGTGGCTGAGGGGGAAGCGATGTAGGAGCGGGGGAGGGGTAGCGATCGTAGGCTTTTTGTTTACACTTTACACTCGATCCAATTAATGGAATGTGTTTCAAGTCTTGCGCCTTGTATTTTCTCAAAGTCAAAAGAAAACTATGCGCAACATGTTCCAATGCGGACAGTTTGACATTTTGGCACCCAGCTACAACAACAACCATAACAACAACAACAACAATGGACAACAGCAGCAGGAACATTACCAACAACAACAACAAAAACCTTTAACAAATAACAAACATAACGACTCGGACTTTAGCTCAACAAGTTCAACATCAAATGACAAAACCTCCATTCGAATAACAATTGCAAAAAGGCAACAGCAAAAAAAAAAACAGGTAAGTGTAAGCATGTTACATGGCAACGACTAGCAGATGCCCTGTAAACAGTTGCGTGCATAAGATGTAGCATGAAAACTTGTATATTCTAGTAAATATATATATAATTTCTATTCATAAATCAGTCATGAGATAAGAAATGATAATGTGAACTGACTAGCACATACCCTATATGCTGCATATTAAATCACCTTAGGATAAAATTTCAAATGAGTTTCATTATATAATTATTTCTATATATTTTTATATAAATATAGATATATAGGCAGTTATCGATAAACTAAATCAACAAGAAAGGAGAGAGGGAAAAAGAGAGTGATGGAGGAAGAAAAAGAGAGAACAAGTAGAAAAAGGATACAACTAGGGAGAGATCGGTAGTCATTCAATCCTTTCAACTTTCTATGGTTAGGCCACAACTTATCTGATAATTTCATATGTAGAAAATCCCAACTTAAAACTAAAAGCCCAGTCGACCCTCTTTGACTCTAAATTTCAATGGGTATTTTGCATATTAATAAAATTCAGCTAGAGTCTGTAACAAGTATTTTGTAGGCGCTGTTGTCCCAGCGTCTTTTGCTAATTGCTTGGCAGCTGTAAAAAGAGGCGTTGGTCCACGCCCACGCACAAAAATAAAAACCCCTAACACGTCGCGCAGCCGCAACAGCCAAACAGTTCATTCCAGTTTCCCAGCCCAGCTTCCAGCTCGAGGCTCAAGTCGCAGTCCGAAAATCCAAGACGTATATATGTATATACATCGTATATGTCTTTGTTGTCTGACCCAGAGAGTTTTGTCTGCTACAGACAAAAGGCATAAACCCATTTACCGTTCGCTGCGTTATTCATGCAAATGACTCTCGGTTAATTAGAAAAGCAGCAACAAGAAATATTACAAGACTGAAAATTATAGAGAGTCGAGCGAGCCAAATATGCGCTTTTGCAGAAAAAAGAAGTAAAACCCATGCACATTACTCAGACTAGACATATTAAAGAACATATATAGTTATATATAGTATATGTGTATATGCTCTATTCTGACACAAATTGCGCAAAACATGAGAGAGATATATGCACATATGTATATATATTTCTATTTTGTTTCCATATGCAGCACGATCGAAATTCTGCGATCGTGACAATGTCAGAATTTAATTTTTGTTGTGATTATTTTTTTTTTTTTTTTTCGTAACACGATTTTCAATGTGAACGTAAATTCTAGGATACGTATTTGTACAATCACAAAACAAAAACAATTCTATTTGATTATTTCCTCGAGACGACATAATTAAACTAAACATCAAATAGGTAATTAAAAAGTAACGCAAGTTTCACACCTGGATACAGTTAGAAAATACTATAAAATATGTAATAAATAAAGTCTTTGTGAGATCAATATATCTAGTATAGATATAGATATGTTTACATCTACAAAAAATTATCTTATGAACACAAATCAATGATTGATAGAGATATAAAGATAGATGTAAACGATAGATCATTTGAATATTAATTTCATTATTATTTTTATAAAAATATTTATTTAAAATTTAAACTTAACATTAATTAATTAACTGTTTAAAATAAATTTCAAACAAATATCTATACATTTCCACATACATATTATTGATACCATAGTCTCAGTAATCTTTCCCTAATTAGTAATCATCAAAACTCTTAGTTTTTTTGTCAAAAGTTTATTAATAATTCGAAGGTTATCTATGTTCTCTATAAGGTCAGTCTATTTTATTATAAGAAAAATAAGAAAACAAAAAATAAACACAAGCTCAAAGTTCTCCTTAATTGGCTTAGAGTCGATGTTTGTTGTCCGATCTTTGAGCAAGATGAATGCACTTGGTATACCCAACTAGGAAATGTCGCATGTCAACTTTATAAATAATTGCAATTAATTGCGATTAACATGAATTTGCATTTAACTTACGTGCAAATCAAATGGCCAAGTTCTGGAGGCTGCTAGCTAATAGCTGTAGAAATATATACTACTATAAAATGATGTTTATCTGTATATATATGTTCCGATAAGACGAATGTGAAGTTCGAGGAAGCGCCTGAGGCGTTGTAAAATACACGAATTATGTCAAATTTGCAATCACAAACAATAAATTGAAATTTTTCGCGCTGACATTAAGCAGATACGCGGCATTTGCTTGTATAATAAATTATATATAGATGCTTATACCGTACACATATGCATGTATTCGTAAAAAATTGTATAAACATTTGCAGCTTCCGTATGCCAAATAAAAAGAGCCGTAAAAATCGCTTCAAGTGATTTTTCCCTACCGATCACTGATCACGTTCACAGTGTGATATTTGATCGCCGGTCGATTGCACAATGGAGCTCTGCTCTGCTCAGCGTGGCGCAGCCAAAAAGCACAACCGTTCGCTTACAAGTTCCGCGACGAACTGTGCTCAAGCACGACGGAAACCGAAAGTCCAAGTCCAGTTACCGAACATGCGGCGAGTCGCTGCTGGCCGAACTGCATCGATCCGTTCGCTTCGGCTTCGGCGCGATGCGCGTACAATACAAATTTGGGCAGTCAGTCGTAGAACAACTTCGCTTTCTTTCTTCTGCAGTGCGTCGCGACGCTTATGGCGACGCCGGCCACGGCAGCGACTGCAGTTGCTGCTGCTGCTGCTGCTGCTTTGGTGTAGTTCTTGTTGTAGTTACTGCTCCAATGTTGTCGCTGCTGGCGCACTTTAGAAGCCGATCTGCTGCTCTGCTCTGCTGCTCTTGCTCTTTCAGTCATTGCTCTCTGACTATGGCTCCTCTGCTGGGACTACTCTGCTGCTGTTTCTCTGCTGCAGTTGCTCTTTCTGCCGTTCTTCTGTGGCTGATGCTACCGCTGTCGCTGCTACGACCGTTGTTCTTTATCTTATTGCTGAGCATTCACACTTTATCATGTAATATGTTGCACTTGAAAGATAAAGAGCAAATTTATATATAAATTAGTGTCAATTATATGCATATGATAGATATTCTGCTCTCTCTCTCTCTCGTTGCCTCTCTCTCATGCAAGAGTATTCAATATTCGACTACCTACAAAATTATGTTATTCTTGTTGGCTTTTGAGCGTTGCGCCCCCGCAAGCTAGATGCAGACGCATAGATGAGACTTGCCGTTGTTGTTGTTGTTGTTGCAGTTGCGGTTTATGCTTTTATGGCACTGTTATTCTTCCTCTTCTGCTTCTTCTTCTACTTCTTCATCAGATTCTTCTTCAGTGGCGAGTTGTTAACTTAAATATTTGCTCTTGGCCATGCCGAGCAGCCCATTTAGAGACGATCTTTCACACAGATGCCACAAGAACTTGTTTTCGCTGCCCTTGCCCAAATGCAGTGACATCTATGCAGCTATCCGCCTACTGTGTCCCCGCCCCTTGTGCCCCCACTGTGCCTAACTGTGTGTCCACTGTGCATAGTTGACCAGAAGGATTTGGTCAGGCATTCAGCAGATCACAAAAGGCATTAAATGGCGGCTATTAGCTGCCGTTTATTGTGTGCAGGAACACCCACGCGCAGCACAATGTGATAAAAAAGTGAGGCAAAGAGAGTGTGTGTGAGAGCGAGAGAGAGAGAGAGGTGAATAGCTGTTGACAATTAACTGATAAAAAATCATTTGCATTTCGTGTGGGCGCCCCTCATCAAACACATCTTCCATTCAGTTTTCATTATATTATGTATTTTTTTTTCGGTTAATTTGACAGCCGAAATTTGATGAGCCGAAAAAAGTCAAATCAAGTTTTTAAGTGGCAATCGTATCAAAGCGTTTCAAAGCGAATCAAATCTGAATCGAATCGAAAACTGTGAACAGGTAAACACTCCACAACAAACAATCTACAAGATCTTCGACAATTTATGCTAGCTTATCAGGCCAGGTATACGCACTTTAACAAGCGCTTCGTAACAAGTGTGAGGCTATCAAAAATTTTATTCAACTATTAGCAAATTAACTTTTATGCTTCCAGTGAAAAACAATGAGAATTATTCTTTGAGAAATTGCCGCTCAGAAAATTCTATTAAAATTCATAGAGCTAAAATTTGTGCTCTCCAGAAATGATCTAAAAATTCTCTCACTTTTGCTTTTCAATTAAAAAAAATAATATTCAATAAAAAAATTACCATAAATATAAATGAGCATATAAAAGCACTTAAAATGCGTTGCAGTTGACTCAACGAATGCGTAATACCCTTTCTTTTTGATCCCAAAACTGTAGCAGAATTTATGCAATTGTCTTGTGCTTGTCAAACTGTAAAAATGTTATATATGAATGAAAAACTGTACGAATTATATATCTTTAAATATTTATATAATAACTCGATTATATTTCATTTACTTTACTTTGCAATAGATTCAACAGTGGCTGCAAAACTGTATTATTATAAGATCTTCATAGAGTAGCTAAACTTTATATGTTATATAACTCATACTATGCCTATACAAGCAAAGTATATTTAAGAGTATTTGCATAAGACTAGAATTTCGATTTGATTTGACGCTGCGGCTGGAGTTGGGGCAGCATGTGTCAGCAGAATCGAGAGTTAGGATCATTTTATTATGGAACTGACGTTGTCTGCATTGCAATTTGCTTGTTTTGTTTGGCCCGTCACGCAGGCCCAGTTTGTTATTTTGTTTGTATTTTCTTGGGCTGGGCCGACAATTTGGAGCAATATGCAATGTCATATGGGCTCCCCCCTCTCTATCGCTGTCTGTCTGGTCTGTGTCTCTCTGTCTATGGCCCAAAGAGTTGGCCATAAATCGCGCTCATGTGTCCGAGCGAATTGTCAAATGTATGCGCTGAAAAGATCTTTTGACACCGTTCAGCTGCGCTCCATAGATAATTTATTTGATCACGCTTTCCCAGACGATGCGACTGTTGACGGAAGCGCACGAATCGACAATTCGCCAATTCGAGATTTCTCATAGACAAAGTGAATCTCGATTCGAATTAGACGCTGTGATCAACTGATCAACTGATCAAGCGCGCTGATCGTGGCACGGCCTTGACGCCTTATTAAGCATGAAAAATTGCGCTAAGCAATTAGAAACCACTTCCTCGTTGTTAAGGATAAGCTATAGATGACAGGCCGCTAATTAATTCTAAACACTATTTAAGAATTTCAATGAGCAACAACCGAAACTTTTCACATAACTCTCTGAATATTTTGTGTGTTTTTCATGAAATGAAATGACTTTAACAAGTTCCAAAGAAATATATATTAATGAAGCTTATTTAAATGCCAAGATCTTTCAAATATTTATAATCTCTAATCTTAATTTAAAACTGCTGCTCTTGCCATCCATTACACATTTTGAACTACTAGTTCACATTAGAATAGCAAACCTAAGCCTAATTGGAACCAGTTCTTTAAAATATAGCTGTAAATTTGTTCAATCAGCAAAATTTGCTGCAGACTGCTAAGCCTCAGGCTCGATTTTCAGCCAGTTAATTCTGTTTCCAATACATTTTTAGTTCATTTTAACTGTTTGTTCAACTGTGTCAACAAATATTATATAGAGGCATTTATTGTATTTTTATTTACTCTACTTAAAGAAGTTCTTTTGGTATTTTTTTAAAACCTTCTTTAAAGAGCAGTTCTTTTGATTGTTTTGAACTACTTAGCAAGCAAAAGAACTAGTTCTTTTTTCTTTTTCTAAGCAGCAATATATCTCTTGATTCAGACTTAAAAAAAAACTCCAAGATCAATTCGAGTGATGTAAGCCAGAGCGGTTTTTCCTCAGCCGTTGACTCTTATGAAGTCAAAAAGACTTTTGAGTATGTATTGGTATGCAAGCGAGGGTTGTCTTTGCTAAGCACATGAGAAGCGTACATCACTGTGAATGTGTGCATGTGTATGTAGAACGGAATACCGTTTGCGCTCTCTAAGTAATCGGCTCATTTACCAAACCTCATTCCGCGAGCTTCAATCGTATCGCTGCCCAAACGATGTTCGGGAAAAGAGCGTCACACGAATAGATCAACGAACGTAAAGTGCTCATCCGAAGTACGAAACGAAAAGTGCCGAAGGCTCTCACTCAGAGCGATTACAAGATCGGTTAATCTCGTGAATAAGAGCATGAAGGTTCAAGTGATACATATATATGTATACATATATGCATGTATATGTATATTGTGAAAGTTACTTTGAAGCATGCCGTTCGCAGTTGGCTTTGCCTAATGATTCCGTTCTGTTATGCTTCAGAGTCTATACAGTTTACGGACAACAAGTAAATACATCTTGGCAATAATCAAAAATTTCTTGACACACATTTGTTGTAGGCAAAAATTATTCCAAAAAAAAAATAATCACCAAATAAGGACCATGTTCTCGTTTATCTTTTGGAGGAACGAGGCTAAGAGGAACCCGCGCGAGAATGTCTCGCAAATCTGGAAGGATTTGAATGCAACATTTGTGACGTAAGCATAATGAAAGAGAGACAGAGAGAGAGTGAAAGAGATTAAGACTTGTAATGCAGTTTGTGTTGCAGCTTCCTTGGCTGGAGTTGGCTGGTTTACACCATTGCCGTCATTGTCATCTTCATCTGTGGTTACTTCGCCTACTGCGAAAGCTGCCGAAGGACTGAGATTGTTCGACGCCGTCGCGTCATTCAGCGTGCCCAGGAACGGTAAGTTTAATGAAACCTATTTATACATATTTTAAAGGAAACGTACATGAATGTATTTAATAGCTTACCCTTTCACATCTGTACTCTGTGTAGAAGAACTCATCCACCTGCTTGTACACCTACTATTCTAGCTCCACTTCCTGCTCTTCTTCTACCTCCTCTTCCACGAAGTCAGCTTTTTACTGGTTCTCTTCGTCCTTCACATCTTTCTCCTTCTTCCCATCCCAACATCCCACTTTTAATCCATCTCTTCTCTAGTCTTCATCGTCTTCTCCTCTTCTTCCTCACTTTGCCTTTTCCTACACCTCCAGTTTCATGTTCCTCCTCCTCCACCTCTTTCTCTCCCTAGGAATCGCATTCCACCTAAATATTTTTCCATTTCACTGAACGACTCCATTTGTTGTTGATCTGTTTACTTAGCTCTCCATTCCCATCTCTCTCACATTGAGCCCATTAACTGCTCGTTTATCTTGATTGCAGACCACCACAGAAACGGCGTCCGAATGCTGCGTATCGCGATCATCAAATCTATCGACACATCATCCTCAGTGTGGCCAAATACATGAAGAATCCAGACGGAGTGCGGCCCTTCATCGACCACATGGACCATCTGTATCCGCTGCGGCACTCGCAGGCCGAAATGCAATTGAACATTGGCCACACTGGCATCGGACCGAATGCCGCTGCAGTGGATTGAGCAAGAATGAGAGCTTTTGTCACCTGCTGCTATTTTGATTCTATTTTCATTCATTTTCGTTCAAATTATCGAACAGACCAATTTAACCTGTAAATTTTGATAACCGCCCTTTACTCACACCCTGCCCCTTTACGCCAACCATCATGCTGTTTAAACGAAATTAAAAATTAAAGACAGACAGTTTCTTCAATCTTTTTCGTCTTCGCCGACCGTTTTCGTTCAGTTCATGCGCACTCGCCGCAAATACGGCCTAAAAATATGCAATGGCTATTTATAACGCCGCCGCCGCTTCCAGGCAAGCGACTGGAAAGACCAACAAATATAAACAAATGCCATGTGCGTTAAAAAAGCTCAGAGAAAAAAGCGTCGCACATAAACTAGGCGAAAGCTTTCACTCGCGCTCTCTCTCTTCCGCTCTGTTTCTTCCTGTTGCGTGTTGTTGCAGGCGCACGTTCCAGCACGCTCGCTCTCGCTTACGCTCACTCTCTCTGCTCTGGCTCTCGGGGCGTTAGTCTAATTGAAGTTCGATACGCTGGCCCAGTCGCCAGTCAGACATTCAGCGCGTCGCACGTACGCACGCATCGAGCAGCAGCAGCAGCAGCAGCAGCAGTAGCAGCAGCGCGGGCGCATTCAGTGGTTGTTGGAAACAGTCAGACACAAACACATACACATACCAATATTAAATACACCTACACACACACACACACACATACCAACACAGGCGTACAGCGGCCAGCAAACAAAATTTTCTGTTCCGCTTTTGGCTAACAAAAAAAAATGAAAAAGAAAAAGATTTTCACTTGATTATTCTCTCCAACTATTTTGTGTGTCAAGCGGACGAAACAAAAGTTTAAACAGGAAATTGCCGAAATTACTAATTTTCAGCAAGTAAATTATGCAAATTTATTTAATTAACTTGTGAATAATTGAAAAAAAACATATATAAGTCAAGGCGCACACCTGCGCACATGTTACACAGACAGAGCCCGTGAGAGTGTGTGTGTGTGAGCTGTGTCCTGCTTGCTTGTGTGTGTGTTGAAGGCTAAGCGAGGCAGCAGCAGCCCAAGCACAAGAAAAGCCAACAAGTAAAGCAAAAAAAAAGACTGTGGCATGTGCCCCAAAAACATTGGGGTAACATCAATGCCAGGTAGCACGTGTGTGAAAATTAAATGAAAATTGTGCAAAATTGTAAAGTGTTATTTAAAATACAAAAAAAAAATTATTAGCAAACCAAAACCAAGTAGAAATATAAAAAGTGTAAAAGTGTTTTATAATTATATTTTAGATTTTTTATTATGTTTAGAAACGTTACAAAAAATAATTAAATAAATAAAAAAAAAACAGAAAAAAATATAAATATAATATAATAAGTATATAAACTCTAAAAAAAATGATATAAATTTATACCTCGACTTTTAAATTTATATTTTATTAAACAAAGTATTGCTGACTTCCTTCTACACTATTATTATTTTTTATATAAAAATACTAGCCAAAAAAGAAGTTATAGGATTAGGCTTAAAAGTTAAAGTCTTTAAAATTTATATAAATGTTAATGCATTAACAGAAGCTGCTCCTCCCTCACGTCAACATGCTATGCTATTAACAGTGTTATGCTCTGTTAATAGCATAACTCCCACTCCAGTTCTTAAAGATCAAATTAAAGAGTGCAAGAAAATGTCTAAAACATTATTATTATAAAATGTAAATAATTTTAAAATTTCAAATAATTTGTTTATAATAAAATATTCAAAAACAAAGCAAAATTTCCTATATAACTAATTCAACAAGCTTTGACTTCTCTTATCGACAAATTATATCTGACTGATTAAATATTTCTTGAAATTTCTTATCGATCAACTACAAAGGCAGCTGTGCGCCATAGCGTGTTTTCACTGTACTCGCACAAAAGCCCGTCTAATGCCCCACATTTGCATTTATCTAAATGTTATTTTAAGCCCAAATCTAAATAGTTTAAATATTACTTTGGTTTGTTATCTATAATTTAAGCGTAATGTATAATTTATTTAATACATGTAGCATTAAAATATTATTTGATTGATTTATTAGCATAGCGCCGCGTACCTTAATAAGACCCGACCACACCATCTAGACATTTGATAGTTTTTTCTGAACCGTTGCAGCCAAACAAAGTGATAAAGACAAAGTGTTCAAGACAAAATGTAATAAATATATAATTAAATATACAATAATAATTAACAACAAAAACACCAATAATAACAACAACAACAACAACAGCAAACAAAAAACCCAAATCAAATCAGTAACAAACTACAAAAATATTCATTTATAATAAATGTTGAACAGCACTCAAAAGATGTCAAGTCAAAGGTGAGTATACAACACTGGCTGCAGTCATAGACACACCTAGAAACATATACAACACACACACATACACTCATACACTCATACACACGCACACATCCTACCTCAACAGCAACTAGCGAAGCAGCAAAGCAAAACATAAACAACCCCAAAAAAATGCCCACAAGAGCCAACGCCAAAGCCAAAGCCAATGCGAAAGCCTAACGGTTCTAGCTGCCAAATGCTGCGCAGCAGCTGCGTCGATGTCTCCGCAGCTCCTGTGCAGCTGTGCCTCAAATAGGCAACGCAAACAAGCAAATTTACTTGAAAAGCTCAATGCAAAAAATGTTTGGCTAGTGAGCAGAGGCAGACGCAGCCGACAGAGACAGCGGGCAGAGGCACAAGCAGAGGTCTGAAGCTGATGCTGAGACTGAGGCAGTAGCCGCGCAGTCAGCAGCTAGTTGAGATTAGCAGCAGCCAAAGCCAAGTCGCTGCGTAAATATTGAAAAGCTCATTTGAGCAGCGCTGCCTGCTACAGCGACAGCTTAAGCGTTACATATTCTCTCTTCGTCTCTCTCACACACATGCATACAACTTTGACAGGCATTGGGCTTATCAATTGAAACAGATTTAACAGTGCCTGCAAAAATATGATTATGTTAGATGGTTTATAATATTAAGCTGAAGCTCTTGAACTTTAATAAATAGTAGAACCTTACGTATTTAGATAATTCGCTGAAATTCGTATCTATTATTTGGAAATATTGCATGCGTAACCTTTTCTTTCGCTTCGCTACATTTTATGAACAACTTTTGTTTTATAGGCAATTTGTCTTTTTGTGTGGTAGTGCGGTAGGTGGGTGGATGGAAGGATGGGTGCCACTGTCATAAAATTGAGCCGAGCCCAGCTGAGCTGCGTCTCCTGCTGCCTCTGCTGCTGCTGCTGCTCCTGCTGCTGCTGCTGCTACTGGCGTGTCCTTGTGTCCTTATCTATAGCCGCTTTCTTCGGCTTTCTTTGCTCGCCCGTCAAGTTGTTTATTTTGTCGTAAATTTTTTGCTCAAGGACGAGCGACCAAGCGACTGACAGGCCGACTGAATGAACGACGCGAGCGAGCGAGCGAGGGAGCGAGGGAGCAACCGCCCGCCCGTATCATAATCATGCCACAGACATGGGCCACTTTATCGATCACACAATGGGAAATTTCACACCTTGCCACCGACTGTGGCGCCACCAACAGCATTGCGCAGCGCCCCACTTCAAGGTCGTCGCTGCTTGCCTTCTTTTGCATAATTCAAGGGTCTTCAGATCGAAGCTCGCTCTCCCTCTCTCCCTCTCCCTCTCTCTCTCTCTCTCGTTCTCTGTGCTTGTGGCACAGTTGCAACTTTTCACACATGGCTGGCTGCATGCAACATTTTTCGCTGCGCGTCCAGCGCACAAATTGCATTGCATACTTCAAGGCTGGCCTCTAATTTGCATGCCAAATGGCTCATACCGCGCACACTTTTGCCTCACACACACACATTTCCCTCTTACGCCTTTCATTTTCAACGTCGTTTTTCTTGTTAAGCCAACCCTTTTGTTCTTATTGCCACATTTACGAGCTGCGACGTAATTGTTTTTCTTTTCTTTTTCCACCCACGCATTCAATTAGCTCAGCTGCAACACAATATTCCATGCATACATGATGCATGTATATATATACATATATATACATATATATACATATACATATGTACATATATACATATATGCATATTCATATGGTATTATGCATGGGTTTTTCCTAAGGTATTCTCACCATTGCTCAGAGCTATTAAATAATATACAACAGCAGCTTAACTAATCTGATCAAAAATGGAAAGCAATTTTTTATTTCAATATTTGTTATACGTGAAAATGTAAGCAAAATACTAAAATTTAAAAAAAAATACTAGTATCTGGAAAAAAACATTTTTAATATAAAAAAAAAATAAATATACATATATAATAATTTATATGTGTATATTAAAAAAACTATAAAATCAAAAGCCAGTGCAACATAAAATGAAATAAAACAGAAAACACTTGGAATATTGAAATTAAAAAACAAAAATTAATAAATAATAAATAAAATAAGACAAAAAAAAAAAGATATATATATTATTTCCTATTTAAATAAAAAAGTATTTATATTTATAGTTTTTAAAATTCAAAAATTGAAATATTAATTAACTAAGTATCTTTAAAATTCACTAAAATCATAGTTAAATCAAATCTTGTTACAAAGGAAAGGATATTTGATTCTAAATAAAATATATTAATATAAGTAAATGCATTCGAGGCAAACAATTCATTAGAATCATTCGTTAGAATTATATAGAAAGTATAATATCACTTTTTAATTTATCTTTGACAATTTATATTTGAATGTGTGTCAAAAGAAGCTTAAATTAAAAAAGAAATAAATAAAACATTGTTTACTCATTAATCTGTTCAACACTTAAATAAATAAAATTAAAAAAAAAAAAAAAAAAAAAACTCATTAATCTAAATGCGCAAACAAATTTGTTTTTGCAAATAGAAGTCATTAAATCTTAGAATAAACTTTTGGGATTTATATAATCAAAATAAATAATATATGCTAAGTAATATGTTTATTATCGTATATATATATATATATTTTGACAGTATCAGCTCTCTCTCTCTCTCTCTAATTTGTTAGGGCCAAAGTGCCCTTTGCCTATTTATCATATTTAATGCTTATAAATATCCACTTAATTTGTTATTTCCAAAGTGTTTAAGCACAAATGCTTGATAGATAGAGCGCAGCATAATATGCCCACACTTAGCTGATCAAATCGTAGCATATGTTAGTCTCTATACATACATATGCATATATGCATATATATGCATGCCTGTATATAAAGCTCATTTATTATATATATATATAGATGTATATTCATGTGTCTGTCACATATTCTACGAGTTGAACGCGCCTACGCCAAGATTTACGACCGCAACGTGCGTTTGGGCCACGTCGCGTGTTCAGTTCACTCCTCCGTTCCCCTGCGTTGCGGGCTGACATCTGTTATCACTGAGCCGCAAGCCAAAATGGGAATTAGAAAGTAAGAGTAAATGTTAAATACATAAAAACAAACCAAACACATATAGAATATATTGTGTATATATCTACATTATATACACATGCCAAACAGCCGAGTGCTAAATATAAAAAACATGTGGGAAAAAAAGGCCAAATACAATGCGACTAAGTAGAAATTGTGGCAAGATTTTATGGAATTACGCATGGGCTATGAAATTCTCTCTCTATATATACGCTAAGTATTAACAAAGTGTGACTATATCTTATGGAATTTCATATGAACTAGGCAATACGCTATATATTCTCTAAGTATGTTAACTCAATCAATTATCTATAATAAGGTATGGAGCATAGATAGCCTTTAAAGAACTTTGGAAAATTTATAAATTCTAGAATGAAATCTGAATGCTCATTTTCTATATCTACAATGATTGACTTTGATTGACTGATTGACTTGCTGCCTAACAAATCGCACGAGCTAGCCTAGACAGTAATTGACATCTCATGACGTAATTGAACTTATCGATGAGCTGCTCTGACAGTTCTTGAAACGATCTACAGAATGTAACTGTCTTCAGCTGACAGCAGAGGATTTTCATTTTGTCTAATATATTTCTGCTTGCCTGATTCACAATATAAGGAATTCGTGGAAAGTTCCGTTAAGGCCAGTTATTATATATTTATGATCGTAGTCTAGCAGCAGACTTAGCTGTAACTTATCATGCCCGACTGTCAGTGTCACATAAATAGAAACATTTGCTCCATAGGCGCTTGAGCATTGCCCAAAACATCACAAAACAGACAAACGACGACGTCAGCTGTCTGTCACAGATGTCGACTCAAATGGGGGAACTATTTGAGCAAACCTTGGACACACCCGCTGCGATAAGGTGAAGGCTGGCTACACTAATATATATATATATATCTATATCTATGACTATATCGAACTTGGATAGTTTAGATAGTTAGTTGAATTGTAGCTCTAACTGCTGCAGCAAATTGGCCCAATGTCAAATTGTGCCACATGCAGCAGGAGACGTTGCTGCCAAAGCCAGCGCCATGAAAATAGCATAGAGCAATAAATTGCAAATGAAATAGAAGTAAAGCAACACAGCAGTAGCAGCTCTATCTCTCTCTCGCTCCATCCCTCTTTCTCTTGCTGTCTAACACTCCTTCTTACCTCATTCTCACACTCTTTCTCGTCTCTATTCTCTCTCTCTCTCTCTCTCTCTCGCTCGCTGTGTTTGTTACACAATTGGCAATTGCATCACACAGCTGATACGAAAACCTCAGCGCTGCACAGTGGGCAAAATGCAATTAGATATGATCTTAAATATGATAGCTGCTTTTAGCCCACACAATATCAAACACAAAATAACATGCTGAAAAATATATTAGTTGGCTTAATCTACTTTCCTTCTGTATTCTCATATCTCTCTATTTCTCTATTCGTACCTCTTATTCTTCTTTTGTTCTCTATATTAATGTTTACTTATAAATATTTCCTCTCTTTATCGAAATCTTCATATCTAGCTCTGTTGAACTTCATTCTTCTCTCTCTCTCTCTCTCTCTCTTACTGCCTCTGTGTCTCGTCCTCTTTCCTTTCTGCCTCTCTCCATCTCTAGCTCTCTCTCTCTCTCTCTATTCCATCCTCATTCTCTCACTCGTCCTCTCCTTGCATCTCTTTCCCCCTCTCTGTCTCTCTTTCCATATGCTGCATCTGTGACTCCTTCTGTCTCTCTCTCTCTCTCTTTCTCTCTTTTTCTCTCCCCCTCTGTTCACACACACTCTGTATGCCCACATCGCTCAGCGCTTCTCAACTGACATTTTTCTCTCTTTCTCTCTCTAGCTGTTCACTCTGTCTCGCTATACACACCTGTGTTGTTTGTGTTTCTTACTATACTTCTGTATCTATATTTCTCTCTTTCTTTGTTGGTCTTTCTTTATATTTCTCAATTGTGCTCTGCCTTTCTTTCTCTGAATCAGTCTACCTCTTTTCTCTATCCCCCTGGTCTTCCCTCTGTGTGTCTTTGTTTCTCTATCTTTCGCTCTCGATATTTTCTCCACTTCACTTTCTCCATATTTTTCTGTCTTTCTCAAGCTTTCTCTCTTCTTATTAGCCTTTTGCTGTTCTCTTACAAACTTAGTTTGAATCTCCTCTATTTTACCTTCTTTTGATTCTCTTCTCTCTATCCCTGTTTCTCTCTTTACTTTGTCTTCTTTTCACTATTAGAATCCCTCCCTCTTCTCTCTCTTTCTTTAGTTTTTGTATATTTTTCATATTATTTTCACGTGTATTTAGCCCACTGTGCAGCTCGTCTAACTCCTGCCAATTGGCGTGGCGCGCTTTTTCTTTTGCCCTGTGCCTGGGGCTTATCAATCAAACGGCAAATAATAGCAACAAATAAACACAGGCTACAACTATTGCCAACAACAGCAACAACGATTGACAAATTGATGCATTGGCATATTGATTGCAATTGCGCTGGCTTTCGCATTGGCTTTGACTCTGGCTCTGGACGCCTTCGCTGAATGTCAAGTTGCAGTCAGATTGTTGTTGTTTGTTGTTCGTTGTTGTTGTTGTTTAGGAACTGCTTTTTTATTGATTGACTGTATATATAGATACATATAAATGCATGTGTGTGTGTGTGTGTGTGAGTCTGCTTTTTATAGCCGGCATCAGGACACAATTGTCCTTAGCCTTAGCGCAAGTTTCCTTTATTACGCATACGTCGCGACGACAGCTGTGCGGAATGACAGAAAAAAGCGAAAAAGCTGAAGCTATCACAACTAATTTACGAATTTTCACAGCGCAGTGCAACAAAAACTGTAAAGCGTGTTTCCAGGGAAATCAAAACAAGCGAGAAAAAAAAACAGATAACAACAAAAATAGAGCTAGAGCGAATATTATGATAATGCTAATAAAGAGAAAAACTGCAAATGGGAATAGACACAATAAAGCGAACTAAAGACGGGTGCGTCGCCAAGGCGCTGCCTGTCCTTGGCCAACAACAGCAACAGCAATAACAAAAAAAAATGAAACTCAGCTAACAATTGGGGCAAGCGTACGTATTGCGTATACGCCGTGTTGTATGTATGTTGTATACATGTATATATACATATAGGATATACGCTGGCAAGCCGAACAGAAAGCAGCTATTATATGCCTTTGACACGCCCACGCTCCAAAAACGACAGGAAAACCCATAGCAAACACGTGAACGACAACGGAAAGGGAAGAGAGCAGAGAGTGGGAGTGAGAGAGAGAGTGAGAGAGGGACTCTGTTGGTGTAGACAAAACTCAATTTTGTTAATTACTTCATAATAGTTGGAGAATAATTATTTAAAAAGCTAAAGGTAATACATTAGTATAAATACAAATAAGACTTGACTAAGAAGGAGTTGACTAAGCGGAAGTGTTCGACTAGAAAATACCCTAAATCGTTAAGTAATGCTGCCAATTCAAGAACTCTATGCTTAGCTTATGCTATTCATACAGACCAAAGCAGTTATTTTAGCTTTTTTGCCGTCAGATCTGGCTTTAATGCGGGAAAATACGAAAATTGCGTGTTGCGGGCATTCTAGCTTTCAAAAAATGAATTTATGAATGAATTTTAGGCATTGCATTCCGAATTCAGTTTATAACAACCTCTTGCAGAGTATTTCCAAGTCAGTCAGACTCTCATTTGTTTGCTTAATTTACAATCTGCAGTTTGGCAACAATTTAATGCTATGCAGAGACAAAGTTTTCGCACTCAAGTTTCATTTTGGCTGCGCTGCAGGCTTCGGGCTTCAAGTTCACCCATGCAACAGGTAACGGGTAACGGTTAACTGTCGCCCTGCGGCATTTGCAACGAGCAAAAGTTCTTAAGCCATGCCATGACACTTTGCACCCCAGCTGCCCCAGCGGCTTTGTCCGCCGAGACAATTCAATTCGAGCGCGAACGCAGCAAACGCTGGCAGAGAGCTTGGCAGCACGCTTTGTGCCTAAAAATAAACAGCATTAAAAATAGATGTGGCAACAACTGGGAGGGAAATGGGTTGAGCTTTTGTGCGGGGAATGCACGACTGACAGTTGCCCTGGAAGCACTGAAGAAAGCTTTGAATAGGCATTAGATTTGCTTTGATATTTTTTTTTAATTGCTCATTAGAAATGAAATCAATAATAATAATAATAACAATATATTTTTATATTCTTAATAGTTTTGCATTAAAAATATATATCGATATTTATCGATTTATAGAACTTAAGCGGACTTATTGCATACTTAGAGTTATACAATTCTTTTGCAATATTCCTCAAATATATTTGACTTGTGTATATAATACAAATGACTCGAATTGGACAATCCTAACTATCGATATTTATCGATGCTTTCAAAAGCAACTAATTCGTGTATCATATCACTAATTAATATAATGTATAGTTATGTAAAGCTTGTTCAAAAAGCAAGCTTTATAGCTTATGCACATATCTATATTTAAAATACTTCATAAATGTCATACAAATCGATATTTATCGTTATGTACCATAGACTAAAGTTATTGTTTACAAGTAGTTGCCTTCATTTCTATAAAAGTTCTGGAGGCGCTAATAATACACATTTAATAGCTATATGTCTTATTATTCTGAAGATATGCTTAAAATACTTTCAATAATATCTCAATAAAAGATATTTATCGATATTTTCCAATGAGCTAAATTTCCTACATATGTATATATCATGCAGAAACTCAAACATCTATTTGCAAATTAACATGTATACCAAAATTTTTAAAAATATTTAAGTGAAGTACAATTCTATAAAAAATATTTAAGTGAAGTACAATTCTATATATACTCTCTCTTTAAAGAGACTTTAAGGTATGATGCCGTGATGCTGTACAACTAATATAGCCGCTTCTCATGCTGAGCTCTGGGCATTACGAGTTGGTGGCAGCAAGGTAAACGCCGCGGGTTGCGCTGGCTGCGCCAATGGCATTTGCTGAGGTCATGCTTATATAAGCCTGACTGCCAGTCAGTCCGTCAGTCAGGCTGATGACGTGGCGCAACCCCCCAACCCGTCCGACTGCAGTTGCAGCAGCCTTGCTTCCTGCTGCTGCTGCTGCTGCTGCTGTCAACGTCATCAACTGAATGGACTTTTCCTCTTTGCTTCACACAAACAAAGACAAATATATATTATGCATAATATATATCTTATATATGTATATTTGTTTATATATATTTGAGCATGCATTCGCCTTGGCCTTCGCTTGCTTTGCTCGCAATTTGCTTCTATTATTATTATTCTTTTTTTACGCTCAGCAGGCGGGCGGGTATTGGTGGGACTGGCCAACCACCTGCCCATGGCATTTACATAAATATAATTTTATGGCGTCGTCGTTTCAGCTCGTGGCTTTCTAAATCACTTGACTGTGGCGTCATGGGCTTACCTACATCACTCTCGCTCTCTGTTCTACAATCTACCTCGCTCTCTTTCACTCTCACTCTCTATATCCTTGCCGTACTTTTGTATCTGTATCTTTAGCTTGGTCGCGCGTATCTGTGCGAGTTTGTTGCGCCATAAACACGCATGCGATACATATTTTATGGCTACAAATGAAATCCACAAGCGTCTTTCACACACACACACACACACGCACACACATGTGTGTTTAACTCTTTTGTATGCGCTGCATTACACTCGCGCGCATTTGTTTAGAAACTAAAAAGTTTGTTTTATTTACGCTTCGTTCATATACATATATATGTATATATATAACATATCATAAATCTCTGCAAAACAAAAAGTTATTTCCATTTTATGTAGCCTACTTTTCGGTGTTATATAAAGGCACTTCACATGCTCTAACATCGAGTATATATGTTAGCTCTGTTCATAATACTTTAGAAAGAAGAAAGAGCAAATAGAAAAGTTAGGAAAATAATAAAAGAAAAGGAAAGGATAATGCTGAAAGGGATAGAAAAGAGAAAAGTTTCAAAGCCATGCAGAATTAGTCAACAAATATCATTTGTAGCTGTGCTACATTAACTAATAAATTATTAAATGCAATGCAGAATTTTATCTTATTGCATATTTATCATAGTGTATGAAAAACGTGAAATCAATGATGTGTCTCTTAGAGATCATCGATCATAATTTTATTGAATGAAATACGTTTACATTTGAAAGTCGATTGATAGTTAGGCTTGTAACAAAGCGAAAAGTATATTTGAAACATATATCTGGCAATGAATATCCGCAACTAGATTCAAGCAAAGTGCCAGAAGTTTATCAAAATATGATGATGAAATATTGCAGGTAGTCCAAAATATAGTCCGCTATTAAGCTTTAATCTAAAGCGATCATGAACATGAGAAATGTGTTTACCTAATCTCATTTAGCTCTTCAAATAACTTTTATGATTCTTGTTTACTCAACGCCTGTGCACCCAAGTTAATCATAATTTCCTGCAGTTACTCAATATAATCACAGGCCTAGTCCTAACTCTCTCTCTCTCTCTCTCTCTAACTCTCGAACTCCTATTCGTCCATCAGTGCCTTGACAACCTTTGACCTAGCAAATTTATATGAGCTGCTCTCACACTCTGCTCACTGCTTGGCAATCAAATTGCCATCAGTCTAGCTCTAGCCTTAACTCCGTCACACTTTATATATACCTCTCTCTCTCCCTCGCTCTACCTCTCTCTCTCACTCTCTTTCTCCTTAACTAAAATGAGCAAAAGATTTCGCTTAATTAATCATTAATATGCACGCGCTTATTGATTTTTCTCTTCCTGTTGTTCGCTTTGCAAAATTAGGTTCGCTGAACCTATAGCTTAATATGCCACGCCCACGGCCGCCCCACAGTGTTCAGCTCATTATGCAACTATTTCGTTGGCAGCGTACAATGCGCGTTATAGCCATTTGTAATTGGCAGCAGCTGCTGCTACTCGTTGGGCGACTCGTTGTCGGCGCCCATGAAATCAAATGACATGAAAGTCCATGCCAAGCCATCACCCCCAACCCCCTAGCCTTACCTAGCGCCCTTACCTCCACCCACTGCACACTTTCTAGCTGCAGCAGCTTACGCAATGATTGACAAGCCGCGCACCCCGGCTGTGTTAGCTCCTTTTGCAGCTTAGCCAAATGCAATTGTTATTTATCACCTGTCTAGCTGCCGAACCATTGCGCCGTTAGCATTAATTAAATTACCAAGTTGAGAGACGGGCATCGAGCAAATGACAAACTTGTTACAGCCTCTCATACACACACTCTCCCTCTCCCTCCCTCCTCTCTCCCCCTCTCTTTCTATCTTCTTCCTTCGTTTACCTTTCAACTATGGCGCCCGGTCTGCTGTCTTTTAATGGCATTTGATAATGGGCTTCGGTATTTGTGTGTTTTTCCATCTCTCTGTGTCTGTGTGTGTGTGTGTGTGTGTGTGTGTGTGTGGAAAATGGCGCAATGACGTCGTCCAATGATGCTGATGAGCCAACGAGCTGCTGCGTGACTGGGTCAAAGCGGGGGGGTTGGGTTGAGTAGGTCATTGAAGTGAGTTTAGTGAGCAAATGAAGATGTAGCTAAATATTCCGAGATGGCGGCGAGTAGAGCTAAATGAGTGTTTGTTACGCTGCGTGATCGATGGCGGAAAGCACTAAAAGGCAGAAAAAAAAAGTGACAAATGCTAAATAGAATAAACTGTGTGCACAGTTTGACAGTCACTATGGGCATTAATGTTTTACGCATATAGCATAAAGGCCAGTAAACAGAACTAGCTAATAAATTCAACTAAAGTTTCATAAATGCTTAAAACCCAGTTGAATTTTGTCAGACTGTACAGTTTGACAGTCATTACATTTTACATTTTGAGAGTCAAATGACTGTAGTCTAGTTATCAAAACTGAGCTATAAATGCAACTAAATAAAATAACAATAATCTTAGAATAAACCCTTTAAATGCAGTTAAAGAGCCCACAGTTTGGCAATCATTGTCTGCGTTATAGTTTGAGAGCTATAGCAATTGTAACTAGCCTAAACTGCCAAAAGGCAATGAAGATTTCAAACTAGCAAATAATTGTTTTCTAGTTTTAAAGCCACTGATGTATACATACAGTTTGAGAGCTATATGTAGTGCACACTAAACTGCTAGCTAGCTCAACGCTTCGCTTAACAGTTTGAGCCAAGTGTATTGCAGTTTAACAGTAACTGCTAATAACTCACAGTTTGAGAGCTATAACAAGTTCTTAATTAAAACAAGTGAAACTAACTAAACTCTCATACTGTCATATTTAGTTCCACATTTAAAGCTCATTTAAACAAAATACAGTTTGACAATCACTGCAAGTCAGTTACAATTTAG
Organism: Drosophila antonietae; assembly: GCA_030914385.1. Classification (NCBI taxonomy): domain Eukaryota; kingdom Metazoa; phylum Arthropoda; class Insecta; order Diptera; family Drosophilidae; genus Drosophila; species Drosophila antonietae. The sequence goes on along the minus strand of JAUESO010000612.1, from coordinate 3,535,300 downwards.
GAGCAAGTGCAAAAAAGACTACACATTATATAGCCCATAAGCTACATAGCTGTGCGCTGACAGTTTTCCAGTCATTATTAAGCAATTACAGTTTGAGAGCAACAGTCAGCTAAAGAGTGAGCTAGAGTGACCAGAAACTACAATATACAAAGCGTAGCATCAAGATTTTACAGTTGGATGATCTAACAACAGTTTTATGGCTACTATAGAAAATAACTGTAGTGAATCTCAAACTTTGCCCTAAATAAGTATTCAATTACTAAATGTATCTTGTGTAATGCAATAGTTTGACAATCAACGTTTTAAGAGCACTTTAAATGAATGTTACAAACTCTCTAACAATAAATTATACAAAACTAAATATGCTTTTGTTAATTTCAAGACTTTTCCACTTGTATCCAGTCTCTCATTGAGAGACTGTCAAACGGCACAGCAGTTTGAGCAGCACTGGCTGGGCATTGTGATTGTGCAGTCGAAATGTGTTCGAGTGCGAGTGCTTTGACAGCGATGGCTCTCAAACTGTGTCAAGTGCACAATGCAAAGTGGGTCACTGCAAAAAGCAGCAGCAGCTGGGCGTGGCACTCGAAACGGTTGGCAAGGGGGCGGACGAGTCAGAAATGCTCAAAGTGGCAGGCAGGATAAGAACGCTTATGTAAAGCGCTTTATGCAGAACTCGACTCTCGAAACACTTTATTAAATTAGACAAAAATTTCATTTGCAATTTAATAGAAATATTATTAGCAACTGTAAAGAAATTTATATAGGAATTGCTTGAAAATTATTAAAGTATTTAACATAAGAAAAATAAATATAATTTTGACAGAACTAATAAATATTAACATAATAAATATTAAAATAAAATTATAATAAATATTAAAATAATATTTGTGTTAATTCTCAAATTTAATTAAATATTATATATTATAAATAATATTATTATTATTATTACTGAACTGTAAATTTCTTATAAAATAATTACATTATTATTTTATTTTTATATATTGTCAGAATGCATTTAAAACAACATATTTTATTTATTTGCTATTTATTTATTTTAAATTTATATAACAACATTTAAAAATGACTTTATTTGTATTTATTTAATTTTATTTATTTTTCTTTTTTTTTATTAAATTAAGGAACTTTTATTAATTTACAAACTTTTTTTATATGTATTATTTCATTTAATATAAGTAATGAATTTTTTTCTATATAAATTTAACATTATACAAATAAATGGCATGATAAAATAAATGCAATATTTTTGTAAAAATATTGTAAAAAAATGCTAACAAAAATGCTTAAACGATTTAATATAAATTTTTTACTTGTATACAAACTGTTTTAAGCTTTTTGAAATTTCAAAAATATTTTACAAAATTTTAATATTTTATTTTTAGTTTATTACACACGATCTAATATTATTTTATCTAAATTTTATATCTTCTCTATTTATAGATGCGCACAATTACCTTATAAGAGACAACGACAACACTAACAACAACAACAACAAGAAAAGAGTAAAGCAAACAACAACAAAAAACAACAACAGCCAGAATTTACAAGCAAAAGGATAATCACAATAAAGCACAAGCATAATATAAAAAATAAACAAAAACAATTTTAAAAAAAAAATAATAAATAAATAAAAAAAATAATTCAAAATAAACTAAATTTTCAACTTCAAAACGTTGCACATCAAAAGCCTTACAAAAAAAATATTTTAAAATACCAAAAAAAACTTAAAAAAAACTAAAACCAAAAATTGTGCTGTGCTCTTAATTATAGTACTTAAAAATTCAACAATAAAAAAGTGTTGTAAAAGTAAAATTCAATAAAAAAACAATATATACATATATTATTAAATTAAATTAAAAAATAAATATAATCATTATTCTTCCACTTCAAAGTTGCAAAAGTGTAATTTTTAAATTCAATAAAACAAAAGCAAATAATTAATAATTAGTCAACAAATTTAGAGAAACAGTAAACTTACATTTAGAGCTATATAGATAATTATATAATATATATATATACATATATTCAAAACTTTTAGTAGCGCATTCAAAGGCATTATTAAAATTTTTAATTAAACTTAGCAAAGAGCGTTGTGAATTTAATACCAAAAATTAAAAAAAAAAAAAATTTAAACTAAAAAAACAAATTTAAATAACAATTAAACAGAAATTAACTTGAAACTAAGCAGAAGCAGCAACTTCAGATCTTGTCTATTAGTAGTTTTTAACGGTACATTTTAAATGCAACTTTTAAACGAGCTTCAGCGCAAACGAATTGCAAAACAAACAACATTCACCTTAACCTTAAACTTGGAATAAACAATCGACAAAAAATTTGGACGCCGACGTCGACGCCAACTGTGACTGCAGCGACAACGACAGCGACCTTGTCGTGCATTTGCATTTAGCTATTTGGGCTATTGCACAATAGAGGGCGCCACACGCTAACTGCTGGCCGTCATGACAGGAAGTGAGGTAGGCGGCTCACGTGTGTTGTTGGCCTTAGCATAACCTTAAGCCTCCCCACACTCACACACACACACACATCCTTATATCCATATCCTTCGCTTCCCGCCTCCCACCTCCCCCACTTTTGCGCCTTTGCAGTGGGCAGAAAAATGCAGGAAATGAGCTACCTGCAGGATAATTCCAAGTTGGAGGCACTCACCAAAGCCGTACTCATCTCCATACTGGGCGTGGCAATTGTATTATCCAATTTGCTAATCATCGCCACATATGCGAACTTTAAAGGTAAATTTAATTCACTTTCCACACACATACACAATTACGTTCCACATGCTGTGATCTATGCTCTCTCTCTCTCCCACTTTCTCTCTCTTAGGTCCCACAGAGGTCATCAACTACTATTTGCTCTCATTGGCCATCGCGGACTTACTATGCGGTCTGCTCGTCGTGCCCTTCTCAGTCTATCCCGCTCTAACGGGCGAATGGATGTACGGCGACATCGTATGCCGTTTCACCGGCTACCTGGAGGTGACGCTGTGGGCCGTATCGGTCTACACATTCATGTGGATCTCGGTTGATCGCTATTTGGCCGTGCGCAAGCCGCTGCGCTACGAAACGGTGCAGACGAAGACGCGGTTAGTGATGAACGATAATCGATATGCGATAACTGATTCATGCGATTAATACTCTGTTTTGCTTGCAGATGCCAGTGCTGGATGGTTTTCACATGGATATCGGCGGCACTGCTGTGCTGCCCACCGATACTTGGCTACACGCAGCCGATAGTCAATAATTTATCGCACATCTGCATGCTCGACTGGGGTAACATGGCGGCATATAGCGCAACGCTGGCGATATTAGTATTAGGTCCCAGCTTAATATCGATAGTACACAACTATGGCTACATATTTGTAATGATGCGTAAGATACGATCGGGCGAGCCGATACATGATAAAGAATATGCAACAGCATTGGCTGAAAATTTATCGAACCCTAGTCATATGATGTCATTCGCATTAGTCTTTGCATTCTGGATGTCCTGGCTGCCATGGATATTATTGCGACTATACGAGGTGGTCATGGGCGAGGTTATCCAAAATACTCTTATCAATTTCGCAGTCGTCTGGATTGGCATATTGAATTCGTTTTGGAAAATTTTGATCATGTGCAGCATGTCGCCCCAATTTCGTATCGCATTGAGAGTATTTTGTTTAACCATTTGCTGTAAGACTAAGGGCAGATTGCAAGCGGAGCTAATCGGGTTGGACCCAGATGACTAGAGCCGTTAAATTTTCAAGTATAAATTGGTTGTAAAATGCATCTCTCTCTCAATATATATACATACACACACATGCAGATCTATATATATGCATAAATGTATGTAGATACATATGTGTGAAATCCATCTATATATATAGATAGATATATATATAGTTGCCCTAATAACTGAACCGTACTTGCCTCTAGGCCACATGGTTGCATATTTAATGGAGTGTACGGGGTAGTACGCCTACCCCACACTCCCACTAGCCCCCACAACCCACACTACTCTCCCAAACTAACAACAACAACAACAATGAGAACACGAACATCTAAACAGATTTGAAAGACATATTCATTTAGTAGCTCGTAAGAATTACAATTTAGTAAGCGATTTTTTAAGCATAAACGAAAGAAATTTATGTTACGAATTCGAGGGATTTATTGATATATATATATTGTATGTATTATTGTGTATTTATGAGCTTATATCTGTATGTATATAGCATGATACATATCTAGCTATATACCCATATAGACAACAAAATCGAGAATCGATAATCGATAATCGATAGTCGATAGTCGATAATGACAACTAATGCCTAGTCTACTTCTGTATTCAATTTATATCACAAGAAAATTGGAATTCAATTAACATTTGGCCGCAGTTCCGTTACCATTTCGTTCCGCAGCTCTAAAAGATAGCAAACACAAGAAAACAACAAATATCTAGACGCTTGGCGTTTAAAGCTTTCGAAAAGTCCATATTCAGTAGCATTCTAGAACCTAGTTTAAATACTTAACTTAACTTAACTTAATAGATGCCAAAGACAAAATGGAGAAAGACAGCAAGTGGAGTGGGCGGGCGTTGGCGAGCAGCTTAGTTGAAAGTTTGTAGTTCTACAAGTTCCACGCGTTCCACACGTTCCACATCGATAAACTTTAACAGAATTAGCTCAGAAATCGAAAAACCTAACACGAAAAACACATTTCCAGTAGAATTAGCGCTAAAAAATAAAAATACTAAATACAAAAGTAAAATATATTTATATATATAAACGAGGGCAGTCTGAAAAACTAGTGACCTAACAAATAATATATATATTATATATTAAATGTATATTAATTTAAATTTAAATTGAAATTTCTTTTGATTTTTGCCCTTTCGTAAGTCGCAAATTTTTCAGACACACCTCGTTTATATATTTAGTTTGTAGTTCAGATATACATATATGCTACTATATATATATATATATCTAATGCATACAAATCGTAAATTATAGTTGATTAATAATTCTAGTCTATTCTATAGTTTAATATTAATTTAGCATTAAACAAAAAAAAACAAAAACATTTGATTAGTTGAATTCACATCATGAATTATGTATTATATAAACACACCGATTACTATAGAGATTAACTGATTTTCTGAGTTGAATGGCAGCACTTAAGCAAATCCTGGCCACAGATTTTCAACAGACTGTTGCGATTTTGCCTAGTTCCCTTAGTGGGTTAAATTCAGTTTCTATAATCTGCGCCGTCTTTTGCTTACGTGCAGCCATGAATTTGTTGATAATTATTATTGTGAAACCATGCAGAATAGATGCGAGATTCACGTACTGGCCAAGGTGCATTCTGTATATGAATTCATTGTACATTCATTTGCAATCATTTTTTAATGTTAATTTTTACGAAATGTTATCGAGATTTTGGCATGTAAGCGGTTGGAAAATTTGTTAAGCGTAATATGTATATACGTATATATAAATGAAATATATATGTGTATATGTGATCATCAAATTGAGTGCAGTAAATTAAAGAGTAAATGGAAAGGTAGAAGAAAACTTGTGTTTTAATTCAAGATTTAAATTTGGCGCGCTGGTTCTAAAAATACCGCAATAATACCAGACAACTAATTGCACCGACTATCGATATTAAAGGTCACAATGTGCCAAATGTGGCGGCTTTTGATAGCACAAAAGCATCGATATAAATATGTAATTGAATATATCGATATATTGCTAATCAAGCAACAGCTGTAACAAGCGGACTTGGGAAGAGTTTGTTTATCTTCAGAAAGATTTCTGTTTATTAAATTTCGAAATGGAACATCGTAAAGATAATCCTGGTGCTGTTCAATATGGAAACTTTATGAATTATTATCAATTCAATTCAGCCAGTGAGCGCGTTAAATTGTTGCCCGACAAAAATATTTGGCTGCCAGCAAAGCAGGATCAACAACAACTGGAAGCAAATATGAATAAACCATATTTAGTGCTGGATGTTGGCTGCAATTGTGGCGTCTTCACGCAACTGCTGCAGAGCTTTCTGGAAGGCAAACTGCAACGTACAGTCCATGTGCTAGGAGTGGACATAGACGAGAGGCTCATCCAGCGCGCTCAGCTGGAAAACACGTGCGCTGACAAAATAACTTATTTTTGCGGCGATGTGTTGAATACTGAGAGCTTTGATGGGATTATTGAAAATTACTTGAAGCAACATCAATGCACAAAATTTGATGCCGTTTGCTGTTACTCCATAACCATGTGGATTCACCTCAATCATCACGACCGCGGCTTACAGTGCTTTTTGAGTAAACTGTCACAACTGGCGGAGCTGTTCGTGGTGGAGCCACAGCCATGGAAATGTTATCAGACAGCCGAGCGGCGTTTAAAGAAGGCGGGCGAAGTATTTCCATTGTTTTTGGAACTCAAATGGCGCTCCGACATTGTACAGCAGATACAGCAGTATATGGAGCACCAGCTGTGCAGGCAAATAATATTCGAATCCACACCAACCAAATGGCAACGAAAGATTTGTTTCTACCGATGAGCCGCAATGGAAAACAAGGAAAATGATTTCAACAGCGGTGCAACTGTTAACACTGTCATTAACATTGCTGTAAAGAAAATGGAATTCTCAACGCTGAGGACTCTTAAAAGAAGTTAGCCAGAGCTGGAAGAGAACACTGGAATACTCAACTATGATCAAATTAACATGTAAATTCCATATTCAAAGCACTTTAAGCAAATTATGCAAATCTTCACAAATGTGAAAAATATTTCATGTCTTTATAAATAAATATATCCAGTGCTAAATTCTAATTGTCCAATGCACATTAAACATTCTTTACACATTTAGTACGTCAATGGCCAAGAGCGCAGCGCGCCTCCAATTTGAATATCAACTTAAAAGAACTATGTTAAATTAAAATCGATAACTATCGCATAAAAATAGCTGCATGCAACGGCGCACAAAACTTTAATCGTAACAATCGCATATTGTGCGACCGCCACAATCTGTAGTGTAGACAACAACAAATGTGTGAGCGGTTGTCCAGGAACTGCAAAAAGTGAGTTAAAGACAAATAATAATAAAGTTCAATCCGGCACAATACTAAACAATGTAACGAATTGCGTCTTAACATTTTGGGTGCGCAAAAACAACAACAACAATTGCAAAAACAAAAAGAAAACAGCAACGTGTAAAAAAAGCGTGCGGTCAAATGAAACTTGTTCTGCTTGTTTGTGTTCTATTCGCATGGTTACTTCAGCTAATTAGTCAAGCCTCAAAATGGTAAAAGGTCCCATGAATGCATGTTGTATGTATATATGCATATGTTTGTCTATGCATGAAACCTCCTGATGATATTCCAGTGAAATATATATGTAAATATTGATGTATGTGTGTGTGAGTTGAAGCTAATGGCCATAACCTTTGGCCTTTTGTCACTTGTTGACAAAATTAATTTTAGCTGCTTCCAGTTCTAGAAGAAACACAGCAGCAAACATTAGCTTTAAGCAGGGCTCAAAACGCTCTCCCACTCCACTTCCAGCCCCCTGGCACCCACACAGCGTTTACTTTCAAGTTATTGTTGCCAGCTGTTTTAGCATCCACAACAATGGCTCTGGCTCTGTGGATGGCGTGTTGCTTACACGTCTGTGTGGATGCTAACCTGTTGTAATTTGTTGTTGTTGTTGCTTGCTGCTTGTGTATGTATGTGCTGGCCAGCTGTTGAGTCTGCTTGGATCCTGTTTAACTCCACAAAAATAATAGACAGATATAAGTACGTGCGTATGTGTGTGTGTAAGTGTTATAAAATGGCATTTGCTTTGGCTTCGCTTTGCTGTGTACTTACATGCATATGTATGTATATGTATATGAATACACACATACAAATTTATATCCTGCAAAATGTCACCGTCACACAGTAGCGTAGTCATATGACAATTTCCGTAATCAAATAAACAATAAACTAATTAACAATAAGAATTGTACTGATAATTGTTTATATAAATAATTATAATTGTAATAATAACATTTATACGGCAATTAGCTATGCATTACCCACAGTGTGTTCTTCATCACATACAAAACACAGCTGTAATTGTTGTTGTTTTGTATTTGCGCTTACCAATCCTGTACCCTTCTCAGACACGCACAGGCAGACACACTCTCAATCATGAATACACACACATCTGCGCATTTACATTGAGCACGTACACACACACGCTCTAACACCAATACATATGGCGAGGGTTCGTTGTGGACTCCATTTGGCTTCGCTTGGGCACTTGAATTGCCGTCACCTTCTTCTTCGTCGTCTGTGTGTCTTTTCAGTACCTTCGTGTAGCGCAATACGCGCGGTGTGTGTTTTGATTCGCGCAGAGTTTCTTATTTGCCGCCCGCTCATTAATTGTTAGTAATCCAAGCAAACGAAAAAAAATACAATTAAGAAAAAGGAAATCTGCATGCATATACATATAAACAAACATAATCGCACACAAACAATTCACATTCATAAAATTCCAAGAACAACGAGCGTTGCTAACATCTTCTCTTCTACTTCTACCCACGCTCTTCTCTTTACAGTTTTTGCAATATGTTGGCGCAGGTTCACCAAAAAGTATGCGAAATGCAAAAATGTTATAAATATAAAATGCTATAAATATGTGAAACTCCAAAATAAAAGAAAATCAAATGAGTGCGTTTGAGTTTGAGTCTCTCTGTGAGTGAGTGTGTGTATGTGTGTAATCAGAGTGGGAAAAAGTAAAAACCAAATATGCGCGCATTTTGTGTCTGTATATGGCTGAGCGTCACGCACACAAATGTAATAAAATCCAAACAGAGCAAAGTCAAAACTCTGCCTAACTTCCCTCGCCACGGCGCACCAAAATCTCCCCTACCTCTACCACAGTGACGGCGCTGTTGCTTTTTGGATTTTATTTGTCGCTTCTTCGTTTACACCCCCTACTGATTTTCCTTTCCTTTTTTTATTTTTTTATTTTGCAATATCAAACAGTACACACAAAACACAAATACGAAAATAAATCAAATACAGCGAACGAGGATTCTGCTTGGTTTACCGTTGTGTAGCGCATGTCGCCCAGCAGTAGAAATAGGCAACAATAAAACTTCATATTTATCAACGTTTTGTTTCTTCTTTTTTTCTGAATTTGCAGCCCGTGCTCGGCCAATTTTAAGCGTTTGTGTTCCCAGCAAAATAAAAATGAATTTCAATCACCTCAAGCAAACTAAATAAAAGCGAAAAAAATATATATTTAAAATAATAAGACACAATGTGAACATGTGTAATGTGAAATTTAGGAATTAAGCGCGAATTGTATGTATTATTTAAATTTCTGTTCGATAAGTTTGCATAAAAAAATAAATAAATAAATTACCAAAAAAAAAAAAATTATAATAATAATTAAAAAAGTATTTAACAAAAAAAAAAAAAAAAATTAAAAAAAAAAATTAAAACGTAAAAGCAACAAAAAAAGAGCAAAAAAATAAAAACAACAAAAAGCAAAATTGCAGCAACAGCAACAACAGGATCAAACCGTAAAGAGAACACAAGCAATCGAGAAAGAGAGAGAGAGAGACCAACGTAGTGAGCGCAGCGCGCAGTACGCTATCTTGTTGTTGCTGCTATCTGTCGAAGCGAAGGGTGCAAAAGGAGAAAATGTCAACGTTCTTGAACAATTTCTTTCCGGCAGGTAAGTGCGAATGCAAAGCAAAGCAAAACACAAAACCCAAACACAACAAACGCACACAAACACAAAAAGCCATAGCTTGAGCTTATATAGCTATAGCTAGGCATGTGTGTGTGTGTGTGTGTGCGTTTGCGTTTGCAATTGAAAGTCACCTTTAGCATATTTCATATACAAATTGGTTATCGCTGTTTGTTGCCTATTCCTATGTTTCGCCTTTAATTTCGCCGGCGGTCGCTCCTTGCACTGGAAATTGAATTACTTCCAAGTCGCAGCTCATGATTATTAGCAATTACATGCAGCCGTGACCATGGAAGGGATCATGGAAGGTGCGCGAGCGAGATAGCACTACGCTGGCTGTAAACTGTGCGAGTGAGCGTGGCAATGCATTAGCAACACTTAAGCATAATTCCCATCAGCAACTTCTCTGTAATCAATCTACCCCAAGCGCTGTAATTGCAAGAGTGAGAAAGAGGCAGACAACTGCTTTGCTGGCTTTGTTTTCTTTCTTTTTTTTTTTTTCTTAAGTATTCCTTTTCTTGGAAACGATCAAGCGAACGAGTGTTCAACCCTGCAGCTGAGTTGAGAGCTGCTGCCAGTTGAGAGAACAAGTTCCACTTGTCCTTTGGGGATGGCTTGATCCTGGCGCACAAACAGGCAATACCTGTGCTAGAAAAAACCACTTCCTTTTCCCTTTGCCAAATAAAAACAATATACACAAAATAAACGAAAAAATAAAACCAGTTCCAGGTCTCGCTGCAACAACGGCAGCTGACGGAAATACAAAGACTTGAAGTGTTGCGACTTCTGGTTTGGTTCTCTCTCGGTAGGTGCATTGGGTTACCTGTTGAGGTTGCCTTTGTTATTTCGCATACCCTGTAACTGTTATGGATGGGGTATATTAGTTAATGGCTCATATTTGTAATATGACATGTTAACTTCATACGGCTAATTTAATCATCGATATTAGTCATACCTCAACAAATATCCATTAGATATGTATATTTCTTCATTATAAGAGCAGGGTATATCTTAGTCAATCATGCGCGTTCTTTGAGTTTTTTTCGGATCATTTAGTATCGAATGCAATTTGAAACTGGTTTCTTGACTTCCACTTGGCTGCTGTTTGCCTGTTCTTTGAGTTTGGAAGCGTTCTTTAGCCAAGTTCTTTGCTTTCTGCTACCCTTTGCCCAACGAGCTATGAATATGGCCAATGCTTCCAAGAATCTGTTCACATTTAACCTCTTTCTCTCTCCCTCACTCTCTTGCATATTGATGAACTTGCATTGGACTTGTTTCATTTGTTTATAAAGCATTTCTATTAGATTCACACAACGTAATGAATTTATTATTAAATTTATTCCTAAATTTGGGATAGATTTTCCTTAAAATTCAATTCGCTACATAAACAGAAATTACCTCAAATAAATATATATATTTCCCACAAGACCATAAATTTCCTTCAGACAAAAATCCCATTTTCTTGCTCATTAAACGTCATGTGAATGTATTCGAATTTCCATTCGATCTTAAATTCAAAGAGAGTTTTTATAACATTTCCTATATATTATGAAGTTAAAAATAAACCAAACAATTCCATTTAAAAATATATACTTTCCCCAAAATAAATAAAAGAAACAACAAATTCCTTATAAACAACAATTTCTCTATGTAAACAGTAATATTTTCCCTTCTATCCAAGCTCAAGCTCTGCCTTAGCTTCTTTAGCATATTTCTTAGTCTACATACTTGTTAATTGTTTATTGTTTGCAATTTTTGTTTGTTGCTCTTCTCATTGTTTGTTTGTGTGTTTTTCTTTAGCAAAATTCTTAAAACGCTGCGGCAAAGTATGCAACACATTCCTGGGCGCATTTTTCATTCGCACGCGTTTTGCATAATGTTTCGCAGTGGCGGTGGCAGTGGCAGCTGCTATCGAGAGTGACACCAGAGCAACCCTCCCGCTCTTCTTCCCGTACTTTCTATTGCTCTATTCCCCAGCCCGCCTGATACCCTAACCTCATTTCGCTGGCTATTTAAATTCGCATTCACTTTCGCTTGGCAAAGTGTCTGCCCTTGAGGCACGCGTTACTCATACGTCGCGTCGTCCACAGCGAAAAGTTTGTGCTTCTGTGTATGTATGTATGTGTGTGTGTGTGTGTGTGGTTTGCTGGAATTTAGCGTCTGGCAGTTTTATTGCCATTAGCTGGCCTCATTATCTATGTAGTGCCTACTGACAAAGGGGTTTCCCTTGCTTAGATTTATTTCCTGATTTTAAAATGTGCTTTATTACGGCCAAAACTATATGCTTTATATTAATATAACAATAAATATAATGCAAATTTTTGCTGCTCGCATCTCAAAGATGAATTTGTGGAACTAGAATGCTAAATAAAAAAATGATAAATAAATAATTATTTATTCATATAAAATGATAGGCACAGATAATAAAACGTTATTAATATGTTTGAACAATTCACATTGCTCGCATCTCTAAGACGAATGTGCGGTTACAGTTTGACATGCTCTCACTGCAGTTCTCAGTGTTGCTACTCAAACTGTATTATCAGACGCCTTGGCGCATTTTGCTTTTGTATGTGTTTTTATTTTTGTTTTGTGTGTTTGCTTTTGCGCTGAGTTTCGTGTATGTTTGTTTGTGTGTGTGTGCTGTGTGTTTCGTCTTCATTGTTGCTGCTTACCTTTTGAGTTAGTCACTCTTTGGCATCGAACGTTACCACACGGCGAACGAGAGCCTCAACACAAGCGTGAGTGTTACTGTGTGTTTGTTTGTATTTGTGTTATTATTTGTTAGTGCAAAAGTAATGTGAGCGCGTTTTTTTGTTTTTCTGCTTACGACACTTTGAACTGTAAACACGATGCGCGCGTGCGAGAGAGATAGTGAGCGTAACAGCAGCAACGTAATAATGAACATTTTAGTTAGCTGACTGGCTGCCCGCTCACATCTTCACATTATGCGTAATTCGCCGCAGATCTGTCAATTGCAGCGAATACATCAATCACATTGAAATTGAGCGTAAGCAGACCGTTGGCTGTCTTCGTTCTTGTTATTGTTTCGGTTTTCTGCCAACGCAGCGGAAGAACAAGCGCTCAGAACAGAACGACTCAGCAAGTGAGCAAAAGCAAGAGAGCGGGAGCGAGATAGGGCGATGGCATATTGACAACGTTGCTTTTGCTGTTGCTTTCCACTGTCTCTGCCTCTGTCTACTATCTGTGCTTGTCTCTGATTGTGCTAGTGTGAGTGTATGTATGTATGTGTGTGTTTGTGTTCTTGCAGGCATATCATTTTGTGCTTCCGTTGTCACTGCCTTTCCCTCCACTTTACTTCTACCAACGTTACTCCACATTGTCTGCTGTTTTTCGCCGCCTTCGCCGCTTTCTTTGTCACCCGCGCCGCTTGGCCGCGTTTCGCAATATAAAAAAAATTCATCGAGTAGGCTTAGTTAACATATTCAATGAGTTTGAAATTGTTGTTACTGGCTGAGCTTTAGGCGGCCGCTTATTAACCCATTGCCGCCCCATGCGATATTTGCACAGCTGTTCGCGGCGGACTGAGCTGTATGTGGACGGCGAATTGGGTCAAACTGTTGCTGTGCTGCCAGCAGCAAGCAACAGCAACAACAACAACAACACTCAACCAACCAAACTTGTCTTGGTCACGTTGGCGGCTTACGACAGAGCGCAGCGCAACCCGAGCCCCTCTTTTCTTCCACTTCTCTCTGCGTCGCTCTCTCTTTGTTTTTCTCTCTGCTCTCTCTCTCTCTCTCTCTCTCTGTCCGCTTGTAACGCTATCATTATGAAGCACGGTGCGAGATCGCACCATAATCATAAAATGAAAACCGTTTCGTGACCGTGTTTTTTGTTGTTGTAATTTTTGTTTGTTGGATTGAGAAAAGAACAAAAGAAATGCGAATTTCGAAACGTCAACCTGATTTTTGGCTAGTACAGTGAAATCATGCTAACGAAGATGAAATTAAAAGGAATTAACATTTTGTTTATGTTTATTAAATATTGATGAAGAAAACCTAATGTTATATTTATGCTTTAGTTTTTACATTTTATAATCCGAATTAGTACGAAATGCCTTTTTAATCAACAAATTATGTTGCCATCAAAATTGTATTCATTTGAATAAAAATACAACATACTTAACTTTTGATTATGGTTTTTTGTCTGTTTCTCTTCGGGAGCTTAACTCTTATATATTTTTTTTAAATTTAAGATTCCCAAATTAAAACATTCATCAAGTTTTCAATTTTTTAATTTGTTTCACTCAACTGACGTATGGGCCGTTGAACAAGGTATGACTGTATTTGATTTAACTGTAAGAAGCCCTGTGGCAGTATCATAATTATTTATTTTGACACTTTGACACTGAGACAAACAAAAAATTTAACCTAAACAGCATTGAAACACTCGAACAGTTAACACTTAAAAGCTTCAGCGAGAGCTTTTTGTAGGCCTAAAAGCTTTTCAACTGCACGTGGCTCTTTCTTCCTCAGTCTCTCTCTTTCTTGTCAATCGTGCTTAAGATCTGTGGATGAGCTCCAATTGAAATATTGATAAATTGATCAAATGGGAATAGTTGTGATTGAAATGTTGACTGATAAGAGATTGATAAGAAGCTGACGGCCATTCTCTAAGGCTGAAAACTAATAAGTTTATGGCTACACGTGCTCGTATATAAGAGCCAACAATTGATAATGTGCGATGCAGTTATATATGCCTACACAGTCCATACATGAGCACACGTATAAAAGCACACACACTCGCACATAAGCATGCACACACAGCAATAGTATTAAATAATAATACACAAGTAAACAACAACGGGTGGGTAGGGCGCTAATACGCCTAACACATGATCGTGAAAATGCAAAGGGTCAATGCATTCGCTTATTACATGCTTGTCAAACTGTATTGTGGGCACACAAAATGTAAACAAAAATGTTAGATACAAGATAGAGAGAGAGAGAGAGGGAGAAAGATCGCGCTCTAGAACTTTTCTTACAGCTGTGCCAGCAAGCGGTGGCGCATCTGCCTTTTCCAAAACTCTCACACACATGCACATACACTTACACGCCCACTTGCGTCTCTGTTGGCTATTGCACAGTTTGAGAGCGACAGTTTACTCATTTACTGCTGCTGCTATCCGCTCACTCTCTCTCATCAGTGCTTACGCTCTATTCTTTCGTATTCACGCACCGCCACCGCCGCCTGCGCGCTCATCTGTTCAGTTGAGTTTGCGCCGTGTTGCTGCTCGGTTCGTTGCTGCGGTTACACGAGTGTGCTTGCTTTGCATACCGTTACATATATTCGTGCAGCGTAATACATAACGGTAAATGCTGCCGCATCTATACGAACAGACATATAAGAGTTGACATACAACGTGACATAACGACACAATATTGTGATTGCTTAGCTACCTTACTCCCCTTCTTTCCTCTCGCTCACTATCTCCTCTTCGTTTCGGGCACCTGAATGAAGTGTGTGTAAAAGTTTTTTTTTTGTATGCCTACGTATGTATGTGTGTGTGCCGTTTTCATGAACGCGTTCGTGATCTTTGAAGCAAAACACAGCTGTCTGTTTCGCCGCAGCAGCAGCGCCAGCGCCAACAACAACTAAACCATTTATTTTGCTGTTTTTGCCGACGTCATGCCAACAATCTGCCAGTAGCAGTCAATTTATGTAAAGTGAAAACGTTCAAAGACACACACAAACACACGGACAGACAACGCGTGCATGTAGACAATCGCACAAATACGTATGCTCACACATACACCTATATTCATATATAAATACATACATATACGAACACATTTGTGCGCGCAGTACTTACAGTTGGCGAGGCATTAGCATTACATGTACTCGCAACCGAACTTAACTTGTTCTCACCGGTTTTACATGCACTGGCCATGCTCAAGTAAGTTCTGTTTGGTACTCTCAAACTGTATTATGTTTTGTTCTGTTCTTTTTGATTTGCATATTTTTCGTGTGCTAAAATGTTAAATGAATTAAGTAAATAAAAAGCACAAGTGATGGCAACACAGCTAAATACACAACAAAAAATAATTTTATTTTATTATTTTTATTTTTGTTTCTTTTTTTTTTTTTTTTTTTGCTTTAATACTTGCACGAATATTTTCAAGGCCAATATCACTTGTTGAACCATTTATAAATATATAACAATAGATAGGGTATATGGTTTTTAGTTAGTCAACTTGTGCATCACGAACTAGTGCCTTGAGTTTGTTTAGCGTTTGTTTTGTTTTAGCATTGCAAGCAAACAGTTTTTCGCTTTGATAAGCCTTATCAAGAATTACTGTCAGTTCATTTATTTTTATTTACATTTATATGTGCATACATATAAACCTGTTATCATGGTAATAAACAATCCTATAAATATGAAATATATGCCAGACTATTAATTATATTAACTATACACACCTACAGCTTTCTTTATCTGTCTACAGGGTATCCGCAAGTAGAGCACTTTCGTGGATTTCATTCTTACTTTTGGGGATTTTTTATATATGCATATATATTTATTTGTTGCGCTGCCAAAAGGCATTGGCCCATATCAAACCACACCTGCCGCCCACCTTGCCGCTCACGCAAACATGTACATCAACTTTTTTTAAAATTTCATTTACCTTTAAAGCAAAATTTCATTGCATTAAGTGCACCCAAATAGCATCCACATTTGAACAGTTACAAATTGTGCCGAATCTTCTCTCTCTCTCGTATTCTACAAGTGCATTGCAAATACAATCCACATTTACCTAGTCTGTTTTTTGTTGCTGCTGCCACTTTCAATCCACAAATAAAATTGCAATGCCATCCATATAAACAGTTTGACAGTCCTACAAGAACATTTGCTAACAAAACAAATACCAATTAGTCATGAAGGCGGCATTTCCTAAAGTATGTATATATGTAAATAAATGTATGTATCTCACTCTATGAGTGAGTGTCGAAAATTGTGAATCTCTT
Source organism: Drosophila antonietae (assembly GCA_030914385.1). Lineage (NCBI taxonomy): Eukaryota > Metazoa > Arthropoda > Insecta > Diptera > Drosophilidae > Drosophila > Drosophila antonietae. Next base: position 3,518,556 of record JAUESO010000612.1, on the reverse strand, counting down.
CTGTTGCCTTTTGCTTTTCATCGCACCACCTTTTAAAACGGAGACGCAAATTTCACAGTTTGTTCTTTGTCATTAACATTTTTTGCGTGTTTTTTGTTTTTGTTGATATTCGCCGCGAGCGAATTGCGTCTTTGCTTTTATTTACACACTCTAAAAAGTCAGGCAAATAACAACAAGCAGCGTTCGCTGCTGCTGCTGCTGCTGTTGCTGCTTTTGTATTTGCTCCAAAAATAAGAGCGCGCGCGCGTTATCGGTTTTATCGATAGCGTCGAGCGACGAAAACACAAAACAAAACAAAAATATCAACAGAACGTTAAAGAAAAGCAAAAACATTTGTGTGCGCTCTCTTTTGCTCGCGCACACACACACACATACATGGAGTAGGCAGCAATCATGCTCATGTTTATTTAATTGATTTCTAATCATTTATATTTGTCTCACTCTGTCTCTTTCGCTCTTGCTATCTCTTTACAGATACGGCTGCTATGGATCCAATTTTCTTTTCACCTTCAAATGGTATACCCTCTGAAAGTAAATTAGCCACATATATGGTAAGCATTGTTTGTTATTATTACCTTTATAATTATTGTTATTATTATTATTACTAGCAATTGTAATGCGTGCACAGTTTGTGACGCATTTCAGTTAGACAGTTTGAGAGGCTTGTGTATTTAATTGACATGCAAAAGCTTTAAAGCGAAGTAGGCGGCTTAACGAATGACCCTGCTTAACACACATGCTTACGTACATACATACATATACATATGTATGTATGCATGTATGTATATGTGTATATAATACAACAGCTGTTGATTTAACAGCTGAAGTTTGTTTTGCTCAGCGAACAGATTGTCTCTGTGTGTGTTTTATTTTTTAATTATACATTTATATATTTGTGTTCACTCAATTTGCTTGAAACAATTTCATTTGTTCAATCTATAAATCCATACACTCAAATATTTCTGTATACTTGACCGACTTTTTTCTGCAATATACACATTAATGAGCATTTACTGTAGCTTTGCTTATATATGTACATATATGTATATATGTATGTATTTGTTTGAATATATGCATAAATGATATAATTTGTGCATGAATTTGTAATTGCTTTGTGGCTTTTTAATTGTCAATTAAATATATTTTATGATTTATAGAAATGTCAAGAGAGAAGTAATATAAAAACAATATAAATTTGATTAAATATGTATGTTAAGTTTATAAATGTTATTTATATAGAGAAATAAATCATATATAGGAATTCTATCTATAAAACTCTACCCCAAATACTATTAAAAATATATGCAATCGTTCAGTACTGAATAGTGAACTTAATCGCTTGGCAGTTCATGAGCGACTTATGCTATAAAATCGCTCTGGAACCGATTCATATTGTTCAGTTATTCATATATTCTTTCACAGCTGAAAAGCTCAATAAAACATTTAGTTCATATGAATAGCTGAATCAATGGAATTATTGGCATACTGAATCAAAGAATGTTGACTGAACTGTTTCAGCAGTTCATTTGAATGACTCGATGCATAAATATAAAATCCAATTGTCCCATATATTTTTGATGTTATTCAAACTATCTCTCACTCTCTGTCTCTCTTTTTTTCTCTCCACCTATCCCTGTCTTCTCGCATGATTTCTGTCTATATAACAAAAAAATATATATATAAATATATTTGTGTCTTGCTCTGCCGGCGACAGAATCGACAGAATGTTGCCCAAACGTCGGGCTATGGGCTGAATAACGGTAATGTTAACGTTAACGGTAACGGTAATGGGTTCTCACTACTTAACTTGGACTCGTCCCTAGCTGTTAATAAAAAGTCTCAGGTAAAGCCAACAGCAACAAACAACAACAAAATCAACTATTGTCATCTCGTTAACCCCTCGTAGTACAACCCTCCGCCCTTAAAAATTCATGTTAGTAGTTAGCCCCAACCCCATCAACAAAAACAAGAACAACAACGATTACCCTCTCCTATTTATAGACTGCGTGCTTAAATGTTAATTGTTTATTATGATTGTTTCAAATACTCTGTTTACAAATTAAGAAAAGGGTTTATTGAAATATTTATATGATTCATATATATTCAACAATTTACTAAAAATCATGTTAAAAAAATTTTTTTTTTAAATTTCCTTAAGTAATTAATATAAATCTTATATAACTGTTAAATAGACGCAACTAAAAGTATGTATTTAAGAGAATGTTTAACGAATCCCTCAAGTTTACATGCCTCTGTTATCACATCTGTTATCTAACAGTCAGCAGTCATACAGTTTAAGAGTCACTGTATTGACAGCCAATAAGAATATACCTATTAATCAAGCTATTTTTTCTCTCCCTTTTCATTTTCTTACATTATAAACAGAGTATTTTTTAGTCGGCTAAACACGACGATAACCTTTATGTTTATGTTTTCTACATTTATACACAATATATTGATATTAATTTTCTTTAACGTATAAATCGTTGATATAGGTAACACCTCAATCGCCCGAATTCATTCCAACGCGCATCAGTTCGTCGCCCAATTTCTATCCGCCGTATCACATGAATAATGGTCTGAATGGTGTCAATGGGTTAACAACAACAACCGCAGCAGCAGCAGCCGCCGCCGCCGCCGCTGCCGCCGCAGTTGCAACAGCAACAGCGCCCGCTTCCGCCTCGACATCGTCCTCCTCGTCATCATCGACGGTGGCAGCAGCAGTCACCGTCTCTGGTTCGTCTGGCAAGGTTGTTAATGGTGGCAGCTCCACTTCCATTCTTCCCATGCAGAAGACGAATATTGTGGCCACAGTTAACATAACGCAACAGCAGCAGCAGCAGCAACAGAAGCAACAACAACAATCGGCATTGGTGATAAACGATTCAGTTGTCGGCAGCTCAGCACCCATAGCGATAATACCGAATCCTGCGGCTGCTCCCTTCGTAAGCAGCATGTCCGCCCAAACACCGCTCAAAGCCAGAGCCGCAATGATGCGACAGGATTCGCCGACAGCGGCGCTGATCGGCGGTGAGAAGTCACCACCACACGGCATGACGCCGCACGGAGCATCGCCCATACCCACCACATTGCCAGCCAGTGTGCATCAGGTTAGTTGTAGCATTAAATTTGGATGGTGGATCGTGAGTGGATGCCATTAGAAGGGGATATAATATGAGTTATGCGAGGTATATGATATATTAACCTAGAAAGATATAAAGTAAAATAAGCTTAGATTTGAGATAAATATTGATATATATTCAACTTACATATAATATATAGAGAGAGCTTTAGAGACTTTCTTAAGAGATCATATGATTAAATTAGATAAAAATCTTTAGAGATTTGGGATAACTTCAAGATTAGATACATTTTTGAGCATTGATATTCCGAGCAGCACAAACTCTTATAGATTGGAATTAAAGTTGGCTGTTTGAAGGGCATATATACAATATATATTTGTATTGGATATATCGATATTAATTCAGATTTTTGTTGCAGTTCAAGCTTCAAATCGACCTTTTCAAGCATTTGACAATTCTCATATTATTTTTCTTTTGTTTTGTGTTTGGCTTTGACAGGAAAACGTGGGGGGCACCATTTACTTTTATCCAACTGCCAATGCACAGAACAGCCAGCCGGTTGTCAACTCGGTCGTGGTAGATGCCGCACATCCCGCACATCCGGCCCATCATGGGGTTGTCAGTGCTGTGGCACCTTTAAGCGCAGTGCCCTCCCAGCTGCTGTATGCGGGGCATGTGTATCCGGGTCCGGCATCGAATGTGATTACGATGCAGCCAAAGACGCAGCTGGAGTCGGCGTTCTTCATGCCGGACGAGATGCGCAGCGATATACTGGGCCGCAATGAGATCTCCAATTTGATAATGGATGCAGCCGAGGCGGCGCAGCATGCGCTGCCACTCGAGGTGGATAACTATCATGCGCTCTATCCACTAGAGCCGCCGGCCCAGCCGATGCATACGAAACTAACGCTGCCGGCAAGCACGTACAGGGCGACGCACAATAGCACGGGGTTGAAGTACTGCCTGAGAAGATTACACGGTTAGTTGAATAGACTCTCCCGAATATATACACATATATCATCTCTAATCTCTTTTAAACCGCTTTTTCTTTAGGCTTTCGCTTGCAGTCCACAAAATGCATGACGCTCGTGGAGATGTGGAAGAAGCTGCAGCACACGAATGTGGTTCAACTGCGTGAGGTGTTCACGACAAAAGCATTTGGTGATAACTGTAAGTAGTTAGAGTCTAGCGTGTCTTCACTGTACTCACATCTATATATTGCACCATTTAGCCTTAGTATTAGTATACGACTATTATCCCGGCTCACAGACATTGCTAGCCAAATACTTTACGCCAGCGCCAGAGACCAACGGCTACACAGATCCATTCCAAGGCGAGGCACGCCCCTTCAGGTGAGTCTATCGCAGAGAATAGTAATATGATGAATTTAACTAATTTGCATATATTTTGCAGTCATAAGAGCAACATGCAGCGCACAAATAACGGACCTTTATTGCCCGAATCGACTATTTGGTCCATCATCATGCAGCTCACCGCAGGCCTGAGAGCCATACACCAAGCGGGACTGGCCTGCAAGTGAGTTTGACTAGCATAATAGCTGAGCTAAAAGAAGGGAATAATAGTCGACCTTGTGGAAAGGAAAGAAAGCTAGAAGCTTTCATATATAAAAGTCTAATTTAATTAAGAGGCTAGAGAGTAGAGATGTAATATGCATTTATGCAAGCTAGTTTAATAAGCTGATAAGCAGAATTGTTTTATAATTTAAAGCAAAGCTAAAGCTATGTTTGTTGAGCTTGTAAACCAAGTATCTGTTATGGTTATATTGTTAGCTTAATCGGACTGTGCAGTGTATATGTATTTCGATGTATCTTTTAACTAATGCTCGTATCGATATATTATTTCTATTCCAGAATACTAGATCCCACAAAGATAATTGTGACAGGGAAACGTGTGCGCTTCAGCTCGTGCTGCATATCAGATATCACGCAATTCGATCCCAATGCAGCCAATCCTTTAGCATTGGTCAATATGCATCAGCAGGTGAGCATAAGCAACGTTTATATACACACCATATAGATTCTAATACAGCTTTCTTTTGCAGGACGATCTGACTGCATTGGGTCGCTTAGTATTAGCGCTAGCTTGTCGCTGTCTGCAGTCTGTGCAGCGAGATAATGTGCAGTCGAGCATCGATATGGTAACCAGAAACTACTCCACCGATCTACGTAATTTTATTGTGTAAGTAATTTGAATAATTCATTTGTGATTATAGTTAATTGCATTTACTTTATATTGTATCAACTAGTTACCTATTCACCACGAATAACCGCCGCTCTGTAACGGATCTGATGCCCATGATTGGGGCACGTTTTTATACGCAGCTGGATGCGCTGCAAGCACAGGTGGATATGCAGGAGGATGAGTTGGCCAAGGAGATGGAGAACGGGCGACTATATCGCATTTTAGTTAAACTGAATAGCATCAACGAACGACCCGAGTGGGTGACCTTTAATCGCATAGATTATGTAGCTCTTTAACTGATTTCTATATGTACTCTAAATATAGCTTCAACTTGGACTGCACTTGGTCAGAGACTGGTGATAGATATATGCTGAAATTATTCCGTGATTTTCTATTTCATTCCGTCACCGAGGATGGCCGACCCTGGTTAGATCATGCGCACATTGTACAATGCCTCAATAAGCTGGATGCGGGCTCCATCGAGCGCGTATGTTAAACAACAAATTTAAGTCTTAATTAAACACTGATCTAAACTCTGTATATATTTTTCCATTACAGGTGCAATTGATGTCACGCGATGAGCAATCGGTTTTAATAGTCTCCTATGCTGAACTCAAGAATTGTCTGGAGAATGCATTCTCCGAACTGATGAGTGCGGCCAACTGAGCAAAAACCACCAACCACATTAATAACAGAAACAACAATAATTAAAAAACACGCGCAGCTCACTTAGCCACGCCCACATCCATGCCCGCCCTCCCAAATACCTAAACTTCCCCTACTCGACCACAAGCAACTACGATTAAAATGGTTTAAGATATATAAGAGAAACATTCATTATACTAAGACATTTTGGCGTATGCCCTTTAAATAAGCAAATGAAGAATATAAAATTATATAAAAACAACTAAAAACCCACAAAAAACAACTTAAAATAAAAATCATAATAATAATATAAAATCAACTACATACACAGATCTATATTGTTAAGCCAAGCAAAAAGATACGATGATAAAGATGAAAGAAAAACAAAAACAACTGATATCCAATGTTATGTTAGCTCTTAACTACATTTTAGGCATTTAAACTTACATACAAAACAACAAAAACAAAAACAAATAAACCAACAACAAACAGAAAAGGAGCAACAACTTTTTTAAAAAACGAAATCTCTCCAAAACAAAATGTAAAAAAAAAGAAAATCATAAAAAATTGTAAACAAAAGAAAAACAAAAACAAAAAAAAAACTTGAAAAATTTGCTTAAAAAAAAAAAGAAAAAAAAAAAACGAAAACAAAAAAGTGCGAAAAAAAGGCAAAAAAGTTGATCTATTTTTACAGAAGAAGAGAATAAAAGAAAGAAAGTATTTATATGTATTGAAAAGTCTAAAACCAAAAGAAAACGAAATTTGTAAAAAAAAAAAATTAAATAATTTGAAAGCGACAAAAAAAAACTAAAGAAGAATCAAGGAACCACAACAAACAAATGTCTAGGCGCCTGTCCCCCCAAAAACAAAACTATACAACAACAACAACACGAACAACCAAATGAAAAACAAGGAAGAAACAAAAAAAAAACACAACACAAAATAAGAAATTTTTCAACTAATATTTTTATAGCGAAATATTTTTTAAAGAAAAAAAATGCAATTGCAAATGAAACTATGTATTTGTAAAAAGTATAAAAATTGTTGTATTAAGCAAAAGCAGAAGCAGCTAAAGAACAGGAGGCAGCAGAAGCTGATAAATTAACATGCGAAGCGACGCACAGCGCGACTTGGCAAGTTGCTCAAACAAAAAAACCAAAAAAAAAGAAAGGAAAACAAAACAAAAATAAAAACGAGAAACAAATGAAACGGAAACGGAAACGTCTAGGCCACACACAGCGTGATATGTATATACATATATATATATACTCCACTTTTTTTTACATGTACAACTCTTGATATGGTCTTCGGTCTTTCAGAGTGCAATATTTATAATGGTTTATATATCATTTAAAACACATACACTCACACACACACAGACACCTTAATGCACGCTCCAAAACTTTGCAAGTACAACAAAAGAAAAACTTACTTAAAAGTCTGTCTATATATATACCATATATTTTAAAAGCTAAACCCAACTGGCGCCCAGGTTCATATCACGTAAATTATTTAAATCCAAAGCAAAATGGCTTCACTAAACAAAAATAAACATCAACAAAAAAAACCACCAGCAAAATGTCAAGGAAGATTTGTAAAATATGCCTAGGATTTATGTTTTAAAAAAATGCATTAACAATTATTATATGAGATTTGAGCGAAATGCTCGGCCTATGCTCCTATATATATATGCAATTTATATGCAAAAATCTGTTCCCGTTATTTTTGTTGCTGGAACCTTTTTTATAAACCACCATCAAGTCAAGTTGTTTTAGGCTTTCTTTCTTTTTCTTCCCGCCACCCACTTTTTTCTAACTATCTATTTTTTGTCCTCTTTTTCTGTTTGTTTCAGGCATATAAAAATGCATATTCGTACTCTTTTTCTTTATTAAGTTATTGTGTACTTCAAAGTAAGACTAATTAATTAGTTTTAAAAATTTTATGATTAAAGAGAAGAAAGAAAAACAAACGAGAAAAAAACCCACAAAAACACAAAAATGTAAAAGAAAATCTTTTTTGAGAAAAACCAATAAAAAAAAATAATAAAATGTTTAAATAAAATTGTGTTTTTATTGTAGACAAGAAAATAGTCGAGCTCTTTGAACTCGCACTATTTTAATGATGCGGGGGGGAGATTGATTTTTTTTATTTGTATTTATTACTTAGTTGGGCCGAAATCCTGGCGATACTGCAATGCCAGGCCAACCCGTGACAGAGGTGGAGCAAGCTCCTAGCACTCCGTCTATTTCCAAAAATCAGTTTAACATTTGTTGTCCTCCGATGGAGGAACTATCAGATGTTAAGCTGATAAAGAACAGATACTACACTTTGATCTTAGCCATAAGGCCGAGAAGCGATAACTTTCCACACTCATTCTACTCACTGCTCACTGGCGTGCAGCTAAAACCATTTGTGAATTCGTGTGCAGCGTAAAAACTTTCTATTTTTACACATGCGCAATTGTTGAGAGAGAAAGAGAAATCTGGCCATAGCAATTGGTGGTGGTTTTGCACACGCCGCAAAGCATGCTACAGCATTGTGTTACTCTCAGCAGTAACGCACGCTATAATTCTCAAACGGTTATGGCCGAGAGAACATAGTGTGCTTGTAGTTGTGCATGGTATTGTCACTCTGGCTTCTCTTCAGTTGTCGAATAAATCTTTCGCCTTTTACTAAAGATTTCCGTGGAGAGGAGCACTCTAATGAGTCTAAAATAATTTTTGCTAGTGCCCGATTGCAAAATTGGGCCATTTATAAATACATTGAAATTAAATATAAAGTAATAAGAAACTCTTTCAATTATTGGACGTGTTTTCTTTATTTTAACTAAATAATTACAACGTATAATACAAATTTTTAGAAAATGTACAACATTTCGTGCTTGCTTTTTCTTCCATAGGGGTTAGTTGTTGTAATTTGTATGCGGTAGAATTTGAGGCAATTTGTGGAATTCTTTTCTATGGAGATTTTTGTATAAATATTTTCGTTTGTTAATGGGTTCGGTTTGCTGTTGTTATCATCCTGTTTGTTGTTGTTTGTATGTGTTTATCACAGTTAAAATTATAAAAATTATAAAATTTGATTTTCGAATTAGAATTGTAACGGGAAATGCGAGAAAGCTTGGAAAATGTAAGATTATGTGTATATATGTGTGTGTGTGTGTTTGTTCACTTCTACATAGTTGTGCATTTCTTTTATGTTTTAGCTACTTCGTCATATAAACTACTTAAACTTAAGCTTTAATTAAATCTTATATTTAGTACAAAAAATTCAGCTTCAGAATTTGAGCAAACGTTTTGAGTATTTTTCGCGTTAGTTAGGGGGGATAGAGGCGTGGCAGTTTGCACTTAAAGTTACGAGGGGCGGAGGGCGGGGCATTTATCGAGGGTAATCTATCATCATTTAATAATGTATGTATGTATTAACAACTTGCATAGGCCAATGCGTAGCCCAGGCAGAGCTTCTTCTTCTACTCTTTGCGCTGCTTAGGCTGGCGCGTCCGTGGGGGCGTGGCAGCCCTCAACATTCTCCGGCCAGTCACAAACATTCTCCTGTGGATTGAAGACCAAATTGGCAGGACATGGCATATGATGTTTGCGCTCTCCCTCGCACATATAGTAGTGCGTGCAATCGGCCCAATCCTTGTGGTAGCTAATATGTCCCTCCTCTTCCGCACAGGTCACATCATGAGCTGTTGAAGGATATTCTTTTAGTTTATAGTTACTTTTAATATTGTAATTCCCATTCAGAACTTACGATCCTTGGTGGTATAGGCACCGCGTGGGCCATGCGACTCATACGGGCCATCATATTCGAGTGTCACCTTATAGTCCTTCAGTTCATCATTCAGAGCATTCAGTAATGGATATTTACCATTGCCGCAGCGTCCAGAGAAATCGTCCATATCAATGGACCAGACCATGATGCCACCGAAGCCCTGCTCCTTCAGCCATTCCGTCTAGACAATATATAAAATTGTTATAAATATATGTAAGAATTATATCTCAGTTCAAGGATTACTCGAATAAGACAACAATTATCTATGTTAGATTAAGTATTAGCTCTTGTTCTCACCTTAGTTTTCAGCGAGCGCTCATCATCGAAGCCCACCCACTGGTTGCCTCTGTATGCGAAGGGCACCTGCTGCTCGGAGTCCCAGACTAGCGTAGTATTATCCGCCGCCAGGAAAGAGCACACCTCATAATAGCTAAGGAAGCCAGCCTCATTGGTGAATTTGCCCGCCTTGCCGCCACCCGATGAGGGAGATCCAATATCGAACTGTGTTTCATTGACCAGCTCGAAGCTCCTGCCATAGGTGGGCATGCCAATGAGCAGCTTCTCCTTGGGTGCGCCCTGTTTGACCCATTCGCGTGCGCTGTAATCCACAGTCAATTTCTTTTGGTAACCCGTTGCGGATTCCAAGGCAAAGAGCGGCGAATTGTGGCCAACGGTGCGTTCCCATTGACCATGGAAGTCGTAGGTCATCACATTGATGAAATCCAAATATTTCGATATCTCTGGCACATCATAACCGGCGGCGATTGCCTCGAAGGAGGCGGGCACTGCTGCTGTGAGCAGCAGACGTGGCAGACCTGAGGATTTGGCCTCGCCTTCAAATGCAACACGCAACTCGCGCAGCAGATTCACGTAAGCCACACGATCCTCGGCACCGCGCGGATACTCCCAGTCAACATCCAATCCATTGAATTTGTAATCTCTCAAAAAGTCAATAGCTTCATAGACAAACTGGTTCATACGGAACACGTTTGAGGTGAGCTCCTTGAAGGGCGTGGAGCCAAAGGCCCAACCACCAATGGCCAGCAGAATTTGCAAATCGGGATTCGAATCACGCAAGGCAATCACACTCTCATAGTTCTCTGGATCATCGTCTGTGGCCTCGGTCAGCTTATAGTCCTGCAGGGTGGCAAACGCATAGACAATGTGTGTGCAGAGCTTAGGATCAATGTGAGATGGCTCAAATTTGCCTGCGCCTGGACGCTTGGCCGACCAGCTGGTCAAATAGCAGAAGACCTGAGCGGGACGAGCTAAGGAAAAAAGAGAATTAGATAGATGAACATGATGAATTTTATATAGAGCACTTACAGTTCTGTTCGATGGCATTGGCACCCGACTTGATGCGTTGCTTCTTTTGGACATGAGGCTTGCGCACCTTCTTGAGGATTTCATCAACAGGAATTTGGATGGGTTCGGGTTTCTGTAAGGGAGAAAAATTGAGATGAAATGAGAGCTAGTTGAAGACCTAGTCTAAAACGACGACCTTGTCAAAGATCTAGACAAAGACCTAGCCGAATAACCATTTATGGACTTTCTTAGCAGAGCCAATTTGATGTCTTTATCACCCACCTCTTCGATATCTTCGAATGTGGCTGCAACGGCTGTCCAGTTAACATCCTTGGCCTCCTTGCCACGCGATATGCCCAGCAGTTCTTCACGCATAGCGCCAATCAATGGATACTTGACATTGCCTCCGCACACCTCGCCCTTGAAGTCGTCCATGTCGATGGTCCAGACCATGGCACCGCCAAAGCCATTCGTTTTGATCCATTGCATTTTATTCCTGATCGCGCGCTCATCATCGAAGCCCACCCACTGATCACCGTCGACCATGTAGGGCACTTTCATCTCCTCATCCCAGACGTAGACGGCGCCATTCAACAGCATCTCACAGATCTCGTAGTAGGCCAAGAAGCCGCTCTCCTTGGTGTAGACACCCTCACGTCCACCGCCCGTAGCCGGTGCATTGGGTCCATGTTTCTCGGTGTTGGCCAGCGTAAAGGAACGGCCATAAGTGGGCATGCCAATGATCAACTTCTCCTTGGGTGCGCCCATTTTGACCCACAGATTGGCGGCATTATCCACGGAAAGCTGTTTGCGCCACTCTGAATCTGTAGAGGGAGCATAGCTTAGGGAAGAGAGAAACAGAGAGAGGGGGGAGTTAAATAAAATGAAGGTTTTATAGTTTATATAAATTGATTCTTACAGTGGAGCATTGTGTCCCGTTTCGCGCTCCCATTTGCCATGGAAATCGTAGGCCATCAGATTGATAAAGTCCAGATAGCTGGCAATAGCGGGCACATCGTATCCACCACGCACATTGTCGGGTCCGACAGGCACAGCGGCCGAGAGCAGCAAACGTGGTTGCTTCAGCTCCTGGGCCTCGGCTTCGAAGGCTTCGCGCAGCTCCTTCAGCAACAGCACAAAGTTCTTCTTATCATCCGAGCCCTTGGGATACTCCCAATCCATGTCCAGGCCATCAAAGCCACGTTTGCGCAGGAAGGGAATGGCCGAATAGACGAAAGTTTGACGCGTGTAGCGCGTGGCGGACATATCCTTGAACTTTTGTGTGCCGAAGGACCAACCGCCAATGGCCAGCAGAATCTATAGGAAAATATATTAGAATCAAATCTGAATAGAAATCCAAATAATGTCCTACCTTCAGCTTGGGATTAGCCTTGCGCAAGTTCATCATGCGCTCGTAGAGTCCAGGCACATTGTCCTTTGTCTCATCGTTCGACTCGTAGGAGCTCAGCTTGCCCTTCTTCAGCCAGCCAAAAGCGAAGATAATGTGCGTGCACAGATCGGCGGGTATATCCTCTGGCACAAATTTGCCAATCTTGACGCGATATTGCGACCAGTTTGTGTAGTAGCAAACGATCTTCGGCGTGCCATCGTCAACTTTTGTCTTTTTGCCCTTGAGCGATGAACCGCTGGCCACGAGAGCTGTTCCACCAGCAGCTGCTGCTGCGGCCGCAGCTCCGCCGCGTAGCTTCGGACTTGGAGCGTAGACGAGTTCTGCTCACACTTGTTGTGGATGCGGGCTCCTGATCGATGCGCTTCTCAGCCACTGGAGCTTCCGTAGACTTCTTGGCGGACAACAATTCGCTACGGGACGAACTACTGAGAGTGGTCGGACGTCGTAAACGTCGGCGGGTCTTGGCTGAAGTGAAGAAATTGATGGAAAATTGAATGATGAATTGATTGATATGGGATATGGGAATCAAACTATATTTGCTGTAACCCCATCAAAAGTAAACTTAACCCAAACTATGATTAATGCTAAAGAAGCGTATCTATGATTTAGTAACATCCAATCAAAATCGTTTTGCCTGTAATTCAGAGCTGACCCAAAAAAACTAACAACCAACAGCTGAACATGATTTGCCGCATCATCATCACCATTAATCATCATCAATCATTGAGCGTCTTGCTATTACAAGCTCGATTGGCATATATCAAGTGGCTTTAATTCAAAATAAATGCATCGATTGGCACTTTTTGTCTGCGGCAGCAGCTATCATTATCTTTGTTTATATTCCAGACCATTTGACAATGTCTAATGTTTAATGTTTATTTATTTTTTATTCAGCATCTAATGAAGAAACATAGTGAGTTTTTATTAATGATACTGGTTATTCAGTTTAAACTTGTGCAATTAAATGGCTATCGTGTATACCTGTTGTTCGTGAAATTGAAAATTATTTAAAATTGTCTGCAGCTGAAATAACAATAAAAAATTATGGCGATTGTTACTCGTCAAGTCAGGCTACAGCTACAGCAAAAGCAAAGGCAAGCGCGTACAATTTGCGACATTTGTGCTTGAAACCGGTCCAACTAAATATATATTTAATTTAGTAGCGGGCCTCTCACTGCGCATGCCCACACAGCAAAATAAAATCCAAATACGAAGTATTTCATTATGGGCACGAATATGCGCATACAAGTATTTCAGCATTTGTTGATTGGGGTTGTCTTAATGCACTGTAGCTCGTTGTTCTAGTGCTTCTAGTAGCAGCTAAGTCGCTGAAAATGTATCTGGGGATATAGCTCAGTGGTAGAGCATTCGACTGCAGATCGAGAGGTCCCCGGTTCAAACCCGGGTGTCCCCTAGGTAAACTTTTTCGCATTCTTATTTATTTAATATGTGTGTATTCTTAGCAGCACTTCAGTTAAATTCAATTACTGGTTCTATTTATAATTTTTAATCGTTAAATTGGTAATGCTTGGGGCTTTTCTGTTTACTGGTTGGAGATCACGTCATGGGGATATAGCTCAGTGGTAGAGCATTCGACTGCAGATCGAGAGGTCCCCGGTTCAAACCCGGGTGTCCCCTTGGTAAACCTTTTTGCTTTCTATTTTTTGATGAAAAGGAGGGACTGAAATTGCAATTTAACGGTATTAATTTAAAAGTATTGCGAAACAGAAAAAATAAATTACATTTTTGTAGCATATTGTTTCTCCATTAGATAATCGACAATATAAGATAAGATAATCATTTCTTTTGTACATTTGAAGAGGTACTTCGACAAATAGCGATATTTTATATTATTACGTAAATTCAATTCATTTGTTGTTTAGCAACATTAAAGTTGAAAGTAATTTGCGGCATTACATCATTAAAGTGTTAAATGAACTAGCCAAAATTCAAACAAACCTGACAATAGCATCAAACAATACAGCGCATTTGTGTAAGTTGGTGTTTAGCCAGCGAGCGTCCGCATGGGGATATAGCTCAGTGGTAGAGCATTCGACTGCAGATCGAGAGGTCCCCGGTTCAAACCCGGGTGTCCCCTGATTTTTTTATATTTTTTTATTGTATTTTTTTTTGTTTACGAAATTTTATTTGCATTTTGAGTATGTTAGCTGTTTTAATTAAACAGTAGGCTTATCAATAATATAAAATAATGTTTTTTTCCAACACAACTCGTAAGTAATAATAATCAATTTATTTTTAGTCAAACCTTAAGTGGTTTTCGTTGTTGCTCAATTAATTTTAATACAGTTTCACAGTTTTCATCTATTTGTTTTGTTAATTTATCAATACACAATACATAACACAATGTCATTTAGGAAACATGTTGCTGATGCTGTTTCGCGATAATGAACCAGTTAAAAGAAGTCACAGCGGAACAATAGTTTATACATGTTTTTGTTTATCAACTTCCGCCTATGATGTTAGAGACTTCGTTGAAGAGTCTCCCACGCATTGAAAGACTGAATTCGGTTTTCTTATTTTAAGATTTTGGTAGCTGTTCTTGGGTAAATTGACGCGCATTATATAAGGGGGGATATAGCTCAGTGGTAGAGCATTCGACTGCAGATCGAGAGGTCCCCGGTTCAAACCCGGGTGTCCCCTTGAAAAACTTTTTTTATACTACTTCCTTTTGAGTCTTTTATATTTACTTAATGCTTCGTTTTTTACTTACTCTGTGCACTGTCTGTAGCGGTTGAGAGCAAGACAATCAGCAGACATATCACAAAGGCAATTCTCAGCAATCGCGGCGGCAACTGTAAAATAAACAAAAACAAAGAGCAACGTTAAGGGCAATTACTCACAGAAAATATGCAGATGATTTATGTATGTGGGGGCGGGGCAGCCCGTCATGTTTCAGCAAATTACGTGGCACTTGACAGAAATGGATTTTAATTTGCTGTCGTGAGAAGGTCAGAGCACAGGGGCCCTTCATTCCACCAACTTCGGCGAAACAGTTTGTTCACACACCGAAAAGGCGCCCAAAGAAGAAAAAAAACTTAAATACAAATTACAAACAAAAGACGCCGTTCAGCTCTTGACATTGACCCAGTTAACAAGCCGGACAGCCGCTTGTTGTCTCAACAACTAATTAAAATTATTGAGTGCTCTTTATCATGCATATGTATAACTATTGTATATTGTATTTTGTATATCTGATTGTTAAGTAATTTTCGGTGACATCTTCACATTAGTAAACCAGTAGCCAAATACAAAAGGCTTTTGGAGGTGACAATGTCGAATCGAGTGACTGTCTTGACTTTGAATGATAAGAGCTATAGACAGCCTACGCTGTCCAAATTTCATTTTGAAATATCTTTACAAATCGTGCTTCGAGTACAATGGGGGAGAAGGCAAAAGGCAAGTCTATCATGATGATGATCAATGCACTTTATTTTATTTTTTATTTTTTGCCAGCATGACGGATCTTTCATAATAATTGGGGATGCTGCAACAGTTGAGCTGTTGAGGAGATTGCTCTAAAACTTATCTTTACGCATATACAAATTTATTTAGAAATAGTTAATCAGCTTTATGAAATATAGCTATTGCTTAAATTTGATTGATGTTATATGCACAAATCAAATATTCAGAGATATTTGTGAACCTTGTTTATGTAGAGGTAGTTAGCCTGAATTATTGCCTCATTGATATCAAGATAGATTAAGAGAGAGAGAGAGAGAGAGAGAGCGGGAAGGGAAGGGAGAGAAAGAGTCTCTATATCCTAGACGGTAGAGGATGAGAAATATGTAGAGAATTAGAGCGAGCTGTAGAGATAGAGGAGTAGAGATAAAAAGGAAATTTAGAGAAAAGAGGGATATAGAATTTCGAGAAGATACAAAATGAAATAGTTAGCAAAGAAAATGAGATATGAAAATTTAGGTATAAATATCTAGAGACTTAGATTATTCTTTATGCCTTCTTTATGATTAAAAGACTCTAAAATATAAATAAATATATTATTATACATTTAGATTTATCTTTAGTTTAACTGAAATATAATAAATGTGTCACATAACTGCAAAAGTTTGTTCATCTTTGACAGTTTATAAATAAATATTCTTTCTACGTTTTTTTGACGGATAGCTCAAATTGCTTTCTAAACCTTCATCAGCTCATGGATATTATTATGTGTTTGCATTAGGCTATCAGTGAATACCTGTTAACTGTTGCCTTGCTACCTGTGCTTGGCTATCAGCAAATACCTGTTGACTGTTACCTGTTACCCGCATCTGATTGGTATTCAGTGCCTGTTGACTATTGGCAGGCGTCATTAGGAACACGTTACACAATTCATTCGCAGACAGTTAGAAAGAATTGGCCAAAACTTGAAATTGGCACAAACGTGCAATGCCTGATAAGCTCTAATGCGCACTTACAGTTAGCTAGCCACGCCCAACAACAGAGAGAGAGGGAGATGAGTCTGGATAATATCAAGGTCGCTGCTGCTGCCTGTAGGGGATATAATTTACGATCTGGCATTGGCCATAAACACCCCGACGAGCACATAAATCGTCTCCTTAGAAGAACGCAAAAAGTGAAACTGGTTTGGACTGAAAAGTGCTTATCTGAACATCAGCTAAAAAACTCTTCATTTGGCTGCTTGGTAAAATAAAAGTGCATAAATTATAAATTAAAACGCGCTTCAAAACAAAGCCAAGCAAAATACAAAAAATTTCTCGGCTCAGCAAAAAAAAAAAAAAAAGTTCCTTATTGCATGGACCGGCATAAAGCGGAATGGGAGAGAGAGAGAGAGAGAGTCGTACAAGGAACGGAGGAACTGGAACAACTGGTTTTCGCGGAAATCAAAAGACATCTAAATCCCTTTCATTTTCTCCTGTGTGAAAGCGAAACTTTTTGTTCATTCATTCGCTCAGAACTAAAACAGCTGCTCGATCATCGAACTGATTTTCTCAACAATTGCCGTATTTGATTGAACTTACGTAAAGCTCTTGCTGACCATTTCGAGCGAATTGTCTGGGCTCCAAGTATCATTAGCTTGTGGAGTTGGAGCACAGCCAAGTCAAAAGCTTTTTTTTTTTTTGTGGGTTTGCCGATTACTGTTTGTCTGGTTACGACAGCACTAAATAAACTCAATAAGTAATAGACAGAGGCAGAGCGAGAGAGAGAGAGAGAGAGAGAGAGAGAGAGAGAGAGAGAGAGAGAGAGAGAGAGCGAGAGGGGGGCGTAAGACAATAAAAGACAAGCAAACTGCATTCCAAGCTATAGATTGGCTATTTTTTGTTTGTTTGTCTGTGTTCAATTGCGCAAAAATTGGAGAGAGAGAGAGGAAAATTAAAGAAATAAAAAAATCATTATAAAGTGTTTAGCACAAGGGGGCGAGACTGGCAAATACCCCGTTTGGACAGGAAAATTCACAGAAAATTCACAAAGCAAGTAAATACTATATTATAAGCATATTTTCCAACTTAATTTGACCTTAGTTTTCTTTTTGTATTTAATTAAATAGTAATTTTGTATAAAATTAAATAAATTAAATGAATTTATTTTAAAATAAAAAAAAAAATAAATAAAATTAAAAAGTAATAAATAATAATAAAAATACAAATAAAAAAAAAAACTCTTTTAACTAATTTTAAATTATATAAAAAATTATGTTTTTTCTCGATTTTCTCTCGTTTAATTCCCACAGCTGTTTCCTCTCACACATTTTCGCTTTACAGGGTATTGCAAATCCTGTCAATTGAGTTGTTGCACACGCTTGCGATATATCGCTCCATATATCACACACAATATGATCATTTATGTGCAGATCTATCCCACTTGAGTGCATAAATGTAAAAGCGAAATCCGCTCCACACTCGACTTTAAAGTGATTTTCTGTTTGTTTGTATTTGTTTTTTGCCTTTCATTTCGCATTCGCGTCGTATCAAATGAAATATTATTTAAAGCGCAACAAATGCAATTGATTTGCATAAATTTTGTACATTTTTCGTTGTTGTCTTTATTGTAGTAGTTTCTTTTTGATGAGCAATTGCGCAAGTATTTGCAGCACGTTTGTCGCTTAAGTCTTTCGTTTTTAATGGCGTTGCATTTGCCGCATTTGCCGCATTTGCAGTTGCATTTGATATGAAATTTATTGAAATTTTCGTCAGTTTTTTTTTTCCAACCTCAACAGCTAAGCTTTTAATTAAGCTGACCGAAATTCAGCTCAAGGTGAGAGAGACACGAATAAAAAATAAAAATATAAATAAAAATTATTTAAAAAGACGGCTAAAAATGGAAAAAAGAAAACCGTTGGCGACACGCGCAAGCTTCGTGTGTGTGTGTGTGTCTTAACGGCTTTAATAAGTCAGCATTCATAACTGTTTGGCAACATTTTGGTTTTAGCTTTTTTTTCAGTTTTGACTTTTCATAAACCTTTTAATTTTTTTTTTGTTTTTTTTTGGCAGACCTTTGCTTGGGTGCTTGCCGCGTGTTGCTTGAGCACCTTCTTTTGTTTTAGCCGCGCCTTGCAATTGAGTTAATATGCGCTACTAGCACCTGTCCTGGACCAGACGACCTTGCGCAATCTGGCCAAAGAGTCGGTTAACGAAAACGAGTTTAGACACAGGCAAAAGGCAAAAACCGATACAGATAGAGATACAGAAATGTACGTAGATACAGATACAGATACAGATACAGATATAGAGTACATATTGAGTGTGAGTCAGTGGCTTTTAAGTGCAGCTTGAAACTGGTTCACTGACCAATTAGAATAATGCTGAAAATTGCGCAGCTCGTATTACCAAAGGCGCTGCCGTTGCCTGTTGCCAATGCTGTAAGGCGGCTAAAGAAGGTGTGGAAGCAAAAAGCTGTTGGCCAGCTGACCAGTTGGCCAGTTGGCCAGTTACTTCCTGCTATAGCAATAACCCTGAAACGGACATTGACATCATCTATATACATATATATATCTCTCTATATATTTCTCTTTTCAAGCTCGAGCAGCTTCTGGAACTATTTGGTGGGCTAGGCAGCTGGCAAATGCCATACAGCGCAACAGCTTCTGCTTAAATGTCTTAAACGTGAGTCAGTTGCTGTTAGGGGGTGTTTACTGTGGCCATTGTTCTTAGCTGCTTGACTGCACACAACTTCCGTTCCACTGCGCAGAACTCTTGTTGTATCTTGTTCATAATGTCAATAAAATTTATGTCCATTTGTGTTTTGTTTTTGCTTTTGCTGATGTTTCAGTTTCTGTTGCAGTTTCACAGCATTCTCCATTATTTTGTTGCTGGCCTCGTCAAGAATTTGGCAATTTGTCAGTGTCACATTAATGTAAATGCCACTTGAATTATCTTTTATTATTATTATTATTTTTGCTGTCGTTGTTGTTTCTTGGTTGTTTGGCTTTTGGCACTTTTGATTTCAAAATTCCTCAGTCAGACTAAGTTTTCATAGCCGCTCAGCTATGCTAATTGAAGTTAACGAATGGAATAACAACTTTTACACTTTCCAGACACTATGAACATGTGCCAATGAGTAGATCGTGAAGAGCATTAATTGATGTAAGTCTTATGCTGAGCATACGCCCAAAAGTTGCTGAAAATTTCAGTTTAGTTATCTTTAAAGTTGTAAGTATAGAGAAAGATGTTTCTGGATTTAGAGTCTTTGTTCTTGATATTTAAAATAATATAATGATAAAAAATGTATGCATAATTTTTGGAATTTTATTTTTCATTTATAAAAAGCATTCATAAATCATACATATATATATTTTTCGTTTAATAATTTTTAAAATAAATAATTTAACAAAAATATTTTTTTAAATAATTTTAAATAACTATTATATATTTTTTTCATAATTATTTAACAAACAAATTTGTTTCTAATAATTTTAATTCATTATAATTACATTTTAACCTTTAATAATTATTTTAATAAATAACTAAACGAAAATGTATTTTCAAATGATTTGAATTAATAATTAATTGAATACTAATTTGAAAAAAAATTAATTTTTATTTATTTATATAGTTTTATTTATTTATATATATATTTAAAAAAAATTTTTTTTTTTTAATTTTGTTATGTTGAATTTTATAGAATTTTATAATTACTTGTGTATATTTTTTATAGTCATTGCCAAAATAATTGCTGCTTCTTGTCCATGGCATGATTATACATATATGCATCAGATTTATATAAGACATACATACATATAATTAAGATATCCATCAGTATATATATAAGATTATTGTGCATAGCTAAAACTGCTTTTCTGCCAATTCAAGTGCCTAGCCCATGCCTAAGCTTTCAGGATAAGAATTATATTTATTGCTGAGCAATCTAATTAGTATTTATAATTATGCTTAATTATATTTAACTGCATATATAGTGTATAAATCACGCTCAGGCAAAGCGTATGCAAGATAATGTCTTAAATCTGGTTAGGTTAGTTTTCAGTTTTATTTGATTTGTTTTTAGCGTTTTCTTACTGGTTTTCCGTGTATTTTTGATGAGCTAGGAGGAGCGTGCGCCCAAACAACAATAAGGAACTGGCCGCGGCCGCCCCCCCGGACGTTATGTCAAGCATTTTTTGTTTGTTTGTTTTTCTTGTACAACAGCAGCCGCCCGCTTATGTAAAACGTATGCGCTTTTATTAATAAACAAAGCGACAGCGAAGACGGCAGAAAAGACACAAGATACAACACAACATGCAACAAAGTGAAATTCGTTGTTGTTGTTGCTATTGCTGTTGCTTTCTTGTCGTTAGTACATGCATTACGTTTAGTCCATGTCTATATCTTTGTTAAACTTTAACCTTTTAAACCTGTTTGCTGTTTGCATGTTTAAATTAGGCACGTCTTTATGTCTGTCTGTCTGTTTCGATATTCAAATGAACTGACGTCGCGTCTCGAGGCTGCCCATTTAATAGAGCGGCTAACGCAGTTTATATGGCCTAGACAGCAAAACGGTAAACGTTGTTTTTTTTTACGGCTCTGTCAGTTAAATTTATGAACGAAAAATAACATATAAAATGTGGCTGCAATTAATTGCGGCCGGCGGAAGGGCCAGCAAATGAAAATGAAAATGGACAAGAAATCGATTCGAGTGGGGTATGCTCAACTAGCAGATACCTTAGTTGACCATGACAATATGCAACATCAATGCTAGCCACTTCATTATCTGTCTATCTAGCTGAGCTCTAGCTCTAGCTCTTATTGATTTAGTTTATGCTTTTAATCGATTCAATTTATGAACTGTTTATGATTTTATTGATGATTTTATGAACTTGACCTGCGCGTGCCATAAGGGGAACTACATAAACACTGGGAAGTTTCTAGAGCTTGTAGTTATTTATTTAAATTATATACGATAGAGACTAGCTCAGCTTGTCGTCCTGATAAAGCATATATCAGACTTACGAAGTAGGCTCTGCACCAGTCTCTGTCTATGTCTATGTCTCTGTCTCTGTCTCTGTCTCTTTCTCTGCATCTGTATCTGTATCTGTATCTGTCTCTGTCTCTGTCTCTGTATCTGTATCTGTCTCTGTATCTGTCTCTTTCTCTTTCTTATTCTCTTTCTCTGCCTGTTCCATACAATATCAGAAAATTAATATGCTCTAATCTCCTCTTTTGAATGGGTTAAGAGTCTATAAAAAATGTATATAAAAACTAATAAAACAAATTACATGCACAGTTAATTAGTTGAATTATGAGCCAAAAAATGTTTTAAAAATAACAAAAATTTATATGAAAAATTGCCAAATGCCAAACAGAAATAAAATTGTATAAAAAAGTTTGAAAAAAATAAGGTTTAGGCATAACAGAAAATGTGTTGTGCAACTGTTTGAAAGTTCGATAAAAACTCAAACTCATAGATACAGCTACAAGAAACAGACATATAAATACATACACATACTTATATACACATACATTTATATATATTTTTAAAATATATATTTAGCTATTTTCATTAGCAGCATTTAGCCTGCGCTCATGCGATTTTCGCTGATAATAATTTTAAAGCATTTTATTTTTTTCTTTCGGTTTCGATTATGTTGCTCAGCGAAGGCCTGCGGCTATAGCTTGTGTATAATATATGTAAATCGATTTTGTGTGTATATTTTTTTTTTATATAACATTAAAACGTGTTTAATGCTATTGTTGTTGTTGTGCCGAATCAAACAGCTCTCGTTTGATATATATAGACATATATATATCTCTAGCTCCAATGATTGATTTACTACTTTGTGTCTCCGAATTAGCTTTATTTGTTTATTGTTGGCATTGAACAACATTCACACGTCAATGTGTGTGTGTGTGTGTGATAATTATGCGACAAAATTCAAGTCAAGCTAAAAGTGGTCTATGCACACTTCCTGCTTGTAGCAGAAGGTTCGTTGCCTAAGTCTTTTGTTTTGCTTGGCCACTTTTTGTGCGCATTGTCTTTGGCTTTTTTGTTTGGTTTACTTTGAGCGCAATTGAAGTGCATTTGAGAGTTGACTTTTAGCAAATGGCAGCTGAACAGTTGAGCTATTGAGCAGTTCAATAACCAATTGATGCGATTCAGCAATCGCATTTTGCCTTTCCATTGACTTATTTTTACTGCCTATGCAAATTTATTGTAAATCAGCATAAAAGTGAATTGCATAGCTATATTTTCTTGTATTTGTTGTGCGTGAATTTATGTATATGCATGTGCTTGTGTATTGTTTCAACTGCAGCACTAACAATTGAGCTGCCCACTCGAGCGGCAGCTGAATGCTCTCAACAATCTGAACTGCAGCTGTGCGCTGGCTGTCAGGGCTAGGCTAAAGTGATTGTAGCTCCGATAAAGCACAAACTAAACAAAAAGAAATATAGCTAAAGCCGGCTAGACGAAACTTCAATACACTAACTGTGCACATACTCTATAGAGACGTAAAGCAAAGCAAAAGTTGAACTATTAATTTGTAAAAATTTTAACAAAATTTGTTTTATATATAATAACCTTGTTCTAACGAAATGTAGCCCTAATGATTTATATGATATATGAAATAAATATCTGATAAATAATTATTTAATTTAATATATTTTGACCTAATGCAAAGCTCGAGTTTTAGCTCAGATCTTTGTTTTGTTTTAATGATTCTTGATTCTCTGAATAAAGTTAATTAAAAATCTTTAATATTACAAGTCTTGTTCTGTCAACAAAATAACCTTTTAAAAAGAGTATAAAAAATAAATAAAATAAAATAAATGCTTGGCAATTAAGGCAGCAACATTCTTGGCAACATTTTATAAGAATAATAAAAAATAAATAAAATACAAATAATTTTTGTTCGCCTTTGCATGTTATATTCAGAAAGAAAAAAGCGAAACAAATCTGTTTAGCTGTTGCCAGGTTTGTCATTACATATACATCTCAGTATATAATTTCAGCTTGTTGCTTATTATATGCGCGTAATGTATATGCCTTAAATTACGCATACGCCGCGTTGGCCCGTTGCCAGCTGGCGAGACAAAACGTGGCTGCCTTTTCCTTTATTTCGGAGAAAGTCTGTCTCCATTGCAATGTGCAATTATTGTAGCTAACTGTGTATGAGTATGTGTTTATCTACTATCTACTTTTAGTTTTCGAAATGTAAACAGATGTAAAAGTCAAGTCTTTGAATTGTTTGTTTTACAAACAAATTCTGTGCGAGTGTGTTCACTCAATTGTCAAGCAGCGCGTTTTCAAGCCAAATGAAAGTGAGAGTTTTTTTTCGGCTAACAACAACAGCAACAACAACTCCACATGTCAGTCACGCTTGTCTCGCTATTGGCATCGCCATTGACGAGCTTGTGCGAGTGGGCGTGGCAGCGCCAGTGGGCGTGCATTGAAAAGTGGCTGCCTTAATTACATTTTTTTGTCGGAATTATGTGGCAAATGGGAATTGCTCCATATATAGAAGCTAATTACAATACAATGGCCACCGAAAAGTTAATTAATTAATGAAAATTATATTATCATTTTTGTTTATGACACTTTACAATATTTGTATTATTTGCTTCTGTTCCACATGCTTCGAGAGCAGTCGTCAATATATATATATGAGTAGATATATACTTTCTGGCTTCGCTCGACTCGTTTTCGAACCTAATTTTAGCGGATTTTTCAATTTATGCGAGACCAGTTTTTGGGGCCGCTTGGCCAACGACGATTTGCCAATAGACGACGGGCCAAGCCGACAACGTTTGAGTGGCAGCATTTGTAGATTTTTTTTTAACTTTTAAGTTTTTCCCTTTTTTTTTGCAGCAGCAAATATTAATTGTTGTACACACACACACACACACGCATACATTTGGCATGTGTAGAGAGGGAAAACTAGTTATTGTTGGCAGCGACTTTTACTTGAGTGCGCCAAATTGAGGCGTGGCATGTGGCTGCTGTCGTTCGATGGCGTGTTGCTAGCCAAAATGGCAATAATGAAATTCGCCAAAGCAATGAAATCAGAAACTAAACTAGATTCCCCCCCTTTTGGCACCCAAGGAAGTAAAAGGCCGCACAGTTGGTCGTTGTTAGTCAAAAGGAAAAGCAACTGTGAAGAAAAAAAAAAAAACAAGAAAATGAACACTAAAAAAGCGAAACTGAAACTTGACAAGAATTCATATTCATATTTGTATAGCCATTGTCTTTGACAGGTTTGCCTTCAACTTCGGCTCAGACAGCAGCTAAACCAGAACCCGTCGACTAGCTAGTCAGCCAGTCAGCCAGTCAGCTAGCCAACTAGTCTCTCTGTCTGTTTGTCTGTCTGTCTGTCTGGTTGCTCTGGCTGTCAGACGTTCTCCCAAGCTGCCGTGCTTTAACATTCATTTTTCCGTTCGCTGACTTTCAATACACGTTTTAATTTTGTATTTTTTGTTTTCTTATAGTATTTCATTTATTATTATAATTTTTTTTTTATTGTTTTAGAGTTTGGCATGCTTTTTGGTATGCATGTGGCCCGCAGTAAATATATGATAATTTGCTTTGTCTTTATAGTTCTTTGACACACTTATTGAGCAGGCGGGCATCTGACAAACATTTAACACTTCACTCACCATGATTTCAATGCAGCTTCGATGCTATTACACTATATATATATCCAGTTGATCTGCAATATAGTTGCTGTTACAAAATTTGATTGTTATTTATTATGAACACACTACACTGCAGGTATTTCGCGTGCTCTGCTTAGTCACTTATTGAGGCACTTTATTGAAAACACAACTCCTGCCGCAAGGCACTTAATACTTTTTTTTTTTGTACTTTGTATCTTTTTTTTGTGGTGCGTACTAACCGTTACTCGCTGCGAACTCGCACGTTGGACTGAAAAACTGAAACTGATTTGTGCGCAGTCGCGCGGCCAACTGCCAAGACAACGGCAGCCACAACCGCAGCAGTAAGCAGCAGCAGCAGCAGCAACAACAAGTCGTGGCTCAAATTGAGTGAAGTTGGTTTGGAGCGTGGCCGCCTCTGAGATTGCGATTGAGCCGTCGCTGCGGCTGACGCAGCGAACACGTCCGAGCGCCATATACGAGAAACGGGCAGCATAAAAAAAAAAACACCAAAACAAAACAAATAAGAAATAAAAAACAGTTAGACTTGCAGTGTCGCAACTTAAATACTCTTGCACGGATAAATATATTAATAATAAAAGAAAAAAAATGAAATATTAAAAATTAAAAAAAACTAAAATAGTGTTTTTTTTTTAAATATAAAGTTTTATATATATTTTATATTTAAAAAAAAATATATACAAAATATGATTTTTTGTGGATTCGAACCTAGGACCTTGTGCATATTAATAATTGGATTTGCTTATTACAAAATAAAGCAATACAGTGACTGGTCCTGGAATCGAACCCAGGTCCTCTCGCATGATATACATAAAATGCTTGCATTCTATCCAAGACATTCATGCACATGCATGTGTCACACAATTTATAGAAAGTTCTAGAAACCCTTTGGTAGTGCAGTGAAAACAACAAATGAACAGTTGTTTCTGTGAGCTGCATGGAAAATTTAGTTGTTTTTTTTTTGCTGCGTTGCTTTTGTGCACTTCTTTCGCTTTTAGCCAGCCAAAAAAACCCACTCAAAAGACTCAAGCAACAAACTGGCTGCTGTTAAGTTGCGCTGTTAACTTAACAGCGTTTGCTGTCTGGCAAGGATTGATTGCGCACACAATTATCAGATTTTGTAAATCAAACAAGTTTGGCCATATTAGCATACGCACACATACATAAAGCTGAAGACGCGTCTTCAATATGCAAATTTGAATTATTAAACAAAATATTGCTGGTTAAGCTTATGCATAATAGACATGTGAATACACATACATACATATATATAAATAAATATAATTTACACACGATAGAAAGCCATGGATTTACATATATATGTTTGTATATACATACTTATATACGTTGCAAAAGTCCCATGTGTCTTTGTAGCGAAACAGAGTTAAAGTAGTAGCTGAAACGAAAGCGAAAGTCTTTGTAGCCGGCAACCAGCTGTGAGGCTTGACTTTTGACCACTCTTTCATTAGTTGCGTCCTAACAGGTTCTAATTTATTTACATATGCAGCTAGCGATTCCTCGGCAGCGCTTCTCACGCTTTGCATGCCATAAATTTCACTGCCTTTCACTCTAAATCATTTGCAGCACTTAATTGTCTGCATTTTAATGCGTATTGCGTGCCATTTACAATCAGCTTCACTGCTTGCTGCTGCTGCTGCTGCTGTTATTGTTGCTGTTTTTTTGCAATTCTGTTCCAGTTTTCAGTTTTCACGAGAAAAGCGAATCAATGCGAAATGGAAATGCAACGCTCTGTTTAACATCACGGCAAAATTTCACACCAACCATAAAGGCCAGTGCAAGTGCGTATCGCAAACAATAAAAACTTTATACATTTTCTATGTACACGAGCATAGAGGAATAAGTCCGGCTTCGCACGGACCTAGTTTGTTGAAGGTAAGAAAATAAAAAACAATTTGAAGAACGCAATTATATATTTATATAATTAAATATTTAAAAACTTAAATATATAAATATACACGAAGATGATGTTATATTTTTAAATAAATTAGGTGTGTCTTGGAGCATTATTTTGTTATATGACTCACTCGTATCAGTACTATAAATTCATCAAAGTTTTATCTCTTCATTTTCAGTACTTGCAAAAATTTAGATGGAGTTTGTAATGAGTCAGTCTTGAAATACAAATCTTTGCTTTGGCTTCTGAATTTCGTGCAGAGCACATTTAGCTGTAGCTATGCCTATTTAAAAATTCTTTTGGCTTCTAAATTATTCAGTAATGTTTCACGATGCAAATTAGCCCAGATTAAACCTCAAGAACTGATCTTGATCAACTACATTTACTTTATTTCTATTTTTAGTTTTTAGTTGTTTTTTTGTCGTGTTTAATGAGTGCATTGACTGGCGGCCATTTTGTGTAGTGTGGCTTTCGAAACCGTTATACCAATTGAATATCAAATCGGTCAAGTTAACCTTCACTACGATTGCGATGGCGACGGCGGCGGCGACTGCGACAATGCGGCGTCCACTACAGCAAGTTCGTGTCTTAAGTCTTTTGTTTTTATACACACAAATTGAAAGTGAAATTTCATTGTTATTACGCTTGTTCAAGTTGTTGATGTTGCTGATGTTGTTGTTGTTATTCTTTTGCTTGTATTTTGGTAATTTATGAAAAAGAAAGGCACTCACTGCCAACAACAACAACAACAACAACAACAGCAATCAGACTTTGTTGATAAGAAACGTGATTTAATTTTTAGTTGAAAATTATGAAAATCATATGTTGGACAGTTTTCACTTTTCGTTGCTAAAGAAAAGTAACTTAAGCTATGTTATGAATTCTAAAAAATTAGTTGTTTACTTAAATTTCTTTTAATTAAACAAAAAATATTTTATAAATATTTTTTTGCATTTTTTATATAAGCTTCTCCTTTAATTGTCTTGCTTGTAAGTAAATAAAATATTTAACATACATAATAAATCAGATTTATTTTATTACTACCCTCTTGAGAGTATCAACTCTGCGGTGTCTACGACTACTCTATAGCTTCAGCTTCCTTGCATTGTTGCGCAGCCTCACAATAAAGTCGCTTTCGTTGAGTCTGAATTGTCAGTTGGCGTCTTGTTCACCCGGTAGTCAGTTGGCTTATTTTTTGTTTATACTTTTTTTGTTGTTGTTGTAGGTTTGTTCGCAACCTCTTGTCAGATTAGATATGGTGCACGCTTTAATTATATTATGATTGATGAGAGGCCAAAGGCATGACGCGGCGCTTTTTATGTCTGCTACCGGATATGTTCTAATGAAATCAAGAGCTTTTTTATGCAGACAACCAAGTTGGGTAGTGAAATATATATATATATGTATATGCAGAGGGTCAAGACAATCCCGCAATAAATATAATCTGTATGATGATCTTTAATTGAATATACGAATCAAGCAGAGGTCGAATCTTATCTGGAATTGAATATATGAATCAAACAGAGCTCGTAACATTTTATCTTTTAACCAGCTCTATAAATAAGGTTAGTTTGCAAAGTCCTCTAACTCTCTGAGTGAGTCCACACCTATTTCAGCTAAACTAAAATTCACTTTAATATCAGAAAAAAATTCAAAGAAAATATTTTTAAGACCAGCAAATGTAGAGTAGTCATGTTCAGTGTCTATTCTTGTTTGTGTTTGCTGCTGCTGTTGCATAAGGTGAGCGTATCTGATTTTATTGAGCTCGTAGACGTTGTTGGCTCAACAGCCAGCTCGGCCCCTGTTGTCTTTTCAGAGTCGGTAAGATTATCAACCATTTCGTTGCTCATATTGCAGATGGGTTCCTGCCTTTTCATACCATCTGACAGTAGTGAGACCCCACCGCAAACGCGACATCTGTGAATTAATTAATTTAACTCATGTGATAAGCATAGAAGTGAATCAATGGAGGCTTACTGAACGATTGGAGCGTTTCGTGGAGCTGGATAGGTTTTGTTGTACAGGCAGATCAATCTATGGGCTACAAAGAGAATGGGCAGCAGGATCAATGCACTGAACAGCAAGCCGAACCAGAAGCCATTCTAAATATAATAATAATAATAATAAATATGAAATATATATTTCAAACCATGTTCGTTACACTCACCATGGGATAGACCACGCGACGACAGATAACGTCAACGCCTGTGTAGTAAATGTAGGCAAGCGGCCTGCATTTGCCAACTTCATTCTCACCTTCGGACATAACACGCTCTGTGAAGTCGGACACCTCGCTGGCAACATAATGAGTTAGATTGTTGCGCAGATATTCGACATAGATCTCGGCTTTGGTTCTAATGAATTTTTCGGAACTCTTGATGGCTTTTTGAAGAACTTGTATAGAGTCGCCGAAGGGCTGTCCTTCATATAAAATTTTGTTATCGATTTCCCGCACTTTGCTCTTCATTTTCATCACAGTAGTCTGGATCTTATATACGAGATTATCGTGGTATCTCTGCAGATTGTTCGCCGAATTTTCTAAGGAGACTTTGGCTAGATCATAGCGGCCCCAATCGCTTTTTAGGCTACCCTCTAGACGTCGGATATCTTGGATGACTTTGGCCAATTGAACGGGCGTTACTGTATCACAGAGCTGTTTTATAAAGTTCGAACTATGAAAATCACTCATGTTGCCATATCCTGCCAGCATCAATTTCATGTGCTCATCTTTCGTTAGAACCACAAATTCTTTGGTATCTTTGAAAATGGGTTTCGGAGGCGCTGGGTGCTCTTTCAGAATCTCCAGTCGAATCAGCTCACTTATGTCATAAACGTTGTTCTTGCGGAGCAGCTTAAAGATAGACTCATCGGCATCGCATGCCTTGATTGCCGTCGACATTCGCAGTGGCACAGTTTCCCTTTCATATTGCCTTTTCGCTCTCATATTCGCATTTCGTTTCATTTCACTCGCATTTCGTTCCATAAATTCTCTGCGTAGCTCCCAATCTCTTTCCCTTTCGATATCCATATTCTTCACAGTTTCTGGCAGGAATCGCTTGAGATCAATTATGGGATCCATTTGCCGGAACAAGGAATTATTTTCCTGATCGCGAAACGGAGCACAGACTCCTTGATACGTCACCATGCCGAATATGTAATAAAATAGACCAACCAAGGAAGTAAGCCAGAATATGCTGAATATCAATATAATGGCTCTGAAGTATGCAAGTAAATAGAGACGTGTATTAGGAATATTTTAGAGAAATAAACAAGGCTACGACTGATGGAAATCTAGTCAGAAGACATAGAAATACAATTAAACTGATCTGATTTGTCTGTTATTAAATAAAGGCTTACGATCATCAATAATATTTAGCTTTACTTACAATATGAGGCATATGGCGCCCGATCTTTTGCTGAAGAATCTCTCTCGATCAGATAGCCTTACAGGTGTACAGCATCCAAAAATCAAGGCAACCATTAGTGCAGCGGCTATCTGGAATGGAAAAGGAACAACATGTAGCAACAGCAATTTCTTAATCCAGTTTATCTTACGATCGTCAGAATCACGAGCACAATGGCACTGAGGACATTGCGAATGGTGCCAAATTTCTCATCGACATCTTCGAGAGACTTTACCGATCGGAGAGTAGTAAAATGTATGCTATTGATCACCCCATCAATTGAATCAGTCATGATATTCGACTCATCTCTGAATAGCACTTCGCCAGCCTGCAGATCGGTCAATATGGGAGGTATGATGGGTTCTATAGCTGCAGTGATCTCAGTTCCCAAGGCTTGAACTCTCGCGATGCCACTTCTGGGTACTTCGACTAAATTTTGACTTATCATTTCTTCCACTGCAGTCAAGTAACCCTTTATGCTTGGCAGCTGCGAGAGAGGAAGAGTAACATAATGTGGGGGGATTGATCATGCTTTCTTCTGCCCATTAAATTGTAGCTTTCTATGAGCTCAGTCAGTATGAACTTACATCATCCAAGTGCAGACAGGACGACGTATCCAGCATCTCGATTTCAGTTGTCTTCAAGAACTGCAAGCAACTGCGACTCCCACATAGAGTTGCACAGGCATGAGTAATATCACGCTTCACACCACGAAGGCCTGGAATAGAAATAAATATTTCTATATAATTTATATAAATGTATGCAATTTACCATCTCGCAGCTGTGCACCAAAGAATAGTAATTCATCCTGCAAGTTTTTTACAATCTTTAAGTCAATCAGAGCCTCTTTCAGGTGTGACAAGATGAGCTCTAAGTCGAACAACGCATTAGCCTGAGAGGTATCCATGAGATCCAGAAAGATGTGTGTGTGAGCATCTGAAAGTAAAATTAAAAAAATAAATAAAAAATAGTAGCTTTTTTTCGTCTTTAGATTTGCATTATTCATATTTTCTAGCTCTTACTCTTTAGGACATCATTCAAGCTGTGTTTGCATCTCCTGATAGTTCTTAACGAGCAAATGTTGAATGTGCTGTGAAGTGTCCTTGAGGAACCGGCAGGTATCCTCGCTACCGCGTCGCATTGTCTTTTGTGTGTACTCGAAGCCGCGCTCCAAAGAATTGTTCGACGAATAAGCAAACAGTAAACCCAAGCTGAGAAAGGAATATAAGTACAAGAGATCGATAGGAGAATGCTCATTTTAAATTAAAACCTACAAAAGTGCAGATAGCAGTAGAAAGAGCAAAATGCCGTAGATCAATCTCCAGCGATCATCCGATTTCAAATCACAAGTGGGACAGCCCTGAACGCAACGTTGCCAATAGAAGAAGCAGCAATAGCAAACGCTGCCAACCAAATATATGCACCAATATATATTAATGAATATGGATTTCTATACGCATGTAAGCTTACCCTATGCAGGGCATCAGTATGATCAGTATTATCAGAAATATCACCCAGAGCAACGATAGCCAATATTCGGCCAGAAGATCATTCCACTCATTTGTCTCTACCTTTGGTCCCAAGACCAACGAGTCGCTCTTGACCACAATGTAGCCTAACCCATACCAGAAATAATATAGAATTTAAAAACGTTTTTCATAACTTACCAGGCGGTATGGATCTATTGAATGCAGTCATATTAAGCAGAGCTTCACTCAAGTCATCCAGCATCCGTGTGATCGGTGTTGAAGGATCCGTGTCTTTGGTAAACGTAATATTTGACACGTATTTGGAATAAGCAGTTCGGGGAAAGTGTATTTGACCCATCTGCTCGTGGGTGCTTTGCAGCTCTTCCCCCCATTCTTCTTCAGCTGCGGCTATTATTATAGAGATCAAGCCGACTATGAACACACAATCGAGTCCACATATTGCCCAACATTTTCTTTTTAATCGTCTCGTCTTGCAGTGGCTCTTGTGTTTAGATAGGTGATAGTCGTTTGTCATATTATTACGAGTTTTCTCTCTCTTTTTCACAATTACTTCTGAGATAAATAAAATGATTTAAATTGAAAGATCTCAAAAAAGAGTTTTCGAGGATCAGATTGATTATAAATATATGAATCTGATGTATTAATTAAAATGGTTTTTGCTTGGATTATATTCTATTCTATTTTTCTTGCTTGTATTGATTTTTCTGAGTACAAAAATATATATATATGACTTGCAAATCAAAGTTCATAAACCTGAGTTACTGTACTTCAATTTTTGTTCCCCCTAGAAGTATGCTTTAGATTTTTAGCGTCCATGATCATCGATCTATCTATAGGCCTGTAGATAGATCTACATGCAGTTGTCCACAGATATATAAGCAATACAATGAACATATATTTTCTTTAAGGAAATTTCCTCTATCTTCTCCCGGAAGTGTTCTTCAGAGTTTTTCGATTGTCGATATATCTACGGTCTATTATAGAATAATATTAAGACAAAGCAGACGTCTATGTAGAAAATATGCTTCTGGTTACAAAATTAAGTTCGTCTAATGATTTATCTATCTACTAGCTCTGTAAAGACGCAGATCTTTAGTCGTAGATTAAACCACTTACAGAAAATTCCAACAAGATCTTACTTACCAGTCAGCATAATCGGATATTGCTTAATGATCAAATGTTAAGATAATTGAATCGAAGAGACCACATTTATATAATTTATATTTTTATTTATATTTTCACAGTAATTGTTTTTGTTTTTCTTGTAGCATTTAAAACTTTGATTCCATACTATTGGCTTATTGTAAAACACTAAAAATGACATAGGCTGAGAAATTCATGAGATGTACGTAAATAATAGAAAGAGAAAATTACATACATTCATAAATACTTCTTGGTTTTTCAATTTTACTTTTTTTTTTCTTTTTCTTAACTAAAATACATATTTCATACGTGTATGTGTGTGTCTGTATGTTTAAATGTGTGTGTGCAATGTTTTATCATATAATTTTTTATATTCTTATTATTATTATAATTATAATTTGTATTATTTTGGCTACTTGCAGTTTGCCCCGAATTTGATTAATAATTAAAAACATTTTTGTTTTATGCAGAGTTGAAACATTTGCTTAGTCAACTACACGACAATTCAAAGTACGTACATATTATATAAAGGTTTCGCTTTTTGCTTAAGGAAGTCGGGTATATTAGTTTTAAACACTCGTAATTCAAATGCATTGAGAAAAAACTTTAGCTGAGAGCCTTTTATCTGTTTGTCTGCCTCAACTATATCTTGTATTTTTTTTGCCTGCTCAGCTTCGATCTGTTCCACTAACTTAAAATGGCAGTTTGTTTGATTTTAAATATACACTAACCGTACGTATATATATATTCATATATATATATATAACTGGCTGTTGCATAACATTACTTCATATTTTTCGTTTTTTGCTTGTATATTGATTATATTGTGCATTTATGAGATAATTTCAAGGGAGATTCCTTGCTCAAAGCTGTATGAGAATTTTTCAGTTATTCTCGTTTAAGTTTTGTTGGGATTTTATGGTCTTGTTGTTGTTTGTTTGTTTGTTTTAAACATTAAACTTATTAAATGCTTTAGCTGTGCATATCTATCAATCGTTTATCAACCCAATGCATTGCTTTTATTCCATCAAATTGTTCACGCTCACTTTACTTTTGGCAACATTTTCAATGTGTAAAATTTTAAACAATATATTTATATATATGTATATATATATATAGGGGACTATGTGAATTACGTTCGTCTCGATCCGTGCTTATAATCTAATCTTTACTATATTCCGCGCCTACTGCAACTCACATCCCATGCGCTGGCAGATCGTCTGATACAGTTCGAAAGAAACAATACATATATATATATATTTATTTGTATATATATATATATAGGATATTAACTCACTTGTGATGCTACAAATTACATAACTCTAAATAAAAAAAAACTAACTCTTCAACTAAAATTACAGTCTCAGTAAAATTGGGTTGTTGTTTTTGTTGTCAAAATGAAATTCATGCGTCCAATTCACTTCACATCCATTAAAGCCATCCCAACAAAGTTCTTGAATGTGTCCATCCGGTATCTAATCCTGATCGGAGGCACCCGGATAATAATACGGCGGTGGTCGCTCGTATTCGGATGATGGTGGCGCCACGGGCGGATTGTGATAGCGCGGCGGTTCGTGGTCCCAATGTCTGTGAAACAAAGAAATCAGAATAGGTTAAAGATCGAATCATTCTAAACACAGCACAACACAAAAAAAAAGTAACAAAAGAAAAGAAGAAACAACAACTGCATTAAGAGCTTGGCTTAGTTTTTGTTTTTGCTTAACAGCAGCAGTAGCAGCGGCAGTTAGTTGCATTCGAAGTTGGGCAATGGAGTCAGACATATAAATATATATATCTATATCTATATTAACTAGGCAGCAAATTGTGAAATGAGTTTGGATATGAAGCGAATGAGAGGTGTTCCAGTTTATGTTCATCAGACTGGCCATGGATACATAAACATATATACAGTAAAGCTTCTCTATCACGGCTTACAAAATTTGTTTAACTATTAAATTTACAATTTATACACTTTTTAGAACTAGTTATGTAAATTGTTATTTGAAATAAAAATACAAAAAAATAAGTAAAAGAAAAAAAAAATATAAAAAAATATCAATTTATGATTATTATAATTATTAATGATTTTACTTTGTGAATATATTTTTTATTTTATTATATAATTTTTTATTTGTACATTAATTAACCAATTTGTATGCTCGTTGCTAATTCCTCTCGGGATCAGATAGGCAAAACTGTATATACAACAAATGGTATATGTATATGAATTGCAAACGACAGCAATACATATACACTAACACACACACACATACACACGCACACACATACACATTGCATGTTGTGGGCAGTTACATAAGCAAATAATATATACTATATACAGAAACCAAACCAGTTGCAATTCGAGTCATGCCTAAAAGAAACCATCTGTCGCCAGTGCTTTGGGCCTTGTATCAAGGGCCACGACTTTAGCGCTAAATAAAATGAAATTAAAAAGTAGCAATTAAATTTAGGCGGCCATTGAAATGATATAAATATGTCGATATATATATATATTAGCCACAATATAAATGCAGTTAATAAGTGTGTTAATTAGACCATCTGAGGTATCTCTATATCTTTGTCTCTCGCTATCTAAAAACTTTCCACTGAGAGGCAGCGCTTGTTGTTGTTGTTGTTGTTTGTGTTTTGCTTTCTGTCTGATTGACTTACGTGGGTGCCACATCGTTATAGCGCATATTGCTACTGCCAGCACCTCCATCAGCACCACCACCAGCACCACCGCCACCATTGGAGCGCGCACCACGCGACACACCCGGCGATGCATCCTCATAGTATTCCTGCTGTTCGCGTCTTCGATCGTAGGCCTTGCGTCGCTTCTTTGGCACACTGAAAACAAAAACAAAAAGGGAGCACCAGAAGAGAGTATGAGGTGAGTGTGTTGACTGTGGGGGCTGCTGCTTCTGCTTAATTCTCTTACTTGGCCAATGGCACATGTTCGCGATCGCGCTCACTATAGGCATCATACAGATAGTCGCTGCTGCGATAGTGCAATATATGTGTGGCAAGACATGGCATATCATGGCATGGCATGGCATGGCATAGCATTGGTTAGCAATGAAATGAGAATGAAAGTAAATTGTTAACGATATCCAATTGGAGCGTGCAAAACAATTACAAATGTGATTTCGAATATGTTCAGGCCAAGCGAAACGAGCGCAACAAAATTTGTCTCTCATTTGCCCAACGACAAAACATGCGAATAGGTCCAAACATAGCAAGGTTAATTTACACCACTTACCCGCCCTCAACTATGGCAACGGGTGGCGCCGAATACGGATCAATCTTCTTGTACAGACGTAGCAAGCGATGGGCCACAAAGAGTACGGGCACGAAGAGCACGGCACAGAGCAACACGCCTACCCAGAAACCATTCTGAAAGAGAAATGAATATTAGATTGAATCAATATATTTATCTATATATATTCCACTTACCATTGGATCGACTATATGATGACAAATGTGATCCACAGTTCGATCATAAACTTTGGCTAGGGGTGCGCATTTGCCAACATTTTTATGGCACTTCTCTACGACCATTTCCATGTACTGTACGACTTGTTCCTTAATGTAGCTGGTGAGATTTTCACGTAGTCCAGCGACATATTCCTGGCCATGATTTCTGAGGAAGATCTCGGAGCGCTCCGTTGAATCGTGAAGTTGTTTGATAGATTCGCCAAACGGATTTCCTTTATATAATATCAATTCGTCAATCTTTAAAAGTTTCTCGGTCATTTTACTAATTATTGTTTTGATTTTCTCAACAAATTCATCATGATATCTTTGTAGATTGTAGGCTTCGTTATACAGCGATGTCCTGGCCCAATCATAAATGCCCCACTGAGTCCACAGGCTGGTGCGGAACTCCTTAAGCTGATTGGCAATGGTGGGCAAATCGACAGGTGTTAACTGATCGCACATATACTCCGTAAACACCTTGCTGTGATAGCTGGATAGATTGCTATTGCGCAGCAGTTCGAGATCTCGTTTGTCCTTCTCCGTCAATATTGTGAAATTATCTAGATTAGCCAATACAATTGGCACTGACGGTGTATCGCTTATCACTTTCATGTGCACTAGATTATCAATGTCATATAAATCGTTCTCTTGCAGAAGTTTGAAGATGGAATGATCTGCCTGACATGCTTTGATGACATTCAAAATGCGTAGGGGCTTAGTCGACCTATGCTCGTTCTTTGGCAAACTACGATTGAGATCTGTAATTGAGTTAATCTGACGGAACAAGGCATTCGATTCCCGATCTCTTAACGGAGCACAAGTGCTCTGATAGCTAACGACGCCCATGGCAAAATAAGCCAAACCAACCGCAACGATAACAGAGAAGACGCAGAATATTAATAGCATGGCACTGGAAAACAAAAATTCATTGATTAATATTTGATTATTATATATAATTCTATATTATTAATACTCACAGCAGCAGACAAGAGGCGCCTGTGCCCTTGCTGCAGCAATCATCGCGATAGCCACGCCGGCGACGGCCACAGCAGCCGCAAATAAGAGCAATTATCAAAAATAGTAGAATCTGCAAGAGAATATCAAATGAGTATTGATATACAGTATATAGGTTTCCCTTTACACTTACGATCAACAGCACAAAGCAAACAATCACATTGATAATGCTTCGATCGGCGCCAAATTCATCGTATACATCATCCATTTTCTTGGTCATCTCGACAGTGTTGGAGTGTATGCTGCCTATGGCTGAATCGGCCATGTTGCGTATGTTTATTGCCTGATTGCGGAACTGTTCCTGTCCATTATTAATGTCACGAATTATCGGTGGTATAAGTGGATCGATGCCAGCCTTAATGCGCTTGCCCACATGCTGCAAACGATCTATGACTTCTTTGGCAGTTTTGCCACTGTTTTTAGCAATTATGAATTCCATGGCCTTCGAATAGTGAGATGTATCTGGCAGCTGCAAGAATTGAAAATTTGATAAGATTAACTCTTTGTTTACATATATCCATTTATTACCTGTTCATATTGCAAACACTTTGAGCTATCAAGGAATTCGATCTCTGTCTTTTTCAAAAAGTGCAGACATTCCCGATTGCCACAGAGCACGGCGCAGGCATAATTAACATCACGCTTAACGCCACGCAGACCTAGAATTGGATTTCGAGTTTAACTAGTCTGCAACTAAACTTAGCAAATAAGTAATAGCTACCATCTCTTAGCTGTGTGCCATAGAAACGTAAATCCTTTTCCAATTTATCCACTTCTAGTATCAATTTGTGTGCCTCTTCCATGTTCTCTAATATGCGCTTCAAATCATAAACAGCATTCGCCTCAGAGGCGTCCATTAGATCCAGGAATATGTGAGTGTGAGCATCTAAAGAAAAAGAGAGTGGAAAATGAGCTTAGCTCGCAAGTTTATTCAATCATACACTTACTTGTTAGCATATCCCTCAGATGCTTATCCATTTCTTCATAGTTATTTACAAGCAGATGATTGATATGATCCGAGACATCTTTGAGATAAGTGCTCGCATCCTGGCTGCCGTGTCGCATGGTATTTGTAGTTTCCTGTAAGCCATGATCGAGCAATCGATTGGTGGCAAAAGCAATAATCACGCCAAATCTGCAAATATATAGAATTTTGTTAAACAGATCGATTATAAATAACTTTATATTTGCTTTACAGTATTCCAATGATGAGCAGTAGCAGCAACATTCCACAGCAGCAGCGCTTGCGAGCATCCTTTTGGCTGTCGCAGGGAGGGCAACCCTCCTTGCAGCGACGACAACAGCAGAAGCAGCAATAGCAAACCCTGTAATATATACAAAAACAAGTTAATAACTTCCATTTAATTGTGTGCAGTTAACATACGCTACGATGGGCATAATGACAGCCAGAAATGCCAGAATAGCAACACCGATGAGCACTATCCAGTATTGCATGAAAAGCTCCCGCCAATCTATGTCGTCAAGCTTCGGTCCCACGGCCAAGGTGTTTTCGCCCTTGACAACAATGTAGCCTAGAGTGAAGCACGTGTTATACATTGTTATCTTTACAGATTTGACATCATTACTCACCAGGTGGCACTGTGGCCTCATCCGGTAAGATAATACCGAACAAGTAGCGTGTGAAATTGTAAACGGGATCCATTGCTTTTGTTGAGCATCTCACATCTTTGGTATAGTTGGCCTTGGATTTGTATTCGCTGAATTCAGCCGTGGCAAAATGTAGCTGTCCACTCTTCTCGTGAGCTGTAGCCACATGCCATGGCCCTTTCACATCGACCACATCGCCAGCTGCTTGAGTGGGGCTGAAGGCAAAGCCAAACATGATCAGGCTTAGACTGCATATTGCCAAGGTTATTCGTTTCCTGGACTTGAGCATCTGTTTTTCGACTGGCGCTGGAGCTGGAGCGTTGGCCATGCTGTAGCCGTCCGTGCGTATCAGTGTCTACACTAAAAATGTTGCTTAAATGCTGCTCCTAACACGCTTGGCTCCTGCTTTGTTTGTTCCACTTGCCATCCATTTCATGCGTCAGCGCGACAACTGCAGGCAGAGACAACAAATGAATATGGACGATTAAAATAAACGTCTTTCAGAATGGTGCCACACACACTCCCTAATACGATTTTAGCATGTCTTGACCTTATTTATGTGTATCTTAATGCGTGGCAGGACAGTAAAATACGAATGCATATATATCATTCGCGTTGTGGGTGTGTCGCAAAAAATGTGGCATTCCTATTGCTTAAGGCAACGCAAGCGTAAATGCTCAAATGCTATCCTCTGCTCTTTCGCTCTATGAGTAGCATTCCCCCCTTACTTGACATCAATTAAAGCCAATAAAAAACTGAAGCGCATCACAATCAACAGCGGGGCAGTGCCACAATATTTACTGGCAACTTAGTTACTTAGCATGTGCGTGCAGCACTAGCTAGCAGAATGCTGCAATTTGCACGGAATGTTTTAAAAAAATAAAAAACAAGTTACACAAAGCAAAATTATAAATAAAAAAATTATTTGACTCGTTTGGAACTCACAGGAGTCTAAAAAGAATACAGCTTAAGACAACACTCAAGTATTAAATTTTATAAAAAAAAAAAAAAATTACATGCCCCGGGTGAGGCTCGAACTCACGACCTTAAGATTATGAGACTTACGCGCTGCCTACTGCGCCACCGAGGCTATGCTTTCAACAACAGCAAACGCGTAATTGTACTGTGCTCGCTCATTCTGCTTAGAAGCTTATTCGGAATTAGAATTTCAGCAGAAATAATAATGATAATAAAATGAACAAATAAATAAAAACAAAATGTAAACAATAATAAAATCTAAATTAGACTATTAAGAAATATCTCTTCTTTGTGTTTATATCAATTGTGAAATATATGAATCTTGTTTTTCACATCTTTTTTTTTTTTTTATCAATTGCGCTGCTTTATCATAGTGTAATAAAAAATAAAAAACAACTCAGTACTCTCAGTGGGCAAGTGCGTTTGTCCCGTTGCTGTCTTGATATGTGCGTGCATAGAGAAAAGGAAAGGCTGAAAGTTGAATGAACCCCATGAACTGAACTGCTTGCTGTATCGAATGTCTGACTCAATGGACACTGGGCAACAAGGAAGGGGCAAGACAAAACAAGTGAAACGGAGAAACGGAGGTGGTGCAGGTTGCTGTGTGTGCTGTTGGGTTTGTGGTTCACCATTCTTGAACCACTAAGGGTCGTTCGTTTGCTTTAACGGCTTTTCCTTGGCCTGTCGTGTCGCACAGAAGGTGTCGCACATGCACACACACACAACTGTTTTTTAGAGCCTTATCTTTAGTCTGTGTATTTTTTATGTGCACTTTTTACTACTGTTTGCTTTTTGCAATCATCGATGCTCCACTTGGCTGTTTTTCGCATTACTTCAAGTGTCGCATTAGTTAACAGCTAGTTAATTGACGTGTCTAACACGGCGTAAATGGCTTGTAAACTAACTGAGTATCTAAACGAGAAGATACTCATACGAAAAAATTATCGTTTTATTGTGCTTTATCTTCACGTATCTGTCTATATCTGTATATTTCGTATGTATGTATGCATTTCGTGTGCTCTGCTCTGCTCTGCAAAATTCTGTATACCCACGCCTACTCAGCACTCAGCATTCGAACGGCCTTGACATAAGCTGAAACAAAAAGCTGGAAGCGCGTCGCATAGCAATTGCTGCTACTGCTACTGCTATTGTTGTTGCTGTCTCTGCTGCTGCTTGGACGGGGTCAAAGGGCGGAGGTCAAAGCTATTATCAAACGCACAACATAAACGATTTCTGCTTCGCCCAACATCAAAACAAAAACAAAACAAAACAGCATCATTTGCAGAACCGTTAATAATAAGCACATGCGCAGTTCATGGCAGCTTTGGGAGACCCGATTTTCAGGGCGGCTTCTGCAACAGCCATAACTCTGTCAGATTTACATTGAGCCCAAAATAACTTGCTGTTAAATTTTATGTTACTTTCAATGCTCATTTTAACATTCACAATCAATAAGCGGTGGAATTTGCTCGATTTTATTTTCAATAAATTATAATTTAGATGGAGAATTAAAGCATAACAATTGTGCCTTTTGCTCTTTATTTTTTGCTTTACTCCTAATCAGGTTTGTTCTCCTTTCACTTTTTTTATTGCTCCTCTATCTCTATCTGCTGCTTTTGCTTTTCCTTAAAGCACTTGTAACACTTATAATCAAAGCTTCACCGAGTACCATCGACTTCAACTCATTTAATTCCCCAGCTCCCCAGCTCCTCATCTCTCAATTCCTTTCTCTTCCCCACTTTCACTACTCCCACTTCTGTTCCCTTTACTGCCCTTTCCTCTTTTATTTCTGGTCATCGAACATATGAGCATTCTAGCTCCTCTCTTGCTGCTTATAGCTAAATTTGCTACTTCACAAAATCAATAACTGTCGAGCTTACTTCAGTTTATGAGAATCGCAAAGTAGAGCTAAACTCAGAGTACGCTATAACATTTTTTTTAAAATTACGTAGGTTTTATTACCTTGAAAGTTTCAAGTTTTTGTCTTTTATATAAATGATGTTTGAAGCCTAGTCAGCAAAAGTGCTTTTAGCTACAAGTAAAAATGTAAATAAATTACTAACTAATAATCTATCAATCAGTCAAGCAGTTAGTCAAACAGTCCACTATATACATATGTACATATGCAGTTAGACTATTTTGGTAATATTATTTTGGGCACAGACCGCTCAGAGAAAAGGCAGAAAAGCAAAGCAAATAACAGAACGACCCACTTCTAGAGATCGCGTCTAGTTTACCTGGTCGATCCAAGTCTAACAGGTTTTTACCTTTCGCTTAAGCAATACTCCTCCATGTGCGTATAAGTAGATACCACTTGATATTTAAAGGAAAGTGTTTGTACACACTTTTGCTAGATATTTACTTATTTATGGAGCTGTTGATTTGGAGCAATGGACGCAATACAGAAACGACGAGATAACCCATTGGTCGTATATACATATATATATATATATTATATAAAAGCATTTTCGAGCAAAGCAGGCACATTGTTTATCAGCGTAAATTATGAAATTCCTAAGAAGCGACTTGAAAGCACATTTTTTAATTGAATAACTGTCGGTCGTGTTTGTTTACCAAAAGTAAAACAAAAACAACATAAAATAAGAAAACTCATATCAGTGGATTGGCCCTGTGTTGAAATATTTATATATGTATGTATATATTTGAAAGAAGTAAAGCACAGAGTACTCACTTTGCAGTGAAATAAAATTTCTAGTATAAAAGATTTCATTTGAAATAAAAATAAAATAAACAATATAATAAAGCAGTAAACCTACTTAGTCATCAGTTTTTAAATAATTATTTAAGTGAGTAATCAATGAACGATATTTAAGATGAAATATTATATATAGCGCTTATGAGCTCTACAATTAAATGAACTGTAGACTCAATTTTAAACTCTTTATCTCAAGGATCCACAAATAATATCTATACGAATCGAAACTTCTTTAAATACAAATCATGATACCCCATGGTATATAAAACTAGGGTATAGTATAGCAAATATGCATAGCCACGATTGAAATCCAAGGCTTAGTCTGCTTTTCCAACCAGTGTAACTGACACTTCCTGTCTGCTTCTCATCTCTTTTTAGCTGGTTCTCCCTCTCTCTTTCTCTCACTTTGTTTATCACGCTGCGCGTGTGAGCATAATTTTATTTGCACTCATGTACATTCATTGTTTGCTGTCTGTCTCGTTCGCACGTTCGTATTTAATTTCAATTGAAAATGATTCTTGCTGTCAGTTTTTGATTAGCCAATGAAAATTTGGTGTTTGTTTGCTATCGCGGCCTCAGCTGGTGAGTCAGATGGCCGGTAAACCAGTTTCCCTTGGCCAACGACCATACCGGTTCTTCAAATATATAAATATATATATGTATATATATACATATGTATTGTATATCTGCTCATCAAATGACAGCCGGCCAGATTTCTTTCTAACAACGCAAGACGAAGTTTCCGCCTAGCCAAGAGCAGCTCAGTTTTCCACTTCTTTATACATTTTGTTTCTGTTTCTGTTTTTGCTGATATATTATGTAAACAAATAAAAACAAAACCATTTGTAGCTGCTATTTCATACTCCATAACATTTATTTAGCTGTTACCTATTGTGC
The DNA here is from genome assembly GCA_030914385.1 of Drosophila antonietae. Classification (NCBI taxonomy): domain Eukaryota; kingdom Metazoa; phylum Arthropoda; class Insecta; order Diptera; family Drosophilidae; genus Drosophila; species Drosophila antonietae. Next base: position 3,474,412 of record JAUESO010000612.1, on the reverse strand, counting down.
GTGTTGATATATGAGAATATCCATTTCAGATATGAAGTTTCTAGATTTAATGGGGTCGACAAGAGAGGCAGCAAGAGAGAGAGTGAGAAAGAGCACCAGCTGATTGTAACCTACTTGTTAACTTCTCGCAACCTGCTTCCAACTAGCTCATTGATTTACAAAAATTTGATAGTGTTGAGCTAACGAAAACTTCTGTTGACCTAAATTGTATATTTTCTTCTAACTTGAATCTGGCTGCTATCTACTTGTAACCTGCTTGCAAGCTACTTGCAATAATCTCACAGCACAAAGTAGATAAAGCACAGGCAACGACACCTCTTGTTGACCTCAATAAGTTCGATTCGTACTTCTTTGGTGCAGCTTTCACTCAAAATAAAGGCGCTGTCTGTATACTTTTGGCTGTGTGCGTGTTTGCTTTGCAATGCTATTTGCAAATATTTGACAGTAGAGTTGGGAAATATAGTTCAATATCACGTATGTCGCCTTCACAGCATAGTGAATAAAGAAAGCATTGGCAAGGAAGACGATTTGTCCTGGCTCGGCAAGTTTTTAAAGCATACTTTTAAATTGTTTTTCTGTTTTTTTATTAAAATTATTATAATTTAATTTTGTTCCTACAAGAAGAGCATTAAGTTGTGACACTGCTAACGGATTTGTTTTTCGATATGTTTTTAAACTTCATTTGTCATGCAAGCATACCGAAAACACAGTCGAATATGTATATGAATGTTTATGTATGTATGTGTGTGTGTGTGTGTGTATGCCTATGCCGGCGTCGTTTGCTATAAATACATAGTACATGCGCATAGGCTACTTGATTGGAGCTCCGGCCTCAGCTAGAGCACCTATATAGAGGCTGCATACATATGTATGTATGTATATACCTGGGAATATAGGTAATGGCATTAGCATGCATATATACATATGTACGTATACAGCATATGTTTGCATACGTATGTGTGTATATGCGTTTTACACAGGTCAGGGATGTATCTGTATCTGTATCTGTATCTGCGCAAATGCTGTGTATCAAAAGCTCTCACGCAATTTTAAAATCCGATATTGTTTTTCAACTGCGCTTTTCTAGCAAGTTTTTCTCTTCGTCTTAAGTTATTCGACCCTTTCTTAAGCAGATTTTACGGTACACATGTACTGGTTACTTTTTTTTTGTGCTTGTTGCTTGTGGGTCGTGCTGCTTCCGATTTGACGCTGCAAGACAAAGCAGAATAAACGAGATAAAAGAGAGCGTCGCATTGCGCCTTCACCTCGGCCGCACACCCGACCTCTCGCTCACACTCGCACCCGTTCCCTGAGCAATTGAAATAAACAAGCTGAATCAGACAATAATAGTAACGGTTATTTTTTATGTGTCTTTGTCCCAGCTTCTTTGCGCTATACACATGCACTCGTTCATACATACATACATACATACGTATTATCTTTTTGGTCGACGGCGACTTCCAAATCCAATTAGTCATTAATGTCAAGCAGACACACACTCACACAGGCACACGTGCACAAAGCCAAGAACGTTTCACTTTTGCATGTGTCTGTGGCTGTGTGTGTGAGCGTGTGCGTGCGTGGGGGTCTGTCACTGCCACTGAAATACAAAAACACTTTGTGGTCAACAATAACACGCGACACAACTGCAACTCCAAATGCAACTGTGTAGTAGCTGTTTCAACGTTGTACAACACTTGCTATTAACTTGGAAATTTTTAAGAAAAGGGCATACTGGAATAGACTATTGAAGCAAATAATCACCGTTATTTTTCACACATGCTTTTTCATTTGTCGTACACATTTAAACAATTATACTTTTTTTTATATATGTACATACTACATGCTTATACACTTGTACCCCGCCCTTTCTTTGTCTACATCGCAGCTTCCAATGGCCTGCGACCCCGTATTCTAATTGGAATTGCAGCTGTGCGTGGGTCAACTGTGTATATATGTATGATTTTATATATGCACACAGCATGTAACGGAACATAAAAAGTTGTTAGCTGGAATGTTTAGAAATTTCGCAAATGCACGTGGCGAAAAGTTTACAATTTCGAAATAGTGAATCAAATAAAACCGGATGATTTACACCTATCAAAACTATTCTTGACTTTTCATTGAAAATTTGAAAATCTCTATAAGATTTCAGCTTGAAGTGATTTATTTTTCAATTGGCAACTGTGTTTTCATATACTACACACACATATGTATATGCATAAATGCATATATAGCATGTGCATGTGTATGAATGTGTGTGTATCTATTGCAACGCCCGCTGCTGCTGCGCTGCTACCATCACAACATTCTTTTCTTTGTTTTCACAGCACACAGCAAACGAATTTGGTGGTGGGTCTCGCTTCATGAGTTCCCAACACTTTGTTTACACATTTCATAATGCAAAAGTGAAATGAGTTTAATTCAGAATTTCATTGTATTCACTAGATAAATCACCTTTTTTTTTATTCACTCAACGACAATTATCACAATTTTCACAAGAGCGTAGACGCCGTCGAACGTCCGCCTCGACGCGCGTATCCCACAACGACAACTACTAGAGATGATGATTCGTCAAAAAACAGCATCAACCTATCGACTATCGTCAACACAAAAGTATCGATATATCAAATGTAATGATACTGCGATAGCTTGATGTATATTTTAACGACTGTCATCGTACATTTCAAAGTAAACGAAAGTTTAGCGCTTATTTTAAATAAAAGATGTATATCTGTAGTATTTATTTTGAATAAAACCCATTACATTAAGTAATTGTTAACCAGTTGATTTTAAAATGATACAATGAGGTATTTAACCCATCATAGCGGAAATTTGTACATTTGCTTGCTAGCCAATTCTCTTGATAAACTGCCATATCGATAGCGCATTAGAAATGATACTGTGACAATCTCAATTCTTAACGAAAACAAAGCGCGCAGTTCGAATACAAAAATTATTAGACTGGAACAACTAGTCCTTCTTCTTTCGTTTGGTTGCATGTTGACGATCTTTTAAATCGCTTCCAAGATAATCTTGCAGATTAGCGGGCAGAGCTATCCGGGAGTTAGCATTATAACCACCCGGGGCACGAACCATGCAGGCGGGACAATGCCTAAGACGGCAAAAGACGAAAGTGAAAAATGAGTTATAACTGAGAATAATAATATAGTACATACCCAACGAAAGCAGCAGCAGGTGGAGGGGTGTATATTCTGTATAGGCACATTAGGCGATGTATGATAAACAATAGAGGTAGAAGTACCAAAGCAGCTGACAAGACGCCAACCCAAAAGCCATTCTGCAAAACATTAAAGGAAAACAGTTATTAGATTTATAATATATATCATAGAAATGTTTACTCACAATTGGATCGACCAGATTTTCACAGATCAAATTCACACTACTCTGATAGGCGTTGGCTAATGGTTCGCAACGGCCGACTTCCATTTTACAGTTGACTATGAGCATTTCGGTATATTGTTCGGTCTGCTCCCCACAAGACATTGTTAGATTTCGTATGAGCTCATAAATGAAATATTTTCCTTTCGATTGGATAAACTTTTCTGCACTTTTTGCCATTAGCACCAAAGTCCTAATGCTATAGCCAAAATTATTACTATTATACAAGATCATATCATCAATTTGTTTCAACTTTTTTCTAATCTCATTTTGAAGAGTTAGAATTGGAATAGCAAATTCATCATGATAGACATCAAGGTTCATGGCAGCATTATATAGTGCGACTCTTACATTCCAATGACCCGCATAATAGCCAGAATAAAGATCCTTAACGATAGATCTCATTTCTTTAGCATAAGTCCTTAAAGAACGAGGTGTTAGCCTATTGCATATATGCTCCGTATATAATTGACTTCGATACTTTGAAAGATTTCCCGTTCTCATCTCATTTAATCTGCGCATCTCGAGTGGAGTTAACAGTTTCACATTTGCGAGGTCCTCGTGTGTCATTCCCATCAGAAAGTCATCGGCTTCGAAAAATTGAAGTTGCGCCAATTCAGATACATCATATATAGAATTATCTTTGAGTACATCAAAGATGGTGCGGTTTAGTCCACAGCCTTGAAGGGCTATTGAAGCTTGCATTGTGTTTATGTCCAGTGTTTCCTGGAACATGTGAGTTCGCCGCAGTTTTCGATCAAATTCGATTACACTATCCAGATTACGTAAATGTGCTGATGGCTCACATGCTCCGCCATAGGTTACCAATCCGAATATATAATAGAAAAGACCAACAAGTATAATATATGACAGTATGCAGAATATGAAGATGAGAGCTCTGTAAAAATTGAATTTAATAATGGGTAGATGAAGTATGATATGTGAACTAGAAAATTATATAGTTTCTTTCTCACTTACAATAGCAAAATAACAGCCCCTGCTGCTTTGCTCGCACAACAGCCACAGATCAGGCCACAGATAAGTATGACTGATATCTGGGTAAGAGTTGAAGAGAGCTTTAGGGAATATTTGAATTATAGGAGATATCTGAATCAGGCTTACCAGCACCAACAGAATGAAGACAATAAGATTAATAGCCGAACGATCGGTAGCATATCTCTGATAGAAGTCCTCAAAGGATCTGGAGGCGCTTAACGACGAAAAATACAAATCGTTGACAACAAAATCAATTTTACTGCGAATCTCATTCGCTTTATAGAGGAATATGTCACGTCCCCTTCTTAAACTAAGTATTACAGGAGGCGCCACCCTCTTCATTTGCTCAGTTAGAGTGTCCTTGATTTTCTGTAGTCGTAGTACCGCATTTTTTGATATTTCAACGTACTTGTTATCAATGATCTGCTTAAATCCAGATAGATATAAAGTCGAGTCGGGTAGCTAATGAGAAATGAAGACAATTAGAAAATTGTTTACTTTATATATCAACTCAACTCACACGATCGATGTGCAAGCATCTATTCGCATCTATGAACTGAATTGATGAGGTTTTAAGAAAAGTTCGGCATCTCGGATGTGACGAAATGTGACAGGCATAAGTCACTTCACGTTTAATGCCACGAACTCCTGCAAAAGAAAAGAAGAATGAAACAGAAGTATGATATATGATGAATTAATATTATTCTAAGGATATTCAAAGTAACTCTGCCTGAGAGTTTTAGCCTTATGAATCAATGAAAAAAATGGTCTCTTAGGTAATTACCATCTCTTAGCTGGGAGACAAGATAGCGTAATTCTTTCTCCATTGTGTTCACTTCTCTCATTAGTGATCTTGCAGCAACCATATTATCCATTATGCGCTCCAACTCTTCCAGGCCACTGGCATCTGAGCTATCGGACAAATCTGAAAACAAGTGATCTTCCGCATCTGAAAATTACAAAACGTGAACTTAAGCGACTTCTAAGGCTGAGCTAATCAGCTTAGGGCTTACGCGTGAGCAAGTAAATCATAGCATTCAAGAGCTCTTCGTAATTGTTACCAAATAGATGGTAAATATGAGTACGGGTATCTTCAAGATACTTGCAGGTATCTTCAGCGGTTCTCCGCATCGTAAGCGTCGATTCACGCATGCCCCGATCGATCATTTTATTGGTCAAGAAAACAATGACTGTGCAAAAGCTGTGTGAATAGGCTCGAAATTAATGAATGAATCAAGGAGTGCTTAGTGAAATAGTTACACGAGAAGAACGATAAGTAGGAAGAGCAGGAATCCATAAATATATCGCAGGCGAGTCTCTCGACTTCTCGTACAGGGTGGACAACCCTTGGGACAGCGTCGGCAGCAACAGAGGCAACAGTAGCAGACCCTAAGAGGGAAACCATCCAAACTATCAAAATGTATTAAGCGTTCGATCTTATGGACTTACCCAAGGAATGGTATGATTACAATTAAGAGTACCAGAAAGGCAACCCAGATGAGGTGATGGAAATATCGCCAAAACAAATCACGCCAGTCGTTCATCTCCGTTTTCGGACCCAATATTATACTATCCCTGGTATTGGAAACTACATAGCCTATGACGACAAAACCGAAAACTCAATCTCTCGCAACACACGGGTCTGCTTGGAACAGCTTACCTTCGGGTAGGTAGGGCGGATCACTTAATGTTTTTTTAAATAAATAACGCGTAAAATTGTAGATCGGCGCCATTCCCATTTTTGAATATATAGGGTGTCCTGAGTATGTGACCTTAGACTCATATTTCGTGTAATTGACCTTGGGCCAATGTTGTTCTCCCATCTGCTCATGAATGGTGCCCAAGCCCTCGAAGCCAACACGCCACTCATCCGCTTTGAATGAATCCTTTGCACGAAGGAATTCATATCTATATTTTTGTATATCGGACAGAGTTACGTCTGAGGCATCTTCGGGCTCAATGACTTTTGATAAATTTTGTGGCGAGTCTGTTGATAACTTATCTGGTAAATCATCTGCAAAATCTTCTGTAATATTAATATCTTCCTCCTCATCTGCCTGTGCCACAGCCGAGCCCATCAATGAGCTCAACAAATATCCTATTATTATCACCCGTACAAGCCATAATTGCCTAGAATTACCAAAATACCGTTGCCTTATCATACTTTTGTTAATTGTCTCTTCACTGCATCCATTTCACGGTCCAAACAGGACAAATACCAAAAAATACATAAACAATGTATAAAAGTAAAAGTTTATAAAATTTCTTTTAATTTAATAACAGTTAAATCAAAGTGTAAATGTACTCTGAATAATTTCATTTTTCATTAAAGTCTTTACTGTACAGAAATATATAATTCATCGTAAAGTAGATGCTGATTCGAGCCCTAGAGCCCACAGAAAACTTTGACGTTCTCTTGGAAAGAGAGTAATGGAACGTTTTTTTTTTTTTAAATAAAAAATACATTTGAAAATAAATTTGATATCAGCTTTTTAGCTATATCATATGCTTATCAGGGTAATCTCGGTCAAACAGGAATCGTTATTACTACTCTGAAAGACCATCCCCCAATCATCCCCCAGCCAGGCTAGATAGAAATAAATATAAAACATTGATTTAAGTGGTACGTAAACGATTATTACACAATCTTATCTTATTTTTGATAGTTTTTTTTATGTTTTACAGTCGTGCTAATATAGACACACGGGTATATATATAAATTAACACACTTAAATTTACTCTGATCAGTCTTGTTTGATACACCAATTATAAAAAATCTTCCAATTCGTGCGCGATGATCTAATCATTTTTTGGCTTAATGTTTGCTGCGTCTTCGGGCTGAGCCTGACCTGGAGCTGGAGACGAAGCCGTAGCCTGAGCCTGGGATAAGATCTGAATATGGCGATCGGCAACCGGTGTGCCGGTTGGCTCAACAATAACATTCTGTTCAGATGTGGCAATTGAGGAGCTATCGTTAAAGGTAGCCCCACCATCTGTGCGCCTGGTTTCCATCTCCCGGCAAACGCAACTCGCCTGCTGGCCGCCGCTACAGGTGATAATTGGCGGCGGTGTATACGGTTGACCCGAGCAGGTGGGACAGCTTGGACTATGATTACATTGAATTAGTCTTTTGCATATTTATTATTATTATTTGTTACTTACCCTGTCTCGGGTATTATGACTATGGGCACTGCATATGAGTGCAATCTGCGCCACAAGCACATCAGTTTGTGGGCGACAAACAATAGTGGCAGCAGGAGCAATGCAGCGGGAATCAATGCAATCCAGAAACCATTCTGCAATAGTTGAAAATAAGATTAGATGGATGTATTACCAAGAAGTACCAGAAGTATTTATAAGACTTCGAATTTTTCAATCTATTGTTTAGTAAGAGACCAGGATTTGATTTTATAAACCCAATTTTCCCCCCAATTAGGGAGGAGATATTAAAACTAATATATAAGATTATTTAGGAAACCAATAAATAACAATAATCTCTCTGATATGATTATTTTTGTAACTTACGATTGGATCAACCAGACGATAACAAATCAGATCCACTCCACGATAATAGACATGAGCGAGTGGGGCGCAGCGGCCCACATTTTTGCTGGACTCCTTGATGAGGCCCTCCTTATAGTTCTCTATCTGTTCGCTGACCACATATGTGAGATTTTGAGCGAGCGAGTTTATGAAGGCGCTGCCACGTGTCTTGATGAATGTTTCGGATCGGACTACGGCATCGACCAGGACCTGAATTGAATTACTGAAATTTCGTTTCTCGTACAGGACAAGATCATCAATACGAGATAGTTTCTCATTCATTTGCGACATAATGCCCAATATCTTGTCGGTCCACTCATAGTTATACGTATCCAAATGGTATGCTTCGTTAGACAACGAGACCCGGGCATATTTATTGTACTCCTCCCATTTCTCACTAAATTTGATAGCATCTCGTACCTGCCTTAGACCACTTGCCAAAGTGGCTAAGTTCGGCGTTAAAGTCTTGCACATGTGCTTTAGATAATGAACACTGTTGTATTCCGAAAAGTTGCCATTGCGTGCAGTTTCGAGCTTTTCCCTCTCCTCCGGCGTCAATAGAACCACGCCGGATAGATCTTCATCAAATATGGTCTCCTTTTTGTCCTCCTCATTCTTCTCCTTTATCACTTCAATATTTCTCAAATCATCCACATCGTATAGACGATGCAGCAGAAGCAAATCAAATATCGATTCGTCGGCCCTACACGCCTGGATGGCCGATGACATCTTTAGCTCTGCAAATTCAACAGGCGAACCACCATCTTCGGACAGTAGTTCATTCAGATTAATAGATGCATCTAGCTGCTTAAATACGGCATTCTTATCGAGATCTCGCACTGGGGCACATGCGCCCTGGTAGGTAACCAAGCCCATCATAAAGTAGAATAGTCCAACCATCGTAATGAACGAGAACACAATGAATATTAACATTATGCCGCTGTAACAAAGGCAAGTTTATTAGCATGCATATGATAGCATCAAAGGGATACCCTGTAGCCGCAGTGATGAGTGGAAATGATAACGGCTTGGATAACCTGCAAATAATTTGATATGCAAAGCGCATTGAAACGTCTTAGAAAGACTTCTCATACAACTTTATGACATTATTTGTCGTAATAATCATTATAAAGTTCTAATGGGTATAGAAGAGATATCTTATAAAACCCTATTTAAAAGCGGCCACCGAATCAAAATTCTCTTTAGTAAAAATAAAATATTTTTCTCAGATTTGTCTGTCCTCGATCTCAATTGCACAATTGCTATAGAGTATTTCAGGCTATCAACTTACATCAGTAAACATGTAGCTCCGGATCCTTTCCTACCACAACATCCGCATAGCAAGGCAACCAACATTAGAAACACGATCTGTGTAATGAAATGAATGGGAAAAATGATATCATCGAGCGTATGTAATAGTCTCGAAACTTACCATAAACAGAAAACCACAGGCCAATGAGTTAATAACACTTCGATCGCTGCCAAACTTATCGTAGACATCATCGAACGATCTCGTCGAGCGAATCGTTTTCAATTGAATATTGCTGATTAAGGCCTCCGTCTGATTGCTTATCAAAGCGGCCTGCTGGCGGAACACTTCGCGACCATCCTGTATATCCTTCAGTATCGAGGGTATGACCAGCGTCATTGCGGCCTCGATTTTTGTGCCAATATCTTGGAAACGTCTCAGAGCAATTTTCGGTATCAGTGCAATATCGTCCTGAATAATTTTCTGTATGCCATCCACAAAAATAGCTGTGTTTGGCAGCTGTAATAGAGGGGATTTCGATTAGATTGAGAAAGTGAAAGAATTGCAGATTAGTAGGTCAGTGACTGATTGACTGATTAATTAACTGAGATGCTGATTGATAGACGGACGGTGAGCTTAATGCTCCAAAATAAGTATTAATCTGAATATAGTTTTAGTTAGATTCACAATTACTTACCAAATCCATGTGTAGACACTTGGACAAATCAACCACTTCCATTTCTGAGGTTTTCAAAAAGTCTGAGCATTTTTTTTCAGTAACCAAACTGCCACAGGCGTAGTTCACATCACGTTTAACTCCGCGAACACCTAGAAAAAAAATGCAATATATATATATATATATATATATATGTATATATAAAGATGGGATTGAATTGCATTTACCATCTCTCAGCTGTGTTGCATAGAAGCGCAACTCCTTTTCCAAAGAGTCCACCTGCCTTATGAGAGACCGCGCCTCTTTCATATTATCAAAGATGCGCTCCAACTGCTCGATGGCATTACTTTCGGATGTATCAGCCAGGTCCAGGAATATATGATTATGGGCATCTGTAGAAAGAAAACAAACAAGTTTTAGTCGGGCATTTCACAAAGCCAAAATGCTCTTGGGCATCTAACAAACATACTGTTCAATAATTCGGCCAGATGAGCCTCCAACTCCTCGTAGTTGTACACAAAAATATGATTCAGATGCGCATTGATATCCTCCAAGAAGAGACAGGTATCCTTGCTGCCACGCTTAACAGCGTCCGATGCCTCATCCAAGCCGCGATCCAGAACGCGATTCGATGCAAAGGCAACGATGGCGAACAAACTGAAAATGAAGGCATGATAATTAATCGAGAAACGGACACGATCTATGGCGCTCTAGATGACTTACAGAATGAGAATGACCAGAAGCAATAAGATTCCAGCACAAATCATGCTCATTTTTGTATCCCTTGCTTTATCGCACGGACCACAGCCACGTTTGCAACGGCGACAACAACAGAAACAACAATAACAAATGCTATTTGATGAAACGATATATAGATACACTGGATATTTAGGTTGTCTAGACTTACGCAAGAAATGGTAATAGAATTATGGCAATCAACAAGAATATCACCCACAGGATGACCAAAGCATATTGTGCTAGCAGATCGCTCCAATCATTGCTGTTAACTTTGTTACCCAATGCCAAGGTATCGCCGTTCTTTGTTTCCAAATATCCTGATATTTTTTTTATAATGGGAATAAATATATAAATATCGATATAATGAATGATATGCTTTTTTGTTCACTTACCTATTGGCAAAGATGGCTTATCATTTATCGTTGAATCGAACAGATATTGCGTTATATTATAAGCGGGCGTTACGGACCAAGTGTTCTTCTTCCGTTCTTCAGTATACTTGATACTTGATTTGTAGGGCGTTAGCTCGGCATCGGGATAGTGAAGTTGCCCCAGCTGTTCGTGTGTGGTGCCATGACCACCATACGTATCGTGCCATTCAGGCTCTGCTGCCACCCGTCCAACCAGTAGAACATATAGAACAACAATTTGAATGCTACCAATTAGGCGAAGGCATAATTTTGGATAGCAACGACAACGAGTTTTGGTTTTGCGATGCGTTATATCGTCCTCAGCAGCCATTTATCCGTAACTCTATTTACTGACTTTATCAATCTTTTTTTTTGGTTTTCGTATCAGTTCTACCAATCACGTACATCTATGGGTGGTGAGAAACACGTAAAATTTTGCTGCACATGCAGAATAGTTATTGCTAAACACTGCGACGAATATAGAAACTTTAAATTGATCGTAATTTATACAACAAGTGAAGTGTAACAAAAATGTCAAAACAATGACTACTCTAATCTAAGCCAAAACCATACTTGATATCAAATTGTGACACATAAAGTTATGTTATATTGTGAGAATTTCTTTTGCTTTGAATGGAGAGGTTTGGTTTGTCTATAGGTAAACTAGAGAATAATTTTGAGACTTTCTGTCTAGAGAGTCAACATAGCTAAAATGTCTCCGACTCTCTAGCTAATATAGCTACTGTATAAATCTGCTATCTTTCGATATTTATCGATTTTTCTAATAGATTCAAATGAAGCTCAACTACTCGGTTTATGTTTATGCTATGCAAGAACCCGCCTTCATAGCTTTTCATTAGTAGAAGAGAAAAGGCTAGTAGCTAAATAGTTGATAGTCCCACATGAATGATAAACATTTCTTTACTCATCGACAATTATCGACTTGTGATGACTGAGCTAGAAATGTCATACAAAATTGCAATTCTATATCTTAATATTTCTAACTCATTCAAAACCTCGTTTAATATTTGCTTATATGACAGAGTGACACGCAGTCATGGCATGAAGCAACCTTGATGCATGAAGAATACTGGTATATATATATTATTCCAGATAATTGGCCTGCTTACATATCTCTAATGTTGAACAGAATATTCTTAGAACTCACGCATATCAAATTTTTTTCAAGCCGTTGAACAACTGTTGCTATTTCCCGAAATACAATTAAAGTCGAACATATTTAGTTTTCCAGCACGTCTCCCCCTATAGAGTATATAGTGCCCCGTCACTAGCTATATACATATGTATACATATAGATGCGAAACTGCTATTTACATTAAATATACATATATAAAAGACATATCTTGGATTTCATCAAAACATATTTTTATTTGTTACACAATTTTTGTTTGTTTAATTATTGGTTGATTTTTAATTTCACATCATTTCGTATTTTTAAATCTCTTCACTTTTCTTTTTTTTTTTCGTTTTATCTTTTACTGTGTCAAAAGTTTTTGTACATACATTTAGTTATTATATAGGCAAGCATATATATATATACATATATATATATGTTTATGCCTTTACAATCAAGTTTTCTATGTTAAATAATTTACATTAGAAATTTGGTTTCAATTTTACATTGAACTGCGTTACACAGGAATTGCGTTTCAAAATCAAAAATATATATATATGTCTACATTATATGTTTCACTTCCCCATATACATACATATATATATGTTACAAGTTGTTGAAACTTTGCACCTTTGATAGCACGTGCAAAAGAACTTTAAAACTACTTACGCACTGGCTTATAAATTATTGATGCCTAAAGCCTTGTTTAATTCAATAAAAAAACAATAATATTAATTTGTATTTTGTTTCATTTATCAAAATAAAAACTATTAAACAGTTAGCATTATTATTATTGTTATTATTATTATTTAGTTTAAGTGAAACGCACGACTTCGTTTCCTCATTTGCGACTCTTGATGCTCGATTCACGACTCACGAATTTTTGGATCACTACAGATTGCAAAGTAAAGCTTGCTACACAATTAATTCTAATTAGTAATTATAATAAAAATTTTCAATTTATAATTTATACTTTTTGTTTTGTTTTTTTGTAACTCGTTTCAACTGTTAAAAGTGGAAGAAATTAAAATTGTTTAGAGCTGTGTGTAGCATAAATAATATTTACGAACAATTTGTATAGACCGATATATATAACACACAATTATATATATGTACATATATATATATATATATATATCTATTTATATAAACAATAAGCTTTCTATTTTGTTTTCGTATTTGGCAGTTGTTTAGTTTTTCTTGTTCTGTTCCTACAATACAAATTGTCGCTGTGATGTTACAAAGTTTAATGCGAAAATTAACACAGGCCTTTTATTTATACTATTATTAACATTATTATCTTTTTTCTTTTTCTTTTTCTTTTTGTTTTTGGGGCAAGCACACGCAGTGGCAAAAGGAGCGCAGAGTTATATTTTAAAATAAATAGCTCATAGGTAATTAATTAACTAATTAATATGACGTTAATTGTACATTACACACATGAAAAGAAATGTGAATACAAACAATATTTTGTGGCATCGAAAATCGAACTGAATATTGGTTGGTTTTTGTTATGTTTAAACTAAAGCGACACTAGTTACAGCATTTGTTACAGTTACAGTTAAATCAAGTATTAAAGACGATGGGCGTGACCGACTACAGCTGCGCCAGCGAATCGGAACGTATCAGCGGAGCCAACGAGCTGGGCACCTTGTGGCCCGTCTCGATCTCGTACTGCATATCGAGCGAGGCACCTGCAAGTCCATGTACAGAGAAAGAGACAAAGAGAGAGAGAGAGAGAGAGAGATAGTAAACAGATATGGGCAATACATATAGATTTATGAGTATATACAACACTTTTCAATTTGATATATTGTTTGGGCTTAGATTTAGCATTTCTTCAGCTAAATTGTAAATTTAGTTTTTTTTTTTTTTTAGTTATGAATTAACTCCTGTTTTATCAGGCTCTTCCTTACGTTTCTTTTCCAGCACCGCCTGCTGACCCTCGGGTATGAATGCGGCCACAACAATGGCACAGAAGACGCACAGAGCTCCAAATACAAATGGGGGACCGGGCACATGCATTGAGATCTTCTCAACGCTCGTCGGATGACTGTTGTTCATGATGGCTTCATGATCGGCATTTAAGTCGACATTGAACAGATAGAAGATGACGCCAAACACAGCGGGACCCAGACCATTACACAGGCCACGCATGCCCGTGATCATGCCCTGAACGGCACCTAAAAAAAGAACTGGGCTTAAGTACAGAACAGTTGAAGAGCAAATGCAATGGCGATTAACCTTGACTTTCGGGCGAGGCATATAGCGAGACAAATGCGCTAATAGCGGGATAGGTAATAGAACCTAAGGCAGCTACCACGCCTGCGGACCACATCATCCTGTAAATAAGCAAAGATTAACAAACTATCAAGCATACATTGTATTACTCCTGCTGCTTACCACTTCTGACTGCCCATGCCATACCACAGTAATTGAACCAGCTCCAGGGCTAAGCCCACAATAATCGTGCGCTTAGCGCCAAAGACTCTTTAGAAATATATAAGAGATAAATGTGTTAAGTATTTGATATCAGATCTTTCCAATATATATTTAGCTCACTTCATAAACGATCCAAGTGTCACTTGCACCGTTATGCTGAGTATGCCCACAATGGCTATAAAAATGGACACCTCCACATAGTTGAATCCCATTTTAAGCTTGAGGTAGACAAACATGCAGGAGTACTCCCCAGCCTCCGGCAGATAGGAGAGCAGCACAGTTAAGCACAGCATCAAGACTGTCTTATCTGTGCCAACCTTGCGTAGTGCCTGACAAAAGAAAGAAAAAGAAGAAGAATTTCAATAACTTTTTGAATTATGAAGTTCAGGCTAGATTATAAATTACCATAAAGGGATCTGCCTGCTCCCAGCTGATGGGCGCACCCCATGAAGCTGGTCGCATCTTCTCCGACAGACTCTCCGGCACAGCGACTAGTATAAAGAATACATCTAGCACCGCAATCGCTGTGGATAGCGCCACCACTAAGGTATCTCCATACATGTCCATTAAGGCATTGCCCAGCGCTGGCGAGATGACCAAACTGGCTGCAAATGTGGCCGAGGCAAGGCCATAGGCCTTGGATCGTTCCTCCGGTGTGGTCACATCGGCCACATAGGCGAACACCACCGAAAAGGTGACAGCGAATGCGCCACTAATTGAGATCAAGGCAAAGAACCACCATGTGTTAATGCACATCAGCGGTATGGGCATACAGGTGAAGAATACTGTAACTAATAGGAAAAACTTTCGTCCCCAGATATCAGACAGAGCGCCGATCAGTGGAGCCGACAGAAAGGACAGAATGCCCTTGATGCCCATCACCAAGCCATTCATGAGGAACGTGTGATCCGGAAATGTACGATTGAGCGTCTGCAAAAATACAAATATCAATACTTTTATGGATACTTTATAAAGTATATATCTCTATACTATACCGATATGATGGGCATGGTTAATAGACCCCAGGCGAAGAACTCTAAAAATATCACAATCAGCGCATGATGTACACTTGGTTCGCCAATGCCCGAACTCTGTGGGTAGATAGATGATGTGTGGGGATATGCATTAGCTAATGAAATTCATGAGTTATTATTATTAGAGATATTATTAATAGGTCATATTAGAGCTAAGTTCATATTTTTAATAATTATATTCGTATGGGAATTATAATAGAGTAAATCGAATTAGCACTAAAAACTAAATATAAATTTAAGAGTCATTTTAGTAAATAATAAATGAGAAATATAAATATAGTATATATGTTTTTGAAGTAGAAAATAATAAACTAAAATTTATACAGGATCTTAGTCATTCCTAACTAAGCAATATAAATATAGTATACATGTATATTGAGTATTAAATATAGCATTAGCATTATTATTATATATAAATAATATTTGTATAAGATCTTAAAGTCTTTCAATAGGGAACTCAAGTAGCATTTTAAGAAAACATAATTTGAATATAATTTGTATACTTATCAATATATTTAGCTTCTATAGAGCTAAGGCAATATTGAATATTGAACTACAATTTAAATAATATATATAATATTAATCATAATTATGTATATCATATCTATATCACTAGCCTAGACAATAAGAAACTTAAGCTAGAGTCTGGTACTCGAGTCTGTTTGTGCAGCTTAAATTAATCGGAATTCCTAAGCCAAATGGCATCTGATAAAACTAGGATTACTTATAGATATGTTCTCATACATATACATATAAATATATATAGTATATACACTAGAAATAGAATCAAAGTCTGTTCATAACACGACACCAGCTGAAATCGGAAACTTTCAGAATAATGCAAGCGTTTGGGAATTACGAATTGGGTCTGGGTCTGGGTCTGGCACTGGGATTGCTGCAATTGATTTGTTTGTTTTGTCTTGCGCTCAATTAAAATGCAATTCAATGGAAATGTTTGCACCCAGCCTGCATCACAAACCTTGCAGCAGCAAATTTTGCAGGCGACACGTATCCATTCGAAGCAACGATTGCGTTTCGGTCGATCTGTTGGCGCTCCATTGTTACTGCCCGTCGCTCCCAATTGCTGTGATCGCATCGAGATGTACGAGGCGGAGGACAGGGTGCGTCGATGTGTGCCACCAATTGATCTCGCGCCGCCCTGTGCTGTGGTCTCTGCAAATGCGGCGCTGGGATGCGCTGCATAGCGTGATGACTGCAGAAAGTAATTGCCATTGGCATTAGCATTAGTAATGTCATTCACATTGTCATTGTCATTGACCTTAGCATTAGCAATGGCATAGGCAATAGTATTAGCATTGGCGTTGGCGTTAGCATTATTATTGCTATTGCAAATACTATTAGCAATAGTATTAGCATTAGCATTAGCTATAATATGAGCACTGTTGTCAGTTATAGCATTAGAATTAGCATTATTTTTTTATTAATTTGTATTACTATTACCAGTAATGTCAAACTTAGCATCAGTATTAATACTATTAGCATAAGCATTAGCTTTCTCATTAACATTAACTTTATCATCAGATATAACATCTGCTTGGTCTATGCATTTGCTTTAGCTATAGATGTGACATTATTGATTATAGTATTAACATCTGCTGCAACTATAGCTGCAGGCCAACTGCCACAGCCATTGCCATTACTATTATTATGTCCATTAGCTATAGCATTAGGCATGTCATCAGTATTAGTCGTAGCTCAGCTTACCGTGGGCACATTATCCTCATCTCTGTTGTCAGCAGTCTGTCCCGGCTGCTGCTGTTGCTGCTGCTGCTGATTGAGTGATGTTGCATGTCGTTTCATAAGCTGTGCTGCAGGCGAAAACGAACTGATGGTATCATCCGCATCTGCATCTGCATCTGCATCTGCATCTGCAACAACATCAGCCACATCCGCCGTTGTGGGCGTCGAGCTGCTGCTGTGCGTGCTCTGCGTATCAGTCAGTTCACCCCCATCCGACTCGTCCTTGATATGCGTTGCAATTGCCGTCGCTCTGATGCTCGTATTGCTGGTGATGTTGATGGTGCCGGTGTAGCTGGTGCTAGTGATGGTGCTGGTGCTGGTGCTGGTATTGGCGTTGCTTCTGCCTATTGTCAAATTCTTAATTGTCGGCTCGTGCTCGTCCAGCTCAAAGCTGCTGCTGTCCGCATTCGCATGCTCGGTTGGTTGCCGCTTGGCATAGCTTAGCTCGTCACGCATGCTTCACACGCACACAGACGCACAAACACGTAGATGGAGAGAGGAGCCACACAGAACAAGATCAAGCCTTGTTTATGCTCTGCTCTGCTCAGATCACGCTCTTTTCGCCCACTCTCTCTCTCGCTCACACTCTTTTTCCTTAATCCTCTCACTATCTGTCCGCCTTCTATATCCTCTCGTCTCTCGTTTGGCTTCCGCTAAGTGAGTTGCTTTTCATACAGTTTCCTTGGCCGATCCAACACACTTATTTCCATTGCCACGTATTAGACAAAATTGAAGGATTCAGCTGTATCAGGTTTAGGAACATTGCTGATCACAGATCACGGATCACAGATCGCTGCACAGTTATCCCAAGGAAATTGTGCAGTTCTTTCTTTGAATTGAATTGACTTTGATTTTCCAGTTTGCTCTTGTCCTGCTGTTTCCTTGTTTGTTTGTTTGATTGATCACTGATCGCCGATTCTCGATCATTGATCATTTAATTGTCTCTTTGCTTTTTGCCGCTGGCGGCAAATCCTGTTAGACCGCTTATGCTTGATTCTCAGGCACTTTTCTGGCTGCAAATACATTGAATGCTCTTTCATTTCAACGTGCCGCTCTCCACATATTTAGCCTCAATACAAATTTAATTACACAACTTGAGTGGTTCATCAAAAGTTCTCAAAAATTGTCATAAAATTAATCATTTTATAGCCACATTGCCACATTTTTTAGCTTTAAGTAAGGTTTTACCATGAGTGGGCATGGCACGACCCATCAAACAATTATTAATTTGTTTTTATAGCTTTTACCATTTTTGATAAGGCACTTAATATTATAATTTTTTTGTAAGACTCCGCCAAGTATGCATTAAAAATAATGATAGACTTTAAAATGTGTCAACAAATGAAAAATCGTTAAAAGCCAATTAACGCTATCAATTGTTATTTTTGTTGCACACATGTTCTTTTTTTTGTTTAACATTCGAATGTTAATTAAACATAGGAACAAGCATACAAACACTTTTTATATAGACTGCTACAGATATCGTACGATGCTCAAGTTTAAGTTGTCTTGAATTAAATTTGTATCGGGCATCGAAGAGAGCTTTGCTTTTCATAACAAGTCTAATTGAAAGTGACTGAACAGGCACCGTTATTGTTATTGTTGTTTTGCTTTGTTTTTAATTCTATATATACAAAATTACGAATGAAACACACACACTATCTGTGAAACTTTGGGCGTTGCGTGCAACACGTCCGAACACACCGAAAGGAAGAATTTACTGATTCTTTATTAAAGAGAAAAAGCCGAAACAAAAACTACGAATCAATAAAATTTAAACAAAAATTTAGTTTCTCATACAAAGAGTGTATTCAATTTTGACAAACGTATTGAAAATATGTTTCACATTAATTTTCTACAACAATGTCTCTCACGATTAACGTCTAAATTTGCTCCTGAATTCTCTATAAATTAAATACGGTAAATCCGATCGAAAAAGAAACCTACAGCGACGACCGCTCACTTCGACTTCGCGCTGGGCACTGAACGAGCGGCAGAGCTTTGCAAATGAGCAGCACCAATGCAGACGTTCGGGTGTGAGCGAGAGAGATAGAGAGAGTGTGTTAGTATTTGAAGCTGCGCCTCGGACTTTGCAGTGAAAACGAAGCAAAGAACAAAGAGATTGCCCAAATAGTACAATTGCAACAGTAACAAATAGTCAAAGCTTTACTTTTTTGTAAAAAGGAAATTTAGCGGCTTCGGCTTTCAATTCATGTGTACTAAATGTGTGTGTGTGTGTTCAATGAAGAGGTAAATTGGGCGGCTAATTCTAAAATATGAAGAGCGAATAGCACAAAAAGTACCTGCTGTTTGTTTCACTCATAAAGAAAGAAATTGAATAGCTGTGGCTGTGAACAACAATAAGAAACCGCAAAGTACTTTGTGTATGCAGTGAGAGAACAAAAAAGAGCCCAAAAAGTATTAGAGTCGTGTGTGTATGATGAAGTGGGAAATATATGAGCTGCTACAACAAATAGCCAAAAAGTACTTTTCTAACGAATGGGGAAATTAATGACCAAAGAATAGCCGAACAAGTATGTGAATTCAAAAAATACTTCAGTGCGTGTGTGTGAGCTGAAGGGAAAAATTGAACCGTTTTTGCTGTAGAATATATTTTATTTAAAAATTAGCAGCACCCCGTGAACTGTGATATAAAATTTAAGTGAACAA
Organism: Drosophila antonietae; assembly: GCA_030914385.1. Taxonomy (NCBI): domain Eukaryota; kingdom Metazoa; phylum Arthropoda; class Insecta; order Diptera; family Drosophilidae; genus Drosophila; species Drosophila antonietae. The sequence continues at coordinate 3,454,356 of JAUESO010000612.1, read as the reverse complement.
GAAAATAACTCATTAAACTAAACGTTTACGAGCTGAGCCATAACAATTTGCGAGCTGATCAGTGATGCAAAATAACAAATACAAAACCATAGGCCAGATGTTTTGAAAAATATTTAACAAGCATTAGACTTGGGCCATTTACTATTATGAAGGGATATTTAATTGCCCAAATGATGTGAGCACTTTAAAATTTCATATCACTAACTTCCATGTTGAAGATGTTAAAAATGAAAATATTTACAAATTGTTATCACAAATCTAATCCAAATAAACCTAAATAAAATTAACATTAAACTGCGCTGCTGCTACTGAAACCAGATAAAAGTCATCAACAAAACAAAAAAAAAAATAAAAAAAAACTGTCTGGCCGAGCATAAATCAACGCAACGTGCTCAACCCCATGGAGAACGCAACGATCAGCTCCAATCAGGTCAAGTGCAAACGCACAACAGCTAAATAAATGGAAATGGAAATGAATACTGGCCAAACACTCGACGCAACTCAGTTAAGGCAGCGTAAAAAAAAAACAAAAAAAAGAAAAGTGAAGCAACTGCGATAAGAAAAGCTTCTGAACTGAGATAGTTTCTGTATCAACAAGATAGCACTATGCAAAGTGCTAAAAAAATTAAATAAAACAACGCGTCAATTGTCAACTGAAAATATATTATATATATACTATATATACTTTTTTCAGCATTTATTGGATTTTCTAATTACTCCATTGTGGCGGCCTTATGTTAGAGCATGAGCTAATAACACGACGTATACGTAATATCATATATTTTACAGCACATTTATAGTTAATTAATCTGCTGTCGGGAGAAGCACATGTGCTCTGGCATATACCCTGTAATTGGACATGCACTGAACTAAAGTAGACTATGGCATATAGGAATTTGTATTTAAATTATTTATTTAATGTTTATTTTATTTTGAAATTTACAATAATATTTTCTCATGTTAATTTTCATTTAATTGACAATTACTTTTCAGCAAACTTTTCAATGGGTATCTGCTCAGCGACTAGTTTGTATGCTTCTAATATATTTCTCTTTTTTTTTTTTTTTTGCATATTTTCGCACACGCAAATGGCGAACCAAAAAAGAGTTTTTCAGCCTGTCGTGCAAGGTCACAAACTCTTTTTTTTTTTTTTTTTTGGGGCTTTATTTTGCGGTCTGCTTGAATAATTGATATGCATGAGGAGAAAAAATTGTGTTTGGGCAACGAATTATAGTACGTATTTTCAAATGGAAGTCAGAAGGTTTACCAACAGAGCCTAAAGGTATGCAGCAGAAACTTTCAAAGGAGGGCAAGGCAAAAACACAACACAATATACAGGCACACACATACTCATGCATTAGGCAGCTGTCAGAGCTGTCATTCAGTTTGTCACCAACTTGATTTAGTGAATGAATGATAGGCTCAACTCTTTAAGCATTTCAATTAACCAAGAAGTTGCATCAATTAGTATTAGAATATACGCTTTCGTGTCGTGCCTGTTGCCTGTTGCTAGCTCGAGCTCTCTGCCCGGGGCACAATTGACAAACCAATTCAAGGTTAGATGAGTGCAGCAGCCGCTGTTTGCTGTTGCTGCTGTTGTTGTTGTCATGTGTAGCAGCCACAGTGCTTTCAATTCGTTTCAAATTCAATGACGACAACAAATGCATGACCATGCGGCGTATACGTAATATGCCACGAGCGGAACTCTACGGGCAGACAGCTAGCCTATATTGAATAAATTGTTATTTCAAGTGTGAAAAGGAAACTTCAATAATGGAAAGAAAACTTTTTAATATGCTATATGTATGTATATATGTAATTAGATATATATATATATTTATATGGAATAGCTTTCTATATATTATCAGCATATGGAACTACCCTTTGCTCGAGCTCGTGTTTTGCCTTGCACTTGGCCATTTTTGCAGCTTCGTCTGTGCCATATGCCACATGCCACATGCCACATGCCATTTTCCATTTATTATTTGCCATTTTCCTTGCACACCACGCCCCTGATGATGCCCTAGGCCTTGTTGGCCGCTGACAACCCACTGTCATTTCTATAGCATATACAGTAGAACGTTCAGCCAAGGGCTCCGAGTGTTCGCGCCACGACTTTTCCTGTCACGATGATGTGATTTGATGTGACTGCCAGCTAAGCTAGTCACACTGTCAGTGAGCGAGTGCCGCCATCCTAGCTAGCTATGCAATTACCATTATCTAACTGGCCAAGTAAAATCAATAAAATGCACATTCATCATCTAAATGACACTGTCCATCTCTCTTTCCTGCTGACTTTCTCTCTTGTGCTGTCTCTTTCTATGACCCTATCCCAAACGCATTGCCCAGTTGGCCAATGGGAAAATCCAGGCCAGGCCAGTGTCAATTTTGGTAGCAGCTTGACACTTGCGGGCCAAACTATTTTTAATATTGAAAACGAATGCAAGCTGCGCTCCCAAACACGCAAAAGTTTCTAACACACACAAACTATGAAAGAGTGAGAGAGAGAGAGAGAGAGAGAGAGAGAGAGAGAAAGAGGGAGAGTGTGTGTGTGTGAGTGTGTAGAACGAAATAGCAAACTAAAATCATTAAAAGTTTAAGCAAAGTAGAAAATATTGGAAACTTGAGTAAGCAAAACGAATAGCAATAGTAATAACTTTTCTATATGGCATAAGAGTTGCTAATAAACAATTGAATTAATAACATAACAGGACTAAAAATACTACAAATTTCTCTTTTCAATGATTAATAGACTTCTGCTCTTTCAATTTTACAAATTTAACTCTAATTAGCTCTTATACAATACATTATTATATTTATATATTATTTATCATATTATTTATACATGTATATATCAATAGATTTCTTCTTTATTCAACAATTCTCTGCTAGCGTATTCAACTTTTTTTTTAATTTTTTTTCTGCTGCTTTTTCTGTATTCATTCATTTGGCTGCTTGTTGCTCGGGGCTGATTTTATTGATTAACAATGATTATGATGCAGCCTGAAATACGAGCTGACCTTGCATGCCACATGCCTGCAAAAAAACACGGCAGTTCCGTTTGGCTGCGCCTCGAAATTTGTTGACAACAGCAAAATACAACAACAGAATGAAAAGTCAAATAAAAAATGAAAGAAAACATATAAAATGAAAAAAGAACCTGCAGTCAGGCAGTTAATTTGCATATGTTGCAACAGAATATTTTGGCAGCACAGCCAAAACAAAAATGGGAGAGAAAAAGAAAACCAAACTACTAGCCTTTTTTTTTTCTTAGTTGCCACGTGAATCACAAACAAACGGAATGCGAAATTCTAATGCACTTGGCTAACGCAGATACCAGTCCATTGCATAGGGTATACAGGGTGTGCCTCGGCTAAAAAGGAGACAATTTAGCCAAGGACATGCCTGTCACATGCCTAGCAAATGTGACTCATCGGGTATATGGATATACCTTATATATACACATATATATAGACTGACTGATGGGAATGTGAATATATATAAAATCAAAAAAAGACAGTGAAACTTCAATTAATTAAATATAATTTCTATATGCATACATATATCCAATTCATTCGCTAATTCTTATTCTATAATATCTATCATGTCACAGTCTGGAATGTGATATATAAATAGCAGAAAAACTGACTTTGAAGTTTTATTAATTACGCGACATTGACAAATACGTGAATTGTTTAAAAGAGAAAAAACATTAAACAAACATATGTAGATATGAGTACAGTGAAAGCTACGTAAGTGCGCCAATGAACCGAATATCTGAATTACCTGAGCTCTGAAACCTAAGAATTTGTAATTTATTAACAGATTTTATGGCTATATAAATAAGTTTATAGATATTTTTGCTATAAATTCATTAAAGATTTGCATAAGCCTTTATCCTTGAATTTATGTACCTTATATTGCTTTAACTACTATGCCTTTGCCACTGCTCATCAATCATGCCGTCAATAAGTCAACATAATCGGCTTGTGTATATATAGATATAGATATAGTAAGTATACTCATATTGCCTGTGCTTAACTTTAATTTGCAGTTGAGGGCACATAAAATAAGGAAAGACAATAGCGAAGAGCTTGTGGCTGTGATTGGGCTTTCGGTTTTGCGGCATTGCGCATACGCCGCATTAGCCGCCGAAGCTGTTTATGAACTGCGGTACAAAAGCAGCCAACAACGAGCCACAAATTATGGAAGCATGTATGTGTGTGTGTGTGTGTGTGTGTATGCATTATCTAACGACATGTCATAAGAGCTGACAGTAGCTGTACCCAGCTGCCTGGCTGCTGTTCCCAGCTACAGCTCTCAACTGCTCTTACATGCTGCATCCTAATTGATTCGAGCAGACTAGGACAAATATTAGTCTAGGCAAAATCCGTGTCAGCTAAATCCCAAGAGCTGTCAAGAAGGTGCAGACGCAATGCCACTCTAACAAATATGCTAATGAATCGAATACGATTCACATTGAAGAGCGTCGTGCCGCCAGACTTCTGGATTTGCTTCTCTTTTTTTTTCATTTTATTTATTTGCCACAAAGGTTTATTGAACCTTGGAGCCATGCGCAGCGTTAGTGACACGGCAAAAGGGTTTGAGTGCGAGCCGTCCAAATACGTATATAAATTATGTATCTTTTGTTTTGCTAACTTTTACTTTTATGCAGTGTAAATTTTCACAAAATATTCAATGGTGGGCTGATGGTAAGGATTGCTAACAAGCTGCAAAATGTTTGATGTAATAAATTAGAAGAGTTTTTCAGGGGGGCTTCATTGGGAAATAATTATGGCAATTACGCATACGACAGATGGTACGTATACATTCTTAGAGATTTATGTGAAAGGAAAGACAATTTCTTATGAACTTTAATACAATTATTTTAGGAATTATTTAAAAATAACATTCATAAGTCATATTATGCATAGGTATAATTAATTAATTCAATAGAATTTCTAGGACTTCTTTCTTCACAATTTATTTAATTAAATTATAAGTTAACCTCTAAATAAATATAATAAATATTAAAATTGATAATTAATAAGCAGCTCAACAAAATTTGCCTAAACTTTAGAGAATTTCCATTACTTTTCTCTTCACATTTCGCTTAATTAAATTCAAAGTCAGCTCATTAATAATTATAATAAATAAATCAGTAAATAATCTACATTAAATATCATGTATATTAGCCTAAAATAGAAACTCTACATTGTGTATACGACACGTGTCCCAAAATCTATTCAAACGAAATTGTTTAAGAAAGAGCATCATGATTAAGTATACAATTACGATAAACATTTGATTGTTGTATGCAAATATGCTGAAGCTTGAAGAACGCTGCAATTGAGGTTAACGTGTGGGGGGAGACGTCGCAGCTAAATATATATATATAAGGGAGGTATGACCGCAGCTCATTTTATGAGCCATTTTGATTTAGTCATAAACCTAAGCAACGACACAAAAACCAGTGCAATGAGCTGAGTCGAGATAGATGGATATACAATGGATAATGAATAATAGCATGGGGCAGCCACAACAAAAGACTTTATATTTTTTATATTTTTTTTAATGTACATCTGCTTGCAGCAAGGCAAGGCTCTAAATGCTAAAAAGAAAAGGAAAGCAGCAAAGGACTGTAGAGACAATAGCCAAGTGTAGCAAATGCTGGTCAAGGCAGTGAAAGTAGAGAAAGGACGCCGCGTGGAGCTACAGAGATGATGCCAAAGAGAGAGAGAGAAGAGAGACAGAGAGAGAGAGAGAGAGAGAAGGGGGCAGCGTTGTTGGGTGGGCGACAGAGACAAGTTTGAGTGACCTTCTTCAAGGAAAACAACACGAAAGGCAAATGCGTGTGCGTGTATCGACGCGTGCTTGTGTGTGTGTGTGTGCTGGGTATATATGGCGACATTCGGTCGTGCCTTAAGGCAGACATGAAAAATAGCGCTGAGAGCCAGACAGCAGCAACAACAATGAACTGAAGACCAACAAGACAAGCGGGCCACATGCCACAACAAGTACGTGGGCCACACTTAAGTACAGTTACAAAATATTTTGCGTAACGCAGCAGCAGCAACAACAACAAGAACAACAATAACAACAACAACAACAACAGTGATGATGATAATGATGCGTGGCAGCATTTGAAGTTTAGATTTTTCCACATAGTTTTTCTTGCTCTTCCACATGAATACACTTTTCTTTCTTTCGTTTTGAAACTTACAGCCAAACTGCAAGCAGGCACACGCTCACACAAAAACGTTCAGACACACACTTTGTTAGACATTTTAAAATGAATTGTTAATATAAATATTATTTGAATTATATATACTCAAAATTTAATTGTTGATTTCTTTCATTGCACATTCTAATCGTTTATTTGCCCTCTACGAATTTACACACTCGCGAAAAAATTGATTTGAACAAAAGGAAAAATCAAATGAAAGGTATTTAACGAAATAAACGAATTTTGTGTATATTTCTTTCTTTTGTTAAACGAAGACGCTGGCGAGGTTGGTGATAATAATAACAAAAAGACGCGAGAAGGTTTTCCGAGCTAGTTGTGCGCTTTTCCACATGCTGCGTTGTACTCAGCTGGAAAAGCGTCGTTCAACTTATTTTTTTCCCATTCTTGTATGCAATTTTTCGCGTGCGAACTGTAAAGCTTTCGGGGCGCGCAGAGCTTTTCATGTATAATTATTTCGACTAGCTAAAAATGAGGCACAAATCAAGGCACAAATATGTATAAAATAAATAAGAAAGCAAACAAAAATTAATTATAATAATACATGAGCGTTTTGAGCAAAAGCGTTATAAATTATTAAGCATTGTTTATTTAATTCAACAATTTCCCGGCGCTAGTTGACTTTCACTTATACACGCACACATACACACCCACACATATAGCCCAACTCCCACACATTAAAGCTCAGCTTCGGTTATTTCACATCTTCGTCTCTGTCTCTCTCCCTCTGTTTGCTCTTTCGTTTGCACACATTTGCTCCATAAACCTGCTTTCACGTTTGCATTAAATTTCCCATAATAATTCCCATTCCGTGTTTACTAATTCCCTTGTTTGTTTGCACATTTGCTTGTTGTTGTTCTTATTGTTGTTGCAGCCTCTGTTGCATGTCGCTTGTGGGTGCACAGTTCGTACACGCGCACCTGCCGCACAAGAGAAGCAAAGAGACAGAGAGAGCAAGAGAGCGCGTCAGTGTATTTAAAAAAGCTTTCGGCTCTCTTTGCAGGCAACCGCTTAGACGAAAAGCTACAACAAATGCCGCACGCGTTTTCATTTCGCTTTCTTTGTAGATTCTGCGCGCTCGTTTTATGAATGAAAGCTTTGTGCCACATAAATGCACCAAAAAAGGAAACATTTTTGACTCATTGTGAATGAGTTCAATGATTGCTCTCGAGAGTGTGAACGACTAAGGAGCTACCGTATACATTACATTTAAATTATTCTGAGGTGTTGGAAATGTGATTTGTTATTTTTTTTTCTTTTCTTATTTATTCTACTTTTCCATAGCATTCTTAAAGAAATCAAATTCCGACTAAAAGTCCTTCATTAAGCTCAAGACTATTCAAATTACTATGAAAAAGCCATTAACTAAATTAGCTGCGAGCAACAACAATAATTGTTTGTATTCCACATGACGTATGTGTAATGTGCTCATTACACTGTGAGGCAAGAAATTTGATTTGACTAAACAGCAATTATTCAAATATGCAAATATTTATAAAGCTACGCTTGAATTTACACCTATTTATCATAGCCTGATTTTGTTTTCATGAAATATTGTATATATGAAATAGGTGCACCTGTTTTTTGCTGTACAGTGTGCATACGCATTTGGCGGCAAGCTGGCTGCCTTTTAACTGCGTGTAGAGTAGCGGCTAATTTTCTTGAAATTTGAGTTCGCATTTGATATAGCAGCATTAAATATGCATAGCTAGGGGAGAGGAACGGGTTAGTGGAATAGGGAGAGACAGAGACAGAATTAGAGTTGGGCCTGTCCCGGCGAGTGTTGTTCCACATTTTGTATATAGCTGTAATTACACGTTGGAGTTGGCCCCAGAGCAACTGGGTTGGGAAGAATTGTGATTAATGTTATATTTACACGCGCACGCACTACACAAATATTTATAACAATGAGCATATGTACATATATACATGTATGTATGTATATACTTATGTACATAGGGTGCTGATTTAACAGCTTCGCCTCATTAGACGCTGCTCATTGCGACAAGCTCGACAAGTTCATTGCACTCCCCAGAAACAAAATAAAAGGCAGAAGAAAAACAACAAGAACAACAACAACAATTACCACTTATAGTTTTTCATTTCTTAATGAGCTAATATGGAACATTCATAATAAAGTCCGAAAACAAAACACAAAAGGCAGAACCAGAAACTGAGCCAAGCACGAAAGACACGCAGAACAGCTTTTTGACGAAAGCGAAAGCCGAACACGAGAGACAGTTGCGACGCTCTCGCTCCCACCCATTAAACAAGTGGTTGGCTGGAAGAGGTCAGCGTTGAATTGATTATGAAATTTGACATACAAATGTTTAAGATCTTGCGCTCTTCGGCTACATCTGCCTCTCTCGCTCTCTCTCTCTCTATCTAGTCGTCAAGTACTGGCAAACATATGACGATAGAAACGATGCGATGCGATGGAAACGAACTAACTGTTCTCATATAACAGTGCACTCTCACCTACAATGCATGCTCACATAAGTAAACATTTGTGTTTGAGCAGTGAATAATTAAATATTGAATATATATTATATGAGACAACGATTTTGAGCTATATATATTATAATTTTTATTTTAAAAATGTTAATTGTTAAAGCTTCATTATATATTTTAGCACACAAGGTTTGCTGATGTCAGCGAGTCAGCGCGTTGATGACTAATGAATAACTCCAAGGAAACATTTCCTTATCAACAAATAGAAAGATTTTTCTATACATGCGATTCTAATTAAACTACATTAAGAATATATTTATTTATTTATAGCCTATTTTATGGCTGACAAACTTCGACATTGATTACAAACTCTATCTAAAAATATTATGACATGCGCCTCACTTTCCAGCTATTCGTTTTATTTGACTTTCCGATTAAGGTCCAAGATTTATAGATAATATCGCATGTTGATAAGGGAAAAATACCAAAACAAAATTAAAAAGAAATTCATAAAAATTGGACGCAATCACAATTATTGAAATAAGCAATTCAATCATTTAAAGTCGTTTTATAATTTTCTCTAATACGGTCTAAGCATACGGCACACGAGGCGTGATTCATGTCGAAATAAAGCGTGAGTACCAGCGCCTGATAACAATTTGCCTATTGGCAGACTTCAAATTATCTACAGTAAATACTCAGTAAGTGCTTCGGAAATTACCCAAACGTTATAGTATAAAGTAATTTGAACAGCTAACCAGTTTTGCGTGTCATATACTTTATCTTAAAAATAAATGAAGGCTTATAATCAAGTATGACAACAATAATTTTAAATGCAAAATATACTAAAATTTGAGATAAATAATATATATTTATGTCTTAAAAATTAACATATCTAATGTGTTAATATTCTATAAGAACGTATACTGTACTAAATATCTCGTTTATTTGGGTTTTCTAGAATTTCCCAAAATTGTAAAACTACTATAAACTAATTAAGGCTGGCAAAATCTTATAATCTGATTATATACTTTATCTAAACTTAAACGAGATAAAATAAACATATGTAGGTTAGTAAGAATAGTATGCAGATATGCTAATATGCCTATTTTATTATATGTTAAAAATTTTCCCATAACTAAACTAAATATTCATATCTTGACTTATATAAATCTTTATATTTTATTTTAAATCTATGAAGATCCCATATAACAGTTATAACAGTTCGATAGCACAGCTGACCGATCGGCTGGCCCTATCGATGCCTTACTGTAGTTATTATATCAGCTGCACAGGTGTTTAAAAGGGGAGCTGAGTGTACTTACGTTGTTACACATAGACACTCTCATACATATATCTAAGATAGTATATAATTGTATCTATATATATGCTTATTCATATGTGTATGTGGGGATTTGTTACTCACGGTAAATATACTGCTCTTGTGCGCCCGATTGCGTATGACGAGGCCCGCCAAAGGCTTCTTCACATAGATTTTGGGCATCTCGTTAAATTTGCTAGATACGTGGCCCCGCAAATAACTGTTTACTTGTATGTATGACTTTGTGTGTGTGTAGGGCGATGTGTGTTTAGCAATTGTGTTTTGGTTATGGTTGGGCTAATCGCAGCCGTTGCTAAAAGCCTAGGTGCCGAGGCGGATGTTTGGTTGTTTTTTAGTGTTGTTTTTTTATTATGATTTTTATTGGGTGTCACAGCAATAAATACAGCAACTTGCATACATTACACTTATAGCTTCTAATTTGTAAAAAACTTGAATACTTTAGAATATTCTATTTATTCAGCAACAACAAGGAGGCGCGCTCGTTGTCGATGTCGATGCCTGCGCTTGTTGGCAAATTAATTGGCGGCTGCATCATCCCATTGGATGAAACGTCTCACTATATAAATGTTTGTTAATGAGTGTGTGTACGAATTTCTAGCGACACACCGCTGACAACGCATTGACGAGCGGCAGCACTTTTAATTAAAATTGTACAAAATTAATTCGATTTTTACAGAAAATTTAATGCGTTCGTTTGCAAACACGGGCCGAAATGCGAACGCAGCGTCTTTGTTACCGCTAAATAATGGCAAAACGCGTTTTGGAACTGCTTATTCTAGGATTGCCAGCAAGAATCAGTATCGATAGTGATTCAGACAGCTTATCGATAACTATATCATATGCTGGTTTTGTTTGTTTTTGTTTTTCCTTTTCTTTATTAAGAATGCAATTTGAGGGCTGCCAATGTATCTCTTAAAACCTATCGATAGCTCTTGAAGATAATACGAGACAATATACAAACTTAAGTTTATTTTGTTTGTTTTTGTTTTTAAATAGAATGCAATTTGCTTGATATTTGGGTATGTTTAATAGTTAATGAGTATATTTTTTCGTATATTATTTATTTATGTGTTGCATTTACTTGTAGAAAGAAAATGGTGCGAGTTTTGTTTCTGCATCCAGATCTGGGAATTGGAGGCGCCGAGCGTCTCGTCGTGGACGCCGCCCTAGCATTGAAGGAGCGGGGCCACGAGGTCAGCTTTCTGACTAATCATCATGATAGCACGCACTGCTTCAAGGAAACTGCCGATGGCAGCTTCCCGGTACAGATTGTCGGCGATTGGCTTCCACGCAAGCTCTTTGGCCGTTTCTATGCAATATGTGCCTATGTACGAATGATCTATGCGGCATTCTATGCCAGTTTCTTTATGCCCGAGCGTAAGCAGGTGGATGTGGTTGTTTGTGATTTGATTTCCGTTTGTGTGCCAATATTGCGACTGGCTCGCCATCGTCCTCGTGTGCTCTTCTATTGCCATTATCCTGATCAGTTGCTGAGCAGTCAAGCAGGTCTATTGAAGCGTTTATATCGAGTGCCTCTCAATTGGTTGGAGGAAAAGACCATTGGCCAGGCGGATAAGGTATTAGTGAACTCCAAGTTCACATTGCGCGTCTTCCAGGACACATTCCGACGGCTACAGGATCGTTCCCGATGTTCTCTATCCCTCATTGCACACTCAGTACTTCGATCAAATGGAGCGAAAGCTAGAGCAGCGCTCGGCCTTGTTGGATGAGCCGGTTCATCCACGTGTGCCGCGCAATTCGTTTATATATCTGGACATCAATCGCTACGAGCGCAAGAAAAATCATGCGCTGGCTTTACATTCCCTGCACCTGCTCCGGGATTTGCTGCCCTTGGCGGATTTCAAGAGATGCCGCCTAATCATTGCCGGCTGGCTATGATACACGCTGCACAGAGAATGTGGAGCATTTCGCCGAGCTGGAGCAGCTGATAGCGGATTTGCAGTTAGAGGAGCATGTGGTGCTGTTGCGCTCCCCCACAGACGAGGAGAAGTGCAATTTACTGTATTCCGCTCACTGCCTGCTCTACACGCCGGAGAACGAACACTTTGGCATCGTGCCACTGGAGGGCATGTATTTCTGCAAGCCAGTGGTGGCTCTCAACAGTGGTGGACCCACTGAAACGGTTGTGCACACCTCCACTGGATTTTTGTGTGAGAAGCAGGCGAAGAGCTTTGGCGGTGCTATGCATCAGCTGTTCAAGGATGAGGCGTTACGCTTGAAGATGGGCGAACTGGGCCACAAGCGAGTGCAGCAGAAGTTCTCCTTCGAGGCATTTGCGGATCGTCTCAATGAGATTGTTCAGGAGATGCTGACAAATAAGAAAAATGAGTGAATAAATGTGTAAGAGCAGCAAATGAGGAGAAATCTGGATGGGGGGGCGAAGTTGGCGGTGGAATGGAGATTAAATGAAGATTAGTTGGAATCTACCAGAACGATTAGCTTGCTGAGCAGAGATTCACTAGGATTCCCTATAACCAAAAGAGACATCTCTGGTTGTCGCTGATGCAAACTCTTTGCCTTTATTTCATCATTCATTTATATATGTATATATTTTATATAATTCATACAAATCCTAAGAATTGCTTCCTGGGGGGGAGGGGAGATCATCTTCTCAACTTCATCCGCTGCTCTACTCATCGCGCATGTACAAATACAAATAGCCCAGATCCTTGGGCGGATTCTGTGACTTGGCCACCTTGGTGTCGTTGAAGATCACCCACTCACCCTGCTTGCGTATGTGGCAAACGTAGTGACCCACCTGGGCAGAGGTGCCCATGTGAGAGATGAAGGCAACCAATTTATATTTGCCAGGGCCATCGCGATAGTTGTTCCCCGCTGCAGATGTGGCGGCTGTGGTGGGGGCTGGTGCAGCCGCCACAGGTGCATCATCGATGACGGCATCGGCATGCGAGAAGATCCAGTCGGTGGCTCGCTCCACATTGCCATCGGTGGCCTTGAGCGCGGCCGTCGCTTGGCGCTCGCCAAAGCCCATGCTCATGAGCATGGCCAGCGATTCGGGATTGGCAACGAAGGCGGAGGCGGCACCATCGCCAATGCGATTATTTGGCACCTCGAATGGCTCGGAGATATCCGCATCGGCAATGTGTTCCATTAGCCAATTGGACGCAGCTTCCAGGCCGATATTCTGAGTATGGAAACAGGCGCGTTTGCATGCCTCCTGTGGAAAGCCCATGTTGACCAGCTCCGACATCACGACCTCATCGAAAACAAATGCCGGGGACGCTGCAGTCACAGGTTCGGGCAGCAATTCCTCTCCTGGTTGCACTCCTCTCGAACGCCAGACACTAAGATCCAGCTCATCTGGCATATCCACTGAGACATCTAGCTTCTTGGGTACCCAATCATCGCCCAAAGTAAATTTCCCTAGATGAATCATCAGGAAATCCGGCATGGTGGCCATGCGTGTCGTCTTTTTGGCCGTCGTCTTGGCATTGATGGCCGCCGAAAAGAATTGGTCGATGATCTCGGTGCCAAAGAAGCGTTCCAGGCATGCCTGCAACTGGCACTTTATGCCGCACCAGTTCACGATCCGGCAGACGCTGTCCACTGGCTCTAGCTGCCTGCTCTCGCTCCTGATACTCACGCACCTCATCCAAATTGGTGGCCTGCTCGAGGGGAATTGGCAGTCGGAAGCTGTACTCCTCACGGTTCTTGTACTTCACCTTGTGGCTGGTCATACACTCGACACGATCCTCCAGCTGGAATTTGAGAGCATCGGCCGGATTGAATTGATTGCGTGAATTGCGATCGAGCAGCGTCAGCAAATGCAAATAGAAATCATTGGCGTCCTGCTGCTGTTTGGTGCTAAACTCTGGATGATTCTTGCCCACAATATTCTTGAACATAGCTGGCGAGATGCCCGTCATGTGCTCCATGTCCAGTGTGTTGGACACCAAGCTGCTGTACTTTCCCGACTGCAATCCATTGCCCAGTTTGGCCATCTGTATATTGAAATCATTGGCCGGATCACTGGGATAATCCTTGAAGTACTGTTCGGCGCCGCTGCCCACGAAACGCTTCTGGAAATCGGGTATGACAAACAGCACCTGCATCACGCTGTTTATGTAGCAGGAGTTGCCCAGATTCCGCATGCCCGTATAGCCTGGTCCAGCCAACGGCTGCAGCTCGCTCTCGCTCTCCGTAAGGGCAGACCATTCGCCAATGCGCTGATTAATCTCCAACTCCAGCTCGACCATGGACTTCTCACACTTCTGCATGGCCGCCATGTTTATGCCAAAGTGTGTTAAATGCTTGCTCAAATGCGGATCCAAGACCATATCGTCCTCCGGATAGGAGAATACATCCGATTTGCCATCGGCCGTAATGGTGCCCAGCTTAACGGCCAGCGGGTAGCCCGTCTCTCGATAATGCTCCACAGCGTGATCATTGCCGCCGCTGCCATCAAAGAACTTGCGGCCACACAGGATGGAGCCGTCTGTTAGATTCAACCACAGATTGCTGGTCAGATCGCATTTCTCGCACTGCCAGCCAGCTGGCGGTATCTTCTTGCCATTGTCCAGCTGTTGGAGATTCTCAGCATACTTCGAGGCCTGACGCACCTCACCATCCCATGTGCCTGCAATGATAATACAATTAGTTGAAAGATTGACATACAATGAGATACATGAAATGAATAAATGTCCACTCAGCACTAAACAAACGTAATTTGATATGAGTTTCTTGCTCCCCTCAAAGGAAAGAATTTCTGCACACACACACACAGACATATATACACACATACATATCAGAGAGCAATTGAGCGTAGGCAAATACAAAATGCTGCATGCACAGCAGTGCGAGCGAATAAGAGCAGCGGCCATTATCCTCGATCGTATTGAGCAATTGAGAATAAACAAATGCGAACAGTAAGTAGTGCAAGCGAATAAGAGTAGCGGACGTCTCGCTCAATCATAGTAGAGCGGCAATATGAGCAAATATTTGCAACAATACAAATACGTACATATGTATATAAAGTAATTGTTATTGTTACAGATGTCACCAGTTTCTGTCCAGGTTGATGACTAATGCTTACCTGTGAGTGTGGCCTTCTCGAGCTTTGCTATGGCAGATTCGGCTGCAATGATTGCCTCCACAGCTTGGGTGACACGCATGGGCAGCTCGGGATCTGGATAGGGCAGTTTCTTGTCCAGATCGGGGGCCACCACAATGCTGTACGTATCCTTAATCTCGTACTTCTTAGCCAAATCAGTCTCATTGTAACCGCCCTCGACGCCAATGGCAAGGCGCGTAATTTTTCGTTCAGGCCCGGCTTCCGCCTCGTCCAGCTGTGCCTTCACATTGGATTCGCCGGCCTTCAGTTTGCGCTCACGTTTAATGTGCAAAAACACAACATTTCCAGTTTTAGCGGCATATTCGTTCACGTACGCCTCCCCGAAGCCAAGAAAGCTTTGCAGGCAGACATAGAGGCCCGTCGGCGTCTCCGGATTGTCGTAGGAGTACACGCATTCGTCTTTGTAAATTGGTGGATTGCCGCACGGCACGTTTACCTTGGATAAATGCTTGCGTAGCTCTTCCATTACTTTCAACAAATATTATGTTTGACTTTTTACAAAATTGTGAAATGAAAATTTATTGAATTTCCTTGCAGCTGCTGCTGCGACGCCTTTGCATTACTTGGCAGAATTCGAAGAGATGCCAACCTGGCCCAAATACTATGCCGCACAACTGGCTCACTGTTATGCACACACACTCTCCTATGTCAGCTGTCGGCTAAAAGCTGATTGCTATGTAAGTTTAACGAACAAAATCAAATGTCCGTTACAATTTGAATATTCATAAAGTGTGTTCTACATTTTGCATTTATTACGCTTTTTGAAAATTTTAAATTCAGATTACATGCTTATGTTTGTTTTGGGTAAATACAATTTGTATTTCGATATATATATATATATATATACTATAAATATATGTTGCTGTTTTGTTTGCAATTTGTTTTTGTTCTTGTTGTTTTCATTTGTATTGTTTATATCGGCATTTTATTTGCTTACTTGGCTAAAACACAGATTAACACGTTTATTTGATGCTCTTACTATAATCAATGCTTCAATACATCAAGTATATTTATTATACATAAAAATACGCACACCAAAAATTTTTACCACAATTATCTATCGAACTTCTCCATTTTCTCCTACTTTGGTAACAGTTTTTTTTTTTTAAGTACAACAATAAGTTTTAAGTAATAAGTTGCATAATTTATAATTCAATTATGTTACATAGAATTCATGTTAAGAGACATATATATCAATATGTTATTTTATATTTAATTTTCTTTTTTTTCTTTATTTTTGTAATGTATTTTTTGTGTGCGGTGCAAAAGATGTAGAAAAAGATGTGGCTGTTAAATTTGTTGTTCAATGTGCGTTTCTCTTTAAGATTTAATCATTCATCATCATCATGATTCATATTCATTATTAATGCCGGAGGTTCATTTCACATATATGTAAAAAAATACATTTCAAACGCTTCTCTCTCTCTCTTTCTCTCTTCTGTATGCAAAAACTTCTTCAATCGCTGCTTTAGCTATGCTAAATTGTTATTGTTTAAATTTATGCTTGATATATGTTAGTTTTTGTTTTGTTTTTTTCATTTCTTTGCTGATCAGATAAGTTTGTTCACGGTGTGTCTATGCGTGTGTATGTGTTTATTTTAAAAGATATATTAAGAAAACTGATTTTAAAATGAAATTGTTTAAACAACCGTTTAGTAACTTTCTCAAGTGCATTTTTTTGTTTTCGTTTTTATACATTTAATCAAATCCTGGTCCATTTTCATGTATTTTATAGCGTGTATTTGACTTGACCGACATGAGAGTATATATTTATATATGTTGACTGTCAAACCAACCTGACTTAAACTGACTTATCGCATATGCTACTATTCTGTACAAGCCCCTAGAAACGACTTATCTAACTAACAAAACTGTAACGCACGCAAATATTATATAATATATATAAATATAGTCTACAAAGTTTTCTGTTTAAAAACATATTTTAATTAATAAAAATAAATGTATTTTTAGTTTTCTACCTTTTAGAGCGAAAACTTTTTAGACTACAAATATATACCATATACATTATATATATATATATTAAATATATGGGGCTGACAGATGTGTATATGTGTGGGTTGGTGTTTGTTTATAAGATAATAAAATCATATGAGAAAATACAAAAAATAAAACAAAATTTCATTTGATATCTGAGTAGATTTAATTCTTATTTAATTTTATTATTTAGTTAAATTATAAACTGAAAATGTCTATTCTTTTTCTTTTTCTTTTGATTTACTTTTAAAGCTTATATATTTTATGTATATTAAAAATAGACGTTTATATTTATAAAGTACAAATACGTGTGTTTTCTTGCGTATAAACATAAATTAAAGCGAACTTAAATTAATTTCAAAATGTTTCTTGCACTGTTTTGTTATTACAGAAATCACCTCGATTTAGTTAAATTAATTAAATAACTAAACATGCAAATGAACCTAAAAACTAAACGTACCCATTAAATACTTTAATTAACTTTTATATATATATTATATATAAATTGTGATTGGTTGGATGTTTTGTTTTTGTTGATTTGATTTTTGTTTTGTTTGTTTTCTTTTTAAGTATTTCGTGTATTGCTTTTTGATTGTGAGTAATTTCTTTGTAGGAAAACATGTATATATATATATATAATATATAAAAAATAAAGTAAAAGTATTTTGAAAATAGGAAATTAATTTAAGAAATGCACTTCATGTATATAATTTATATTTACATATACGTATTCTTGAGCATATAATACTTTTGCTTTGCATTTAACATGAAAAACAGTAAAAAAAAAAAATAAAAAGCAAAAAATGTAAGTTGGCAATTTAAAAATGATATTTTACTTTAAATAAATTATTTTTTCCCCCTTTTTTCTTCTTTCTTTTTTGTTACTTTCACATTAAGTTCCGAAATTTTTCATACAGCCCTCGTATATGTAAAATAAAAATTGGAGCATGAACAATAATAAATAAATTAAAAGCTACATACAAATTATGATTTGAGTATGTGTGTGTGTTGCTGTGCTGTGTGTGTGTGTGTGTGTGAAACAGACGCTCAGACAAAGTGCGAGGCGGAGCGCTCACTAGAAATTTGTTTTATCTTTCCTTGATTTTTTTTGTTTTGTTTTGTTTTTTTTTTTTTTTTTTTTTTTTTTTTGCGGATGGACCCAAAACATTTTGTTTTGTATTTTCTAAAGAAACCACAATCCGCATAGATTGCAGTATTTTGTTCTTATATAATTTTAGTTATCTTTTGGAATTCAACACTGCGCGTGTGTGTGTTGATGGTGGTGTGTGTGTTGTGGGCGTGGGTGTTTCATTTGTTGAGTGGATTGATAAGCTGTAATATTAAATCGTTCTGCTGCTTGAGTATCTTGTTCAGCCTGTTCAGCCACTCGTTGTAGTTGTCCTCAGAGCTCGCTCGGCACTCAATCGAAACGGGTGACTTGTTTGGATCCGTCGATTTGATACGAAAAGTATACGAACTATCCTTCACACGCTCCAATTGCATATGATTCAGCTAACATAAAGAAGAGAAACAATTAATATTTTGCAAAAATATTCGAATTCAATTTGAATTTCATCTCATTTACCTGTATATGCGTACGATATTTGAATATGGGACTAGTGAATTGCGACTTTTGCTTCTGTATGTCCGCAAAGATGATGATCTGTTGGAATAGAAATACCTTCAGCTCACGATGCTTCTGGCCCGCATCGATGGCACAGCTGAGTGTGTCCTGTAGTAATAGATTGCCCTGGGCGGTAAGTTCGCCATCGAAATCTTGCAGACCGCGCAGCACCATCATCATATCGTTGACCTTCTTAACCACGTCCTTCATTTGATCGCTAGCCTTCATCAGCGTGGCCACCTCGTTGGGCAGACCCGCTCGCTTCGTTTCACGCAATAGCTCATTGATCAGTAGCACGTATTTTGTGATGCGTTGCACGGGTGTTATAATTAAAGTACTTAACTGCAAAGGGAGAGAGAGAGAGAAAGACATCGAGAATATGTATAAGAATTAATTGTAATTTTACTAATATCAAATAAATTTTAAAGTGTTTTGACTAGCTCTTTAAATGACTATGACTTAATTTTGCGAATATTTTTATTTTATGAATATTTTACTGAATAATCTTGAATAAGTATTGAAGCGATTGAATCAGACTAACTGATCGAATCAGTGAAGAAAAGCTTTAGCTTTAAGAACTAGGAAATTATATAAATTGTTTCCATTTCAATTGACTTGATTGCTGAAAAAACCGTTAACGATCGTCAGGGGCTGACTAAAGCCCTTTATTGATAAATCAATTTATTCATTGAACCTCTAGTTGAAAAAATGATAGGACTAACTGAATCTTTCGACTTAAAGATTGATTGATTAACTATTATTAACTTACTGATTAAACTCTGCCTCTAAATCTGACTCACTGATTGACTGACTGAATCTTTCTCTTCAGCTTAAAATCTGATTAGCTAACTATCAACTATTGTGATTAACTGAATGATTGACTCGCCGATTCATTCATTATTTATTACATATTATATATCATGATAATTTCCTCTAAAATATCTGTCCTAATTCAAAATGACATATATTTTAATTTATATTTAAGTAAATGTGTCACATGTTTAGGACACTTGTACTTACATCCTTGCGATGTCCCAATTTCTGACGTATCTGATCGAAATACTGATAATGCGCATTGATTATAAACTCGGATAATGGTTTATTGCTGCAGAAATAATAGTACATGGTGAACTTCTTGGCAGAGCTCTCGATGAGCGGACCCAACTCTGCGGGTGACTTTTGACATTGGCGCAAGAATATCAAAAATTTACTAAAAAAGAAGGGAAACATAAATAGAAATTCGTAAAACAAATGCATTGAACCAATTCTAATTGCTCAACTCACTCTCTATGCCATTCGTAGATATCTTTGATGTTATTGAATACCAAATCCATTTTGCCACCCAACAAATCCTCAGGTCTGGGGATTTCTTTGTTGTGTATTTCCTCCATGTAGCTGTGCAAATGAAATTCAATATCACATTATAAATTGCAGCTTGAATCAGGCTTTGATTCGATTTGACTTACCCATTGACTATCTTGGACAGATCCTGGACATAAGACTCCTCGGTAACCACCAGCTCATTTAAAATCAACTGACGTTTATTGAGAGCGCTCGCTTTGCTATCGCTGGGATCTGTTTTGTTCTGCGAATATATTTTTTATTTATTTTATTTATTTATTTATTTTTTTTTATTCGCTTAGTTTGCGTTTCTTTTGTTCAGAGTTGTATGTATGTGAAAGCTTACCTTGTCATTGTTATCCTGTAGAGATCCCAATTCGGCATTTGAATGGGCACGTCCATTGGTGGCCGCATTGTCTGTGGCAGCGCCCTCGTTACCAGCTTCACCTGCCACACTGCCATCGACTCGGCTGTTCGATTCGTGTTGTTCCTGTCATGTAGTCAAAAGTTCAAATGCAATCGAACACTTACAAAAGTCGATTCAAGCTCTTCAACTGTAGTACTTACCCGGCTCATTCTGACAATTTGTTCAATTTCCGATAGCGGATTGCCCTCTATCTTGCCCGTGCTAGTCTGTAAGTGGAAAAAGTGGAAACCAGAATTAGAAACAGGATACACAAGCAAGCAGCTTGCAGCTTGCAGCTTGCAACTAGCAGCTGCTGTCCACTTGAAATGCAAATATGCCAAACTCAATTGAAACTTGATTTTTCCAACTGGCTCTAATTGAAAAAGTTTCCCTGCTAAGGCTAAGGAATTCGCATATTTGCATGAAGGTTGTTCTTTTACTGGGAATGCGAATGCGAATACAAACTACAGGTAAGACTACACGTCTAGAAGCTCTGCCTGTTTTCGCTGTAAACAAATATCATCAACAGCAGCGCAGACAAATGGCGAACAGCAGGTGTTTATATTAGGGCTGGCAAAAATTTCAAAATACATAAAATACAGTCCAGAATGCCTGTAGAAAATGTGATTTTTATCATACATTTCCCCTTTAGTTCAAATGCAATAATAATTCTAAAAAAAAAAAATTGTACAGTAATTTGATGTATACTTCAAAAAATTTTGTTGTGTTTATATTTAAAAAAAATATTTCCTTGTCATACGTTTTAATTATATATATTGAAGTATTTAATATTAAATGAATGAATTAAAAAATCATTTTTTGTGTGTATTTACTTCATTCACAAATATTTATTAGTTTTATTATTAAATCAATTAAATATTAATTTGATTTTAAACACTTAATATTAGGATTTTTATATTTATATAACTATATTAAGATATTTTTGTTTAATTTTATTTGTATTTCATATTTATTTATTTATTTTTTTTTAAAATTTTTTTTTTTACTTTTAATATTATTATTTTCTATTTCTTTATTTATATGTATTTTTTTTTTTTTTTAATTTATTATTTTTATGTTGTTTTATTTTTGTTATTTGATATTTATTTTTTTTAATTTTAAATTTATATTTGTTTTTTTTTTTTTTTATATTTCGTTTTCAAAAAATATTTATTCTTTTCAGTTCTTAGTAGTACGCTAATTGTAGAGTCCACTGTAGTTAAATATGCAATTGTTTAATGTTTATTCTTTGAGATATTCTCACATTTTTTAAATATCGCATATTTGCGAATTCGTCAATAATCAAGTTTTAATGGAAAATTTATTTACTTGGCTAAACAATGATATTGAATCAGAGAAATATTTATAAGTTTTCAAGAAAATAATTTGTTAAGCAATTATTATTGCATAAATAAGCTGAAAATCCAAAGCTGTCAAATGGTAAATACAATATACACTGAGCCAATATTTGTTGACATTTGACAGCTTGCAAATTGCAGATAAAAATTGTGTAAAAAGCGTTTGTTGCTTTTTGGGTTTCTTTTGAGTACAAATTGTGTATCTCTACATATATAAAGTATATAAAGTATATATGTAGGAATATATAGTAAGATATATGTACATATATAGTATTTTTGCCTGACTGTGTATTTTGCGATAAGATTTGCGTTTGGCCAAGCCACGAGTCATCAGCGTTTGAAATTGCGTGTATTTTGCTTGGGTTACACTAACAAATGTATAATACGATATTGTCTGAATATATGATTATTGTCTGAATATATGTATAAAATATATCATATATGTACATTTAAACTTTTGTTTAAATGCTTTAGCTATGTGGATTAGAAAAAATAAAGAACATTGTACGATTTGTGTGAAGCTTGGGAAGAATTTTGACAACAATTTGATAGTCGTAAGAGATTTTGATGATCCTAAGTAAATCCCATAGAGATTTGCCAGCTTTGTATTAATTTTGAGAAATAAACAGATCCAAAGGTGAGCATTTATATTATTGTTTTTGCTTTCACTTTAGATTATTTGAAACAATACTTCGTCATAATAGTAGGGTATGTATCCTCCATACTATATTTCTAGAGCACTTTATATTTCCGCAGGTCATGCACTTCCGGTTATCGATATTTCGTCATAATATTTAGGATATCTGCTACTTGAATACTATTCCCCACATTAGGAATCTTTTAGTCACACACACAATGTCAACTGCATTTCTAGAATGTTTTCAGTAACTGTTCGTTGCAACATTTAGGAAAGTATCTGCTAGGCTAGCACTTTCATATATAGGGTATCTGTTAGTCACACACATTGTCAATTGCATTTCTAGAATGTTTCACTAAAACATTTCCACAGAATATTTCCGGCAATTGCTGGTCACGCACATCCGATCATATTTATGGCTAGTACTTAGGGCTATCTGCTAGTCACATACACTCGACTAATGCAGCTCTTGCTTGCATTTGATTGCATTTACAGACTTACGAATAGACGCAGAAAACAGCTCATGGCACGTGTTGATATTTTACAATATTTCACTTTGCTTTCGCGAATTTTATTTTCAATTTTTATTTATATCTCCTCTTCTTCTGCTGCGTCTTCTTCTTCTTCTTCTTCTTATTTTGGCTATCACGCGCCGATTTCGTATAATTGTCTATAAAAAAATTTTAATTTTTCAGCTTGGCTGTTGCACTCTTTATAAGGATTGGCGATCTGTTTGTCATTTTGACAAGAGGCGAAATTCATGACACGAAGCGAACTGCGCATCCGAACGCCAACTAAATAACTAACTGACTATGTGACCTGTCAGGGCTTTCAGTAGTTGGTACGCATAATTTAAATGTGTGTGTGTGTGTTTATACTTACTCACCCATACACGCACAGCACACATTCGCTCACAACACACTCAAGCACACCCGCACAGCAATCAAAGAAACTCTCAATCAACGCGTCGCAAATTGTGGACAAGCGTTAAAATAATTGTATTGAATATACAATTGAGCAAGCAGACAGAGTGAGAGAGAGAGAGAGAGGGAGAGAGAGAGAGCGAGTGAGTGTGTAGAGCGAGTGAGAGTGTAAAGAAAGAGCGCACAGTTCTTAAATAGGCTTGTCGTTGTTATTGTGTGTATAAATTCTGAAACACACACATTAAAAACACCCACAATAGAGAAACACAACAATTGAACGACTAGCAAATACCCTGGAAATCTTAGTATTTACCCTGTTCTGTAGAAATTTAGCAAGATCTGATTTCAATATTCATTAAAATAGATATAGAATAAGAAAATATGCAAATACTGAATTCAATGCACAAGCAAATTGTTTGCTTGTTATGCAAATACCCTGTAATTTTTATTGACATCTACTAGACTGCTTTCAACAATCAAAAGACATATTTATTAGACAAGTTTTGACTATCGCATTTCCTGTAAATCAATAGTTTTACAACTGATAAGCCACTATATAATGATTGTATATCATTTTAATCATATCAGTGCAAAAACAAGTTTTCAAATATAGAAAAAAATTCAAAATGAATTAATATAGCCAAGAGAAACAAACATTTAAAGGTGTCCTATAAAATAAGTACAGATTTTTACATAAAAAAATAAAAATAAAAATATATAAAAACTTATATTTTCAAATTGACATACTATCAAAAGACCCTATTGAACTCTTGTATTCATTGACTGCACTAAAGAGTTTAAACAACATTAAAATTGCATTATTTAATCAGTTTGAGTATGTAAAGTATTGAGAAGCCCTTCACCATAATATACCCTATATAAATAATAGAGTTTAAATGCTTTTACGACAATTTCGTGGCAAAAGAGTTAAGTAATTCGTAGTACAAATGAATGCAAGTACTTTCAAAAGCAGTAGCAACAGCTTAAAGCCCTTTCTTGTTGCTGGTTGAATCACTTAAGTAAATGAAAATTCAATGGCATTAGCGCACTTGAAGGTCAGACATTTGAATTCGTGCGTTTTGCTAATTGGATTATGCGATTCTGATAAGAGCATTGAATTTAACATGGATAATGAAGTAGGTTGCCAAATGCGTTTGCCATTGCGTCTAATTAGGTCGAGAGTGTGGGCTATAGGGCGGGGCGTGGCAACTACTCAAGGCGAAGTTTGCAATTGGCTGATGTCAGAGCAGTAAAATGAGGAAGAACAACAAAGGACTATTAAAATTTAATGGATATGTAAATATATGAATAAGAAATTAAATGTAGAGCAGGGGCAACTAAATAAAGGTGAGACGACCTGAAAACCCAATTGCCAATTGTTACCAAAAAAAAAAAAAAAAAAAAAAAAAAAAGAGTTAACACAGCAACAACAATGCATCGATAATAATATTACTATATAAATATGCTAGCCGTCCTAACTGGGTTAACAACAATAAGTTCACACCCCTGTTCCGAAAGACAGATAAACAAACAGACGGAAAAAACATCAACAAAAACAAAACAGGAAAAAATAAATAAATTTTTAAATTTAAATAAAAATAAATGAGAGAAAAAAAAGAGCAAGCCAAAAATTTTTTTTACAAGGCAACGCGAATTTACATTAAATTCAGCTAATAAGCCATAAAATAGAAAATGAGCGAGAGTGAGAGAGAGAGAAAGAGGCAGACAGGCAGAAAGAGCGAGGGTAGGAATAAAAGAAAAACAGACACAGACGACATTAAATTTATTGATGAAAATGAAGGCAACGTCGGCGTCGACGGCGTCCAAATGGCGACATAAGTTGTATTGCTGTCACACAGACACACACACACACACATGCATACAGCACTCAGGCACTCATACATTTTGAGAGAGCACAGTCATTGGCTTGCCTTGTTAATGGCATCTAAAGACAATATGGCGACATTCAGCATTAGAGCATTTCTCAAGAGCTAATCGTAATGGATATGTCATTGATTTGCGCCCAAACTTCAACAAGTGTCAAAAAAAATTTATATATATATAGAAGGCCCAAAGTGACAACTGTTACAGCCGTGTTGAATGAATGATGACTAATAGATACTCTATCTGGGAGAGATAGAGAAAGAAGGAGGCATTGCAATAAAGACTAGCTTGATTTTTAGCATCCGGTGTAATGCAGGAGGAGTTAAGTAGAATCTTTAAGAAACATGTTTAAAGTAGTAGCATGAGATAAGATAGGAGGCAGAAGTGTGAAAACAGGTGTAGAATATGCTGGAGATAAAAAAAATAAAGATAGAAGATCAATTAAAGAGTAAGAAAAATTAGAGGCAGAAGTTAAGAACAGTAGAGTGCGATAATCTCATCTAATACAGAGACGAAAAGTAGAATATAAAGATCTCATCTGGGCTAAAGGCGTAAGGGAATTAAGATCCCTAAAGAGGCAGGAGTAGCGAAGAAGACAAAAGCTAAATAGAGAATAAGAGGAACTTATAAAGCAAATGAAATCTTGAGACATCAACAAATAAATAAATAAAATAATAATAAAGAATTTCTAAAAACATATTTTCCATTCAATCTAACGATTAACTCTCTAAAACATGCATAAAGTAAGATTTAGAATGAATTATTTTTTAAATGTAAATTAAATTGTAAGTGAAGTATTATTAAGTCTTCTAATCAATCAGCCAGCGATTTACAATATTTCATCTAGCTCAAATACATCCTATTCTATGCTCTCCCTCAACAAATTCTCTTATGCCCTACCTTGCCCTTATACTCTACCCTCATTTACCCACGTCTCTCATAAGTTCACTTCAGCTCTGTGTATATTTCTATTTTCAGTTTAAATACCTGACTAAACAATCAATATATGTATATTTCCCATAAACATTAATTTTGCTGAATTCGCACTGTAGCCCATAATAACACATAAATAAAAATAACTTTATATTTTTCACATTTTTTCCCATTTGGCATGACAAATGCTATTTTGCTTTTCGCATTTCCGGCTAATAAAGCGCGCACAGAGATTTAGTGGCAACTTTTGTCTGAAAATAAAGTACACAATGCAAATGAAGTGAGCAAACCGCACTCGAAGCAGCAGAAAACCACCCTAACCATAACAATCAAACACCCACCCACCCACTCATTCGTATACAACTAAATCTGAATGTGAAATTTAGCCAGCCACAAAGCGTTTTGCCAGCTAATTTGACTGCGCCAAATTTATGCGTCGTTCATTACGTGTGTTGTGTTGTTGTTGTTTGGGTTGTTGCTATTGTTGTTGTCGTCTCTTATTGTAGCGCTGGCGTTGAGCATCCAAGTATTCTTTCTTACCTCATGTCTGCCCTCCCTTGCCCTCTCATTGTCCATTCGCTTAGCTTTACCTCCCACACGCCCTTTCCCCATTCTCTGTTGCTCTTGATGAGTGTGTAAACAATATAAAGTGGCGCATTTATGGTGGCAAGGTGGCTCACCAAAACACCAAACCACCCAACCAACCGCCGACACCACCACCTGCTGAGATCTGCTTTATTTGCTATGCTTTCTAATTGAGCAAAGGCAACTCGTGCTCGGATTGCCCAAGCACAACAAGCTCTATGACGCCGTCAGTGAGTTAATGTCTATGCCTTGTATTTCTCTCTCTAGCTCTAGCTCTAGCTCTAGCCAATGGCTGTGGCTACGTCTGTGGCTATGTGTTGTGGCAACTGTTTTGATTTGTATTGGAAAATACACACTTAAACAAACATGTTAAAGACCAAAACAAACAAACAAACAGCACACAAGCACACACAAGGCCACAAGATGCAAAGCAGCAGCAGCAGCAACATCAACAACTAAAGAATTCCCAAACTGTTTATATATTGAGAGCACAACTCAAAAGGAAGCTGCTCTGTGGCTTTGGATGCTGCGAGCTGTGTGCTTAGCATTGGAAATGAGTGCAAAGGCAATAAGCGAATGGATTACGCACTGCTCGAACTCTATGTGCACTTTCAATTGAGTGTGAAGAAGAATATGAAAATTAAAAAATTTTTTAATGTTTTCTAAGACAGCTCAATTTGCTCAGATTCAAATATTATATTATAAATTGTATGATTTATAAAAATAAATATATAAATTACATTTATTTATTTCTCTCTCTTACAAAACTCTAGAAATTGTTCAACAAAATTTTAGATTCATGTAACTTAACCAACTGCATTTCAAATTAAAATTGTAGTTTATTTTTAACCCAATATCGACATTTAAGAGTCATTGAGTCAAAGATATTTTCGACTTTTATTGTTTGTAGATTTTCACATAAAAATTTTGATGTGAATCTCATTTGTATTTTCACAATTTTGATGAGTTGCTTGAGTGAAAAGTCAATAAAATTAAGAAAGCAATTAATAAAGCATTTTAAAAAATACTTTTTGGTTAAAAATAAATTTGTTTCCCTTGACGAGCTTGAGATGAATAATAATATATATTACTCAAATCTATAATAGAATCTATTATATATTTAATCCAAGCTAAATCATCGATATATGACATATAAATCTAAATATAATATATGTTTAGAAAGCTATGAAACCATATAAAAATCTAACTATAGAATACATTCATCCACAATACTAATATAGGGGCAAGGACAAAGGAGAAGAGAAAATGCTGAGTCGTTTTATACAAATATATAAACGAATAATAATCTATAGCCTCAAATATATATTTCTAAGAAAGTTAAGTTAACCACATAGAAACACTCACCAAATTGGCGGCATTCTCCTTGAGATCCTTGGGATATGCGGGCGGTCCATTGGCAATCAAATGCGGCTCCTGTATGGGCTTCATGGGCGGTGGCAGCTCCAAGCCGGCCTCCTCCTCGGCCTCAAAGTCCGGTTGCTGTGCGCTTACATTGGGGAATTGCGATGGCAATTGGCCAACGCTTCCGCTGGCGCCGCTGCTCGTCTGTTCGGCAAGCTCCTCGGTGTGTTTCTGTGTTAGCTATAAAGCAGAAGCGTTAAATATTATATATTAAAAAAAACATATATGTATATATATATAGATAAATATTATTGTGTGTTATAAATAATACTCACTCTCAGATTCTTCTCCGAGGGTTTCTTCAAGAGTGCCTTCTCATTGGGCGATTTTTCCACCTTGCTCTGCGAGAGCTTGCGCAGCGGCTGTGGTATCCATTTGCGCCTGCAAAGGATAATGGAGAAAAGAAGAGAAATCCAGAATTATTTATTACAATCAGATCAAACGCAACCAGGGATCAATTTTACAAGAACATGCGTATTGCGTTGGCATTGTGCACCAGCTCATCCATTGTGCACGCTTATGTTTCTGTTGTATGTGTGTGTGTGTGTGTTCGTGCGTTGGGGCGAACGCGTCGTATACGCAATTAAAAATAAAACACCCGACCCCTTGGCAAATTGGCTATCCAGCTGCGTAGCCGACATGAGACTGTCGCCAATAGCACAGCAGCATAGCTCTTTGTCGCCGCCGACGCCGACGCCAACGCCATTCGCACAGTGGGGCCAAGTTCATGGCACACGGCCAGTTCACAGAGCGAGAGAATGAGGGAGAGAGCGCTCACTCATTGCCAGTCAATTTATTGCGTTCCCCCTGTACATGTTCGTGCCTTGTGAAAATATCGTTGGTCACTTTTAAAAGTGCTTTGTTTTATGATTTCTGTGCTTCGGCTTCTGTTCTGCTCTTCTTCTGCTTCGTTTTTTTACAGGTTCTTATCATAAAATGATTTCGCTCCTTTTAATAACAATTTCCATTCACTTTTTATGCGTGAAGTTTGCTTCTTTTTCTTTTTTTTTTTTTATGTGAGCCAAAACCAATTTTGTTTAATTTTCAATTGTTAAGTTTATGCGGGTCAGTTAACCAAGAATCTTTAATGGCCAAGCCAAATGCAGATGCCATTAAAAACTTGGCATTTTAAAGAGCAAAGGAGAAGAGGATGCTGCTGAGGATTATGTATTGCATATAAATCGACTGAATAGTCAGCAGTAAGTAAAGAATAATACAAGTTAATTTTAAGGAAAAGCTCTAATTTAACAAATTTTTAATATTATTTTAAAAATTTGTCAAATATTCCGATTTACAAAAAGAAGTCACCTCTAAAGTTTGACTTCTATCTTTTACCTTTTCTCTTCTCTTCCTTTCTTCTATCTATCTATACTTATATATGTAAATTTTCTCTCTTATTCTTATTCTCTATCTCTCCCTCCATGTCTTTCTCTCTCTCTTCCTTAATTTTCTCTCCTTCTCTCTCTATCTATATATATTTTTCTCTCCCATTCCCTCTCACTTTCAATAAATATTTCGCATCTTTCTTCCTTTTTGCTTTCTCTCTTTGTGTTAAAGTTACACTTATCTCGCTCGCTCTCTCTTTCTCTCTCCCTCCCTCTCTCTCACTCTATTTAACATAATTTCAAGTGTTGCTTTAAAAATCTATCAAGCTTTAAAGCTATACCTATACCTCCATCGATAGCCTTTTTGCCAGCCTGTCAAATTCATAAAATTTCATTTACTTCACACAAAATTCCATTTTGTTGATGACTAAAATTGCGGTCTTTATGGGCAACTGTTTATTACAAAATACATTTATACACTTGCATAAATATATATACTTATATACCATGTATATGTACTATATATATCTGTATATAAATAGGTTTATAATTAACTTCAACCGCATTAGGGACATTTTATATAATGCTGCGGTTAGCACCAAAAGCGAGCGTACCTTTTGCGTTAGATAATTATGGAAGGAAGCGAGAGAAAAAAAATATACATTGCAAACTCTATGAACAGGAAACGCATTAGCCACAAAGTTCAAGAGTCATTAACCTGCGCAGCGTTTGCGTGACATGTACCTTAGGCTTAGGGCTTAGCTATTTAAAAATTTATGAAAAATGTAAGCAAATGGCATATCTATAAATGAACTAGACAAATGCACAGACAAAGGAATATAGAGTAGTGCTGCCTTGAATGGCAAATAGCTAAAATTTAGCACAGTTGCTGCCTTAGCTTACTATAATAGCTGTCTTTGTTGATTAAAGCAAGATATTTTGCTTTCAAGCACATTGCATACAACGTGGCGCTTGCAGTACATCAGCTTAGTGAATATTTTGTGCAGATGGAAAAGCGAAGACAGCAGCAGGAAGAGGAGGGGCAACAGCAGGAGGAGAAGGAGATGGCGCATGGCTAGTGACACCTTTCAAGCAGCGTAACATAATTCCAAGTAAAAATAAACATTGACACGGACAGCAGAGAAAGGGGGAAAGCGAGTGATAGAGAGAGAGGCAGAGGCAGGCAGACCAGCTTGGTTCCTGGAAATAGTATTTAATTTATTACGTGCTCGTTCACGTTCAAAATTCATTTCGCTGATGTAATGTTTTAGGCAAATAAGCAACATTTAATACACACACATATATATGCACATGTGTGTGTGTGTGAGGCGGGACCTGCGTATTAATGAGTTCGCCCTAAAGTATGCAACAAAGCCTCAACTGAACTGTGGCTGCTAAGGTATAGTATATGTATATGTTTGTTTATATATGCGTCTATCTGTGTGTGTGTGTTTATATGTTTGCACACTTGCAAATGTGTCCATTTAGTTCATTGGACCTGGCAGCACGCGCTGTCCACGCCATCGCCCCTTGTGCCACCACCACCCGCCCACTGCACAAATAAACGCGCTTATTGACAGAGCGCTTGAGACAAAGGCTAGCTAGATGGCAAGCAGGTCCTTTCGCAGGCTAGCCACGCTCGGCCTGACAATAATCTATATTCATGTTCAGAGCTTGACTCAATAACAACATAGCAGGCAAAAGCAACAGCGCAAGCAACAGCAACAATAATAAAAGAAATTGCTCGCTGGGCCGAGGCGAAATGCCCAATTAGTGTGCAAATATTGTGAAAGTATTTTGTAATTTATGTCCAACTAACTAACTGAAACTCAACAATTTGGCTAACCCATATAAGGTAGCCGATGTGGGACAGGCTTAAAAAGGCCGCATAAACAAATACATAAATTATTTAGGCAGAGCAAATAAATTGGAATAACAGAACAATATTTATTATATTAAATTATAGAGTTTTTGATAGAACTGAACAATTATATATACTGTATACTTATGATAATAAGGCTCAATCAACTCTTGTCTGAAGTAAAAGGTAAAGATTATAGCTTTCTTGTAATATCTGCCAGAACAAGAGTTCTAAAGCAAATAACTTTGCAAGAATACTTTATATGTCAGCTGTTTGATTAGATTCTAATATACAGTAGAAGAATCAATATCTTATTGATATACTAAAGAAATAGAAATCGAAAAGAATCTAAATAATATTTTCATCACATTGATTGAGTCAACAAATAGTCAACGAATGCGAAATATTTCATGATCGCTGGTCAAAAATATTGAAAGCTTATAGCCATAATGATAAGATTGTCATGAAGTACTCTCTTATCTGGCAATTGGATTTCAAGCGAAAACTTAATTACAAACAAGGCACTTTAAAGCTAGCAAATTCGTAATTACATGTGGCTGATTAGTTTTGTTGAGTAAAAGCAAGGAAAACGAATCAGTTTAGAGTAACCAAATAAACAATTTGACCGCAGTGCGTATGATTAATGCAAAAAACTTATATACAAACAAATACATATATAAACATATAGTCTTCAATTGCCGCTTATCAGCAATGACGACTCCACAGTTCCAGCTGCACTCCAAGCTGACTAATCCACAAGGCAATACACAATGCTTGCAGGGAGTTTCCCCCTCGTCTTCCCCTTACTCAACAGAGCAAAATATATTATATGAGAAGCATAAGAAAATCTAAAGGCAATTGCAATCAGACAGCATGCAAAAAAAACAGGTTTCGTTTAGAGCAATTATTGCAAGCATCTGTATGAAATAGTAAGCCGGTTTGCAACCAGGTTCAAAATTGTTCGTCTATTAACTCGGATAATGATAGACAGCTAGGGGTTTTTTTATTTTACAACACGCGATAGAATCTGGAAGTTCCCATCAATTTCATTTCAATAAATAATCTCTTTGCTTATTGCTCTGAAATACATCGAATATTTCCGTCTCTATGAGTTTAAGAGCTTAGCATACATTATTTGAGTTATTTATAGACCTGTATTCAAACTTGGCGCATTTAAGAGCTGCAGTTAATAAAATTGGTTTGCAGCTGCAATTTGCTATGTAACTCTCAGTGTAAAGTAGAATTTTAGTAACTCAAATGTTTCTCGAGTTAAGAGCAAAAATGAATTATTTCTTAACAAGTTTTTTATGTACATTTTTAACTTACATTTAAAATTGAAAACTTTATTGTTGTATGACGACTATTTTTTCATAATATTAATTCAAGTTAATAAACTTTTCTCTCTCCCCCTCTCTCTATAATAATGAAGGGCTAGTTAAATTCTCTCTGTATTTATTTATAGAGCAAAACGTGCTTGACTCAATTGAGACAACATATATACATTGTATCTATATACAATATAAAAACAGATATCGCCTGCAGCAGACGACGCGAACAATAAATCAACAATATATATAAAATTTTGTTTTTTTGGATTGAGTCGCGACACTAGACTACCAACATTTTTATGCTTAGTCACTTTTTGGATAACGTTGTACAAACAAAAACAACCAAAAGAAACATATATTAAATATGAATATATACATATATTTCATTGCTGATATTGATGGACGGAAGCGTCTTGGCTGCGATTGCATACAAGTGAAATTTTGTGGCGCTGCGCACACTCACACACACACAGACACACACTTGAATACTCAACCACACACACGATATAATAGCGTATGGGCATCTAATTGAACGTGCGGCCAAACGCACAGTTTGGATTACAGTAAAAGCAAACAAAGGCTATGCATTGTACTGAATTGAGCACTGAATAAGCACCAGCTTTTTCAGGGCATCTGATTGTATACTACTAAGTACGGCAAATATGTTAAGAATTTACCAAATTTATGGACTGTTTGTTTGATTAAAGCTGTGCTGGCTGAGAGTTTGAGAAGCACTCATTTGCATTTACAATTTTAGTTGATTTGCGTTAATAGCAACAGAGTATTAGCCAAGTTTTAGTTTAGTAATCGAGAGCAAAGCTTATGCTGCAATTGATGAAATATGCACTGAAAAAGCACCGGATTTTTCAGTGCGTCTAACAGAATTCTACAAAAAATCTTAATTTTTAAAGAATTTATAAAGTTTTTGTTTACTCTAAGCTTTCTTTGTCGTTCATTCAATTGAAGTCCAAAATACTGCAAGCAGATAATAATTTAAAAAGAACTGTTCTCAGGGAATTCGCTGATCTAACAAATAGTAGAAAATTGAAATAATTTTCATATAAAATATATACAGGTTTCTATGTCAGATAATGGCATGGCATGGCAGCTAAGCGATATCAGTGATAGACCTATATATGGGGTTTATCAGCGGTTCCTTAGCACGTTTAGCAGACAACAAACAATTTCAGTTGCCAGGTGGTATACACTTAAGGTAGCTTCAAGAGGGCAATAACAGATAAATATCGATCAGGGCAAAGTAAAACAAAATCATAAGGCAAACTAAAAATCGAACAGCAAAAGAAGACCTCAATAATAGCATTATCCTCTCTCATATAGTTTTACCAGAAATGATGAAATAGAAACTTTACCATGTTTTGTACTGATAATCGTTGCTCAGCGTAGGCGTTTGGGGCTCGACAGGTTCACAGCAAAAGCAGGCAAAGCCTTGCGTCTTGGAATGCTGATGGAGGGGCACAGTGTTGCATTTGCCATTTGTATTGATATTTAATGAAATGGATTTAAAGAGTTGCGGCTGTGTGAGTTTGGGTCGTGGCTCGTGGAGCGCTGAATAACGTTTCATTGGATTCACATTTGCGATATTATTATTATCATTGTCATCGTTAATGAGATGACAAATGCGATAATCACTTATAGGCTTGTTGCTGCTGCCATTGCCAAAATGTGCACCGTTGTCCAAAGTCTTATCGGCAGCGCTATTGTTGTTGTTACACATGACTGATAACAGGCTGTGGCAGATATCTTGAACACCAACAAAAAACTATCTAAGACGACGTCGCTTGTCTTTAGACAGCTTTATACAATACACACGCTGCGTATACTCAACGTTGCGTTCCGGCGTTTCAAAAACAACTGAGGCAGAACTTTGACAAGCTCTCTCTATAGCTCGGCCGGGCTTTCGCTTTCTGGAGAACAACTAACATACATACACACATACACATCATACATATATATATATCTACTATATATAGGGTGAGCGAAACCCTCTATTGTTCTCCTCTCACTTCGTCACTCTAGGCACCTACACAAAGAGTAAGTAAGTATAAATAAAAGCCAACTGTGAGCAACAGTTGCGCGTATTTGTGCTCTCAAAAAAAAACAAAAAATAATAATCGTAGAAGCAATTTAATCGACTGCTAGACACCCTTTAGCATTCGATATATGAAGTTGGGCTGAAATATAATTAAACAAATGGTATTTAAAAAGTTAATATTGTAATAAAACTAAATTTTTTATAATACTCTGGCAGTTTATCTATCTAATAAAGAAATATTGATATTAATGATATCGAAAAATAAATAAAAATAATAGAATTAACGTAATATAAGTAATGACAGTTTTAGTATTATGCACTATATAACGCATTTTTATTACTCTTTTGGTTTAGCTAACAATTCGATATATTATCTGCTTACTAGAGTTACAAAAATAATATTTCTAGTTGCCTAAGAAATCGTTATAAATTTCCAATTGTAAAAGCCGCAGCTCTAAATTGCTTGACAAGTTATATACAGTGGGCAAAAAAAGTTTAAGTAAACTGCATATATATTACTATATACATAATCAATTTCATCAATATGTACATTCACTACTACTACGCATATACCCAACGATATTTTAATCAGCTAGGGTATGCATAAATAAAGTTCTTTCTACGTTTTCGGTTTTATGAGTATTTATCTTATTATTATTGTTGTTGTTGTTGTCTTTGTTGGTTGCTGTTGTTGTTGTTGTAGCTGCTCAGTGTAATGGGTTTATATCTTTATAGCTAGCACCCGAGCCGCACACGACACGCGATTAAACAGCCAACGCAAAATGTTAGTAAAGCTGCTATGAGCTATTAATCAACGAATAAATACTGGGAAATTTCACAAGTTAGACAATATAATTCAATAAATAATAAATATATAATAAATCAGAAAATATATAATATGTAATATATATTATATATATGTTTTCTTAATTTATTATATATATATTACATATTTATCATATTGAAATAAATAGTGAAATTTTATTGTGAAATGCCGAAATGAGAATTTAAGTTTCTTTTCATTATTTTCCATAATAAACATATTAAAATGTACAAATAATGAAAATAGTTAACTTTATTTTATTATGCACATCGAATATGTTTTAGAGTAGTTTTCTCAAAGCCTGCTTAACACTTCAAGTATATTAATTTAATCTTTGGATTTTATCGCATAATTTTATACAACTATTAACTAATCCACATCATGACGCATAAGCCTCAAAGAGGGCAAGAAGTGCATGATAAATCATTGCAGTGTAGCTGCGTAGCTTATAAAGCATATTACAGAGAGCTTTATACTATGCGACAATTACGTAAATGCGGCAATTTTTTTTCTTTCTTTTTGTTTATCAGACTGAACAGCTCAGTGGCTCGCATTAGAAAAGAAGAGATATAGAAAGAGAGGGCAGTAGAGTGAGAACTGATAAGTTTTATGACAAACATTTTCAATTGGTTTTTGTTTTCTTCTTTTTTTTTCTATTCTTTTTTCCGCACTTTATTTTGATTCCTTGACCAGCGAAAAATACAATCAACAATGCCTGATACCCATTATGTTGGCCTATATAAACACACCCACACACATGTAAGCACTTTGATAAACTTGGCCAAAATAATTGCTAGCATTGTTATGAAACTAGCTGGAGGGTTAGATTTGTAGTACAACATGATAATCGACATATGCACACAGAGCAGAGAGAAGGTAGAAGGAAGCCTTTTGGCAAATTTTGCTAATTGTTTCCGTGTTATAATTCTGTAGGTTTTACTGTAGTGTTGTAGGAAAACTTTGCAGCTCTCTCTCTAGAGCATTTCCCTTTTAAGAGTCTCTTAATGTTTTTTTTTGTTGTTTTTAATATACTCTCTTTAGTTCTTTTACATTGCCAATAACGAATACTATATCTTGAGGTCGCTTTAGCTAAATTGCTGATTAGATATTTAACGCTTATCGTGACTATGAATGTGCACAATAACTCTCAGCTATTGGAAAGCACAGCTATTAGAAACAATTGTTATTGCTATATTGCTTATCTATAGCTTATTTGAATTTGTTAAGATATCACTTTAGCCCAATATATCTATATATAAATATTATTTAAATAAAAAGCCAAATATAAGTCAAAGAACTACAATAAATATTTAGTTTAGACACAACAGAACATCTGCTAGAATTATCATTCACAGACCAACATTCCTGACCAACTGAACTAAATAATTATTAAATCAGAGCAGTGAATTCACTTTAAACAACTGTTCTATATAACTATACAGAATATTGTACAATTGCACGAGTAATCTTATTGAAACAATATAACAGCCAGAAAACGATTAAGATAATTGATTTTTGTTGAATAGCTTTTTATGTAACAATAGGTTGAAAGAATTCAATGGCTTTTTTTTATGAATGCAATGCAAAAAATGAAATTGATATATAAATATATTTCTGCTATTTTATTGTATATAATGAATATCGAGCATATATTCATAAGGAGTTCTATTTGTAGCTAAACTACAAATCAAGCTAAAAATCTATAGTTTTTCTCTCCAAAAATAAATTTGCCAAAAGCTTTACATAGCTCCTCATAGTACTGAAAGAAACGTTGCCCAAGTAGTTCTGCTTCCAGCTCGTAATATACATATTAATAATATATTACAACTATTATTTTATAAATTCCTTCTGACAGGAGTCGACAACTTGACAATTTCCACTTGTAAAAACTAACCCATTTTTCTTGACATTTGAGTTGGGCGCATGTGCCACAATAGCGTTAAAATATTTAGATGCTGTCAAAATCGTGGCCAAAAGCTTAAAGCCTTAGCATGCCTCTGTTTATGGGCCGTTGAGCATTAATTATGCAACAGTCACTTAGAGAGTGACACGATTTAGTATGCTGACGTGGGCCCAAAAGGCCATACTCAAGTCAAGTCAAGCTAAGTTGGCCAACAACTTTTTTCTCTCTATTTTTTCTTTGCGACACGTTTGCATTGTAAAACAGTGAAAATAGTCAGAAACTTACCCGCTAAAGCCGCGTCGCTTGGTCGACGAAGACAATGCATCCGCCTTGCCGCGATTCCCTAAAGTCGAAAGTAAATGAAGTTAGTTTAGACAAGTTTTCTCAACCTGCATTTAGTTTAGTGCAAGCAACTCTAACCTTGATCCTGCATATCGTTTGGCTTCTGTGAGGTGCTACTGGCGGCTGCTGCTGCTGCTGCTGCCGCTGCTGTTGCTGCTCCAGTGGACGAACCTTGCTTGTGAGCGCCTGGCGGCGGTTTGAGCACTGCAACGGGCACAAGACCCTCTTGTACAGCCGAATCGTCATGCTGTGGATTTAAACGGACCAAACAAAAGTCCGGCTCACTGGCTGTGGGCGGCTCAATAATCTCAACCTGCTGGCCCTTGCTAACGCTCAGCTCATTGCTGCCCGCACTGGCTATATAGTCAGCCACAACCCAGGTGGCCTCCTGATTGCCCAGCTGCAAGAGAGAGATAGAGAGAGTGCATGTGTGAGTGTGAGATATGAGATATAAGTATGCTCTAAGCATAGTTAGGAAATGAAAAAATAAATATGGGCTATGGGTAGACGAAACTTAAATGCTCTAGTTAACTATGATATTTTTTATTATTCTTATATTTCTATATTTTATGATTTAAGGCTGAAAATGAATTATTTTATGATATTATTATATTATATATTTTTTTTAAATAATAAAGTGCAGTAGAAACCGGTTATAACGACGCTCAAGACATCCTCGTTATACCCGGAAGACACTATAGTTTGTTCACAAAAGTTTATATGGAGACCAGAATTATCATACGAACGCTTAAAACTGTCAAAGTTCCTAAAGATCAAGAATATATATAAATTTGAAAGAGCTCTTCTTTGGGTAACATATCTGATGACTAAGCTTCAATGCCCAGCTAGCGAGTGTATAAAGATGATGCTGATGCTGTTGATGGACACACAAATACACACACACAGACACACACACACACATTCGACTATACACACAAGAGACATAAGTGCATCCATTGGAGCGAGTGGACAGCGACCATGCCAAGTGTCGAAGGGCAAGGGCAAAGCGGGCGATTTTATTGATTTAATTTGTGCGGTTTTCGTCAGCTGCAAGCGACACACACTCATACACTCACACACACACTCATTGAGTGACTATGTGACCCACAGCAAGGACTCGCTTGAACACATACTCGAAATAGAAAAAACAGAAGAGAAAAAAAAAAAACCCAAAGGCGACCTCCAAACGCAGCTCAAGGATCATTTGCCAACAGAAGCCGAACTAATTAGAAAACAATTCCCAGCAGCCACGCCCCATTGTTCAAGTGGCAAGATGTCAGCATCGATTAGCAACAACATAATGTTTATTCATAATTTAACGCTTTATTAATTTACATGACAGCCACAAGAAGCAGATGAGGCAAATTTCGCTGTGCTGGAATTTTCGAGCTTGCCAATTGGCGATTAGAATCGATAAGTACCCAATTTTATGGCTATTTTAGGATGCAAATCGATTAGGGAAATCAATAAATATGAAGGTTAAGATTTTACACGATTTATGTGTGTGTGTGTGTGTGCATACATATATATATACATATATGTATATGTACTGGCTGAGTATAGAGCTTCATTAGCAGCTCTGTTCATTAGAGCTGCTCGCTGCTTCCGACTGCCACGCTACAGCTCGCTGCTCATAAATAGGACGAGCTTCTTCAACCAGCAGCAATTAAAGTTGCAAAAGACTGCACGACTGGCAGTTGCCCTATACACAAATGCATGACATATAATCAAAATCAACTGCAAAGCTCATGAGAGTCTAGCGCTCGTGAGGTCTCTTCAATGAATGTTTAGAAACAGCTCTCAGTTACTTACACAACACAACTGTATATACCCTATGTCATGTCCTCACTACAGGGTATATAAGGAACAAGTTAACAGGAAGCTGAGCAATGAGCCCAAGTAGGAAGCTGCCTCAAGGAGCTGCGCGTCAGCTGCTGCTGCTGTTAATTAAGCGTCACACACACACACGACATGTGCATGTGTGTGTGAGAGTTCATACATATAGTGTTCCTACATATATTGCACGTTTCCGCTTGTAATGCAATTAGTCGAAAAGTTTTCAGCGCGTTGAGCATTAAAACTTTTCAACAAACAGTTTGTGCAGCCCACATTAAGAGCTGCAAATGTGCAAAGGGGCGCGGCATGGTCGTTGAATGTGAGCACAAATTGTATATTTCAGCTTGCCTGTCAACTCTCAAAATGAGTGCTATTAAAAGTTTTCAGCCTGGGCATACAAGAGAAAAGTGAAAAATCGAGAGGCTGCACATAAATCAGCAGCAAATGTTGCCCAAAAGACAAATATCAAACGTTTTTAGTTCAATTATATGCTCAGTGTGTAGCTCGAGTTGACTGAGAGTAAGTAGCTGAAAAATTATTCTAATCAGAAGTAAAAATTTGCAAGTAGAGTGAGGCGTGTGAGGTACTCGTAATTGAGAATTGCAGAGAAGGGTGAGGAGAGCTAAAGAGATGACGAAGAGTAGAGAAGAAGGGCGAGAGCGAGTATGAGATGTTTAGAGAGCGATAGATAGATGGATAGATAAAACGATAGATAGAGAGCGAGAGAGACAGAGAGAGAGAGAAAGAGCGAGATAGATACATAGAGGAGTACATAGAGATAGATCTATAGATATATAGTATGCAGCAGAGAAATATATAGTTTAATGGGATTATATACTTAAAGAGAAAATATACACAGAAATTGAATGGCAAAAATGAAAAGAGAACAAAATCTTTTTAAGTTAATAAAAGACTTCTAAAAAGCTTAAGAAAAGTCTGATGAGCAGCACACAGAGAAGACGCTCAAGGTATAATCCCAGCTAAGTATAATTCTAGATGGAGCAAAAAGTATCTGAGAACTGAGATGAGCAGCGACACACACACACACAGCAATTGTGACTAATTTTCCTAATGAGTTCAGAGCAACTGAGTGCTTTCCCATAGCAAGAGCAAGAGCAGCAATGGTTGACATCAACATCATTGTCAACGTCATCATCATCAGCATCATCAGCATGATTATAATTCCTGTGGGCTGCTGCACGCAGCAATAATCAACACTCTCACTTACATTCACACAGCAACACACACACATTCAACGTATATAAGCTGTCATTAGGCTGTGGCTGGCCCACATGGCGTATGCGCAATTTCTCTGAGCTTCGATGATTGCTGAAGTGCATTGAAATTGCTCGACGACCGAGCGAAACAAAGGGCAGCCACATGCACACACACACACACACACACACACATACACAGGTACACACTGCACAATTGAATGTGGTTGCAATTGCAGAACATTTAAGCTACAAGCATTTAAAACTTGATTATCCCCACTCGAATCAATGCAGCTGGTTTAAGTCTTAATAGTGATTGAAGCGCTG
This sequence comes from Drosophila antonietae, assembly GCA_030914385.1. Taxonomy (NCBI): domain Eukaryota; kingdom Metazoa; phylum Arthropoda; class Insecta; order Diptera; family Drosophilidae; genus Drosophila; species Drosophila antonietae. The sequence goes on along the minus strand of JAUESO010000612.1, from coordinate 3,413,086 downwards.
CAAGTTAATTGAAATTGAATTGCGATAGAGTTTAATTAAGAGCTAAATTTAGTTTTAGTTAAAAGGAAAATATATATATATATACAGAATAAACCTATATATATATATATATATTATATTGTATAATTTTGAAGATATTCACTTCCTTGCAAAACTTTCATATATCTTTGGGTCTTCTCTGAACTCGCATTATCATCTTTCATTTTAATTTCATTGCAGAGTTTTGCTTAAGCCCCAAACTATGCACAGTTTAGCTTATTTAAGTTTGCAAACTTTCTTCCTTGCCCTAGATAGTTTGCAAAAAGTTAAATTCAAATAATTGCGCAGTGTAACTCAGAATTGGCAGAGAGACATGTCTTCAATTTCCTCTGCTCTTGAGTTGTGGTTGTTGCTGTTGCTGTTGCTGCCGCTACTGCGGCTATAGCTCTGACTGCGTGTGGGCGTTCCTCTGCTTCTGCTGCTGCTGCAAGTGCCCTCAAATTAAATTCATCTTCACTTTGTAGCTGCACGTTTTGCCACCCGCTTGCTGGTTGCGGTCTTTAATTAAATTAATGAAAGGATATTTCATGCTGCCAAATGTCGACTATACGCAATATTTACTATTTTTATTTATTATTTTCTTCGCTGGCAACTTTCAATGTGGCTTTGGCTGTTGCAAAATGCAATCAGCGCTGCCTTGTTAAGCTTTTGCTCGTGTTGCTGCCCCCTTCTCCTGATCTTGCCTGTCCACTCCCCCTGCTAGCTACTGCCTTTTCATTTCCCACCATTTCAAGCAATTTCCTTATTCTTCGTGCTACTCTTGCTCTGCATAAAATAATTAACGTAGCTTTTTGTTGCCTCTCTGCGCATTTACATAGTTAATCAACGAAGCTGAAGTGAGGGAGGGAGAGAGAGAGAGAGAGTGAGAGAAAACCAATACTGAGCTCTTTAAATATTTCAGTTTAAAACTTTCGCCTGACAGTTTCTTTCGCAAGATTTTCAAACCCAGAAGCAAACCTCAATCAATCAAACGTTTACTGCATAGACCGCAACTTCTTGACCAAATTTCTTGAATAACGCAAATAAATTCAACAAAATTTAATCATTTTTTTCTTCTCGTCAGCGAAATGCAAAAATTGTGGGCGTGCCAAAGTTGAGAAAACAATTCCAAATTGAATTGGAAATCAAACTTGACAAAAAAAAAAAAAAAAAAAAAAAAAATTGTTGACTTAAGTCTAAAGCATGGAATCAATTTGAAAAGTTTGGCATTTGCATATTACACAAGCATGAAAGCAAAATACTAAAAGGGGGCGTGGCAGTTGACCAGGCAATGCTATAGCATTCCAACAGGGTATATGGTTAACAAGTCAGAAGTACAAATGGTATATTGAGTGCTGATTACAAAGCGGATAAAGAAAGGGAAAAACAACAAGAGAAAAGCGGAAAAGTCAGATAAAAGTAAAAGCGAAACATGGAGAGAGAGAGAGAGACAGCAAGGAAACTTTGCATTAGCCGAGGCGGAAAATGTGTTTTAGCCACACACAAAAAAAAAGAAGAAAAGCAAAAATTTATAAAGCGATTTGGCAAAATGCTTACGTTATTATTGATGGACAAATTGACAGAGTATGGGCAGAGCGTGAGTGTGTGCGTGTATATATATATATGTGTGTGTGTGTGAGGCAAGCAAGATTGTTAGCTAAAGATGACGGGGAAAACTCCAGGACACATTGTGCTTGGCATTTTATGGGCTGTAATAAAAACACAATTGCAGCTCACTTAAAACTCATCAATTGAAGGGAATATATTAAAGGGAAGCGAATGGAGAAGAGAGAGAGAGAGAGAGAGAGAGGAGAGAGAGGAGGGGAGAGGACGACCCCCGAGAGCACCCCGAGACCCCCCCCCCCCCGGAGAGGAGAGTGAGAGGAGAGAGAGAGAGGAAGAGGAGAGAGAGAGAGGAGAGGAGAGAAGACCCCCGCCCCCCCCCCCCCGAGAGAGGAGCAGACGAGAGGGATGCGGAGGAGAGCCGTGGCAGAGAGATGAGAGAGGAGCAGAGCGGGGGAGAGGGAGACGACGAGAGAGAGGAGGAGAGGAGGAGAGATGAGAGTTGAGAGAGAGACGAGAGAGGGAGAGAGAGAGAGAGATGAGAAGAGAGTAGAGAGAGAGAGAGAGAGAGGAGAGAGAGTAGAGAAGAGAGAGGGCAGAGAGAGAGAAGAGAAGAGGAGATGAGAGGAGAGAGAGGAGGACGGAGGAGGAGATGAGAGGGAGAGGAGAGAGCGAGGAGAGGAGGCGATGGAGAAGTGAGAGCAGAGGGGGAGTGAGAGAGAGAGAGCTGAGGAGAAGGAGAGAGAGAGGAGAGAGAGAGAGAGAGAGAGAGAGAAGAGAGAGAGACAGGGGGGGGGGGAAGCGTGAGTACACTTAGGCTTGTCAATTTGAATTACCGAAGCAGATTCAACTGATTGAAATCTAAGATGAAAGCAGGAATCTAAAGCGTAGGTTGAAGAAAATAAATAAATAAATAAAAATGAAAATATATCAAAAATATATATACAGAATATAAATGCCAATATATTAAAAGATTTAAGCAAAAGTAAGTACAGTGGAAAGATGTTTGGTAATAAATAAAATAAAACATATCAGAGTCTGAAAGCCAGCTCACAGCTAGCTAGCAATCTAAGCAGGATCTATTATCATAGCTAGCAATTCAGAACACATTTCGCAGACTAAATTACAGGGTATAACATGACACTTAAATGCGCACAAATGCAGCCAATATACGCTCTCTTCATTTTGTTAAAAGACTTGTCTACATATATATACATACATACATGCCCGTATATAACATATATGCATATCTATGTTGTAGGTACATAAAACATAAACGTTAGCCATTATTCAATTAACTGACGCTGCCTGGGCGTGGCTCAGGGCAGGCAGGCTGGCAAGCAAAGGCACAGTCAGCAACAACAACAATTACGTTGTTACATTGTTAACAATAACAACAAATGGGAAACAAAAAGGCCAGGTGGGCAGAAAGAGGGCGGGGGGGCAGTACACAGCAGCCCGAATGAAATAAAGTACATTGAGCCAACCAAAGTGCCACCCACAATGAGCTGACGTTGGGGCCGAGCTGTGGTCTCTGATAATTGTGCGACAGCATGTTAACACCGCAGTTGTTTGTCAATGTGTGTGTGTGCGTCTATATATATATCACATGTGTGTGTGTGTGCGTGTATTGAATGAAAGGCATTTACAACGCAAATCGAATAATATTCTCAATAAATTACGTGCAAACATGACATGTTGTTAGAGATAAGGACGAGCCCTTTTTATAGCCTCGGTTGCTTAATGCACTCCCGATGACAATGCCCATACAGCAATTAGTGGATCATATTTAAGATAATAGTCGCATATTGATGTCATATTAGTTAAACATAGAAGTTGGTTAAAAGACTAAACAAATAGAAATTCTATATATGCAATTACAAATGGACTAAATACTATATGCCTAAATATAGCGCAGAGTTGCCGTATGCAAGGCATTAGCTATGGAACAGTGTTGGAAAGCGCTTTGTATTCTGTTAAGCAACACTAATTTAGTATTGTACAAATGTTTTGTTTACTAGAGTATTATATTGAACTTGGATAGCTAACAATTTCAAGACAATTCTTACAGTTTTTATACCTACTATAAGTATTTTAATTTAGACTCAAATATCTTATAGATATATTCTTATTATATTTCTTTCCCATCAAAATTTACTACTTTCCATCGATAGTTAATCGTTTTAAACGTTTTTATTTTTGATTGTTGTATTCCTTTTAAACTTGAACCAAGTGTTTTTATCGCCAAAGAACTCGACTGGACAGCAATTTGCTGAAGTACATTGCGAAACTTGTGCAACATGCTGCTTGAGCTGCTTGTGGCACGTAAAAGAAAGAAAAATGAATGTTGAAGCAGCAGAGAATGCTGATAAACAAGGCGAGAACCTTTTGCTTGTGGCACAGCCCAAATGCTGTTGAGTGAAACCGAAAAACTTGGGACTGGGGCAAGCAGGCAAGACACACACAACAGAGCATTTAGCTGAGAGCGTACTCTGTGTATTGATGGTCAGAAAATGAAAAATGAAAGCACATACACGCACACACACACACACACACACACACACACACACATGCACATCTACAGGCACAGCCACACACAGCATGTGAGTGCTTAAATTTTGGGACAATCAACGAGGGAGCAATTGTAAATTGCTTTGCCTTAACGCTTAGTATTGAGTTTTGTGGCCTTGCAAGCCATCAAAGCTATCATTTTTATGCACATAGCTCAGCTAAAGCCGTCCTGATATATACTCTCTCTCTCTCTCTCTCTCTGTCACACGCTCATTCTCTGCCTCACTGGCAAACAAATCATAAAAACTTAAGCTGGCTTTGCCTTAGTTATATTTACAACGCAATTCTAACTGCAGCCTTAAGTGTTATGCTATCTGTATCTGTATCTGCATCTGCATCTGCAGCTCTATTTGTGTATCTGTAGCTGTGTATCTCTTCTGTATATCTAGCTAAGTTTCTGACTTGAGTTTGGCATTGCATAGTTCTGTGCGTCAATTTACTTACAAATTGTTGTTATTTACTTTTGCATTGCTTGCCTGCTTTGGCTAGATACCCTGTACATATGGCATTGGCCAACAGAGGTTAGTTTGCGTCAGCTATATATGTTAGCTTTTCTTTACAGGATATTATCACGTCTAGCATTGTTTATTTCTGCATTCTAACGTTTTATGCATCCATAAGTTGTTTTGCCTTTAGTTTTGCCATTCACTGACTACTTCTTGTGCAATTTGCATATTATTGTCGCAAGACCAAGAGAGATAGAGAGGGAGAAAGAAATAGAGAGAGAGAGAGAGAGGACAGCGTCAACAGCAGTCACAGCAGCATGTCGTCTGCTACTGTCATAAAAATTCACCTAACAAAATATACTACAAAGCGAAGAATACATAACTACTAAAATAACAACAAAGGCAGCAGAGCAACATCTACAACATTTACCATTGTGTGTTAGCTGCACGTCATTGGCTAAGTAGCCATTGCCTGGTGCTAGAGCGTTTTTACCATACCAACTACTTAGAGAAGCTAGGGTATTTAGATTTGAGATATTTAATATGTATAATATATAATATATATACCTTAACTAAATACGCTAGAATACTACACTAAAATACTAGAAATACTCCAGACAATTTAAATACCTCAATCTACATAACAATCCCTAAGCTTTCTATATACCTATACCTACATACATATATTATATTATCTTATATATGTATCTAATAGTCACATTCTGCATACATGCTCTAACTATATTGCATAGCTCGCTGTATAACATGCTAATTTCACGTTATCAATCACAATTAGCTGTGTAAGCGATAAAAATTGATATTGATATGCAATTTAATTGCCTTTTCATAGTCTACGAAAGTCAGACATATTAATTGGATTTTATATTATATATATACATATAATATTTTCAAATACTACTGCTTCTATAGATATAGTAATTTGGCAATATTTTATTCTGAATAAAATCATTCCTAAATTACCTTTAAAATGCAGTTCTCTTGATATTTTATATTTTATTTATCAATATTTTATTCTGCATATAATGGAAATTCCAAAAATGTATTCCCAAGCAAATATCATTGCATTAACAGCAAGCCAGCTACTTAGGATATTTACTAGTCTAGCATACTCTAGCAGAGCACGCTAACTTGTTTAAGTTAACGGCTGCTGCGTCGTCAGTTTCAGTTGCTTCAGCCGCCACCGCTGACGGCTGCTGCTGCTGCTGCTGCTGCTGTTATCTTTGTTGCCGCCTCGTTTTTGTGTATTTTTTATATGTATGTACATCCTCTCTTGTTTTTCTTCAGCTTCCCCTTTTTTGTGCACTCTGCTGGGCACGTGAGGCGCTGAAAGCAGCTCAGCTCAGCTGCAGCTGACAGCGTGCGCTATTCTTACTTTTTTTTTGAATTTTTGTGCGTGAAACAAATTTTACGTTTTTCCACGACACGTTTTTTGTGTGCAACTTGAGAGCGTGTAGTGGTATGTGTGTGTGCACGCGCGTAAAACTATGCTATAATGGAATGCATAAAGCATACGCTCCGTGAGCCACGGCTCAGCGATGCATGAAGCAAAGAAAAGCAACTAGACAGAGCAAGAGTAAAAGAAAGAGAAGGAGAGAGAGCGAGAGCGTAGCGCATAGCTTAGGCAAGTTTCGCTGAGAATGCTTGAGCATTTCAATAGAATTTCATATTTAAGGCTCTAGAGTGAAAGGCGAGGCGCAACTTAAATGTTGCATAAATTGATTAAGAGTCTCGTAAATTGTGTGAAAATGAAGTCAAGGAGCGAGCGTAGCTGTAGCAGCCACTAGACGATGGAACAACGGACACACTTGCCGTCACTCAGCGGCAAATTGACAAAACATGTTAAAGGGAAACGGGATCGAGCATAGGGACTGGGCACAGGAAGTAAGGTCAACAGCAGACTCAATGCAGCGGGGCTACCGGGTCTACCAACAACAACAACAACGATGAAGCGAGCTGATGATAAGCTTTTACATGGCTTGATGAAGTGATAAATACATTATGTGAGTCATTTGCCAGTCAGTAGAGTGGGTCTATGACACTATGACTATGAGTACTGTGGGTGGTTTGGTTGGTTGGTTGTCGTTGATTGGCTGCGCTTGATAAATTACATAAATTCTGCTTGGGGGAGGCAGCCACTGGTAATAATTGAAGCGACTTGAAGCAAATAAATTAGCGCACAACGCTGCGTATGATTAATGTGCTTATTAAAACGACAATACGATTAAAGGGCAGACAAGTATATGTCTCTGCGCTGTGGGGGCGTATCAAGCAGGGTCAACAACACTTTACAATCAACCGGAGAGCTGTCATAAAAACTAGCCACAAGTCATAAAAGAACCAAAATAAAAGCACTAAAAATCAAATAAAACGAAAACGTGCGAAGCAGATAGAAAGTAGTAAACGATAGAGACAGAGGGAGAGTAGAGGATAATGTTGGAAAAATTTATATTGTAGCGAAAGCTAATTATAGTTATTCGATTAGTGATAATATTTACGTTAATTGTTTACCATCAAAATCAGATTTATTAATGGTTTAATAGGATTGTCAATGGGGGCTAAATGGAGAGGTAAATAATGAAGAATTTAAGTTAAATATTTATGTATTAATAGGTGTATAATATGTCTGATATATTTCTATAAAAATCTTTAGTTAAAATATCATGAGGTTATAGTTGCATAGACGACATATCTTGACTACTTCACAGATATTTACTATAAAAAACAACTATGTATAGATATGCATAGATATAGATGTAATATGAAAGACATTATATATTATCTACATTTTAACATAACCATTTGTGTGTCCTGCTTTGTTGCAAAAAGGCAAGTCAAAAGTTACGAAAGCTTGCCATGAACTTTGAACTTTATGAATGGCAAAACCTAATCATAAGCTGCATATCAAATTGATAACAATTGCGAATCTCCCTGGACACCTGTCGTGTGCTTGATTGTTTACCTTGAAGCCGCTATTGCTGGGCTGTCGAAAGAAACGAAAGGAGCTGGGCGTATCGATGGTATGCTGACGGGCAAGCGTGCCATGGCTGCTGACGCTCGACTGGCGAAACCAGGGCAGCGAGATCTTGCGTCGACTCTTGCGCTGCTGCTGTTGTGGCGCAGCAGCAGCAGCAGCTGTTGTTGCTGCTCCTGTTGTTGTTGTTGTTGTTGCTGCCGTCACCGTTGGAAAGGTGAAAGGTGAGCGTGAGAGTGGCACTGCCGAAGCCGAGGCAGCACCATTATTCGTTTGCTTCGGTGAAGTGCTGTCATCCTCCTCTAAAGTGCAGAGCGGCGTATTCTGTGCCGAATCGGCGAGCGAGGGCGACGGCGATGGATCACCCACGGCAATTGGTGCACTGAGCGGTGGCAGCGTCAGCGGTGTATTGGGCAGCGAATTAAAGCCACCGCCGCCAGATTGCTCGGCTTGATCATCGCTGCATTTGAGACGCTCCAGCGTTGTCTTCTTGGAGCCAACATCAGCGCCATCGACGCTGTTCATGCGTTCATTCAAAAATTTCTTAACGCTCTTCATGGCTTCGCTTCACTTCTCTTCTCTGCTCTGTCACTCGGCATTCGCTCTCTCTCTTTTTGTTATTTTTTTAATTAAACATTTCCATTGTCTTTTGAGTTTATTTTCATACAAGTTTTTTTTTTTTTGTATTTTAATGGGTTTATCAATAAATCTGCGCAGAAATCGATTTGTTTTATTTTTAAACTTGAGCCAAGTGCCACGAAGCCAAAGCCAAAGTCACAAAACATACGTGAGTGTGCGTGTGTATGAGTGTGTGAGTGTGGCATTTGCTGTATACATAAGCAGCTGTCAGAGTTAGTGCCACAGTTCGACTGTCTATCAAATCTGACATTGCAATTTGTATCTATTACGAATTGAGTTGTTCTATCGACAGTTACGCTACGGCGCTGCTGCACGATTATCGAATGTGACTTTCAATTAGCACAAAGCGGCGTATGAGCAATTTTTTAAAACACTTTTGATTTTTTGTTTGCGCTCTTTAAACAAAAACTGTTGTCAAAACAAGTTAGACTATTAAAAAAAAATATATATGAAAATATGATTTAATAATTAAATACATTTAGCTCTATTTAATTATGTTAATTGTACATTTTGTTTCATTATATGTTTATTTTTAACTTTAGTCTAATTAATTTGTCATTGGCAAATATTTATTTGATATAAATTCTAGTTTATAAATTTTTTTTATATAATTTTTTAATGTTGAATTATTTTATTGCTATACTATTTATTAAATAATTATTTGTTTTTATATGCATGTTGCTTTATTATTATTATTTATTGTTTTTATTATTTTATATTTCTTTTATTTTTTATTATATTTATTATTTATTTATAAATCATTAAATTTATTTTTTTTTTATTTAATGAAATTATTTTTTATTATTTTTTTATTTATTAATTTTTGATTTTTATTTATTTATATTAATTTTTTGTATTTTTTTTTTAATTATTATTTTTTTTTAAATATATATATTTTTAAATTCTTATTATTTTTGTATTTCTTAATTATTAAAAAGTATTATAGCTGTATTATTTTTTAATAATTCTTTTAAATTTATTAAGTTTTTTTCTAGAGCTTTATCTCTTAATTTATTTAATAATTTATCAAAATTGTTTCACATTAATTTTTGTCCTCTTTAGCCATAATTATTCATAATTTTTTTTATGACGCCAACACACAGTGAATTGTTTATTACAATTTTATAAATCATTTTCGCATTAATTTTATTGTTTCTATGAATGCTTCTTTTAAATTCTATAAATTTTTCCTATACAATTTTTTTCTAGTTTTCGCAGATAAAAAGTTGCCGCCGCTTTGCACGAGAAAATTATCTTATAATTTTTAGTTTTGTTTACATTTCTTGTATATGTAAATGTTTGTTATTTTTACACTTTATCGCTGTCGCTGCCGACGTCGACTGCAAAACATTTCTCACAGTTGTGGCAGCTGCGCCATAGCGCCCGCCACTAGGCCCCAAACAAACTGAACGATTGGACCCGATTGCAATCATGATTCAATAATTTATAACAACAGCAACAACAACCATCAATTTTAATGTGCGAAAAATAAATACAAACAAAATATAAATATAGCCTTTTTTTTTTTTAAATAAGTGAAAATATATAAAATGTGAAGATAAGATAAAGCTGACGAATGGCTAATGCTAATACCCTTTATACAAATTGAAGAAAATATGAATTTAATATTTTAAAAAATTGTAAATCTATACTGAATTATAGATAATAATTTGAGATATTTATATATTCTTAAATGATATCGTTCTTGAATCTTACAGTTAAGCTTAGAAAAGATTTTGATTTGATTCACAAATTTAAGGAGCTGCAGCTGCACATAAACAAAATCAGTTTACAATACGCTTGACCTTGTAATGCAGCCAATGCTATAAACAAATTCAATGCAAACTAATATATATATACATATATATATATATATTTATTTCGTTAGGCAATCCCAAAGAATCTAGGCGCTTTGTTTACAAGACATTTGCTGTCCAGATAATGTCTAAAATGAAATGAAAAACTGAGCAATTCTAAACGTAAATTAAACAAAAAAGTCCAACACAAGCAAAGCAAACAATATGCTCCATTTGATATTTGATTAGGGTATATTTTCACATATATGTATATGTATATATATAGATATATACTTATTATATATAAGATTAATACTATAAATATAGAAAAGGTATTAACGTTTAAATGTGGCAAATGCGTGAAAATTGGCATATGTTGTATAGAAATTTTGTTAGAGGCCATTTGGAAAATGTGAAATATATAGTATATAAGGGAAAGACGGGAAGGAAAGTAATCGAGCTGGCAGCAGCAGCAGCACATGGGCGGCGGTAAAAGGGGGCTGACAAACAGCTGAACGCTAAGTGGCGGCAGAGCTGATGAGTTTTTAAAATTTTATTTTAGCCACTGGCATTAAAAACTTTGCTACTTTATGGCAGAGAGATACAACGACAAAAGGATCTCTCTCTCCCACTCTCTCACTCTGTCTCTTGACATATCCCGTTGCGCTGTCACGCCCACAACAATGGGTACTGCTAATACCTTCATTACATTCAACTGCTCAAAGCCAAGTTAATTCAATTTGTGCAAATGAATGCGCACATCAGAGCAGCAGAGAGTGCGATGCCAACGGGCCGTGGCAAGGATGCTGGATTAAATATTTCAATGTCCATAAAAGCAAAAGTGAAAATAGAATGAAAAAAAAAAGAGAAATGAAAATAAAAGCGCTGGCAAACTAAAACAATTATAAAAATTAAATCCGTTCTGATGCTTCCCCATTATTTTTAGTAGAGCGTAAAAAACTTTTACGCGCTAAATGAGAAAACTATTTTGATTACATGCACTCAAAGATAAAACTAGTTAATGGATTACAAATTGAGTTTAAATCAACTTTAGTTTTACGAATTAAATGGCAAAGGAAATTTAATGAAACTATTGAACTAGAAATTGCTTTTATATTGATTATTTTTGTTTAATTATGTTCGAATTTAAAGAAAAATTCTTTGAAAATATTTGCAAATTCTTCAAGCATTTTATACATAAATCATATTTTTTTTCCGCTCATTTTCTGAGCTGGAATATTTTAGTATTTTGTAATTTTCAAATATATTTGGAAAATATAAGTTTAGAATTATTTTACTTATTTCAAGTATAAGAAAATCGTACTAGTGAAAAATCTTCTCAAAACATTTTAGATAATCATAATAAATTACAATTTAATACTAAATATAATATACTAAATATAGTATATATGTATAAGTATTTAGTATAGTACTAAATATAGTAGAAAATAATCGATAACTTTTTAACTTTCTCTCTTTGTTTTTTAAACATGTTTCAAGCAACTTTTGAAAATTAGTATTTGCAGTATTTTTCAATAATGAATATGAATACTAAATACTTAAAATACTTAAAGAATAAGTGATTATTTTACTAGTCTACGAAAATTTGTATATCAAGTATAAGTTGAGTCAAAAATAGGCTGAAAGTTAACAGTTTAGACAGCTCAATTTTCGATGTTCACTCAAATGGAATTCTAGAGTTTCATATAAATGTCTAAAAACGAAAATTTTCTATATAACATACTATATACAGCTGTTTTTTTCTCAGAGTGTATTATTGTATTTATATAGAAAATATTATTATATTTATATTGAGCATATTCCTACTTTGCATGCAGTACAAACTGCATGCAAATATATATATAAAGTGTGTATATATAGAGTATATTTATACTATTCAAGTTATATAGTATTTAGTTTAGACCAAACCCATTTCGCATACAACATCAAATTTGCAATGCAATGCAATGCAGCTAACAAGAATAATAATTATAATGACCAAAACATGTCGCGCCATGGCAACAACAACAACAACAACAACTACAGTAAACACAATTCTAATGCGCTCGTATTTTAAAATGCAAAAAGCTAAGCGTGCACTTAATTGTATTGCAACAAAACAAACATAATTGCTTTTTTGGTGTATATATATATATATATGCGTAGACTGCAAGATACCCTGGAATTATGGCTTGACAAAAACTTTTATACATAGTTGACTAAATTGTGCCATATATCTTCCTTTTTTTTTGTCATAAGCATCTTAAGGCAGAGCGAAAGAGAGTGAGAGTAACAGAGACATAGATTGAGCGAATGAAAGCGAAAACACGTACCGCCAAATATATATGTATGTATATATATATAAAATAGAAGCAGAAAACAGTAGAATAAAAAAAGAAAAGCCAAACAGCTACTCAAGTAGCCAAAGGCGTGAAAAAGGTCAAAGGCAGCGCTAATGGTGTACGGCATGGGGGCGTGGCTAGCCCGCAAGGGCTTAAGCAGCAGACAAGTACATATATATAAATATATGTATATAAAGCAATCTGTATGTATGTATATAGTATAGCAGCTTTTACTTTTCTATACTTATTACATTATCTATCTTGTTTTTTAATTTTAAATATTTAGTTTTGCATTGCAGCAATTTCTTTTAGCTACACTTCAATATACCTAAATATATATATATATATATATATATATATATATATATATATATACACGCAATATTTATTTACATTGCAGAAATGTTTTAAATGCCTTTTGTTGACATTATGGCATATTTATTTATATTTATAACAATTCTTCTGCTAAAGGGTATTTCACTATGGCTTTTGGCTTTGGCTTCGTGGCACTCGACTGGCACTTTGATTTATATTTATTATATATATTATTTACTTATTACGTTTTATTTAATTTTGATAGACAGCTGTCGAATTTTTTCGTTTAGTTTTATATAATTCTTTTTTTCTATAATAAATATAGATACTCCGAAATTGTTTATCTACTGAACGCGCTTATCAGCTGATTGGAATTTTCAATGCTGAATGTTGTTTCTTTTTTTTTTATTAATATTATATATTTTTCTACTTTATTGGGATTTCCTGTTGGATTTCCGTTTAAAATTTCACACAGGAATTTCCGTTTGTAGGGCAAAATTTATATATATAAATTTTGGCAACGATTTTCAGTGACAGTTTGATATATATATATAAATAATTTTTAAATATTTAGTTGTAAGCGAGTAACGTTAAGAGTAGCTGGTAGATGTTATATGGACTGGCGATGGAGCAACTGCTGCTGCTGCTGCTGCGGCTGCTGCTGCAACGAATACGCCAAGAAGCGTTCGCGGGCGTTTGGCCGGGCGCGCATCTGCAGGCTGTCAGGCAGTCAGGCAGGCAGGAAGTGAAGCTTTAGGAAGAGACAGTGACAGCGACGACAAAAAACACAGAGACGCGACGAAGAACCTATTGGCTTTAACTCTACGAATCAACTGGAGCAGCAGGCAGCAGCGGCCGCTACGCAGCGCAACGAAGCCGACAGCAATAACAACAACAACAACAACAACAACAGAGCAGCGCGTGAACCGCCAAAAAAGAAAAGCTTTCAAGTCAAAAGAGAGCCCGTGAGCGAGCTAGAGCGAGAGACACTCAGTCAATTAGCGCGTTAGCTAGCAGCAATACGCTGCGTATACGTTATGTACGTCAGGCGAAAGCTTTACTCACGCTCTCTCCCTCTCTCCCACTCTCACACACACTGGTTTTATTGCTGTTATCTATGAGTGGCATAAAAGCTATACAAAAATCTCATACAAGCATTGCCAAAAAACATGTCGAAACATATAAAAAGAGGATCTCAAGAGCAAAAGGGACAAAGATTTTAGGAAATATATGTATAAATATTTTTTTATTTTCTAATTTAACATGTTTATGTTTCGTTTTAATTTAGAACGAAAAATCGGAGCGGAAATTGCATTAACTATGAAAGAATGTCGCATAGAAGGTTTTCATATATAATTCAAAGAACATACATACATACATATATATGTATAAACACACACACATATGCACCCACGCTCGAGCAAAAATCTCATTAAATCCTGCTATGAATTTTAAACATATTGCAGACAAGCCGAAAAACTAGTTCAGCGACAGCCAATGGAATGTCAGCAGGAGCCACCGCAGCAGCATCAGCAGCAGCATCCTTAACAATAAAGCACAAAACGTACAAGAGCGAAACATTTGAAGAGAGAGTCAATAGGAGAGAGAAAGCGCTTTAGTGAATGGCATAAATGGTTTTCATGTGAGGTAGGACCATAGGAAGCAATAGAGCTTTCCTTGCAAAACAAAGCGAAAGCTTTGCACTGCTTAACAGCGCGCGCAACTTTCTTCAAGCTGTTAAGGCTTTGTATAAGTAGAAAACTGTTAAGGTTTTGTAGAAGTGTCGCTGTTAAACGTAGCAGACGTAAGGGCTGTTACCAGCAAGGTAAGTAAATGTTGCCAGTTTATAAAAAACAAAAGTGAAATTTAAACGAAATTTTAAAAGATATATCAGATGTTAAATTTTGAAATTTTCCTGACAGTCAATATATAAACAAGATATTGCTATGTTAACAGAGTAAATTCTGATAAGCTGAGTATAAGAGTATCGAATGAAAAACTTGTATGATAACAGTTGTTAGCTCTGAGACTAACATACTTGCTGTTAAGCTGCCTATTGCCAACTGTTATCAACAGACGAGCTGTTCACACAAGTCAAAAGTTAATGAAATAAAAAACTTACCTTATTATCACTATCTGTAGTATTGCCCGATCCAAAGCTGGCCAAGGAGCAGCGATCGTGATCATTTTCGGTGAGTTGCTCATCTAGATCACGTGATGATCGCTGCGAGGAGCCCGAGTGCTTGGCGGGCGACTTTGGCAACGTAAGCGAGGTGCCCGAGAAGCAAGTTTCCTGCATGACCTCACGCAGTTTCTTGACCCAGATCTGTAAGGCAAAGTAATATAAAATTAGTAAATTGTTTAACAAATTAATGCCAAATACTTGTACCTGTTTGGTCTCCAGGCTGTTAGCTTTGAGCACAATGCGACAATCGGATAGCATGGGTGAACGTCCTGTCCACACAGCAAACTTTGTTTCATCGCCTTCGATGTGCTCCGTAATGCCCATATCTGTGGTCATCAATTTGCTCTTGAATTGATATTTAACCACATTTGATTCTTTGACCTCCTTGGCGAACAGTAAATACAATTCGAATAGGAATACACGACGGTCGCGTCCTTTACGTATTATTTGCTTTGTGTCCCAGGCCTGGAACGCATCCTGTAGCACGACTTCGCCTAGCTTATCCACCGAGACGTCACAGTTCTCGAGCAGGGACAGATGCATTGCATCATTTGCTTTTTTCGGCACATTCAACATGACCTCAAGACCTTCCTTGATCTCACCACGGCTGCCCTCGCAACACGATAGCAGATCCTTGAGCAGCAATTGATATTTGGTAATACGTTGCACGGGCTTAATGAGATATGCGGGCAATGGATGCTCCACTTCGAGACGTCGTTGCAGCTCCTCGAAGTAATTGCCCGCATGCTGAACGAGCAGATTATTCGATGTCGGCTTATTCTTGCAGTAATGCACATACATATCGAACTTAATGGCCCAGGTGACAAAGCAATGGCCCACATCCTCTGGCATGGTCTCATACTTCTCCAGCTCCTTCAAAAAGATCTTCTGATGGAAATGATGTATTTCCCGTATGTTACCGAAGATGATATCCTCCTGACCAACCAGAGCGGGTGGCACATTTCGTCCAGTACGAAACTCTTCGAGGAAACATTTAATGCAGGTGGCCAAGTCGTTGACATAGGCACGTTCCGTTTGCATTAGCTCCGCCATGATGAACTCTTTTCGTCGTGCCGATTTGCGTTTCTCCTCGTTGATCTCTTTGCTGATCGCCGAGCTAGCTGAGGTGGTTAGCTTTGCCTCCAGCGTGGGATCAGAGTGTCGATCGGTGCTGCCGGATGAGCTGCTAATCGAACTGTTAGCATCCGATTCGGGCTGGAGCTGAAGCTGTTGCTGTGACATGCCCAGCGATTTTTCCAACTGCTCACAATAGCTATCCATGCGATTGCTAAAGTCCTTATAGCGCTGATCAACCGAGGCGACCCATTGCTTGATCGAACTAGCATGCGCATGTCCCTTCTCCACCAGACTATCAGCCAGCTGGATGAGCAGCTTAACTCGCTCCCTCGTCTCCTTAGCCGTACTGCGAAATTCGTTGTGCTCTTTGAGTAATCCTTCCGTCTCCTCTCTGGTTATGCCCACTAGATTCGTGCGCGACGATAGATAACCCTCGCCTGTATTATGTATCCATTCGATGGCCTGTTTGGCACTTCTTTCGAACAGCACAAATTGTTGGCATTGATCCAGCGACTTCTTGCGCAGGGTCCAAAAGTCGAGTACCTGATTCTCCTGGGTGAGCAATTTATCCAGCTTACTCTTCACATGTGCCTCGCAATTGCCCTGTGTGTATTGATAATATTGTTGCGAACGATTCGCATATTTGAGAAATGTTTCTGCCGTGCGACGAGCCAGTGTGCAGGCCTTCAGGAATGCCTCCTTTTGTTCCTGATGTTTCGATATTAGCTGCACTATCGTTTGGGCTTTATCACTGCTACCACCGCCACCGCACCAATCGTCCTCCCTGCGGTATTCGCGCTCCAAGCTGTCCAGCACCGAGCACACCTGCTCGGCTGTTTTATAGAAATTTATGGAGGCTGTCACCAGCTTGTGACGCTCCTCGGCATAGGTCACCAGCTGTTGCCATTTTTTGGTTACATCATCGCTGATCTCACGTATCGATTTCGGGTCGTAGTGATTGGCATTGATAAGAGCATCTGCACGATATCTCACCTGCACGGCTGATGTATGTGTCTTCTCAATAGCAATCTGGAAAAGCGGAAACATCGATTATTTATATGCAAAAAAAAAAAAAACATTTGCACAGCTGTTAATGCTTATGCTAGGACATTTGAATAACAGAACAATGTTAAGACCTTCAAAGATTCTTGTTCATTTAAATTTAACATCGCTCCTCTATTAATTTAGCCCAAAAAGAAAAAAAATTTTAACACCACTCCTCAGAAAATTTAGCCAACATAAAAAAAATTTCTAAATGAACATTACATAAACAAGAATCTGTCAAAGCTGACTAGATAGCAATATCTTAACAGCATTATATTACATTTAGATTACAAATGAACGTTGTGTACCTAATGCTAACTGCCTCATGTTAACGCTTAACATCTGTTATCTCTCTTTACCTGAAACTGTTCGTGTTCCTTGCGCAGCTGTTCCGCTTCCTGCAGACTGTTGGGCGTTAGAAAATTAGCCGTGAGCATTGCTTCGCCATTGCGTATCCAGGAGATGACCTGATTGGCATCGTTCTGGAATTGACATAGCTGCACAGCCTGCTCCAGTTTTGCACGCTTTGCCTCCGACAGCTCCTCCAAGTCAATTTCTCGCTCACGCAAAAAGTCCAACAAATATTCGATTCGTGCCTGTGCCGTGTGTGTAGCATCTGCCATGGATATGAAGCCTGCATTCTCAAAGAGCTGCAATAGATCTTGACCCTGTTGCAGTACCTCATACGTTGTGTTCTGTATATCGGTTACGGATTCGTTGTGCATGCGTATTAGCTGTTCGGCTTTCTGATAATCACGCGAGAGATCTGCATGCTGCAGCTCCTCGGACCACATCTCCAGCTGTGAGGACAGTTCCATGGCATCGCGTTCAAAGTAACGCAAACGCAGAATGAGATCAGCACGAAATTTGCGCGCCGACCAAAGCTCCTCGACCTCGATCTTTTGTTTGCTCAACTTCTCGAGCGTCGCTTCGAGCGCGGCCAGCGAGCCCGTATTGTCAACATATTCGAGAGCGCGCATCTCCTGCAGCAAAGCCTCACCCTGAGCAATCAGCGTCATGCAGGTATTCACTGTGCTGTCCTGCTGATCTCTGTATTGTTGCAGCAAACGCTCAATGCCCTCGAGATTCTCCTGTGAGAGGCGCGTCTCATCTGTGCTCACATCAGTGCGCAACGATTCGATCCAAGCTGTGACCTCTTTCTCATGAGTATAAAATATGACAGCCATTTCCAGTCGGCGTCGTCGTTGCTCCACACGCTCGGCAAAGCTCGCTACCTGCAGCTCCAGTTCGTGAGCCACCGAGTAAATCTCATTCGGATCAGCTTCGCCACTGCGAGCGAGCTCTTCGGCTGCCGAGAGCAGCTTCTCTGCATTGCTGTACGTATTCTGTGCCACATTCTCGAAATGCTCATGAGATTTCTGATAAACGCGCGCCTTTTGCAGATTACGTCCAATACCCGTATTCTTGCGTAGAAAGACTTCGCCATGATTCTTCAGCCAGTCGAGCACTTGCTTAACATCCTCCTGGAAAAGACGTAGCGCCAGCGTTTGATGCAATCGAATCTTCTCCTGATGCCATTTGGCTTCAAGCGTGCGATGATGTCCTAATATTTGGTGTATAACAGCGAGCACATGACTGGCGCCTTCGCTATAATCTGCAGCTGGATCTGGCCGTTCATATTTATTGTATCCACTTCCGCCACTATTGCCGCTACTATTCTTGCGATGATCGGGCACACCCGGCGGCGGCGGTTGATTGCAAACGTGCACTAAATGATCCAGCTGATAGAGCAGCTTCTTGCTGGTCGAGTGCACCTCCGTATAGGCCTGACACATGGCCTCGTATAAGGACTGATGTGTTCTTATGGCTGTTTCGAGACTCTGTATATCCGAGGGCAATGGCTGCGATGCTTGACAAGCGGCTGCCCAACTGGCCACACTATTGCAATACTGCTCAGCCTTGTGATGGAAGAGCACGCTCAATTGCAGCACAGCTGTGCGCTCATCTAACCCAGCACCGAAATCCTTCCAGGTGCGATCGAGCCGTTGAGCCAAAGTCTTAATATGTTGCGCTGCATAATGTTGGCTCTCAATAAGTCGCGCGGCCACGGCCAAAATACGATCGATATTCACATTGACATTCATTGAGGCAACGGCAAATTTCTGATGCTCATCCTGCAGCAGCTTGGCGCCCGAATAATTGTGTCCGATTTCCACATAGCTCATTTGGAACACATCACGATTGTGCAGAATCCAATCGAACATCTTTTCGCAATCCTGCTCGAAGAGGCGCCATTGAAAGCATTGATCGAGTTTGACTTTTTTGTGCTGCCAGAGCATAAGCAAACGCTCCTGACCCGAATGGATGAGGTCAATTTGTCGTAGCGCCTTATTAATAGCAGCCGACATATCTGGATTATTGTGGCTAGTGGCGCGTGCAGCCTGTTGTTGTTGTTGTTGCTGCTGCTGCTGCTGCTGTTGTTGCTGCTGCTGCTGCTGTTGCTGACCAGCCGAGGAGGTGCCCGAGTCGGAGCAGTCCGATGTAGAGGCGCACTGAAAAAGCTACAATTACTATATATACTCTATATATATTTTCACATCTCAACTCACCTGCCCTGCTGTGCCGGCATTTGCAGCGGCTGTCATATTGATCTTTGTCAGCAGCTTTTTGCCCTGCATATCCAAATCCTCAATGGGCAGCTTGGTGATCTTCTTGCGCATCTCGTTGTGATGATCGATGGCCAAGCGCGCCAAACTCACATCTTCGGCAAAATCGTTACGATGCAGATCCTCTTGTAGATCATCTATGCGGTCAGCCATATCGCCCGCTTGCCAAAAGAAATCCTCTATGGCCAAACGGGCATCGGTCCACTGTTGATGATCGTACACCTGTTGTCCATCGAAATCGGATGTTAGCTGATGTGATTCGGCAATCTTGTTGAGTGCCTCAATCGATATCGTTTGCGTTTCGAATTTATATTTATTGGAGCTGATGGAGGCGCGTTGCTTCTGCCAAAAATTATCCGGCTTAATGATCACCACGTTGTGAATGTTGGCGCTGAAATGCTCTTGGAGCACCTTCAATATTGTCTTCACATTCGTCGAACAGTTGCCATTGCCACGCATATCAATAATGACTGTGAAGCCGAGATTCTTGGCCGCATCGCTGCAAGTGAAAGGTGACCATTAATATAACGTTAAACGTGATCGCCACACACGGAAAGAGAGAGAAAGAGAAAGATAGAGGAACATGGAAATGAGACGGGTAGAGCAAGCCAGCAGTGTACGTGAGTGAGAGTGTTGTTGTTCTTATACTCTTCATGAGAATATAGAACATTTTAAATGAAGTATGTAACATATGGAAAAGTCAAGATCATTTACGAGCCTTAGAAATAATGTAAAAGATAATTAATCAAATATTCTTTATAAATAACAAATTAAGCACAAAATTAATTATGTATTAGGAATAGAGGGAGAGAGAGAGTATTATCAGAATTGATCTTGATATAAACATATATATTTTACTGATCATTGTATACAGTATAGTAATCTAGAGTCCCATATATGTTATTTATCATACATACTTGATATACCTATATATCTATCTGATAACTATCGATATATCTGTTTAGCTATCAATCTATTTAGCTATCGATCTATCGACGATCATTCTGACTTTGCGGTAGATCTGATTAGAACTTAAAATGACATCTAATCAATATACGAGTTCAATATCCTCTAAAATGTTGTTAATCCTATTAATCAATTTACACGATCTGCCTATAAAGAATATACACTTTAAATCAAATATTATAGATTTACATATTTCATATGCTTTTCACATACATGGATAGCTTGATAGATCACTGAAGCGCCCACTCTTCGCTTAGCGTATACAAACTTCGATCATAACGAAATACAACAGAAAATACCTAACTGTTCTTTTGTTATTTTCGTAGTTCGATTTGGTTAGATTCTACGTTTGGTTCGTTGCTCTTTTTACGTCTTTTGCATAAATTATGACTTTTTCACTGGCAAGAGTCAAGAGCACAATTTCTATACTGCTTTGACACCAATTTCAGCTAATAATTTCCTAAAGACCCTCCACACCCGTATTAAAGAGTTTTGCATTGTGCCGTGCTTTGATTTGCATTCTATTTGAATTTTAATCACATCATTAACTATAAATATTTTTATTTTATTTTTATTTATTTATATCTCACTCTCGCTGTCTCTCTCTTTCTCTCACACTCTTCTTCTTTATTATGTCTTCTTCACGCTTTTTAACAATGTCATTTTAGCCGCTCAAGACTTGCCTTGCTTGGTTCTTAGCTTCTGGATTCTCGTGTGGTTTCTGCGAACGCATTTCTAGGGGTTTACCCTTTACAAATCGACAAAAATAAAGAGGAA
The DNA here is from genome assembly GCA_030914385.1 of Drosophila antonietae. Classification (NCBI taxonomy): domain Eukaryota; kingdom Metazoa; phylum Arthropoda; class Insecta; order Diptera; family Drosophilidae; genus Drosophila; species Drosophila antonietae. Next base: position 3,391,728 of record JAUESO010000612.1, on the reverse strand, counting down.
ATGAAGCAAAAGACGCTTAGAGCTCTACACTGTGCAAGAGAAAGGTATAATTGTGGAAATATTAATTGAAAAATTGCTCAAATTAGTTGAATAAGAGGAAATAGGGAAACTTTAAAAACTTGTTTTCGGTTCGGAATTTATTTTCAATAGACATTTATAGGTATATTAATTGATTGATTGATTGACGATAAACATAAATGGCAGTAAATGAAAACTCTTCAATTGGAAGTTACTAAGCATATATATAATATATGTATATATGTAGTACATATAAAAACAAAATATACAAAATTATAATCAAATTGTTATGTATTCAAATTGCAATAAACATATATTAGCTTTACACTGCTTGATTGACTATGATTGATGCTCAACCTAGCCCCTGCCCAACTACGAGTTCTAAATCAAATCTTGATTTAAAAGCAAGCCCTTAACTTGGGCAAGTTTTTGTATTTTAATAAACACGTTTCTATACTTTTTTTTTTCTTTCTCTGTATTCGATAGATTTCTGTATTCAAATTGCAGTCACAGAACAGACTTTGTGTGTGTTCTCGAATGACTAATAACAACAGCAGAAAAAACAAAATTTATATATATATCTGGGTGCACGACATATTTATGGGCGGAGAGGCAAAATGTTTAAAAGAATTCATTCTTTCACAATTTGTTTATCAACAGCTGAAATCGGGGGAAACAAGCTGCCCTGCATCGAATCGAATCGAATGCAATAAAATATAAAATACGTGTTTCTTCTCGAATGTCGCCTGTAGGAAAACTCTGAAGACAAGTAAAATCGTAATGCGAACTAATCAAAAGTCGTTTATTTAACCCATAAATCGTTCGGAAATTAAACAAGGGATTCACAAATGGCATCAAAACGAAACGAAATGAAATGAAGCGCCAAAGGAAGTTGGCCTCGGAACGTGTCTAAAATTTTTAGCGTCCATTGTTGTTGCATATATTAAGCATTGTTGTTGTTGTTGTTATTGTGGGAGTGAGCTAAACAAGAAATTTGCATTGACGCGCGACTCAGCGGCCCAAATGAGCGCAAAGACAAAGCGAACCCCAACGAAGGCGAAGAAATAAACAAAAATGTTTCGCATGAAAACAAAATAAATAAGAACGACACAACAACAACAAAAAACGAAACAAAACAAAATAAAACAAAGTTATAAACCAAAGTAAATGACAACAAAAGAGATTTCACAAGATAATTGACCAACTAGCTGATACCCTGTATGCACAAAATGCAGCGCATGTTTCATTTCTAATATTATGTCGTATCTTAGAAAATGTTACATATATTATTATAATTTTGCATATGAAAAAGAAAATATACAACTAATTGAGCTTAGCATTCGATATTTATAGTTTCAATAGTATTCATTCGATAATATAGTTTATAGAATTCTATAGTTTCTATCTATAAATATAGTATTACAACAATATACCCTAAAAACTTACAAAAAGTAAGTGGTATGCAAGAGAGAAGAAACGATAAAGCGCACATTTGAGCAAACAGCCAAGAAGGGAAGACGCGCAGAACAGAAAGAAAGAAAGAGGGAGAAACAGATACGAGAGAGGGAGGAGCAGAGTAGAAGGCAGAAGCACAACGCAATTCTGAATGACAGCGGCGGCGATAAGACAAACACACGCCGTGTCGTCAGCATACTTGGTATATATACTAACATATAGATATGTCACGGAATATGTATGTATGTATGTATGTATGTATGGCCCCACCAAAACAAATGATTGCGCGCGCTTATCAGTCAAAGTTGAGGCGTCAGCATTTGAGATTTCTAGCTTGAATGCTCGTTTATATGTGGGCCAGAGAGATAGCGCTTACTAATTGGGGTTGGGGTGGGGGCGGCCAAAGCCATCAACAGTCACCAATAGGTGGCGCTGATAAGAAAGTGCAGAGCATGGGAAACTGGGCAGAGAACAACAACAGCAACACCAACAACAACAACGAGCAGTAGTTGACTGTGATTCATTAGCGTCATTTTCTTTCCATTTTTGTTTGGGTCTTTTGCTGCTTTTCACTGCTCAACGAAAATCTTGTGAAAATAGCCCACGTAGTTTCCAATGAATAAGCCAAAAGAAATATAGTAAGCAGCATGTATATATTATTATATACATATATCTAGACAACTGTGTGTCGCAATTTTCATTGAGAGATGTTCATCAAAAATTTTATTACTTGTTTTTCGGGTTTTTAAGATCAATCAAGAAGATCATTCATGAGAAACATTTCTGACTAGCAGTTGTTGAGTGTTTTATGGTAAATTATATACAACTAGAAAGTAGTGTATTGCATTCAGTATACCCTGTAATGTATGGAAATAAAACGTTTTTCCAGCATTACCCTGACTCATTGCCAATCACAGGGTATCTCTTACACGACTAATTCAAACTAACAGTACTATTTGTATATTGTAATTTAGTGTATTAGGTTCGAGCTCTCAATAACACGCTTTGTTCTATAGCCTAATAAAAATTAAGTACAGTGGATACTCACTAACAGGAAGATATTATAATGCATAAACAAACTTTTTTTTATCATGAACAGTAGCTTTCAAAAAGATACATTTAGCGTATGCTTACTGTATTACTTAGTCATTTATTCATATTTGTTGCTCCCCTTTAATATTTACTTTAAGCTCTGTTTATAATCAAATCGAATTGGAAGACAACAAAGTTCTTTATAGTCATACGTCAGTATTCCAATCGATTCCAGGTATAAATTTTTAGCTTTATTCAAACGCAAAAAAAAAAAAAAAATTAAGAAGAAATATTCGCATTCCACCTTTCATTTCGTTTGCTTTGCTCTGTTTCGCTTTTTCTTAACTGCTCAAAGCACTTTGACTCTTGGCCGCTTTAATTCGCCAGAAAAAAAAACACACACACAACAAGCGCAACAACAACAAAATTAACAGCAAGAGCAACAACATTAACAGCCATTTAACAGAGCTTTCGACTCACGCCGCATTCTTTTGGCAAACGAGCATCGAGCATCGAGCATCGCGAAATGCCGGTTTACGCGTTTTGCTTTTTGTTATGTATTTTCTCTATTGCTTTCTTTGTCGCACAGATTTATGCAATTTGCTGTTGGTGTTGTATATTTTTGCCAAGTGGCGAGCTAGAAAATGACGAAAAAGAAGAAGCGTAACATGTCTGCTTGTGCTTCTGTTTCACCCTCTCCTTCTACCCATCTCTCTCACACATACTCAGAGAGCTGCATTCAATGTCAGCCTAGGCTGCAAGAACAAGAACCAATAACAACAATGTGCGTGCTCTTTGCCATTGTCGACGGCGACCGCGACGACGACTGCGACTGTGACTGCAACTGCGACAGAGGCTGCTTGATGATTCATAAAACATGCAAGAACTGGAAAATCAAGTGGAATGCATGCAGCTGCAGCTGCGCGGGTGAGGCGACAGCCAAAAACCGCAAACGAAGCGCAGCGTCAGCTGACACAATGGCCCCTCATTGTGAATGCTTGACAGCGAGTGCGAGTGCGAAAGAACATGTTCAGTTTTGCAATAAAAAACAGTAAATAGTAGAGGCAAAGTATCGATGGTAGTTATGCAGTATCGATTGTTTACATTACTCACCTGGGTATGCTAATCAAATAGATAAGCAGGCGACGCAAATCCTCCGGTTTGAGACGATCTCGGCGCGGTGTTGCCGGAAAGCATAATAATGGTCCGCCACGCCTGTCGCGCCCACCAGTAAGAAACACAACGCGCTCCTGGAGCAGCGTTAACAGATCGCGGGCACGTTGACCATCCATGTTGTTGGTGTTGTTTGTGTGTGTATGTGTGTCGGTGTTTGTGTGTGTGTGAGCAGCTGTTTTAATAGTCTTTAACTATTGCGAGGGCAGCGCAGCATAACGGACTCGCCTTCAATTTCACTTAATTTGAAATATTTATTATTATTATTTTAGTTGTTGTTATTACACTTTTGCTTGCTTTGAAGGCTTTCATTGATTTTTGCGAATTTCTCGCTGCCATTTTTTCATGGTCAACGCAGCAGCAGCGGCGCTATATATATGTACGTATGTATGTATTAGTGTGGGTGTGTGTGTGGGTAGGCGGTTTGTTTAGAATGAAAAAAAGGGCGAATAAGCCAAATATATACAAATGGTCACACTCAACACGAAGCATATTAATTACATTTTAGCCAAATTTTTATCATATGGGCAACCCCTGAGCACACAAACACAGACAGATAGGGAGACACATGCATACACAGACAGAGAGGGATACGAACACACATACACACACACATGACACGAAACACCCCCACCGAATAGCGGTTAAATGTTAAATGTCATAAATCAACTCTATGCCGTGTCACGCAATGGCCGCATAAAACATAAACGCGGAAATACATACATACACACACATACACACTAGTACGTGTATATATTCTTATTCTTATTTTTAAAACACACGCGTGGGCGAGGGGGCGTAAGGGAGATGTTTCTTCTTGTTTCTTTTTTTGCAGCTGCACAACGCGCGCGTTTAATAATTTTTAATTGCCATTTTTACAATATGGGGCTTTAGTTTTATGAACTCCATCAACAATCACATCATCCGCCTTCGACGCACATCTTTTCACAGTTGCGTTTCGTTTCGTTTCGTTTGAGATGTTGTCTGCGTCTTGTGTCGCCTCCTCTCGCTTACTATCTCACTCTCTCTCGCTCTCGCTCCCTCTTTCCACTTCTGCTACTGTTACTTCTTCTTCTTCTTATTCACCCAACATTAAAAACGCTTCTGGGATACAAATTGATTTTTTTCACTCGTTTGCGTTTGTTCTGACTGCACATATGCACATTACCATTAGACGCGCGCTTGCATTGTTTTATTTTCGGCGACAATGTGATCATTCACATTGTTTTTATTTATACTCGGTCGTTCTTGGTTTTAACAAATCTGCGGAGCAACAAAAATTTTCGCGAAATTTATGCGCTTCGTTCTCTTTGTTGTTGCACTGTTAATGATTCCCGTTTGCCATGTTAACTCAAAATGGTAATGTTAGACAGAAGAAGAGTGACCAGAAATTCGTAGAATAAAAAATATCTAGAGAATACATAAAATATGCGACTGGTATTTTCGTATCCTGGGAATGGCTATTCGACTAAGTAAATCAGCTGTTCTTTGCTTAGCAATCGTAAAATTAGTTGTTTTGAGCCGGAAGTAATAGTAATGCCTTAAGATAAACCAATCTGCTCACAGTTCACATTTAAAATGTGAGCGATCTGAACTCGTATCGATGTAAACATACGGAGTGCAATGGATTCAAAATATCTTACCGCTCTGAGATTGCCAGTTAGTTTAAGTAAATTAACTCTCATATATAACAATCTGGCAGCACTATGAGCATTTTAAGGTTGCCAGCATTGACAAGCTAATCAGCTGCTCTCTTCGACTAGCTGGCAGCACTGCAAAGATAATTGCAATAAGAATTTTATAATAATCCTTCGGAAAATAAACAAATTTTAAACATTCTGCGTAAAATCAAAGTTGCATTGCATCTGAAGAAGCCCCGACCCAAGCACAAGCCAGCAGAGCAACAGGCAGCGGCACAGGCACAGTCACAGCAGCAGCAACAACGCCTCCATCGCTGTAACCAAGACGACGACGGCGACGCCAGCTGCAGCCAGATGGAAAGCAATTTGAATCGAATGATAAACCAAACGCTGCGTCATCCGCTCAGCGGGCAGCTAAGCAAATATACAAATGTGATGAAGGGTAAGATTGAGACTATAATTATATACAGCAATTTAAGCAGTCGATCTCTTCTAGGCTGGCAATTCCGTTGGTTCACCGTGGACGCCAAGACTGGCTATTTGAGCTACTATTTGTGCGACTCGTCGGCAGTGGGCGAGGATATTGCACCCTCGCCCCATGTGCTGGCCAACACACCGCGCGGCCAAGTACAACTGGCCGGCGCTGTCGTCTACCCCAGCGATGAGGATTCACGCACATTTTCCATTGCCTGTGCATCGGGAGACACGGTGAAGTTGCGTGCAAGTGATGCACGTGCTCGCCAGGAATGGGTCGATGGCCTACGCGCTGTCGTCGAGAGCCATACACAGGCCATGGACATTAGTAACTCATCGCCATTGCCGGCACGGGAACTGCTGGCCGCTTCGGATGCATTAGTTGCCGCTCGACAAGCTCTATTCCTCACCGAACAGTGGTAAGCTAATCTCTGGATGCTAAGCTCCAATGGCTGCTCTATAATGCTCCCCAAACTGTTTCATTCTAGTAATGCTTCTTTGGCACGCGCCATTGAAAACATTGACTGTGCTTCCTTCTCGCCCACGGATCCGGATCTATTGCTGTTGAAGGCCATCTCTACGGCCAGCACACAGTGTCTGCATCAATGCCTTGGCCTGCTGCAGCGTCACCAGGAGATCAATCAACCACCACTTGAGGAGATGACGCCGCCAAGCATTAGTATGGCACTGCAATAGCAGAGCTAAGTTCAAATTCCTTTATGTCGTTATCAAAGCAATAAAATTAAATACTGTAAATACTAAATAAATACCAAATGATAATATGAACTTGAAATTGATTTAGTTGTGGATTGAAGGCTGGCACTATATACAAATTTGAACTTTAAATGGGTTATAAATCGGCCTGTCTTTAAATAAATAATTATCTTCCAATTTTTTGTTTTATAAAATATTTTTTATTCCATTTTTTTTTTGTTTTTTTTTTGTTTTTTTGTTTTTTGTTTTTGTTATTCGATTAATAAGAAACATTCATTTCGACATTTAAAAGTTAATTTGAACATAAAGTTTTGCACTAAAGTTTTTTTTTATAGAAAACGTATAATAATGATGTACATATATATGTTTATATATATTTTTTTTTTCTGGAAATTTTCGGTTAGCTTTATAAACTTATTTTTGTTTCTTTATTTACTTTAATTAAATGTTTTTTTTTTTTTTTGTTGAAATACTCGTAATATACCAAATAGGTAGGGAACATTAGAGTCTATTTCCTTTTTATTGGGTGGATGGGGGGATTAGTTATGAGAGTTACATAGATATACATATAAATATATATATATATCCACATATCTGTCTATATGGCTATGGCTATTGTATAAACTGTAAATATTTAATTTTTTATTTAATTTGATTTTAATTGCCGCTTGTTTATTTAATTTTTTTTTCCTTTTGCTATTTTATACGTTTATTATTATTATTTATTTATTTTTATTTATTGTGTGCTTGCAAATGAGACTGTTTTTTTTTTTTTTTGTTAAAAATATATAAAATGCTTTGCCGAAAGATTTGCCTAAATGTTTTTTTTTCCATTTTTTGTTAACTTAATAAAATACTTATATATTTATTTAAAAATATATATAGTATGTATGTATATGCCAGACTTTTTCTAAATTAATTAACGAAAGTTGTTGATTATTTATTTATAGTTGTAAAATAAAATTTAAAAAAAGTGCTTAAGTTAAAATTAATGCTAGAAAAGGCACTTTAGAAGAGTAGAAACGAAATTTTTTAATTTATTTAATTTAAAATTAAATTAATATAAAACTATTTTTTTTTAAATAATGCAATAATTAAAAAGTTTTTGAAGCCTTTAATTTTTTATAATTTTCAACAACTTTCGTTTTAAAATTTCATTTTCATAATTTTCTATAAATTTTGTTTTGTATAAAGTTTTTTTTCTTTGGTTAAAAAATTTATTTTAAATTTACAAATTTTGTTTCTTTTTTTCTTTCTCTCTCTCTCTCTCTCTCTCTCTCTTTACTTTTAACAATTTCTCTGAATTTAATTCCGAAAGGCATTTTTTGTGAATTTTTTGTTGTTTGTTTTTAGACCTAAACATTAAATTTAGTTGTTTCCATATTTGCAATTTTTTTAAAGTTTTCATTTGGTTTTTTTTAATGCACATCCAAAAGTTTTTACTTTTTAGTTTTATATCAATTTTGTACATATAATTTTTGTTTATAAACTAAATAAAACTGGGCACACAATTGCTAAAATTAAATACTTGTATTTTTTTTTTGTCAATATTATTTATTTATTTTTTAGTCGTATTTTGTTGTTGTCGCTGTTGAAAAACTGTTTTGTGGGATTTGCTGTGGAATGTTCCAGGGTATTTCTTAGTTTTTCATTTTAATTATTTATATATATATATAGATTAAAAATAAAAGAGATCGCTATTTAATTAATTAGTTAACATAATAATACTTTTACTCATTTTCGATTTCTTCATTATGTTTGCTTAAGAATCAAATTATAATTAGATTCAAGTGGACCGACAGAAACAAAGGAACGCGCGTTCGAAATACTTATGTATATGTATAATATATATGTATGTGTGTGTGTATGTATGTATAGAAGGATGGTTTAAAAAATTAACAAATTTATGAAGTGCACAATTTAAAGAAATTCAAAATTAATTGTGCTCAATACAAATATATTATGAAATATTAAATTAATAATTTAAATATTTAAAAAACTTGCAATTATAATTTTAAAGATAAAATTATAAATATATAAGCTTAAATAAATAAATTTAATTCAAATATTGAATTGCATTTTAAATAAATTAATTTATAAAATTTAACTATATTTAAATATCTTATTTTTCTAGCTTCACTTAGAGATCGTCAATTCTTCAGAACACGCTCGTACACACACACACACACACACACACACACACACACACACATAAATGTATATGTTTGTCTATATATAATATATATATAAATCAATTTATATACACACATGTATTTCATATTAAATACTATATAGTTTAAATAATATTTGTAAAAGTTTGAAAATTTCCATTTTTCTTCTCAAATCTCAATTGCTTAATTAAAAAGGAAAATTTGTTGCTCTTTTGATTGATTGATTGATTTAGTTGAGTTGGGAAATGGAGCTGAGCTTGGACTCTACTCGCCGCTGGTCGTAATGGGCTCCACTTTGATGGAGCTGCCGCTGCTGCTGCTGGCGCACATCTCTCCACCGGCTGTGCCGATTGCAGCTCCAACGGCAGTTGCGCCTGTTGCTGGCGTCGCTGCTGCTGTGGTTGATGCAGATGTGGAGGTGGAGGAGGCGCCCACTAGCTCAGCCAGATCCTCGGCAAAGAGACGTGTGGGCGAAAAGTCACGTTTGTAGCCCAGCTCCAAGCCCAACTCGGCCAGCGGCGAATGCAAATGCGGCGGACTGCTCTTCGCCTTGGACTTGTCCAGCTGCGAGAGCTGTTGCTGCTGCTGCTGCTGTTGTTGTTGCTGTTGCTGCTGGTGCTGCTGCTGTTGCTGTTGTTGCTGGTGCTGTTGCTGCTGCTGATGCTGCTGCATGGAACTGGCACCGAAACCGGATTTGTGTGGCTGCTGCATGTGATGGGAATGCGGATGTGTGTGTGGATGCTGCACTGCAGCAGCAGCAGCAGCCGCCGCCGCCGCTGCAGCAGCTGCGGCTGCCTGTTGATGTAAAGCGTGTTGCTGTTGTTGCTGCTGCTGTTGTTGTTGTTGCTGTTGGTGCTGCTGATGGAGCTGCAGCTGCTGCAGATGATGCTGCTGCTGCTGGCTGAGTAGGGCAGCCGCTGCCGGATCTCGATGCAGTGCAACGGCCATGCTGGGCGGCAGATTCGGCAGGAGGCCGGCGGGACCGCAGGGCGAGGGCACATGCCGTGCACCCAGCGATGGATTTGAGCCGCTACTTAATGCTGGCGATATGCTAGCCCGTCCCGCTCCGCCCGTCAAATGGGCCGGTAAATTGAACAGGCCCGGTGGACCCGGTGGAGGCGGCTGCGGCCCCGCCTCCCCGTGCTGATGCTGCGCTGCGGCGGCCATTTGCATCTGCTGGCGTATATTGTGTGCGACTGCAGCCACCGCTGACATTTGCTCTTGCGACATCTGCTGATCCGCTACACTGGCAGCGCCTCCCACTCCGCCACCGCTGCCCATGCCATTGGGGCAGGCCAGAGCGCTGAGGCCGGCGGCTCCTCCGCCAACCGGCTGACCTGGATAACTTAGCGTCATGTCCTGCAAGGGAAAAACGGGCTAACCCGATCGAGAGTTTAGTGTGTTTAATGTGAATGAAAAAACTGCTCAAATAACTTGCGAAATTTAAATTGCAAATTAAGTTGGTTGCGGCTAATCGATACCAAAAAGATCACTGCTACAAAACGGCAAATTAGCATCGATATGTTCTTGGAATTCTTCTCAGAAGGCAGATTACTTAATTGGCATCGATATCGATGTGCTACAATCAGATTACTGTCTTACAATAAGAAGTGTTAATATTTGCTTCAAGGTTCAACTACTTCTTGATTCAACTTTATGTTAAACAAGCATTAAATGTTAACTCTATAGCTCTGTAGTGTGACAAAACCCAAATCCCCGTTGTTATTTACATGAGTGAGCATAGAATGTTACAATTAACATTCGGCTTAAGGACCATTTGACAGGCATCGATATCACATGTTAATCGCAAATGAATTAACAAATTAATCGCAAATCAAAATGGCTGCTTCATTTACTGCGTAGTAATTCTTTTATTTTTTATTTTTTTTTGAAGTGCAAGTGCTATTAATTGTGTGTTGTGTAGTGAGTTGTGATTAGTTTTAACATACCGAATGCCGACCGTACGGTGGCATATGTGCGCCGAGGGTATCTTCCTTCATATCCTTAGTGTCGCGAAACACGACCGTCTTGATGACGCCCTTGATATGCTCATCAGGCCAGATGCCCAGCAGAATGCGTTGCGGTCTGCCCCGTCCCTTGGGTCGCAAATCGGGTCCACCATCGATCGAGGGGCCGAGCATATTGTGCACACGATTCGCGTAGAGCACAAATGTCGGATAGGGTATATCGTATTTTCGCGCCGCTTGCGATAGTGAAAGTCCCTCCTTTAATACGCTGAAAATGGCTTCGGCCATCGTTTCGGGTCGCCATGATTTAAGTGGACCTCGTTCGCGAAACCGCATGTGATGCATTAGGTTTTGATTAGTGTTCCAGCATTTCTGCCACATCGATTGCAGTTGATATTGATAGCTGTCTGCTGGAATGTTCGAGAAGGCGACATACAATATAACGGAATGCAGAGCATTGGGTGAGTGCTAAAGCTGGCAGCTTTTGATTGTCTATACAAACCTGCTAAAGTTGAGCCACTTGCGCCCATCCAAGCGTGCGAGTTCTCCATCATTTTTGCCTGTCAGAAAAAAAGAAGAAGAAGAGCATGTAAAATAACGGAAGGCAGATAAATTTATATGGGAGTGAGAGCGAGAGGGAGAGAATTAATTGCATATCTTTATTTGCTGCACAATGCGCTGTCGCCATTGATGTAGAAGAAGATCGACCTATTTTTTTTATGAAATAGCTGTTAAAGAATGGGCCGGGTATATGGGTTTGCAGCATTGGCATGTGACGGCAAAAGACATAAAATAAAATGTTTAAAAAATATTAAATTTTGTTTGAATAAAAAGATATTAAAATTAGAATCAAATAAAAGTAAGCCTGAAATAATTGAAAAAATCCATATTTAATTGTTATAGATTTTTAAAAATTCCCTAGGGTAAAGTTAATTGCTGAATATAATTCCAATAAACTGTGCTCCAGTTTAATTAATAACTGTAAATATACTGAAAATGATTGTGGACTCCAGGACCAATTATTAAGTTCAGCAAATAGAATAGCTATAGAAAATAATTGTTAAATCCAGGCAAGGACTTAAATTGTTTTACAATTAAGTTCAACATTCAACAAATTGCAGGGCATTATTAAGTCGTATAATTGTCGTTGTTTAAATAGTTGTAAATATCTATATATACATATGTATATTTACATTGCAGAGCATTCATCGTCGTCTAATTGCAGTTCTTAATGGTTTTCAACCAGTTTCGAATATCTAATGCTAACGATACATTTAACTGCAGTGCTTGGCCTGCAGTTGTGAGTTGTTCGAGTGGCTTTTCCTCCTCGTTGACGTTGACGTTACCGTTATCGTTGCCGTTACAGTTACCGTTACCTGTCTGTTTGCCGAAGTACCGTTTGCCGAGTGCTTCGTATTGAATTCACTAATTGCATAACAAAGTAACATTTGCATATTGTGCCACATATCCTTAAACGTGTCTATGTATGCCCACTCGAAGGTGAGCCACGCCCCGCTGTTGCCACCCACTCTGCCTTTCTCCCTCTCCCTCTCTCTCTCTCTCTCTCTCTCTCTCTGTCTTTATCTCTTTCACTCTCTTAGGAGCTTGTCAATAACTTCATTACAAACTAAGTAAGAGTGCTTTAGTTGAAAGTACATGATTACGAGCTACCCTGTACTTTGTGAGATGCCGTTGTAGATGTTTGATCTATAAATATTTAATCCATGTCAACTCAACCATTGTAATTTTTTAATATTTTGAAATGTTATTTAAAGTAAAGGTATATGAACAAAATCTGTTAAAATTAGGTGAATTTTCATACCAAGTTTTGCATAGCTAGATCTTAAAGTACTTGAGATTGGACTGAAATTGAATTATATCTGATCTGATGATGTATTTAATATTTGTTTTGTATGAAAAGTATCTCTTATATATTAAACAAACAAAAATAAATATATCTAAAATTTAATTTCGACTATTTCTAGATCAAATTTGATACATTATCGAACAGGATTCATAAATTTAGTATCCAAATATAAAGTCTATGGGCGTTAGATCTTGATCTTCAGCAGGTATATACATATAGTCCATATTGTATGTATCTTTAACATCTCTTCAACAATAGCCAATATACCCTGCTTAGTTATTTTGAGTTTAATGATGATTTGAGGGGTATAAGAATTTCGCATCATCTAACATATCAAGTGGGTTATTCCCCAACCGACTCCGGGGGCCACTTGAGCCCATTTAGGCTAAGTATTACTTGTAAGTTTGCCATGTGACTGCGTGGCTGAGTAGCAGTTAAGTTGTTGCCTGTTTCTCATTTTTAGTTGCTTCCTCGTTTAAATGCATACACATGTGTTTCTGTGTGTGTGTGTGTGTGTAATAGCAGCTGGCAAGACAATGCGCTTTCCTTGGCTCTGTTCTTGTCCGAAAATTTGTGTTGCATACTTTTATAGGCACCAGACATGCAAATTGCACGTCTCCAAACTAGCCATTTCATTTTCGTTCTTATTATGACGTAAATTATATATGATATTTTTTTATTTTTTTGATTTTGTTAAGCCAAAGTAAAATTACTTTATTTGTAAATGCAAGCAAATTAAGTTGGCATTTTCCGCGAACTGTGTGCAGAAATCATATCAAATTGTTTGCATAAATTTTTAGACGGAGCTAGTTTATTTTTATTATTATTAATTTTAATGTAGTTATTATTCTTATGGCTAATAAGAGTTTATTTAAATTACTCTCTATTGCAATATTACACGATTCTTTAATAATTTCTATTGAAATTGGTAGATTATACAAGCAATTGAACGCAGTTGAAAATGAGAGAATTTAAATGGGATAAGCTAATCCACATAATTGTATATAGAGTACATACACACGCACACTTACATATACTCAAGTTGAGCTGTATATGTGCAGCTAAGCGAAGAAACGTTGCAGCCATCAAAGCAACTGCAACGACAACAACAATAATTACAACAAAAGCAACAACAACAACAACAAAATGTTGCACATCCAACTAGGCAGGCCAACTAATGGTCCATTCGTGGCACTTGGTTATTGACGTTGGACTCGAATTGTATTAACAATGCATGGGGCACAGAGCAGGCTCACTGAACTGCTCACTGGGCGAACATATGAAATGGGCGTGGCAGGTGCAGGCCAGGGATAGATGTGTGAGGTGAAGGCGCGGCTTTGAGGTAAGCAGCGGCTGCGACTGCGTTTGGCTTTGATGCAAAATCGAAACGTGGTCAACTTCATTTCGCTTAATTTCGCGTTGACTCTACACACGAGCACACACACATACACACACACACAGACACACAAGAGTTGCATTTGTAGCTATATGTCGCGCGCTAATCTGCAGCGCTGGCAAACAGAGAGGGCGGCATAAGCGTGTTTGTGTGTATGTGTGTGAGGGGGGCGGGGGCGTGGCATGCCACTCAGGTATGACATTTTGGCAGCGTCGAAGTGCACCAAGACTGTCAAATGAGTTGTAATGAAATCTCGTTCAGTAAATGTGTCTGTGTGTGTGTGTGTGTGTGTGTGATATGCATATGAGTTAGTGTATTAAACGTACGTGTGTGTGTGTGTTGTGCTGCTTTGGTCAGTTGCACATATAATAAATAAATTATTTGGCATTTGGCGTACGTATTATTGAAGGCAGCTGGCTAACAGGCACACACACACACACGCATATGTGTGGAGCTTCGGCGCCATCTGTCGTTCGTCTTGCGCATTAGCGTGATTAGTCTCCATAGTCTCGCTCGTTGGCATTTAGACTTGCAACAGCAACAGCAACAGCAACAACAACAATAACAACCATCAACAAGCTTCTGCCTTGGCATGGCTTTAAAATTAAATTATCGAAAAATTTGTGACGTTTCCGCCATTTTCTAGCTGCAGACAGACGACTACGCAGCAGCCCAAAACAAACTTGGCGAGATGAAAAAAATAAATAAAAAAACTCCTTTACAGAACGCCCCCAGTGTCAAGAAGCCAGGAAAAAGGCGTTGCAGTCAACGCAATTGAAACCTTTGAGATACCTTTCTCACCCGCACTCCTGGTCGCTCTTCCGCCACTCTCTGTCCTCTCTCTCTCTCTCTCTCTCTCTCTCTCTCTCTCTCTGTTTCTCTGGTAAGCATTGAGGCGTTAAGCTCACATCAATTGGGCGTAAAAAGCGCTAAACAGCCTAACCGCCAGCCAGTTTTTCGACTACCTTAAACCACTTCCACAATTTGTGCACCCACTTGGCTTCCACTTTTGTGGCACTTGTGCGGCATGCGGCATGTGGGCATGACTCTAGTTTAGCCCGCGGGGCGTCGCACAACTTGAGCTGGTCTGGTGGTTGTTGCCACAATTTCAGATTTTCTGATTTGCTTCGACCATAAAGCATCCGCAATGCAATTTAAACAAATTCACAGCAGGAAATAGCGACATGTGGCCAAAAACATGTTTATAGATTTCATATGAGCCAAACAATTAAATAAAAATATATATAAATAGAAATAAGAATGCTAGAAAACAGAAAATAAAATAAATGTAACATTTGTCTAGAGGGAAGATTACTATGGATATTGAAATAAAGAAATATTTCTTGCAAATATAAGGGGAAATGAAATTGTAGACAGGACTTTAAAGGGTCTACGAAATATATATACTTTTATCATTAATTTATATATATATATATACAATTATATATTTTATATATGTATGTTATATTCATACCCTCAATTCCTATTCTAATTGCGTAATTCAAAACCTACTTGCACGCTCAATTGACTAACTCGAAATTCCTAATTCAAGGATGTTGTTCAGGAAATTATCAAAGTGTACTGTGTGTGTCTGACTGTGTCAGTGTGTGTGTGTGTGAAATTTTGTGTGTAACCAAAAATTAATTAGCGTGAAAAGCATTTTGAAATGTTTAAGCCAAGCAGTTGACAAACCAAATTTGGAAGACGGATGCATGGCTAAAAACTTGCATTAGTTTTGTCGAGCTCATTTCCTCAGTCCCTTACACACACACAAGCACACACACACACACGCACACATTTTTAATTTGATTTAGTCGCAAAACTTGCTGCTTCATTAAAATTTCGTGCAACAACAAATGAAAAGTTTTTTGGCTCGCGTTTTGCTACTTGAAACGGGAATTACAAAATGCAGCTAAGCAGCAGGAGGAGCGGCAGCAGCAGCAGCAGCGGTAGGCTGCGGCACAGCAACAAGCGGCATATTTCCGACTTTCCCACATTTAAACCTTAGACCCTAAACCAAGCAGAGCCCTCTTAGCCGCCTTAACCCTTAGGCGGGCCAACAAGCGCGCTCTGAAGTGTGCTACGATTTCACTTGAAAACTGCAATCAAGTGAATTTCAATATGTATGTATATCCACATGTGTGTGCGGCAATGTGTATTTGTGTGAGTGTGTGTATAAAAACTTCATGGATTTAATAATCAAACCATCGATGGTTAAAATCGAGAAACGAGAAAGAGAGAGACAGAGAGGTAGCACGTGAGAGAGACAGAGCGCGCACCCATAGTCCCCTACTGAGCACTTGTTCCTCATTTCCTGTACAATTTTATTATATTTCATATATGGAGGACTGTTCGCTCTGTATGGGTGTGTGTGTGTGCGATCGGCAATAACAGCTTATGGTCTATATATTCGTCTAACTGTGCTGCACACTCATAACAGCCGTCCCCATTGGCCACGCCCACTACAAAATGTTTGCCAATGCATAAGTATTTATAATGAAAATATGAAACGTTGCGCACATTATAAGAGATGCTGTGTGTGTGTGTGTGTGTATGGATGGGGATTTGTTGCATATATGTGCTTAATAATAACAGAAAAAAAAATCACTAAGTGCTTCAGACTGAAATTTCATAAGTTTTGTGTTCCGGTTATTCAACTGCAGTTTGTTTAGAAAATTATTTGTGAAGTGCAGGATAATAATAGCTAAAATGGCAATTGAGTTGTAATTAAAAAATTGATTTAATACGAATTTTTCAATTTTGAAAAATATGCTTAAACCATATGAGGCATAAAGTAAGCAATTGGAGATTGCATATCTATATATAATACATATCTGTGTATGTATTTGAAATAGATAATAAGTTGATATTTGTAAACTTAAAAGTATTTCTATTAAATTATATATGTATATACATATTTTGTATAGTCTATAGTTAAAAATTTCACTTAAAATTAGAGCTCGCATATATTTGTTGAACGTTTGTCAATAAATAAGTGTCTTTGACTCATATTTGGAGAGAAAACTCAAAGAGCAACCGATTTAATCGTTATTTCAACGAGCTCGTTCGCGATCGTACAGAAACTCTCTCAAAAAGTCTTTTATGCATGTATTGGTGTGTAAGCATGAGTTGCTTTCGCTAAACAACTCAAAAGCGTACGTTAGATGTGTGCATGTGTATATGAAGATCGTTGGCATAGACTCTTTGAGTTCTTCGTCTCATTTTACGAACTTCCATCGTATCGCTCTCTAAACGATGTTCGGCAAAAGAGCGTCACACGAATAGTTCAACGCGACGCGCTCAGCCGAAACCCAAAACGAACACAACCGAACGCTGTTGGTCAGAGCGAGAGCGAAAGATGTGGAGAGAGTGTAGGATTGTTTTCGCTTGATCTCGTGAACAACATTATTTTCGAGCTGTTTTTATAAACTTGTACATATTTCTTTTTGTATTGTATAAATATTATATTTGTATAAATATCAAATATTAAATGCGATCATATGATTAAAAATAATTGCTTAAAGATGTTTTTATTATTATTATTATTGCATAATATAACTAATCAATGTTCTTTAATATGTTTTGTTGCTTTCTGTCTGCTGTTTTGTACAATTTGCGCAGACTAATTGCCAGCAATTGGCCGGATCTGGCTGAGTTGCTGTACTCAATGAAACAAGAACAAACCAACAAAACTTTAATTTTTTTTTTATCATTGTTTGTTTGTTAAAAACTGCGGTAATTTATACAACCGACAGTAAACAAAAAAAAACAGAAAACAAAAAGTTGTACGTTCTAAAATGAAGTAAAACGATTAGCAGTAGAGGTGGCGGGCGGCAAGGGCGGGGTACGTTGGGTATGGCTATGCAATCAATCGACAAAATAATGCGTTAACTTTTCAAAACGCGCCGCACAGCTGCAACGCACACACGCAACTTTTCACACACAACTAACCAGCAACAGCAACAGCAACTTTATGAAAAGCGATTAGTGGAAAAAAAAGTATTGCATAGGAAATATTAGACCTAGACATGGCCCGTCTGCTGCAGCTGCTACAGAACCGCCTCAATATAACAAACAATAAAAGTTTAAAATATTGCAATCTATAGGTACACTACACATATATGACTGAATGTGTGTGTACATAGATGTACGCATTGATAAAACTTGAGTTGGTTTAACAAAATTTAATTTGAATGGCAGTTTTTTTTTAGTATAGTAAAGTTAAGTTATACAACGAAAAATCTATAGTTTTATTATTTTATAAACTATGTCTGCAAATTCAATTCAATACCTTTAAAGCTATAAGTGATTGTCACTGCCAATATCAATTGCTGAAAATAAAATATATATATATTTGGGCTAACATTTGTTGGCAACAAATAAATTCTTTTCAGCCTCACCAACTTACTATTTATGGCATATATTTCAATTCATTTTTATATATCACTAATCAATTTATTTGCCCATCAATTAGACTTCAGATTCAATAACAATTCAATTTATATATATATACCAAAAATATTCTAAATGTAAAGCCTAGAGATGCAAACGAAAAAACAAAAAAAAAAATTAAATGAAATGAAATTGCTGACTACGATAACGATATCGTTGCATGTTGACGTCATAAATTGTGGCACCTAATAAATTGACACACTGTCATTGTGTGGCATTTACAGTTTATGTGCATATTGCCACATGCAACACATGCTCCCACTCATCCCTCAACCCTCGACCCTCAACCCTTTATCCAGCTCAAACAACAAAAGCCACTGGGCAACTGGTCTGCACTTTGCTGTCACCCTTTCTTTTTTTTTTCACACTGCACGTTGCACGAGCTGCATGCAACAATTGTGTGGCAAGTGCAGCCCAAAAAATAAAAATCAAAAAGCTGCCGCAAACAAAATGCAAAATGCACAAAAAAAAAAAAAGAAACGAAACAAGCGAGGGAACGTGGAAAATTCCCTGGTTGCCGCATCGTTACTCTATCTGTCTCCCTCTCTCCATCGCCCTCTCGCTCACACTTGTACTTGTGGCACGCTGTGCGGTGCACCGCAGCGTTTAAAATGGTTTGGCAGTCATTTTTTCACATCATTGATTGCTTATTAGATTAAAAACCGCGCGGCTGGGCAGTGCACTATGGGGAAAATTCCATTTTATCGGGTATAAATTAATAACTTGAAAACTAAGCCAGATTTTTTGATCCGGTTTTTTAATTATTATTATGTATTCCCTCAGAAATATTTTTGGAAAAGGGGGCGTGTCCCCGCCCACCCAAAAAAATTTTTTATTAGTAATTTTAAAAAAAATTTTTTTTTTTTTAATTTTGGTTATGAATATTTCAAACTAATTATTTTTGTTCAAAAATAAATTAATATTCTTCAGTTTCGAGTTCTGGATCAGCCAGAATATTTATCCTACAAATTCGCCTTCGGGTTCATTTTTTTCCATTCGGCAATCATATTTTTGCAAATAATGCGGATTTTGCTTTCAAATATAATTATAAGTTTAATCTTATTTAGTTTTGCCTTAAGAAAATCAAGAATTACTTTGTTCTGGTTAGATTTGCATTTTCCATTGAGCCAAAAAGCATTCAGCCCAGCGTTAAAAACCTCGTAGTCGCTTGCAAGAAATTAATTTGCGCCGGTTGTGCGCAAAAGTGCACATTGAGACAAAGTTCATTCAAACCATAATTAATGACACTACGATATGCAATTGGAATTACACTTATCAGCCCTTCTACTTTTTTTGTATGCCTTCTCAAAGGTGAAATTCCTTTACAAGAAATGGCATTGGAAAGCATTTGCTAATTTTACAAAATATTAATAGAACAAGCGCAAATACAAAAAGTTGGGTTATTTAACACATAGTACAAACTCTTATGATTGATATCCCTTTTAAATTTCATAAAAATGATGCATAGTCTTTGAGTAATGACAATTTGAAAATCGGCTACTAAAAATTGCAATCTGAAGGCACGTGCTCTTCGAAAACAAAAGCTGACTTTAACAGCTGTTAGGCTTAATACTGGACTGTTAATTAACATTGTAGGTATTGTTTCTAAAAGTTTGGAGTTTTCTAAAGATGCTAGTTAAAAAAAATAACAATTTGAATACTTTGAAAAAAATACTAAATACCCGAAAAACGGCAAAATTCCCCATAGTGCAGTGGCTGCAATTCCTCTCCTTTTTTGTCGCTTTTCGAACTGCCCCAGCCCCTGCCCCATTGATGCTTGATGCGCGGCACGTGCTGCCTGTGCTGCATGGGCGGCTGGCACGCCTTTAATGTGCTGACAACAACAATCACAACAACAACAGCAACAACAACAGCAGCAAACAAACAAGCAACAACAAAATGCATAAAAAAGCGTCTGCTGCAATTTGTGCGCCGAAAAATAGGCAACCAATTTTTTTTATATTTTTTTATAGCAAAACGGTTTATTGGCATGTGTGCGTATGTATGTGTGTGTATAGGTAAAAATCGTTGGCCAAATGAATTTCAATATTTTTAGTGCATTTGTTTTTTGTATGCCCTGTGCACAGACTATTAAAGATTCGTGATTTATAACAGGCCACATCTATATATAAAAAATGTTTTTGCCTGGTCAACAGACTGAATAAAGGCAATAAATACCTATATACACATATGTATCTCTATATATATATCTTTTAGGTAAAGTGTTAATCGACAATGCATATTGTTTTTTAAGCTATTGCGAAACATGAAAAAATTGCTATGATATATGAAGTGGAGTAATTAAAAAGACTTTACAGACTTTGGCGGAAATTGATATGTTTTTTTTTTTTTGGCTTTGAGTTGACTTCTATTTCATTGTAATTAAAATGTATTTAAGCTAGATATATTGATAGATAAATTTGTAGGCATAGGCAGGTGTTGTAGAAAATATGAGAATATATCAGAAGAAAAGCTTTACTCGATTAAATTCAGATGATGCAATTGATTTCTTCTGCTAGGCTATTCATTCTTCAGCACTTCAAACAAAATTATGTGCTACAATTATTTATTTTATATATTTCTCTTATATTTTATTCCTTTATTATATAGCATGCCTTACAAAAGTTATTCTACAATCAATTTTCTATTTAATTTATGCTTAATTATGTTTCAAATAAAAGAAATTGTGTAAAAGTTTGCATAATATATTCTGTGCTTGGCCATTTTCTTGTAGCTTTTAGTTAACTGCTTGGCTACTTGCTTAGATTGTCTTAGCTCAACCCCTGACCTCAAGTGTTTCTCTCTCTCTCTCTCTCTCTCTCTCTCTCTCTCTCTCATACACACGCTGTTTCGCTGATAAAAAATGGCGAATGTCTGCGTTGCTTCGTTGAAGCGTAGCCAAATTTAATTTTAAATTTTATGAACGCACATCAAAAAATAAATGTGCGATGGGTAAGGGGGAAAAGGGGTGGGGAGGCGAAGGAAGTTGGGGCAACCTTCTTGGGGGTTGTCTGCTCCAAAAGTTATGGCATTAAAATATGAAAAACAATTAAGCCGCGCACAACGTTCTGGCAGTGTCTGCAAGTAAAATTTAAGTTAAGATTTCATTCAAGATGATTCCCTCGTGTAAGAGTCGAGTGACTCTAACCCGGCTGCTTCTGCGTGCACTGCACTGCCCTGCCCTGCCCTGCTCTGCTCTGCTCTGCTCTGCCTGCAAACAAAATGAGTATTATGTACTATATTTCAATTCATTATGAATTATTCAAGATGTGGCATGCAGCAGTGGCAGTGAGGGGATGAGCTGGGGCATGCAACGACACGACAGACACTTAGCTGCCTCTTGCTGCAGTTTTGTGGCATATTATGGCGAAAATTTTGCTTTTGGCAGACAGCCTGACAAGCCGCATTTCAGTCTCAATTTTGTTTGTTGTCGTTGTGTTTGCCATTGCCGTGTTGAGCAATAAAATGTAATCAATTATTTATGCCCAGCCAAATGTACATTTTGTAAAAACAAGCAGCTGCTAGCAGCTGCAATTGTCAAATCCAAACTGAGACAATCGCAGCTGAGTTATATTGAATAGACACTTGTGATTTGTCATGGATGTACATATATTTTCAATTGTTTTTATTTTTTAAATAAAACTCAAAACATTTTATTCAATTGTTGGCTTTGAGAAGAATTAAAAGTAAGAAATAAAGAAGTACAAATATTTTATGTATAACAAATTTCTATTCAGCAAGAACGAAATGAATCTCTAGTTGAGTTCAATAAACCGAATGTTGAAAAATTTGCAAAGGTATTTTACAAAGGTAATCCTCGATATTTTAGCTTAGGTTATAGAAATTTATCAATTATTAAATTGATAAAGAAATAATATTCATTTTTTCTGTTATTAATAGCAGTAAGATTAACTTTGCTTCGTCATGAAAGAGATCAAAAATCACACACAATTATTGTCTAAATATCTTATATAAATATATTATATTCATGAGCGTAAAAACAGATATATATGTATATATATGTATATATTTTTCTTTTAGCATAACTATTATAGATCGATGAGTGGATGCCTCAGTCCTCACACATCATTGAAGCCAGGCAGAAAGTTTTTTTTTTGTAATTTCATACTCTGCATTCAAAGAAAATGTAAACTAAGGGTATGATGTTTTCGTTTAAATAATGAACAGAGAAAATATATATTCCCAAGCCGTATCAGTAGCCATTTAGTCGCATATAATATGATAATAATTTCATTCCAGTCGAGTTAGCAGAGTCAACAAAAGATTGAGTTGGATAAAATATATGGACACGGCTAAATTGGAAATATTTTCATTATTGTCCATATAGCTAAAATATAGTTAAAATATCAGCTAGATATATTTACTGTAACAGCTTTCAGCACGATATGCACAGTATCTTCTAGTCGTATACTATCGACTCAAGCATATTTACTTGCATTTTTTTGTTGTTGTTAATCTATGCAAGAGGTAGGCAAAAGTATTTTGCATAGTAAAAGTGGCAAACGCTGTAAGCAACATACTATGCTAGCCAAATGCTATTGTTGTTATTGTTATTACCATTGTTGTTGTTGTTGTTTCTGTTGTTGTTATAGGCCAGAGTTTATGGCCGTTTTGTTGGCTGGTTAGTTGGGTTAGTTGTTTCTTTTGCTGGTCTGGGTTGGTTGGGTTAGAGTTTGGTTGCTTTTCTTTTTTTAGGTCATAAGACGTTACGCTAAAAGCGCCGTACAACATTTCGTTCTATTTTAAAGACATTTGTTATTGTTTTTGTTGTTGTTGTTGCTGTTGCTGCCGTCAGGCTTCAAGATTGGCACTTGATTGGCGTATATTTCCTGTTGCATATTTAAATTTGTTGCTTTAGTTATAGAGCACGTCCAAAGCCAAAAACGTTGAGAGTTGGCAAGTGTGTATTTCTATTTGTATAACTGACATGCAGAAAATTTGCATTGAGTAGCGTCGACCTGGCTATATATGTAAGGGTGCCGAAGGTAGAGAGATATTTTTAGTAGGTTTTTTGTATATTCATATTTTTTTTTTATTTTTTAGCTTTAAAGTTGATTATTTAATTAAATAAACGTTATAAGTAAGCGTCAACGCATTGACATTTCATCTGTCGCGTAATTTATAATTTGTGTTGCCATTATGGTCACTCTCTCAATATATATTTATATATATCTGTATATATACGCGTGTGTGTGTTGCTGCTTTCATTTTGACTGCGCTGCAAATATTTCGCATTAATATGGCGAAAATCCATAATCGAATTACAGAGTTGCGGCTCTTTTGTTTCCCATCTCTCAATCTGCATGTTTATGTGTGTGTGAGAGTGAGTGTGAGTGAGTGTGTGTATGCGTATTGTGTGTGTGTTTGTATCGCTTTAATTGAATCCTTAACACTTTTGAGCTACTTACGTCCAACACGTTGCGTATGCGTAACTTATTATTATTATTGTTGCTGTTATTGTTGCTGTTGTTGTTGTTATTGCAACATCTGTCAGGGCTGCGTAAAAGGTTAAAATAATTCAGGGCAGACACATTGCAGTTGTACAATATAATAAATGTAATTTCTTTATGAAATGCAGTCAAGAAGAATGTCGAGTAGATTCCATAATTCGTTAAAAGCTTTAGTATAAACATTATTTATAGTATAATTGATAACAATTATAACAATTTTAAGTAGCAAAATCAAACACTCAATCAATTAAGTTATATATAGCAAAAAAATTGCAATTTAGTTTCTGCCAACCTGAAATCCTGATATACTAAGCTGACGATCACACATTGATCAGTTAGTCACTTAATCAATCAGCAATTTTTTATATGCCAAAAGAATTCAAATTTAATTCTTGCAATTCTATGGTCGACCAGATCAAGTTAAACAATTTAATTAAGTTTCACATTTCAGTCAAGACTCAATCACTCAGTCGATCAATCAGCAGCATACCGTATACCTTATATAACAACTGTCATTTGCTTGCGCGCTCAGCCCTCAGGCAGCATCCATCTGGGTTTTCCAATTGATTTGTCTGCATTCAATAAAGTCGCAACAAACAAACCGTTCAATCTATCGGAACGGAACGAACTCTTCCATTTGCATTTACCTCTCTTAATTTTTATATATATCTGAATATATATATATACATATATGTATTTATATAGAGCCACATGGAGCTTATTGGCATATTGACAATTACATGGACGATACATATAAATTAAGCAAACGGTCCGATCGGAGTGACGCCTGACCAGCAGCAGCAGCTGCGTTGACTGCGACGTTGGCAGCGGCAGCGACTGAGGCTCAGCTTGATGCGGCTGGCCAAATTTAATTGACAACTTACTGTTGTATTGGTTGGCGTAGCCGCGGGGCTCAAGCGGCGTAGGCAGAGATATACGCCACGCAATCTGTCACAGCTCAAAGACACGGACACGGACACACACACACACACCCACATACACATATAGAAGCAAACAGTTTGACCTGGCAAGGCTTACAAATTAAAATTCAATATTAACGGTCTGTAAAAAAATACAACAACAAACCAAATGAAAATAATTTAATAGCAGCAGCGCTGTCAGAGGGATGGGGAGTATACATATATGTATGGAGAGGGAGGGAGGATGGAGTATATATGTATACATACATATATCGGCTATTGGCTTGGCGTATTTCCATAATCGTGACTTCATAAAAATTAAACTTCGATTTAAAAAT
Organism: Drosophila antonietae; assembly: GCA_030914385.1. NCBI lineage: Eukaryota > Metazoa > Arthropoda > Insecta > Diptera > Drosophilidae > Drosophila > Drosophila antonietae. The sequence continues at coordinate 3,366,640 of JAUESO010000612.1, read as the reverse complement.
AATGAGCAACATGACGTGTTGTTTGTACGTTCAGTGCATGCGCTAGTTGGCTGCCCAGTCAATATTAACATAATGTGTTCCACAGATAATACAGTCGAAATAAAAATATACGTGTATCAACAAACTGGAAGCAGTTTATTAAATATGCATGCAGCAGAAGGCAATTAATTTAAATTTAGGTTTATTATTTCAAGTATATCGAAAAGAACAACAAAAATTGCAATTATCAACGTGTATTAATAATTCTTTTCATTTGTGAGAGATTCAAATTTAATAAGCTGGCTAAGAGGGAATTTTAAAGCTTTATGTAAATGTTTGTAAATATATATTTCATACTTTAAAATGGATTTTTACTAATACTCCAACATCAAGCTGATACACCATTAAGATCTTTAGAGTCTCCGTTTACTGCACAGTCTTTACGCTCAGTTCATAAGTTCTCCCTCTCTCTCTCTAGCTCTGGGTAGTGCCTTCGGTTATTTTCGTTTCGGTTTTTAGTCGAGCGCTTCGCGTGGATCTGTTCGTGTGACGCTCTTTTGCCGAACATCGTTTAGGGAGCGATACGATGGAAGTTTGTACAATGACACGAAGAACTCAAAGAGTCTATGCAAATGATCTTCATATACACATGCACACATTTAACGTACGCCTATGAGATGTAGGCGAGCAACTCTCGCTTACACACCAATACATGCATAAAAGACTTTTTGAGAGAGTTTCTATACGATCGCTAACGAGTTCGTTGAAAACCCGATGAAATCGGTTTCTCTCTGAGAGTTTTTCATAAAATATGAGTCAAGAGTATTATTTGCAGACTTTGAGAAACGCTAAAAACTCAATTGTCTTCTTGCTTCTATCATTTCTGATAATCCATTTAACTTATTTAACATTCAGCTTGAACTCAGCTTCTGCAGATTCCATAGTCAGCAAATTTGTTGTTGAGCCAAAAATAGCTTAGTTATTTTTGTTCATATACAAAATTTGTTTCTTCAATATGCCTATACTTAAAGTGAGTTGTATATTGCCTGCCTTCACGTTTGTTTTAAATTCTTGAAAGTTTTATTGCGGCCAAAAAAATGGTGTAAATATATTTTCGCCTGCATGCGTTGGGCTTTATTGAACGAATCGAGTTGAAGCATTGACAATGATCTCAACAATGGTGTGAAAAACGCAAACACTCAGCCACCTCAGCTTCAACTGGATGAGCAGCTGTCTGACTCTGTGAGTGTGTGAGTATTTGTGGGTGTGTGTATGTCGCTTGTGGGTAAATATTTTTAATACGCGTCGCATTCAACCGCAATACAAGGCAATTAAATATTTCAAGCCGCAACGCGTCGCAACGCCTCGCACATCCGACACAAAAAAATGAGGCAAATTGGAGGCGGAGGGCTCAAAAGCGACTGGCAGCATTTACCGGAGCACAAAAGCAACAAGAACAACAACAACAACAACAACAAAAACAGCATCAACAACCGCTTTTATCCTGCCAGTTGGCGGTCAGAATGCCACAGTTGCAATTGCAACAGCAACTGCAACAGCATCTGTTTGCATGCCACAATTGTCGCTTGATCTTTATTTCTGTTGTTGCAGCAGCAACAATTACTGTTGCTGTTGCTGTTGCTGTTATTGCTGCTGTTTCGGCATCTGCTGCCGTCTCAATACAATTGTAATATTCAGATCCTGCTACATTTTTTTTGTACTCACTCCTGCTTTTAATTGGTGGCCATAATAATCAAATAATTTGTTTATTGAAAAACATTTTTTACAATTATGTAAACAACAAATTGATTTCCAGCGTGAGTAATTGCCTTTGCCCTGCTGCAAGTTGAGTCTGTAAAAAATATGTGTGTATATATATGTACTGGAATACCTATGTTTATTGCCTGCTGCTGCCTTATTGTGGAATGCAATTATTGCAAAACACAAATAATAACTGCGAACGGCCACTGCAGCGTGCCCCATTCGAGTTGCGTTGCTTTTGCCGTCAAATGTTGCACGTTTTTTGCATATTTGTGCGAGTGTCAAAATATGCTATTTAAAAATTCCATAAAACGTTAATAGTATGGAGGCGTAAACGAGAGAGCAGTTAGGGAGAGTATAGAGGATGTGTGTGTGTGTTTTTGGCGTGAGTTTCCAGTGGTAAACATAGCCTACATTTAGTCTATAAGATTTAAGAGCCTTAGAATGCAATTCTCTAGTACTCCTGCCTACTAGCTCGACTAGCAAATACCTTAAGAAATATTTTTACATTTTACATTTATTTAAAAACAAAAACTAGTTTTCAGAGATCTATAAGGAAAGCAAAGATCTTCAAGATTTTTGAATTCACAAACTCAACATAATCTGAGATATTTTCAAGCATTTCCAAGAAAATATATTTGTAAAAGAGTTTCTATATAGCTTCCACTTCAATCATGATTCCAAAAATGTAAGAAATGCCATCGAAAAGTTAAAGTATAATTTGCTAAAGAGTCAACTCCTAAACAAATCTTTGAAAGGGAATGAGAAATATTCTGTGTTTATATACCTGCGCTAGTTATTAAATTTTTCGTCGTTGATATGAGTAAAGCAATTTCAGAGTTAATTTGTGTTATATGCCCCAACAGCCATTGGATAAAATGAGCCGATTGAGAGGTAGATGGAAGGCCAGAGAGAAAGAGAGGCGAGTTATACAGTGGGGTGAGTGAGTGATGGAGAGAGAGAGAGAGAGGGAGAGGGTAACGAGTTAGGGCTCTGTGCAATGCATTTGATAAACTGTCACTGGGATTGGGTAACTTCACTTTGGGCATATTTAATGAAAATGTTGCCAAATGATGGGTGGACGCGTGGGTGGCAGTTGAGCGGTGGGCCGTATTGAAGGGGGGATGTGGTTGATTTTGACGTAACACTTTGGTTGCGATTTGACATGACAAATATGTGCATTGGCATGCAGCAGGACAAACACACACAAGGGACGAGACACAGCGAGACACACGATAATGAAGCAGCACAAGTAGCATATCCACATTATCATTATCATCATAATTATCATTAACAATATCTGTGCGCTGATTATCGTGTTTTGCATTTGCGCATTGCATGATTCAATAATGATTGAATTAATTGCGTTAATAACTGACACTAGCCGCAGCCTCACGCAGCAACAGCAGGAGCAGCATCAGGAGCAGCAGCAGGAGTGGCAGCAGGAGCTACAAATGGTTGTCAACCTGCAGCGTACAACCTATTGCCTGCCTGCATCCTGCCTGCATTCGGCGTGCATCCTCCACCTCTGTCGTGTCTGTCCTGGGCTGTCCTTGCTGCTGGCTCAAAAGCGCTTTGTGCCACCATCTTGAGTGTGTGGCAAAGCCTGTAGACAAACTCAGGCATACAAATCGAATTTGCGTGGCTAAGTAGCCGCATGTCCGACTCCTGCCAAGTCCGGCCAATCGTCCTGTGGCTCCAAATTAGTGATTTTGATTTGCGCATTACGCATACGCCATGTGTGCCACCCAATGTGTGTGTGTGTGTGTGTGTGCTTGCCTGTCTCCTTCCAGCTTAAACCGTCTATTATGTGCGTCGCTCTGCTTGTTGGCATTTGATTGATAACATACGATTAATAAAATATTGAACAGCCGCAATACACAACAGAGCTAAACTACAAACACACACTCGCATACACATACACCTCTCTATATTGTTTGGAAAAAAGCATAAATCAGTTATTGTCCAAACTAATTTATAATAAATTGATGGCACTTCATTTCCAGCTACCTCTCTCACGCGTTATCTCTGGCTCTCTGGTTGTGGCTCTGGTTCTGTTTAGTTTTTAGTTGAGTTGGTCTATAATATAATTTGTTTATTTTGTAGCCAACTTTGGTTGATGTCCCTGTCCATTCTAATAACTATTAACAGCAATATGCTTTTAATGCGTTTTGCCAAAACAATTTCAAATTAATAATAAATAATAATTACAATGAGATATGAGAGTTTATTAAACTTAAACGCGTGTCTGACAATTTTTATAATTTGTGTATGGATCACAAATTAAAAAAAATAATTAAAAAAAATATTTGAAAATTCTAGAAAATTTCAAACTTTCTTCCTTAATTCAATTTTAAAAATTAATTAAAATCAGAGAGTAGATTATTATATAGAGAACATATATTCATGCACAGATTTCCCTACAGCTTCAATTTTCATTTACAATTCAGCACATTCGGACAAAAAAGAGTTTCCATAAATGTTGCTTTGAGTTTTCTTTTCAATTTTTTTCTACGAATTTATTCAGTTTTGTTGTTATTTTTCCTTTATTTTCTGTTTTTATTTTTGCTGAGTGTTACGAGTGTCTTATACACTACGAGGCATAATTATTTTGACAAAATATTTTTACGTTTTATTTTCAAATGGCATCATCAAAAAATTTAGTTAATTTCCAGATTATATATAGATGTAATACAAACTGAAAAATAGGCAAAGAAATATTCTATGTTTTAAATTTGAAATATGATAATTAATTTTAGTTTAAGAGTATGGCATAATTATTTTGACAAAGCTATAATGGTGAGAAGCAAATTTTAAACTAAACAAAAGTTATACAATCGAGTAGTATTCAATAAACGTGTAACCTCCTCTAGCTTCAATGACTTTTTGGATTCGTGTTGGCACCGAATCAAAACCAAGTTATGAAGAATCGCTGGAGATATCTTTTCCCAAAGGGAAGAGTGAGCTCAGAATTGTTTCCTCTCGCGTTTTATTTAACGCATTGTCTTTGCGTTTTACAAGAGACAGACGTTTTCTATTATATTTAAATCTGGGACTTTGAGGAGGACAGTTCAAACAACGTTGACTCAACAGCATCAGGAATTTTGTTTCATGCGGATTGTGCATGGGGCATTCGGGCATTATCCTGACTGGCCAAAATAATAAATGATTCGCGATGAGCCGATCACCGGAGGGGGATGCATGATCATGCAGGGTGGTCAGATATTGATTTATTCACGATCCGTCGATAGGAACGAGTCAACCAGGGCCACTATACGCCAAACCCCCAGGCAAGAACATAAAACTGAGGCCTCCACCAGGCCTCAATTTTTGGCAAACGCGGCGTCTCTTTTTCCTTTGTATTCGCGGGCAAATTCACAAAAATTTTGTTTTTGATGAGTTATAACTCAAAAGGAGCTTTCATTCCGTCTAAAACGCTTCTCCAGAACTCATGGTTTTGTCACATGGTCCTTGCGAAGGGCCCCAGCCTCTTTTGCTTATAAATTTTGTGATGTATTGGCCACATCCTGGGACCGTTTTGTTTGGAATTTTGCATCCTTAAGGTCGACGAGATGGTCTCTCAACTAATTGGTGTTTTGGCTGTCGAATATATAGGTCTGCTGCCGTCGAGGATCAGAAATACTATTTTTTTTAAATTCGCGTAGAATATTCGGTCATCTTTAAACTGGTTTTACGTTTGGCACCGGTCCTTTTTAAAGGTTTTTCAAGGTGTTGTGTTTCTTAAAATTGATTAATTTGATTAGTAGATGCTTTGCGAGACACCCTGATATGCATTTGCAATGCTTTTTACTTTTATTCCAGCGTTTTAAATTTGGTTATTATTGCCGATATGGTCTCCAACTAATCCACTCGTTTTAACCATTTTTAGATAAATTTTCAAAAAGTTTTTATGATTTTTACACTTGTTAATGGAAAAATTTAAGCAAGTCACAAAAGATTTTTTGCTTCCACGTGCATATAAGTGATAATTCACACTTGCAAAATGACTTGTCAAAAATAATTATTGCCATGCTTAAAAATCGATTGCTTGCGTGCATTCTTACAGCAGAAAGAGGAATGCAAGAGGTAGGAAACGGGATAAAAGTTGGCATTCATTCGTAGAGCTATTAATAGATTCGTTGTTTATATCTTCATATTCGGACCGTTACTTAACGGTACTCAGCAATGTCAAGACCAAAAGAAAAAATATATTTTGTCAAAATAATTATGCCTCGTAGTGTACATATCCGTGCTGATGATTATTATTTTGCGCCCGCTTTTGTTTCATATGCATAAGTTTTTCCCGTGTGTGTGTGTGTGTGGTATGTTGTGTGTTGTTTTGTGTTTTGTTGTTGCTTGAAACAAAAAGTGAAGGGAACAGCTCGCTCCGCGTAGCTACAAGTATATTAAAAAGAAATGTACGGAATGGGGAAGAGGGGGTGACAACCGACATCAACCTTTGGCACCTTTGTTTGCTGCCGACAGCTGTTCACACTTTTAATTTGACCTACACACACCCCACCTGTTTCGTTAGAACAAAGGCACAAAGTTTGTTGATTCCTTTTGTGGTGCAGTCCAGCGAGGACAACAACAAACGACGCACGTCAAACAAAACACCCTCCCGCCCCCTCCTTATCCTTGCTCCCCCCCCGCATCCTGCCCTGGCCCTTCCCTGTTTAGCCGCTGTCTGCTCTCCTCCCCCCCCTATCTCATCTAGCTTCGCTCAGCTCTGTGTTCTCGTTTCCCTTTGCTCTGCTTCACCTGTCGTGCTTGTTTTTGTGCCTCCTCCGTGATTTGGCCTTTGCCCCCCCGTGCGCCGCCTTGCCCCGTTTTCTTTCTGTGCTTCCCCCGCCGCGTTTTCCCCCCGCCGTTTGCAGTCCTCGAGTTAAGTAAATAGTAAAGTAGAGTAATAGCAGAAATAACTTAGGTAATTATATAAGTTGACAAATGAATTTCAAGAGCTATAAGAGAAAGAATTTGAATTGAAAGTAGACATAAGCGAGACAGAGCTTTTAATTATTTAAAAAAATATTTGTATTAATTTTTTTTACTATTTAAAAAATTTTTTATTACTGTCTTAATAATTTTTGTTTTTTAAATATTAATTTAAATCATTTTTGTTATTTTTTTTTATTTTCAGCTTGCAGTTTTTTTTTTTTTTTTTTTTTTTTTTTTTTTTGTTTAAAGTGAATATGAAAATTGAAAAAATAAGAAAATGTAAATTTATATAGATATTTTTTTTATCTGGGGCTACCAATGCCTTAAGGTTTGTTAAACGAAGCCTGTTCTATAATCCCTTTAAGTACTCTAACATTTATCTGTATATTAACCACTTCAAATTGCATCTTCAGTCTTAAGTTTTGCTGTTGTTGTCTTCGGGCGGTCATGCTTAGAAAATTGTTGTTGCGGTGCTTGAAGCAGACGCTTAACTAGCCATGAAACCGCACACTTAAGCGCACACTTGAGCACAGCACGCACACATACATACATACATACATACATACATACATATCCACACACACATTGTCAGATTCGCACGCACATCTACAGCTGCTGCCTGGTTTGGCTGGTTTGCTGCTTCTGGTCGCCCAGGCGAATGTGCCACAAATGTGCGCCCGCAAAAGTATGCAATGGAAAATGTTGCCCGTTGGCTGTTGCTTAAGTCTGTGCAAGTATATATAAATATATATAGGTGTGCGCGTGTGTGTGTGTATGTGTGTGCCAGTCAGTTGCCTCAGCTGCTGCTGCAGCAGTGTCTCAGCCACATGCAAATGTCCTTGCAGCATGCCAGTTGCCCCAACTGCTTTACTCTCCTTTGTGCAGCGGCCAGTTATGCTGGCTGCCACTTTTGCGCTCACTTGACTTTTAAAGCTTGCAGGCAACAGAGAGGCGCAACAAGTGGCAGAAACCACACAAACATGCAAAACAAAAAGGAAACTGAGCAAAGTGCAAAGAGCCGAGACTGACAGCTCCTTTTTGTTTCTATTTTTTTTTACACATTTTTTTTTTTTGGGTGGCAAAATCACAGACAATAAAAGCGCAAAAATATCCATGAAAACATCATGTCAACACGCCGAAAAGAAGAAGAAAAAAAAAACAGTTAAGCTAAATGGGGTGTGTTGTGGCAAGGGGCAAGTTGCTACATTAGAGACAAGTGGCAGAAAGTAAGCGCAAACGAAAAATGTTTGGCAAAGTGCCGCCTAAGGTTGCCAGCAGGGTGGCAATTATGCCCATTATGAAAGGTTTAAGAGGGTATGATGGCTAAAAAGGAAATGGAGAAGAAAAACAGTGAAGGAAACTAGAATGTCTAATGAAACAGTAGAAGAAAAACACTGAAGAAATCAAGAATATCTAATGACTAAAATGACTCTAAATTTGATAAATTTTAATTTTGTATTTTACGTTCTTAAGGTAGCTTCTCTAGGGTTAAAATTTAATATATATATGCAGACTCACAGAGAAGAGATATAGTATATATTATATATATGCTCAAGAAGTATAAACAGCCCATACATTAAATACATTTTCTGCTTATGCCCATAAGGAGTATCTGTCAGTTGTGCACAACTTTTGTCACTCTCTTACTTTTTTTTGTGGGTTAGCTTGAGTGGGGTTTAAGGGTTGGGTGTTGAGTTTTTTTTTCCCCAGATTTTGTTTTTTTTATTTGGGCATGTCTTTGGGCCCGGCTGTGCGTCTGCCACAGCAGTTTGTGGCACTTGCTCTCGGATTTTCTGTTTTTTCTTTTTGTTCTGCTTTTTTGTTTGGGGTGGCTTGTACTTGACCTTGAGCTACAAGCCAAGGCGACAACAGCAAAAAGAGGGAGAGACAGCAAGAGTGAGAGCGAGCGAGAGAGCAACAGAGCAAGTGAAAGAAGAAGTAAGAGCGAGACAGTTTAGTAGACAGCACGTAGCATACTTTTTGGGGGTAAATCTGTGTGTGTGTGTGTGTATGCTTGGACAGCTTGTTGCTGCCAGCCACACACACACACACACACACACTCATACATACACACACTAACATTTTGTGATTTTGCGTGTGTTTGTGCGACTGTAAGTTGTGCCAGGCAAGCAGAGAAGAACAAGCATCTGCTGTTGCTGTCGCTGCTGCTGCTGTCTGCTGATTTTCCTTTTTCCGTTTCCTCAGTCACGTTCCCCAATCACGCCCGACCCCAGCTACTTAAACTTGCGGCTCTTTTTGGGTTGCTGCCGTAGCAACTGCTGCTGCTGCTGCTGCTGCTTTCTTCGTTTTGCTGCTGCCTTGGTAAAATCTGTTTGCGTTGATTTCGGGGGCATATTTTTGCCAAATGTGTGTGCGTGCGTATTTTGTGTTGGGCCTAGTCAAGTGTTACGCAACGCAACAACAACAACAACTATAATAATAATAACAACAACAACAAGAGAGCCATAAAAGCTGCTGTTGTTGCTTTTGTTGTTTCCAGCCACAATTATTTGTGGTTTCCGGGTTTTTGTGGCTTTTCAGCACAAGCGCAACATGTTGCCGGACCTTTGCCATTGACACCCACACACACACGAACACAAACACACACACGCATACATATACACTTGGACACTTGTTGCGCGCATTTGTATAAGCGTTTTCTCTCTATTTTTTTTGTGTGGCTGAAATGCAATATTTTAATTTGTTGATTTACTGCGCCAACACTTCATTCACCACAAACATAATTACACACTAACACACACATACGCACAGCATAACCATTTATTTAGCTGTTGAATTAAATTTTTTTTTTGTTGTTTCGCCTCTCAACCAAATCGTGTTTTATGTTATGCATTTTTAATATTTTTTTGCGTGTCAATTTGTCAAATGCGCAAACATAATTTGTTGCATGTTTCTAGTTTGTTTTTTTTTTTTTTTTTCTGTTGCACACTTTATTAATTTTTGTGTAATCTAATGTCTCTTTTTTTTTTCACGCATTTAGCTAATTGCTCTCTCAATTGTTTTTGGTTTTTAGCTGAGCTTTGATTTTTGCCAGGATTTTATATTAAGGCAATTTATCAACGATTGTGGCAGATTTTAATGCAATTTGTTAAGCATTTTGGTGTAATTAATTGAAATTGTTTACGGATTTTTGATTAAGTAAATTTTTAGCAGCGCCATTTGCGTGTGTATGTGTGAATTAAAGGTTTTTCATAATAGATAAATTGGTTAGTTATGATTAATGCTGCCTTTGATCAAATTAGTTTTGGATATTAGCATATAAATGGTTTAGTTTAAGTAGTGTTTGATTGAGGGCGTTATGGGAATGAGCTAGTAAAGTAGTTTAAGAGGGAATGTATTCAAATGTTCTATAGAACATTGTTAAAATGAATGTGATATTTGAACTGAATACAATCTTAAACTGATCAATACCTTCATATATAAAGTTCATCAATAGTAAATCAATATTTATACATAATATTATTTAGTTCAACTAGACTCGGTATTTTGATCTTAAATAAATTTACTTCAAATCATCTTGCACTTAATTCTAATCTAAAATTCAAACAATTGCTGAGCCGTTCAAATTGAAGAAAATGCAGGAAATCTGCACCAGTTTTTAGCAGCAGCGGCAGCCGCCACATCATTTGCTAAGTAAAATAACAACTAAAAGTTTTCTTTGTTGTTTTTGTTTTGTATTATAATAATAAAGTGGCAATGTCGCAAGTGGCAAGCGGTGAGCTGCGGCAAGTGGCAAGTGGCAAGTGGCAAGTGGCATAAATTGCAGTCTCATTCAAGCGGTTGTGTGGCGGAAGTAGTAGGTAGGCCAAAGTGAATTGCGTAGAGCAAGGCGAACAAAGAGCTGCAGAGAGCGGGGCAGAAAGAGAGTCCAAAGAAAGCGGCGCTTGCGGCCAGCAATTGCCAGCTTAAAATGTGCTCCAATGCCTCTGCTACCTCAGATATTTATCTGCATATGGGTTTTATTATATAGCGTACATATATATAGATATATATTTATACATGCAGCAGCAGCAGCAGCAGCAGCAGTAACAAAAACAGCAAAGCGCCAGCTGAGGAAAGCAGCATAAAAAATCAAGTAAGACAGCTCTCGATTGGAGCGTGACTGACAAGAGAGATACCCTAAGATGTGGAGTTAACAAGTTTTATATAGTAAAATGTATAATGAAATGAGCATGAGTATGTCAGAGAAGAAATGCCAAGAATCAGAATGAGATAAAGTATCTGTAATGTGAAATGAATCTGATCAATAAGCATAATTTATAAAAATATTATATATATTTATAAATTATACAAGTTACTTTATAGCGCTTAACTTTTTGCCATATCTATCCACTGTATTTATCTACCCGCGCTTTAGCATTTCTCACTGGGTGCTGGGCATAAAAACAGCAGCAGCAACAACAAAACTACAACAACATGTGTTATGTGCTCTGTTGCGGCAATAATCACTCGCTGTTGCTGTTTGTTGTGCCACATATGAATGAATGCCTTCATATTGTTGTTGCTATAGTTGTTGTCATCGTTGTTGTTGTTGTTGTTGCTACACACCACGATGTGTCGGCATTTAACTTCTCAACTTTTTCCTTTTTTTTTTTTTTTTTTATTATTTTTTTTTTTGCATTGTCCGTTTGACGTGGGCGTCTGTTGTGGCAACAGGGGAAATGGGGTAGGGGAGCTGTAGCTGTAGGAGCTGGACGCTCGCTTGGAAAAGCAAGTGCAGGAAACTACTTTGCATTTAATTGTCTGTAATGACGTGCAATATAAAATGTTAAAATCTAAAAATGTAAAAATCCAACACACACACACACACGCACACCCACCCACACACATACGCTAGCAATGGGAAAACGTTGTCGACACAGCTGCAAGTGGAAAATGTTTTACAGTTTTCATTTTGCATCGGCCTTGCCCTGATATGTCTGTATGTAGCCCCGTTTGAAAACAATGTGTTGATGTTTGATATTTGCATTAAAAGTCAGTATGGTGATGCATCATGTATGCAGTTGTAAGATTTGCTTTATGAGTTCTTCATATTGTTGGCTTTACATATATGTAAATATATATATATATATATCTCCATATGTGGATAGATAGAGCTTGGATTCATTAAAAAAGCCTTGACTAAAGCATATGTTGCTAACAAGCTAGTTCTATCTATGGTTTTGTTAAGTTATTTTATCCAATCAGCAAACAAATTCTCATTGTTCTGTTTAATAGACTTTCTTTCGAAATCATAAGAGTTTTTCTGGCTTATTATATAATAACTGTGTTTCGGTCATTTATAATCTAACTGCGCTTTCCTCGACATTGTTCTTTTTTTCTTGTTCATTTTCTCATTTTGTGTTGACTTCTTTGACGACTTCAAGTTAACTTCTTCAGCAGTTACTGCCACAAAATATTGTGTCACTTTTTGCCTATGCCGCACACAATTCTTGTTGCAAGTTCTTGACTAAGTGTTTTTTTTTCTGCTTTAGCATTTTCCTGCTTTTGTGCCTTGGTGGTGCTTATTAACTGTTCAGAGTCTTTGACGTTTTGTCGCCGTCCTCGTCGCCGCAGACTTTTGATTTATGTTTGGTAAATGGGTTTTCTTACGAGTCGCCTGGTAAAATGTGAAATGTACATTGATTGCTCCACATTTTCTAGCTGTTAATTATGGCAACAAATTATCGTAAATTAGCTTGGATCTTGGCCAGTAAAGTTGGAAATTTTATTAACATTTGTGAAATTGTAAATGGTTTCGCTTCACACTCCAGAAAACCTCGAACTCAATAAGTAATGCGGAGGCGTGCAATGCGCTGCCTTTAACTCCTTTGCGTACAACTCTAACCACAAAGCCAGATACTCTACCCTGCCCTACCCTACCCTGCCACGACAGAACACGCCTTCGCCCTCACACAAGCTGTCGCCCTTGTCCTAGCTCTGGTTTTAAAGGGGGCTTACGTGCGCAATTGTGCGCTAAAACCAAACATGCATATTTTCACTTATTATTTTCATACATAACGTAAAGGAAAAAAAAAAAAAAAAAATACAGAAAGAGTTTAATAAGGGCTGTCATGGACTAAGGATTGCGCTGGCAAAGTTCTTTAATGGATGTAAAATGATTATAAGAAAATGCGTAAAATCTTGTTTCTCTTCTCTTATGTATCTTAACTATATTTATTTTTATAAACTACAAGATGTTTACAAAATAAACAATCCTTCAAATATTAATTAATCTAATCTCTGCTCTGTCAGCATACCCTAATATCATTGTTTTTCAATGAGTACAGGGTATCAAAATAACATTGAGCCTTCGCACAGGAAATCGACACGCACACACACACACACACGTACACATACACATACGCTCACATGCAGAAAGAAACAAAGTGCCGCCCCGGTCATGACGACTGCTCTGGTCGATCTATTGAGCCGTGAATATGTTGGAATATATAATCAAGTGTAATGCAACACGCCCGAGACACCACCCTAGTTAGTTCGCCCTGTGGACGGGTGGGCGTGTGGGCGTGTTCGTGGCATGGGTCGAAGCTGTGTGGTAGATATTGGGCATGGGGATGACACCCTTTTTTCATACACTTGGCGAGCGCACATGACTGAGTCTCAAGTCGCGTCGAGTCAAGTCAATCACCGCCAGAGCGTCTGGGCAACTGAGAACTGGGAACTGGGAGCTGGGAACTGAGAGCTGGGAAGTCCTTGGCAGTCCTTGCCAGGAAAGGCAGGCAGGCACAAGTGAATCATAATAATAATATTAAATTTGATTTTCAGCCTCGGCTGCGGCTGATTTTCATTCTGTGACGTCGCAAGAAATTGCGCTGATTGCGCAAAAGTATCGATGACTTCTACAAGAGTACGCCCATATAGCCACGCCCCAGCGCCTGCCGTCCCAAACGCCGAGTGGGCGTGCCGAGGCGAGAGTTCTTTTGAACAGTCAAGTGGGCTGGTTAATCAAATTTGAATCGACGCACAGCGTTCGATACAAATAATGCAATTTGGGAGCAGGCAACAATGTTCATTAAATAAATAAATATATATATAATATATATATATATATATTACCGTACATTTATATATTATTAGCATGCACAAGTAAATAAATAAAGTGCCCAAAATAAAATACATTGCTGTCTACATTTTTATGGCTAGAAGGCGTTGCACTTTATATGGCAGACGGCTTTTACGGCTGCAACTGCACCTGCCCAGAACTTGATGCCCCACCAATGGCCGCACCACCAGCAGCAGCAGTAGCAGCATTCACACCACCCACAGTGGTTGTAAATTTTATTGCACTGGCTGCTGCACTTGGCTCTTGACTGAGTCTTGGCAACATTGTTGCTAACGTTCGAATTTTTACGACTGATACGCTAGAGTTTATCCGGCTCACATTCCTGTGTGCCTCTCTCTCACACACTCACTCTCTCTCACCCTCTCGCTGTGTAAATTACATAGTTTGAATAAAAGCCCTTTTCAAAAACTAATACAATAGTTATGAGAAGCTAGTAAAGACACTTGACTATAAAATACTACGCAAATAATATGAGAATGTAGTTTAGACTGATTGAAGCTTGAGTAAAAAGTAAAATGTCAGTCGGTTGAGTTAAGTAGCTCTAACACTAGAGCTAAACTAGCTTAGCAATATCCTAAGCTACTCCAATAAACATAGGATTTTTAATATTCTGATTCCAGGGTAGTTCAAAAACTTTCCCCAGCTCATTCTATTTCGTTTCAGCTTGAATACTTTCTATCACTTTTTTATCCAGCACAGCTGTGGCATATGTGTCATAATAAGCTACGTGCTTGCTGCCTCCCTTCATAAATCCTAAGCAAAACGAACATCATATTTATGGGGAATTTTGTGAATATAATAAAGATTATAGATTTGAAAATAAGAGTTTTCTGTTTCAAGTATATGTGAGATTTTTTTAATACATTATTATAAAGTAGAAATATTTTTCATTCAAATATTTATAACAGCTGAATTTGCCATATTCTGTTTAAATATTTTGTCTAAAATGATTTTTCAAAAATTCAGTTGAATTATAAATAAATATTCGCACTGTCAAATATGAAATATGTCTAAACATAAATATTTTTCTGTGCGCATAAATAATATTTTCAAATATATTTATCATTGTTGATTCATTAGGCTAATAATATATTCTTTCTTTAAAATATTGCCGTAAAAAGTTTTTTTATACAAATAAAAATGTAGTTCAATTGCAATGCTTAATAAATGTATATATGTTTTGTATATATATACGTAAATTTATATTTATATGTACGTAAATTTATTGCTGGCACTGTCTGCTACGTCTTGTGCGCCTAATTGTTTTTCTCCCCTCGCCCAGGCATGCAATGCCGCCCTAGCATGTCCCAACAGCATTTGTCGACATTTGAAAATTTGATTATTTAGCGGATGTTTAATTGCACCTATTTAATTTTTCGCATGTGGTACGCGGGCTAATTAGCATTTGTATGTTTTCATTTTCATTTTGAATTGCAATTGTCATGTAGTTTTGTCTTTTATTTTAAGTACTTATTTTTTTTTATTTCTTGTTGCCATCAGCAGCAGCAGCAGCAAAGTGCAAGCAGCAACAGTTGCTCACTTGTGCACCGGAGAATAACAATTAAACTAAATTTAAATTATATGTGTAATACTTGCTGCTGTTTTGTTGTCTGCTTCGGCTGCTGCTGCTGCTGCTCGAGCTCCCCAACCTGTGTCTGCTCTCCTCTCGATCTACCTCTCTTGCCTCACGGTCGTAATTATAGCAGAGGAGGCGGCAATCGAGCTGCAACATTCGTCATCGTCATCATCATAATCATCATTGTTGCTAACCGAGTGTTGAGGTCTCTCTTGTTTTTATACCCTGTATATCATATATATAACCAACGAGGCTATTTTCATTATATTTATTTGATTGTTGAAGCTGATTTGAGCTGATTCTTGTCTATATAGTTATTTATCATTTGCCTACTAGCCTCAAGCTCTCATATTTGTTTTATTGTTTTTCTTTTCTTTATTCTTTTTTAGGGTATCTCTCTCTCTCTCTCTCTTTTTCAATTCAGCTTTTGTCCTCTTTCATTTCCATACTATTTTTCCTGTGTATAATCGTCTGCTTTTATACTCCTTTCACTTCTTTTCTTTTGACTTATCTTTTCCTGCTTCTAGTTACTATTTGTTCTCTATCTCAATCAGGCTCTTTGTCTTATGCGTAATCTTTCTAAATCAATCTCTATCTGTACGACTTGTGTTTTCGCCTTGATTGAATTCATGCGAAGGATGATTTGAAGTTCATATCAAGATGTAGCTCTCTCTTAAATATGGCATCTTCTAGTCGTTCACTCTTGATTGGAGCAATTTTCAATGTTGTTGTTGTTGCATATTTATTTATTATTATTTTTTGTGTAATGCTTCACTCATTCGTTCGCTCGTTCGGTCTTTTGTTGTCTTTTTATTGTTGCATTATAATTTCTACTTAGCAAAACTGAGGATGTGATGCAACTGCAACTGCAACTGCTTCTGCTGTTGTTGTTGTTGCTGCTGCTTTAATTTCATTACAATTTTTTGCTGCTGTAGTTATTTCTCAAATAAATCGCACACACATTTTGTATGCAATTATTTTTGTTTGCGCTGACAAAAGGTCTCGTAAGTCAATGCAAAGAAAAGTTGTTTTATATTGTTGTTGTTGTTGTTGAGAAAAGTCATTTGCATTATGCGCCGGAAATTGTTATTAGTAGTTAGTGCTATATTTTTTTTGTATTTTTTTAAAACAATTTTGTCTGTGCTGCCATGAATTGGACTTTTAAATGCTGCTATGCCTTTGACTTGGCATATATATGTTTTTTTTTTGTTGCAATTTATTTATATGCAAATGTAATTTATTTGCGTTGAAAACTAAACAATAAAATGTGCTAGCTTTTTTCACATGTGATTAAAATCACAGCAGCAATTTTATTGTATATATATATACATTTATATTTATATAGTTTTTACTTGTGTTTATTTATGCAAATTATGTTAGAGACTTAATGACACTTAATTGTTCGCTTCCTGCGGCACACGTGCACACACAACATTCGACAGTCGCTCTCTCTCTCTCTCTCGTATGCAATGCAATATCATAGCTTAACGCCTTTGCTGTCATATGACACGGCGTTAAACAAAAGTTTAAATCAACTGTCAGCATAACAAAAACAAAAAAAAGAATACAAAATCTATGCCATAGCCACAGCCACGGCCATGGCCATGGCGTCATTCTATACGAGCCAAGAACTGTGGCTAAAAAAAAAAACCACTAAAGTAAAAAGCTGTGAACAAACGCTTTAACTTTACAGCTTTCAACTAAATTAATTTACTTTTATGGCCGAGGACACACAGTTGGCCCTTGCTATACATATAGATGAGCACTGTGCCTGAGCCCTGGCTAACCAGGCTAACCAGACTAACCATTGTTAACTAAAGCACTCTACAAGTTGGCTTAGCTCATTTGTTAACGGCTTTGTTGCGCTGTTTGAAGTGAAAAGCAAAAACCGTGTTAAAGTGAATAAGCCAAATTTGTGTTATGAAAGAGTTATTTAATAAATTATTATATTAACTAAATTTCTTAGAGCCAACATTGTGATAAGCTTCAAAATAAAACAAAAGCTAGGGTATTCAAGCAACTGTCTAGCAAAATATTCCAACAAAGTCTTGCTTATTTCTGTTGACTTTTTATGCCTTAGTTTGCAGCCAGTTAAACTCTTTCTTGTTAGTTTTCTTTTTTTGTATTCCCTACACAAATTGTTATAAATGAAATACAATTAAATATTGTCGTTGCTGGGTGAGTAATGTAGATTACGTATACGCCGCATGGCGCTGCAGTCAAATCAATGTGGCCGCTGCTTGGGCGGTCCGCAACTAATTCACGTTCGCAATAAGTCAGTGCAAACAAATGCTGAACACTGACCCTGCCGCAAAGTGTCCGCAAAAAAACAACAATAACAATAAAAAGCTGAAGCAGCAGCAGCAGAAGAAGAAGAAGAAGGGGAGCAGCAGCTAAGTGCGAACTGCGAAGAGTGACTTCTGTTCTATTTTTTTTTTATTATTTACTAAATTGGCGACAAATGCAAAGCAAAAATAAAAACTACCCGCTGAACAAAGGCGAAGGGCAACAAAAAAAAAAAGGGAGTCAATTTAACTGTAGTTTCTGCGGTCTCTGTGTGTGTGTGTGTGCCAATAAATACAAGCATAATAAAAAAATGCTAAGGAAATTGCAGAGTAAAGCAAATAAAATTAATTGAATTCCAATCAACTAGAAATGCAGCCAAGCTAACAACAACAACAACAATAGAAACAACCAGAACAAAGCCACTGCAAAGGTGACCAAGGCAAAAAAAAATATTAAATTGTAAAATGCGGCCACCCTGGCAACAACAACAACAACAAAAAAAAAAAAAATGCAATTTAATTGTGAAGCAAAAAAACTGGCGACGAGAGTGAAACAAAATCTCTATAGAACGAACGTCAAGCAGTTTGACTAAATAAGGACAGTAGGCAACTAGTTAAGTGAAATCAAAATGAATTGAACTTTTGAAAATAATTAATATTAAATTTGTAAATGGTTGTAGGAAATGAGAAATATATAGGAATCTAGAAACTCAAAAGAAAAAGAGTTAATATTTTATTTAAAAAATATTTTATTATAAATATCTTAATACAATAACTTAATATAAATTTGTGATTTGTGTGAATTAGAAAATTATTAGTAAGTCAATCAGTTAATATATATAGAATAACAAATATATATATAACATATAAATGTAATATTAATTTGAATTCGCTTTCAAATTACTAGAAAATAATGTATGTAATCTTTTTCCTACCTACATTTTCATTATAATATACATTCGTATTATTTATAAACTTAAGGGACATCATTCAGACTAATACAAAGAAATCTCCTCGATCGAACACTTGCAATGCGAGAATATACAAATCAAGTAATGCCAAATGCTAGGGTAACTGCTAGTGCAGCATTCATTCAATCAGGTTTCGCGCGTAGTTGCTTATTATAATGTAATTTTATGATTTCGTCGCCATTTCTTGCTAAATTATAGCATAAATAGAAATAGAAAAAAAATTATAATAAAAACGGGACAAGACAAGACGACAGCGCGCACTGCCGGGTGTATGAAGAGCAGCAGCAGAGCGGGGATGGGGCTGAGGGGCTAGAGAGCATTGGGTGTTGGGCAACGCGCAGTCAATTTGCATAAAACCGATCGATATTTTTGATTACATTTACAATACATAGAAAAAGAGACAGCACAACGGTTTTCTAGTCGAGGTCGCTTCGATTCGTTGGGTGTGAGGAGAGGGGCAAGGAATGAGGAGCCGGCGGTACAAAAGGGCGTCCAAGAGAGGCTAGGCCAAGGGGGGGAATGGTGGTGTAGAGTAGGCCGAAGCACTAAATATATAATTTTGTCATCTAAATTGCCCCATCACTGCTTTTGTTGTTGTTGTTGTAGCTGGCTTTCGTCGTCTACTTTGGATTTAAAATGCGCTTAAATTCAAAATAAATATAATTATAAGTACCTAGTACAGTAAAATGTCAAATAAAAATACAAAATGCCGACGACGGCATATTAATTATAATAAATGTAGAATGTAATGTAGAAGGCGTGGCTGCAGAGAATTATAAAAATGAAAAGAGAGAGAAAGAGAGAGAAATGAAAATCCAAATGTCGTCTTATTTTTAATATTATAAAAATAAATTATAATTTTATTCCTGAGCGTAGGAATTAATGGAAAAAATGGATATAAAAAGAAGACATCCATTTATGGATTGTCAAAAGATTTTTAGAATGCATAATGTGAGGGTGTATTAAGAGGGTATATGTAAGTAAGATATGTACCCTACAGATCGTTGATATTAGCAATCAAAAATCATGTATAGAGTAATGTGTAGACTCTTAAATTTCACAAGATCATTCTCGTTTATCCAATGCATAATATTTTATCACAGCTAATATCAATTGAAATCGGCTTTAACATATAATATTTTAAGCACAGCTCAATAACTCTAAAGCTAGATTAATTTAATTTATTATAGCATTTATTATTGATTTTCATATTTTAATATTTTCGTATTTTTTTTTTATAAATTTTGTTTTTGTAGTTTTTAGACATTTATTTTTATATACACACATATTTATTTATATATATATTTGATGACATTGCGACCTCAATGAAAGTATTTATTTGTAGCAAGTCAACAGAGACAAAAGTGCGTGTTGTGTGCGTAACATTTATATCTATAATTGTACAAATGTGCGTATGTGTGTGGGTAATTATACATATTTGTGTTTCCAATTACGTTCGGTGCAGTGAAACAATTTTAAAAATTCAATATAATGAAATTTACTTAATTGTATAACACTCGTAATTAATTCACTTTGTATGCTAATTCGTGCCTAAGTGCCGTATTAAACTTTAAAATGTCTTCAATATTTATGTGCCATGCACGTGTCGATTATTACACGCAACTCTGTGTGTGGAGTGTGTGTGTTTGAGTGTGTGTGTTCAATTTAATGTGAATTTTGGCACACACACACAGACATAAAGACACAAAGACACATTACTGTTGGAATGATGATGGTTGCAATGTAAGAATGCCATTGTTTCTTATAATTATCATGTGAAATAATTCGAACGCTTAATTGAATCAATAAAGCGGCTTGCAACAAACACAAAACATTTGAGCCTCTAACTGTAAATGATAATGATATGTGATAAGATTACATTTAAGTGCTGATTAAATGACAGCTTAGCCAATGCACTTCAAGCATTTAACTAGATTTAACTTTACCGATTGAATGCAATTATTGTATGCATTTATTGAAGACATTTGCATGCGTTATATGTTGTTGTATTTATGGGTCGAAATGTGACTTACACTTTGTTTTATTAATAGATGGATTGTTTGAATGATTGATTGATTGGTCATGCGGGTAATACAGGTCAGATTGTATTAAATGGGATACATATTGAAATCATTTTGGGCTGATTGACGCAATGTCTTAGTGATTGATGATGTTTGATAATGAATGTAGGTAGTATCTATGTATGTTGTACAAGATCAGTGTATATGATCTATATAGTTCATATGTTCAAACAAGAATAAGAATTTCGAGCTTTAAATCCTTCTACTTATGAAATGTAAGCCTAGACAACAAGATAAAATATATCTATTCTTGTTTTGTTTAACAGGTCATTTCATATGCTTTAGCTATCTTAATGGAGATAGATAGGTGGAATTGTTTTATTTTTAGCCATGCGAATAGTTTGTTAAGTAACACTTATATAGGTCTACACCAGCATACATATATATATTTTGTATATAGAATGCAATCATGTTCATGTCGCCGACTTGCTTGGCCACCATAGCCATTGGAAGGTAAGCACAATTCAAGAACCGTAAAACAGTAAAATTTACAACAGAACTACTCAAGTCTGAAACGCAATAAAATATTTGCGTTTTTTGCCAACTGAACACACACATACACACACACACAGGGCGAGACATACATTCGTACACACATGTGCAGCAACTGACATTTTAAGGACTCAGCCACCTAGTGGCAGACAAGCCCTTGCTCAGGCCCAGGCCCAGGCCCAAGTCCAAGTGCAAGTCGCGTAGCTATGACTCAGGGCTGGTCCGTTTCCGTTTGGGACGCGCCCTACAACCCCAGCCTTCATTCCACTGGCTTGTCAGCCAGTTTACAATGTAAACGCGAAAATGCGACAGCAGTGCATAAAAATCCTTGGCCCAAGCAGGACACGGCCCGACGCGGCCCGGCTCGACTCAACGCGACTCTCTTGGCCATTGGCAATGGCGATTTTTATGCGTTTAAACATTTTCATTACAAAAATTGCATTGGCTAAAGGGCACAGGACAGCGGCCAGGGCGGGGTGTGCAAGTGTTTCGTTGTCATTAAATCTGCAGCGATAAAATCAATTTATGTCAATTTCCACTTTTGATTATGCCACCACCCAAAAAAAAAAAAAAAGAAAATAATAATAATAAAAAAAAAAGACACCACCACAAACACTACCGACACCATCGTAACATACAAACGCAGCCAGTGTCATTGCTTTTTAATTAAAAGTGAAAAGCTTGAGTGTCCAAACAAAACATTGTCCAGATGCAACAAGAGCAGACACAAAGCAGCCCCCACTACTTGCGACGATTCCCATACCACTGGACAAGGCCTCATATTTCATCAATTTATGCAATTTATAAAATAAATATAAAAAAGCGAAATGTGAACGCGAATGCGAACGCGAACGCCTGGCCAGGCTTAAAAAATACACACACCAAGAGAAAGAGAGAGAAAGAGAGAGAAAAATTATATAGCAAGGAATTTATTAATAATGCAAATACATAAAAACACAGAAATCAACCCCTGATTATACAGATACGAGTATAGCAGCTACCACCCAACCGACCGACCGACAGACCACCGAGTAGTCCAAAAGTACGGCACAGTGTACGCAGTACTCACAATGCTGAGTCCTGCTTGTTGCCTGGGCTTAATTTATTATTTAAATATGAAAAGGAGAAAAAAATACGACGAAATAAATATGAAAATAAAATAAGAAAACGTGACTGCAACGAAGCCAAAATACCCTAGCCCAAAAAAAAAAAAAAATAATAAAATAAAATAATAAAAAATATGTTTGAAAATATAATAAGAAATGGGGAAATAGATAAAAGAATTCTGGTTGTATAGGAATTTATATAAGAAAAGTCTATAAAATATATAAAGATGAAATATATAGAGAACTTTAAAAATGTGGTAATAAATTTTAGAAAAATAATATAATATTATATTTAAATAAATTTTAAATTAAAAAGCTAAATAAATGCATTTAATGACAAAACTTCATTATAAATTAATGAATCATTATATCAATTTATAAAAAACTTGACACCATAGAACTAATAATCAACTAATAGTAAAAAAATCTTAGGATCAACTATTCCTAACAAAATTAAGTTAAGAGTATCAAAAGTCTACTCTTGTAGCCTAATAATTTCGGCACCCATTCAACGTATCGTCTAACAAAGAGAAATTTTGCAATGTTGCCAACATCTAATATTAATACTTATATATATATATATATAAATATATATAATAATGTAGCTGGAGTGGGTGGCGCTTGGCTACGACAATGCGCGGCAAATATTCAATAATTTATAATTTAAATAATACCCACTACAAAATGGGGGGAAGCAGACAAAGCAGTTGAGTTCAGCTGAGGGCACACAGAAGGGTCGAGACAGCGCAGAATTGGGCGTGGCTAAAGGCGGCTGGCAGCAGCATTAGCAGCAGGGCCGCAAGGTGAACTATGCGGCGAGTATTTGAATTTGAATATTAAGCGCGCAGACAGAAGACGTGGCCGCCGCAGTCGCAGTCGCAGTCGCCATAACCGTCACCGTCACCGTCGTCGACGTCACACTCGATGCCAGCGCCGTCGCCTTTTATAATTTTTCATTAAACTTGGCAATAAAAGTTTTCTGCGTTTCTCCCCAAGCGGGCGAGAGTCGAGCCAAAGCCAAAGAAAAAAAATATTATAATATATATAAAGTTATATATATATATAAAACGTATATAATAAATGACATTATGGCATATTTATGACTGCTAATAATTTATATGCAGCAATTGCCGCACTTGCCACAGTGGCGAAACGCTTTTTTTTTTTGCTCGCTCTTGGCTTAGCTTAGAAATGTGCAGACGCTGTTAAGGGAAATTTAATTTTTGCATACACTGTTGAAACCTCTCAATATAAATTATTTGATATATATATATATGCTTAATATGTGTAATATAAATATGTATTATATGCAAATGCAAAAGCTGATCATAAATTAAGTTAAGTCTTGAGGGTGGAAAACGAAATTGCGTTGCAAGCAATGCATATTATTTGCATAAACTATATCAAGACGTATATAAAATGATTCACAATTAATGAAATTTAAAGATGTAAGATCAAATGGTAAAAAAAATATATAAATAAATAAAAATTACAACAAATAAAACTTTGCAACAAAAATGCTTATAAAATGAAGAAACAATACTTAAGAAATTCTTTGAAAATAAAAAAAAATATATATATATATATATATGTATATTTAAAAAAATCTAAAATAGTTTTCAGATTATAGTTCACTTCAGGGTAATTTTCCCAACTAAGAAATTCTCTTAATTCTGTTTCATTTTAAGTGGATAAAACTTTTGAAGCCTGTCTTGTTTGTGCTTAACGTATTAAAGGTTTACTCTTTTTATCGTGTCGCAATTTCTTTTAATATTTTATAGTATTTTTTTTGTCGTTTTATTTATTTTGATATATATATATATATATATGTATAAAGGCCTTGTTGCCTGTCTGATCACATTTATTATATATCTGTGTTTGTTCGCATTTAAATGCAAACATAAAAATTTATGTCAAATGTCTGTTTGACACGAAATATTTAAGCCAAATGCACGCCAGACAGCGCAAATACAATATTTAATACAATAATAAAAAAAAAAGCAGGTAAATAAAAATGGACTTGACAAAAAAAAAACATGAAGGAAAATGCGGCACGCCGACGAGGAACTGCAATCTATTCGTGAATATAAATAATGATACAGCGCCGTGTGGCATGCTTAATAATTTATTGTAATTTGTGGAAAGCAATGAATAGAAAAAAAAACCTTTGAAAGCGTATTTAGTCTTTCAGTTGATAAGCTGCACTTGAAATACCCTGTGCAGTCTTTGAATGTTTATTAAAAGAGACTCTTTTATAGTAAATATAATTATTAATCGCAGCTAGAGCGATGCCTATGAAAGAGTTCTTGAATAATAGAAGAGTTACTCTTAAATTGAGCTAGTTTATAAGACGTTAGGAAGTTAGAGAGAAGGCGGAGAGCTGGAATCGCAATATTTTGAGCTTATTTAAATCAGTTCAACTCATAGTGCCCAGTTAGGAGAACTGGAAAACTATGGAATCAAATTATATATAAAAGATAAAATGATCGAATTACAGGATATCTGCGTGTCGATTTCTTACACACATTTCGTTTGTCATTTGCCAGTTAATCTTCTTGTTGCAATATAATTAACTTAAACATGTGTATAATGTTGATAGTTATGTCTGTTGGATAAGAGCATGGGGCTTGTCCCCATATAAAATTGAAAAAATAGAGAACAAACATTTTTTCCCCACCAAAATTTTACTCAGTGTCATTTTAGTTGTTGTTTCTCTGTTCGTTATTGTTATTTTAACTACACGACTTGTCTGCTTTTATGGGGTTGCTCTCGACTATTTACCATATATATATATATATATATATATATATATATATAAAAATATATACATATGTATATGTTTATATATATTTGTTTCAATGTTTTTTTGGGGCCGTAATTGTTTGATGTAATTAAGGCTGAGCAAATAAACGGCTTCCGTTGATTTCTTTCAACGCAAATAGTTAATTGCTAGCCATAGGCAACGCCAAAGTCATTTCGACAATGCAGCTTGAATTGTTCTAACTGTTGTTATTTTAGTTATTTGTTGGCTTTAGTTATTGTTGCATTTGTTTTTGTTGTTTTATTGGGGTTGCTGCAGCAAAACATACAACAACAAAACAAAAAAATTATATCAAACGAAAATCAATTAGGCAAATGTTGCATTTAACAATAGTAAGAAAAGCTTTTATTAAATCAAATTGGAGGCTTGAACAGACATTTATTAATAGTCATATATATAGATATGTATGTACATCTATTATGGGATTAATAGAGAGAATAATAATGGATTTTCATTGAAGTAATTATAACTACTATAGTGTTAAATACTTTTATTTATATATATATATGTCTCAAGATCTTTTTAGATGAACTTTTAAATTAACTTTATTCGAAAATGTTTTTTCTAGTAGGGTGTCTCTAGTCACAACGGTTTCTTTCTTTATTTTTTCTTTACTTTGTGTGCATTTTGTTCTCATTTTTATTTGTTCTTCTTTTTTGTCTTTGGCATCGACTGCGTATAAAATCTAAAAGACCAAATAAATGCAAACTTAAACTATAAAATAAACATTAAACAAGCTAGAAATGCTTTTATGGCCGCCAAGACGACGGCTGCGATGATGATGCAGCAGCAGTGGCGGCAGCGTCAACAGGATAAATATGTGGCTGAGCAAGAGGAAGCGTAGCTGAAGGATAGATATTGTAGAGGAGTGGGGAGGTCTTTAGTCGGGGGCCTCGACTTGCTGTATTTACAATAGGAATATTTTGTTGCAAGCATTAAAAGACAAGCCCCAAAAGCGGCCGCCCAGGCAGCAAGTGCAGCTGCAACATGCAACATACAAACACACACACACAAACACACACACATACATTCGTGTACAGCTTTTTATACTTTAATGAAGACGGCGTGCAATAAAATTTAATTAAATATAATTCAGCAACAAAGTCAGTTTTATAGCTGTGACTACAGATGGGGCCAGCATTAGAAGTTGAAGAAACTGGCAAATGCCTGACGCTGTAAAAGTTTAATTGTCTAAAAAGGGGGCAGTGCGGGATAGGCGGTAGGCAAAAAGTGGGCGGTGCCATTGCCTGCAGGTGCATAATTACAATAAAATATTTGCTCTATTTTGATGTGCAAGAGCACTTAAAGAACAACACTTTGTTGTGGCATGGCATTTGCCAGCAGAGGAAGCGCAGTTTCGAGTACGGAATTTGAGCTTAGAGCTTACAATGAATGCTGAATGACGTTAGTAAAATGAATTGGTGAATGGAATATAAGTAAATTAAAGTAGTTTAACACTGATGGATTAGACAATAGTTGAAGTGGAATAACAATGTGGAATTATCCAAAATAGACAAGTTAAGTTTTAAGTTAAAGAAAGAATATAATAATACGTTCAAATATAGTAATTGAAATCATAGTTTGAATCATAGTTTGAAAGAAATAATTGAGTAAGGTATTCAAGTTTCTTTTAATGTTCTATTAGATAAATGTATAAATGAATACAACTAAAGTAAACCATATACAAAATAAACAAAAATCGAAGTACACAAGATGAATATAAGCATAAGAGATACATATGTAAATTGAATGCTGGAGACATATCCCTCAAACCCTCAAAGCAACTTTTCATGTTTTGCCGCCCCGATTGCATTAAGACGACCTCAATATCTAAGACAAATCATGCATAGAGCCACATAAATATTTGAGTATATATATATATTATATATATATACATATATCTGTATATCTATATAGATCTATCTATATGTACATATGTAAGCCCCGCATGTTTTGCCCTTAATTAGATGCGGCGTCATCAGTTGCGGACGATTGCCTTGAAATGGGAATTTATTTTAATATTGCTGCGCAATTTATTTTAATTGGAATAATTTTATTTGTCTTTATGTTTATTCATTATGCGGACTAATGAATTTTGTACCAATACCAACAACAACAACAGCCGTTATTTTACATGCGTTATCTATGTAGACACACACACACACACACACACGCATACAGAGCCAGGCAGGCAGACAGAGAGACACGCTTTGGGAGGGAGTGCTATTAGTGGGCCTTGGTTAGGTTCGTGAATCCTGCGACTGGGTGCCTGGCTTTTGAATAATTAACGAGGGTGTCACTCAGCCCTCAGTTGTATGTATCTGTGTGTATGTTTGCCTGGATGTGTGTGTGTGTGTGTGTGTGAGTGTGCATGCTCATAATATTATTATATGTTATTTACCAAGAAAATGCTTAGTCAGCCTTATACAAATGTCTATGAATGTTCAAAATATAATTATAATAATAATTGAATTAGATTTATTGATTATTTGTATAGGGCAACAACAACAACAACAGCAAGCACGAGAACATATAACGAACAACTTGCTGCACACGCACAACAAGCAGCAACAACAACAACTTGCTTCATGAATAAATCCATTTACGAAGGGTAGTTGAGAGTCAAATAATAGCGTCAAAGAAACACAAGTCAAACTATAATACCACAAAGTGGGGGTCGATACATTTGACGAGCAGATACCCTAGAAATTTCACAATGAGAGCGAGGGAGCGAATTTAGAGAGTAGAGACGAAGCGCAGACTAAAATGGGCTTTTATTTTTGCATACAAAATATATAAATGTTATGAAAATATAAAATAAAATATATACATATTGTACTGCATTTTATATCTATATATTTTTATATATATCAATTTTTTTTTATTATTATTTTATTTGCTTATTTTGCTCATAATATTTGTGGTTTAATTATCTATCTGCAAGTTCGCTCTCGCCTTGCAGGGTATACAAATTAATAAACTTATCAGACGGGTACCCCGTCAAACTGATGACGAAAGTCAACTAAACAAATTAAGTATAGTTTGTTGTTGTTGCTGTTGTTGTGCTGCAAGTGCGTCAAAAGCAAAAGGGCAGCCCTCGAGCCAAAAAACCCGAGTGCTACTCAAAAGGAAAACTAAAACTTCAGACAGTGGCGTCATATACTGCTGCTACACACAGTTTCATTCACACAACAACTAGTCATACACACACACACACACTAAACACTACACACTGAGAGAGAGAGAGAGTGAGAGAGTGACAGAGAGTGAGAGAGGGAGAAAGCATTCGCTAAATTTTGCGCGCGCTTTTCTTAAGGCGAAACATCTTCGCCGACTTTCTGTTCGAGACATCGACTGCGACTGCGATTGCGTCTGTAAAGCAGTGTATGGGAACGCAGTACAGGTCCAGGACAGGAGGCGGGGGCGTTGCTGAGAATCATGCTGAAATTGAGACCGAGACCAAGACCAAGACCAAGACCGAGACCGAGACGTAGACGGTGACGGAGACAAAGACCGAGACTGCATTTTGCTTGGGTCGACCTCGAAGATGATTGCGCTGCATTACATTGGAGGGCGATTTGCAGCTGTTTTTGCTGTGCGCCTGGCACTGGCGCAGTCTTCGCATTCGACTGCATTTTTGTGGCTGTTGAAAAACTGCAGCAGCCGCACGCGAAATGCAGCGGCGAGCACGCATAAAAAAAGAAAAAAAAAGAAGAAAACAAAAAAATCTTCCTTGGATTTTCGCGGTGGATTTAATAAAAGTTTGAGAAGGGGCAGCCATGCAGGTTGCTATTTGTCTGCCTTTCAAGTTGGTCGCATCGATTTTATCAGCTGCTTTGGCTGCGCTTTTCTTCCTCTTCGTCGTCATCGTCGTCGACGTCGTCGTCTTTTTGGGGTTAAAGCGGCCCTTCAACGCGGGCAAAAAGTTTTGTCAGATGCTGCTGCATACACAGTTTTCTTTATTTTTTTTATCGTTTGTTCTTTGTTATTGTTGAGGGGTAAACAATTTCATTTTGTTTTAGTTGAATTATTATATTTGTAAAAGTTTTGCTTATGAATTATGACTGAGTTAAGTGCGTGTGTGTGTGGGTGAATGCACCACTCGCTAAGAAGTTCATTTAAGGTTAAATCTTGGCTAAGTTGCAGATAAAAAAAAACATATATGTATATGTATAAACATAAAATATATATTATATATTTATTCGTTTAACTTTGCTATAAACTTCACATATAAAATGTTCTTAGCTTTTCTTACATTCTACAGAATTGATTTGCGATTTATGTTAAAGTCGACTTTGACTTTTGTATAAAAAGAATCTCTTTTTCTATATTTTTATAGTGGACCCTCGCTTAACGTCTCGGAACGAATTGTTTTCGTTAACCTAGAGTTCGCTGTATATATAAATATGTAAATGAGCTAGCATATTCATTTTTATTCGAAAAGTGGATTAGTCAGCTTATATATGCATTCATTTTTAATCTTTGGCCAACCAAAGTTTATTTTCATATAATCCTGTATAAACATTATTTTAATCCTTTTAACATTTCTTTTTGCTTTCAGTGTTCGGGTTCCTATTTTTATTATTTTTTTCATTTGATTCTGAGGTTTAGTGTTAGAAGTGAATGTGAAAAGTAAAGTAATATATACATGTATATAAGAAATATTTTTGCTGAAGCTGAGCAATGTTATGTCAACCCTTTAAGGTAAGTTCAACATATAGAATGAGTAACCCAAACATTGATTCAGCTTATAATAATAATAATAATAATAATAAATCCTTAAATGCCTTCCCTCTATATCTTTTTACCACATTTTCGTCATATGTGAGCTCTTGGAGCTCGAACACTTCAAAAGGGAAACAAAAGAGAGCAAAGAAGAGTCCAGAAATAAAATATTTGGGCACTAAAATTACTTGAATGCATAACTTTCATATTACATTTCTTCAAACTACCCTCAGTGGGCAAAGAATCATATGAAGATACAAATGACATACTTGTATTATATTCAGGCCATACCGGCTGCTACCCTGTTTTCTTATCATCGTTGTGAAATCTCTCTACATAATTATCAGTTTGCAACAACAATTGGTATGCCAACTGTGGCAAGTTGATTGGGTTCTCGTGTTGCAGGGTAAAACAAAACTGGTTGACTCAACTGGCTGCATTATTAAGGCACGCACTTTGCGCACTGCTGATGAGATATGGAATATATTTAAATTATAAATATATGTAAATACTTTTGTCTGTGCCGGTGGGCCGACGGCAGGCAACATAATGTAACGCCCCCTCTTGCTTTTGTTTGTGACGCATATCGCAGATCTCTCATGCCATCTGCATGCAAGTTGTGTGATACATATATATATCATTGTCTGAAATGCTTTATATATATATATGTGTATTATATAATTTATATTTTGATATTTAGAAAAGCCCTTCGAGTGCCCATGGTGGCGGGTTTCCTGTTGTCCCCGTTTAAGGGTTGTCAACTTTTTGCTACAACTGTAACTGAGCCAAATGCTTTGGCTTATATGAGATTTACGATTTGCATATTTCATCTACACATATATACATGCATACACATATATATTTGCATATATATATGCATGTACACTTACATTCATTTTTTTATTCTCTCACTTTACCACGCCCCCCTTTTTGACGTGCAATCACCGCCTCCCAAACACCCAATTAGTTGTGTTGTAGCCAGCGCGAAATGAGAATTACAAATTACAAATTGCATCCACATACACATAGATTATAGATTTCTTAGAGTTTTGGTGTATAATCATGTACCGGATATGAATTAATTTTTCTCTTGCTCGCTCTGTCGCTCCCTCTGCTTCTTTTTTTCTCACTTCTTGTTTCTTTTTTTTTGTGTTTTCCATATTTCTCGCGCATTTTGCATTTGCTGCCAGCTCATTTGACTTTGCATTCATGTCGTATACTCTAACGAGAAGTTGGTATAGTTTTTTCTTAAATATATTTCGTTATATGTAAAGCGAAACAATTGCCAAAGTCTGATTTTTGTATAAGATGAAGATTTGTAGTATAATTTTATGAATTTATAGGGAGCTTAAGAAGACGAGTTTTATTTATGATTTGTATTGTTGTGATTACAAATGTTTTCATAAATTTTTATTAATTTTTACATTGTTTGATTGACATTTTAAAATTGTTATCTATATCTGTAGATTAATCTCCAAATTCAGAATAATTTATTTCATATGAATTGGATTGACTTTGGCCAATGTATGAGCATTTGAAGTCATTCTTCTTTTCTATTCTATCTATTAATATCTACACTATGGGCATAGTGTATATGCGCATTCGATTTGTTTTTCATGTGACTTTACATTGCTTGTTCTTCTTTGCTTTGGTCGTTTGTCGTAATTTGTTATTAGTTTTCTTTGCTCTAGAGTTTCTTTCTCTATTTTGTATTTTTTTTATTTTTTATTTTTTTGAATTTAGTTGGGTTCGCTGGGTCTGCTGTGCCTGGGGTTGCTGTGGCTGTGCTTTCTATTGAAATCATTTACATATTGCAAAAGTGAATTGTGGATTACACACACACACAAACACACACGTATATAAAAATAAATATATATATATTATATGGGTAGCGGCTGTAGCGCTGGGCGGGGCAGTCAGCTGACTTGTGCGCTGCATTATTTGCTTTGGCAATTACTATCGACCTGGCCAACGATTTGTTATTATTGTTGCAAGAGTGTTGTACGTTCGTGTTGTTGTTGTTGCCTTTGTTGTTGTTGTTTTGGCGCCAGTGTTCATTAATTTACGCTTGGCAGCGAGCTGTGTTGGCAGCCAGGCCCTTTTGTATGCGCGCCCCTTTTGCATAATTGGGCGCCGCACAAAATTTTCGTCAGCTCAAGTTGCATTTCGACTGCAAATTGCGCGTCAAAATAGTTGTAAAGTGGCCAGGCGTCAATTAAAGCTGCTTTCCGTATGTGTGTGTGTGAGTGAGTGTATGTGTCGGTGTGAGTGTTTGTGTGTGTGCAAAGATGTAAAAATATTGCTGCATAGTTATGGGCGCACACTGTGCACTCGCGCACATCCTGCGTATACGCAATGCAAAGTTTCAGTGCCTCTAAATGCGAATGAGTGCGAGTGTATATATGTGCGTGTGTGTGTGTGTGTGTATGCGTGCCTCTATATACTCTAGACAGACGACTACATTCTGCATTCTACATTTTACGGCTTGAGCTCCGCTGCCTCTCTCCGCTGCCGCTCGTTGAAATCTGAATAAAATTTTTAACGCTGCGCGCCTGCCAAAAACCGAGCTAACGATGCACACAACAGCAGCAGCAGCAGTAGCGCCTAAGCCTAGGCGCAGAGATAAATGCATTTTCCTAACATGCGAAATATATATCTATATCTATATCTAGATATATATATATACATATATATAATATATGGTATGTCTGTGTCTGCGTGCAGTTATAGAGAAAACGCGTTGCTAACGGCGACCGCAACAGACACACGGCTCGATATGGTTAGGTAGGCGCCCAGCCACACCATACTCTCTATGTGCCCTCTCCCGTGCTGCGTTTGCGTCTGCTTTGGCGTCTGTGCGTGGCCCATGTGTGTGTGTGTGTGTTTGCATATTAGGTGCAAGCCGTGCGGCATATGCAGCTCGAGTCTCTGTTGCTCCAGCAAAGGAACACAGAGTCGTATGTAGGCTGGGCAATAGCTGTTGGTCATGTTCAAATAGTCGACACACACACACAGAGGCACACATATGCACGCACACACACTCATGCGTGGCAGTTGCCAATAACAGGCGCAACGTTACATTCGTTGAGCTTTTTTCCTTTGACCATGACGGGGCCCTACAGCTAAATCCATATACTCACACACACACACATACACACAAACAAACACAGTGAGATCGAGGCCCGCCCGTATGTGTATTTGTTGTGTATGAGTTCTGGGTGCATCTCATCTCTTTAGGCAACCGACGGCCAGCCAGCCAGACGCATTCATTTGTAAAGCTCCAACACATGCCTAGCCGGCAAGAGGCAGAAAGAGTGAGAGAGTAGGTAGAGGGAGATGGAGCTAGAGAACGTTTGGTTGGGTGTTGTAGGAAGCGTTGTCCTGTTGTGGCACCTTT
Source organism: Drosophila antonietae (assembly GCA_030914385.1). Taxonomy (NCBI): domain Eukaryota; kingdom Metazoa; phylum Arthropoda; class Insecta; order Diptera; family Drosophilidae; genus Drosophila; species Drosophila antonietae. The sequence goes on along the minus strand of JAUESO010000612.1, from coordinate 3,333,424 downwards.
TTATGCACCTTTCGACCAAAAAGTGTTAATGAAACATAAAAACGCACAGACGACGACGACGACGATGACGACGACTCACTGCTGCGCACTTCAAAGAAAATTAGTGGGGCCTTGTAAGGCTAATAGATATAAACAGCTTAAACTGAGATGAAGATACAAGTGAGATAAAGATAAGAGGATTCTTAGATATTATATGAAATCATGTATATTAAATAACAGTTGAATCACGGAAATCTATATTTTTTTTCATAACTCGAAGGAACAAAAGTATGTGAATAAGATCAACTACAGAAATTATAAAAAAAAAAAACCTTTTAAAATGTGATGAAATGGAAAGAAATGGAAAAGTATCCTAATCTCCAATATTCCGAATACAAAAGTATCATTTGCTTACAATTTTCATGTCGGCAAATGCATTTATGTTATTATCGTTCTATATATCAAGTGTTTCTTGGGATTATATTTCAACCGCAAGCATTATATACCTAAATGTAAATAATAAATATATTGGATAAAACTTGAGTTTTATTTCTCATCTATATTTTATGGGTAATGTCAGAGTTTACAGCTCATCCATATTTATATGCTCTCAATCTCAATATTATCCTGGCTGAATTAAAAAAGTATCTCAACTGCAGGCATTGTAATTGCCTTTTTTCTCATCTTTTTATTAATTTCTTTTTTCTTCTTCTTCTTCTTCTTCTTCTGCTGCTGTTCAAGTGCAAAACATGGGCTGTAAAATTTTGTAATTTCCCCGCTTAAAATGTTATTATTGGCACTTTTGCTTTGTCTGTGTCGTCGAAGTCAGGCAGGATATATGCCGTTCCCACTGGCATATAATTTCATTAGTATTTATATTTCTAAATATAGCAGCAGGCGTCAGTTTTTGTTGTATTTCTTTTCTCTTTTTACTTTACTTTTTTCTACATATATATCTTTTTTAGAGAGAAGAAAAATGTTGCGATGTTCATATTTCTTCTTGGCCTATACACAGCCTGGCAGTTATTGCTTTCTATGCATTAGTGTGAGTCGCTCTCTCGCCTGCTCTCTTTCTTACTCACTGTCTCTTTCTCTTTCTCTCTGTGTGTGTGTGTGTGTGTGTGCAACATTCCAGTGCCATTCCGGTCTGACATCCATTGGCAAAACGCGGCATAGAAATCGAATTAGATTTTTCCGATTGAATTTTCTACATTTTTAATTGCTTTCGACGTTTCAACTTGTCGACGTACCGGCCATTGGACCCTCAAATACCCCTCTCACACTCCAACACACACACAGACACAGACCCGCACTAAACTGAGCCATGCATTTCGAAGCCCCTGCTAGCTAGTTTTGTTGTTGGCTTTTTAGCCAATTTGTGACGTCGCTGACATTTATGGCCATATATATTTGCCATGGCCTCGGCCTGCCGACTGGCATTCGTTATTCATTCGAATATTAAATGCAAGTAAGTAAATCAAATATGTGCTCAGCGCCTAATTTACTTTAGTTTAGCTGCATTTTTCCCAGCAGGCATAGATGATGTCAGCCATAATTCACAGATTGAGTCAGCGCAATGGTATAAATAAATATTTATATATATATATAAATAGTATATGCATACACTGCTCAGAGAGAGAGAGAGGTGTGAAAAAGACGTTGAAGTTATTTTTGTGTAGCTAAAAATACTTTTGTTAACACTTAATCAAACTGGTAGCATATGAATTGCTTTTAATTGTGAAAATCAATTGAGCTGCTGTTGAAAGTGGAAAAATAAATTGCGAGCATTGATGGAGTTTAATCATAGCAAGGTGGGAAATTGTCTGGCAATGAAAGACGAAATTGAGAAATATATAATGTATATTGGAATAGATTTAAGCAAGAAAAGATTCCTCTCTGTCTATCTCTCTCTCTCTCTCCTTGCTCTTGTATATTAAATGAAACTTATTTCCAAAGCAACTGCACTTTCATTGCAATCTTAATGACTCTTAAAATGTATCTGAAACTTAACGTGCCATAAATAACATTTATTATAATTAAAATTTATTAATTCGTATAAGCTTTGATTTTCCTACTACAACAGTCAGTAGCAGTGTATACATAGCTGCCACATTTTGTGGCACACACACTTAATTAATGTTGCGCTGCATTCACTCATTCAATCTGCATCTACATTCATACACCAGCTGTATCTTTAACTTCAAGCAGGCCGACATAATAAATAGTCAGATGCGCTTGCCAAAAGAGTTGCTTGCCCAGGCATTAAAAATAAATTACAGAAACACTATAGCAACAACAACAGCAACTGCAGCAACAAACAAAATAAAAGTAAATAAATAATTGCAGCAGCAAATGGGAAATGAAATCGAAAGATATTTATCTAAAAATAATAAAGCTGCGTCGCTGCCATCTGCAACTGTCTGCAGTCGAAGTCGCAGCCAGCTGCCTTAATTTGTAAATCATAAAAAAATAATATATATATACATGTACTTATATATATTTATATATATATATACATGCGTATAAATTTCGTTTTAATAACAAAATCGGCTTTTGGCTTTTCCACTTTTCTTAGTTTGTTTTTTTTTACTGCCTCCGCTTGCAGCATCTTCCGCATTTGTTTGTAATTTACTTTTATGCTTTACTTAATTGCATTTAGATGCATTTTATAAATTACAGCACATGTGGCACATGAAAAATGTGTGTGCCCCTCTGCGAACCTCTGCGGCCACTGCGCCGGCCCCTCCCACTCTACACACATCAAAACGAAGTTGAAGTAAGCATTAAAAAACATTTTTTTTTTTGTTATTCACATCAATTCGTTTGCCGACGCTGCACTTATGCATTTTATTATTATAAAATGGAAGAGAAAAAAATTGTTTGTATCTTTTCTAATGCATCTTTTCTAATGGCAGGCAAATGAAGCGCGGCCAAAAGCGGCTTTGGAAGCAGAAAAAAAAAAAAAAACAACAAAAATTCAATTAAATATTACAACAATTTCCTTAGCTCTCTCACTCTAGCTTATTTTTATACGCTGCACCCATTGAATGTGTGGTGAATCGGGTATATTGCTATTGCAGATGAAATGAGGCGTGATATTACTGATTAGTTCGTTGAGCTTTTTTTGATATAATATTTTTTAATAATTTGCTGTGTCCAAATATCTATAAAAATTACGAAAATGAATACGGATTTTTAAAAGGAAAAATACAAAAATATATATACACATATATATTTATTCTTTATTTTTCTTATATTTATAGTCAATAAAATATCTATCATCCAGATCATCTAGAAACTACGCACAAGACCTAGTTTTTGAATAACTTTACGCATTTCCAAATTGAAGACTCTAGACTTAATATATAAACAGGGTATACAGGGTATATTCTAATCAATCAGTTCCTGTTGAAACGCTCTCACTTATTTCTTTTTATGATGGCTCCGCAGGTCTGGATTTCTAGCATTAATTACGCCAAATGTAACTTGCTCCAGCTGTATATCTATCTATGTATATGTAGCTCTCTATCTGTATCTATGCAACATGCTGCATAATATTAGTTTTTTTTTTTTTTTTTGTAGTTTGTTACTTCTACGACGGCCACATCCAACAGCCATATAATAACCATATAATGAAGCAAATAAATGAGCAAGAAGAACAACAACAACAACAAATATGTTCTGTTTCTGTCGGTATATATCTGCATCTCTTGAAGATATTACAGTGCTACACTCTCCTACAGCCGAAACAATTAGCCTACTTTAGTTTCATGCCTGACAAGTGGAAATAAAATTAAATACAATATGAAAAGCAAAAACAACAAAAGCAACAAGAAGTGGAAATAAAAACGTGGTACTTAGTTAAATGCAAGATATGTTCTGATGTATCTGTATCTTTAACTGCACACATGTATTGCTTAATTGTGTGTGTGTGTGTGTGTATCTGTTTACTGTTGGTATTTGTTTAAATGAGGCAACTTCGACAACAACAACAACAACAACAACACTCGAATTTAATTACAGCTTTTTTTTACATTGTTTTTTTTGCCGTCATATCTTTTTATCTGATGCGTCGCATTTGTATCTGTATCTGCGTATCTGTTGCTCAAGTAGTTTTTAGTTATTATTGTTATTATTTTTCCATTTCTACAGACGTGCAGCGACCTCTACGTTGAGATATTGAAATTTATCGCCGCTATTTTGTAGAAAATGCTCCGTAATAATTGTCAGCACCGCACGCCGCACGCCCTCTGCTACGCCCCTATAGCAATTGCTCTGTTTGTTTACCGCTACAGTCAGCGCCGTAGAGTTCAATAGTTAGATATATGTATGTATATGTACATACAAACCAATATATTTTTGTTGTATTTTTCTACGAACTTATCTCTCACTCACACACGTAGCGCGTAATATTGTTTTTTTTTTCTTTTTTTTATCTTTGGCAAAGCATCTTATTATAATTTTAATTACATGCTGTTATGAGGAAATGTTAATTGCTTCCGTTTTGTCGAAATGTATGCATGATATATGCCAATAGCTTTAGACCTGTATTTGATAGATAACCAAGCGGCGCACTTATATAAATTATTGCCTAGCTGTCAAAAAGTACAGTTGTACAGTTGTGTTTTTTAGTTGTTTGATTTAAAAAAATTTTTTTTTTCCTAAAAAGATTTGTAAAGCTTTTATAGATTTTTTAATTTAAGCTTCGACTTTCTTTGTTGCATATTATGAATGTTTTTATATATTATATTTTTTTTTTAAATACAATTTTTTAATATAAATTTAGCTTACATGTATAAATATTTGTATAGTACGCCCTTATATGCAACTATTTATCTACGATTTCTCTTTGTTTATACGCTTCCCTTGTTCTCTAGTGAATTCTTTTTATTATGGCAAAGTAATAAATTACAAAAGTGTATATGCTATAAATGAAAGTTAGGGATAGGTATCATATATAATATATATATATATATATACATATATACGTGTGTGTTAGAGTAGGTGTAATAAAAATATTTGTGCACATACAACTTTTTCAAAAGACATTCTTCTTCGACTAGTTTTAGTTGTTGTTTTGTTTGTTTGTTGTATTTGCAGTCATAAAACTCATTGGGGGCATTAGCACGCCATTGTTATTGTTGTTGTTGTTGTTGTTGTTGTTGTTGTTGTTGTTGTTGTTGTTGTTGTTGTTGTGCAAAATCTAAACATCAGCCCCGCTTCGGCCACGCCCTTAATCAACTAAGTAAGCATATAAAAATGCGCTCGTAAAAGCGTCAAATGCAACTTGCAACTGCCGCTTGCAACAATGTTGCCTGCCAAACTCTACGAATATATAAAAAAACAAAAAAAAAAAAAAAAACATCAAGAACAAATAACTGCCACAATTAACTTGAGGCAATGATTTTTTTTCTTTCTTTCTTTTTAGTTTGTTTTTATGTGCAGCATGCAGCTTGTGGCGCCACAAAAAGAAAAATAATAAAGAGAGGCACAGTTGAAAGAGGAAAGCGAGCAGTCGAATGGGCGATTTTATTGATTGCCATTCCATTTTCATGTCGCATATCATTAGAATTAATCATTAAAATGTAATAATAATGCGCAATAAGTGCTTGCAACATTGTGTGGCACTAGCAGAACAAAACGCTTGCAACTGCCGCATTTTACGATTGCTGCTGCAATTGCTGCTGCTGCTGCTGCTGCTGTTGTTGGTCGCTGCAATGTTGCTGCTAGGCCAATGTTGCCGTGCAACATGTGCTGCTGCTGCTGCTGCTGGTGTTGCTGCACCACTGCGCCACTTGCAGCTCGCAGCTTGCAACGTTTTTATGGCAGCGTGTGCAGTTTTTACAGCTGGTTGCAGCCTTAGCCCATTTGCAACAGCGCCAGCTTTTTTTATATTAAAAGTAATAAAAGTTAAAATGGCAGCCAGAGAACGGGGGCAAGAAGTGTGGCCAAGGGAGAGGCCACAATTTATGGTCTTAAAACTAATTTAACTTTTATAAAATTACCAAACACGCATAAACACAATTTTTATGCCGGACGCACGTTGCACGCTGCGCGTTGCACGTTGCAACAAATACGCTGCAATCGCCCAAGTACTTGCTATATATGTATGTAGTATGAATGTATATACAAACATATATACTTTACTTTACTATATATACAGAGCAGTAAACTGTTCTTCTGCTTGCTTCATCTGGCTGTTGCTGCTGTTGTTGTTTTTGTTATTCATATAAATTTTATTTCAAGCCATTTTGTTGTTGTTGTTACTGTTGTTGTTTATTTTTTATTTGTGCGCAATTTTTTATGAGTCGCAACTTTGTTGCTGATTTTTATGTGTTGCAGCAATGGGCGAGAAAGCGACAAGAAAAACACACACACACACATAGTTGGCCTACATAGTAAGGGCAGAGGCAGGGCGTCAGGGTGCAGCTTAGCATTCGTCTAATTAATGTAGCTGCAGAGATAGCGGCACAATAAAGATGCTAATGCCAAGAGTGAATGATGAATAACTAAGTTTGTGGCAACAAGAATGGAACACAGGAAGTGCAGCATAGCAATTGCAACAATTATGATCAGAAGTCTGCATTAAAAATGATTTATTTAAACTGTAACTATTATAATGTAGATATTCTATATATTAATTGCAGCAGAGGCATAGAATGCTTGTTAAAAAATACGTATAGACTGAGGAAATTACGTGGGGCAAGGTGTAATAAAATTGTTGATAAATTTTATATAATTTATAATTTAAATAATATCTCAAAACAATCAAATTAACTTGTAGCTCATTCTGGCATGAGTTCGTAAAGTTCGTAAAGCTTAGAATAGGTAAGCTCACTTTCATTAGGTATGAGAAGCAAAGCCAATAAGTATCTAAACTAATTTAAAATAAAAACTAATCTGAAACTTATTTTAAATAAAAACTAATTTATAAAATTAAAAAGTTTGATTTTATTTTTTAACATAGAAATTTTAATGGATGATCGATGAACCATATCTTAATATAGATCTCTCACAAAATATATTTATATAAGGGTATATAAGGATATATGAATCTCTCTCGAGATATAAAGATATCTCTCGCAAAATATAATAATGAAAGTATATAGAATTATATTTTAGCTCTATCAATCGAAATTGAAAGGTTATTTTACAATAAGAACAAAAGTTTTAAGCTATATATTTAAGCTACATTTTTTTTAGCTCTGACTATAAAGACGTTCTCAGACACATTCCTTTCCATTTAAGCCTTAATATCCCAAAAAAAGAGTATTTCCATAATGAATAAAACTGGTCAATTTTATAGTATCACAGAAAAGACAAAATGTATTTCTAATAAAATATATATTGAGCAATTCGAATGAATATATACATATATACATTTTATAGACCAACTGCTTATTGCACAAATATAAAAAGTATATATATATATGTATATATACATCTTTTATATATATATATTTATATAAATATATACGCAAGTGGTTAGAGGAAATGTATTGTAATTTGTTTTTATGCGCAGTTTTGTTGACGACTTTGTCGCTAGCAAACTGAGCAATAAAACTTTATGCATTTAGTTATAAATATAAATAATTATTATCTACAGACTTATATTGGATTTCCACACAGAGATACAGCGACAGATATAGAGTGAGTCTAGGAGAGTGAGTGAGAGAGAGAGTGATAGAGAGGGGGGTTGAGGGAGAGACATTCGCATGGCCAGCAAACAAATTCAAATTGTATTTGCTTTAGCTTTTACGACTTGCCCCTGTGCGACAGCTAAAACCAAAGCCAAAGCTAAAACCAAAACGAAAACTGAACCAAGTCGAGCCCGGGCCATTATAATAATAACAATGTCAATAATGTTATTGTTATAATAATAATTTGAAATTCGTAACTTTTGTCGTTTTATTAATGGGTCGAACGTGTGCGAGACGTTACGAAAATAATATATATATATATATCTATATAGATGATAGACATATATAAATATAAGTATATATGTGCAGATGTGTGTGTAACAGGCCATTGACGTTGCCTGCCTCTTACTCTGCAGCTTCGTCGTTATAGGAGTCTAACCATTACACTAGCTTCAATATTTACATCTCACTCTATTTAGATAATAACTTTAAGTTTCTCCTTTTTTTTTTTTAGTCTCAAATATTTACTCAGCCAAGTCACAGGCAAACTAAACGCTGCACAAACAAATGGCAAAGGCTTGGTGACGCTGTTTTTATTTTCGAGTGTGAGCTGGAGTGAGAGAGAGAGAGAGAGAGCACAGCTAGAGATAGAGAAAAGGCAGAAAGAGCTAAAGGGGAGTCAATTCAATGAGTTCCAGTTAACGTCTTCTCTAAGCCGTTTACAATATTTACTTGACTCTATACTCATATACCGAGTAGTCATAAAAAGGGTTGAGCGGGTATATCGCTTTGATATGTGAATAATTGAGATAAAGTTATCGAAAATTAATTAAATATAAATATCAAATTTTATAAATATTTTTTTTTTTTATTATAATTTCTTTCACATTCTTCTTTTATGTTAAAAATTACAAAATAAATTTTAAAAAAAATAAAACAAATAAAAATAAAAAAATAAAAATATTTGAAGCATGTATCTGAATAATATATGTATCTATATATGTCTATAAAAATTTAATTTTGAAATTATTTAAATCATTTTAATAATATGTTCAATATTTGTCTATAAAAATATATGAAAAAAAATGCATTCTAAAATTTTAAAAATATTTACATATTAAATATAAACATATATTGTGAGCCCATAGCTTACTCAAGCTATCCTAAATATTTTCTTTGGCTTCATTGTTTCATGAGTATATTCAGTGCAGTCATTGCCTTCAGACATATTCATTGTTTTAACACATTTTATTTGTATCCAGCCATATTTAGACGTAACTCTCACAAGCAGTGTATGTTATTTAGTTAAGATTGTTTCTCTGCTTTTCAGCCTTATAATGGAACATTTTTATTGCTTGTCAATGTTTTGGTTTATATTGATTTATGCACAGAAAAGAAAAGAAATATAGGCAGTGAAGCTGAAGCTCAATTTATTTCAAGAATATGGTTTATTAGTTCACAATTATGCATTAGGAATGTTACAACAAGAGCTGCTAACCTTGTTAGCTTATTTATCTTTAGCTCTTTCTCTCTCTCTCTCTCTCTCTCTCTCTCTCTGTGTGTGCGTGTGTGTGGGTGTGTCTACATATAAATGGGTTTGTTATTTCCTTGGTAATATGGCGCCTGCCATAAATTGTGCTCATAATTTTTCATTGCAATTTCGGCATACTCAATTTTCCATTGCAAAAACATAATAAATAAAATATAAGTATAAGTAAGTCGTAAAAAAAAGCGCATATAAAATTTAATGCGCTTGAAAATTATGCGCAAACTATTTGAGGCATGCCAGCGACCCACCCAGCAGCAGCAGCAGCACCTCCACCACCACCACCAGCAGCAGCAACAACAACAAAGTTTCTCCAAAAAGTGCGCACGTTCAACGTATGCGTAATTTATTTTATAAGCGCATAAATAAAAATTTTTTCCCAAAAACTAAATGCAATAAAAATGCGGGCGGTGGCAGCGGCAGCATCAGCCAAATATATATTTAAAATAACAAGCAATTGCGCAAAAGTAATAATTTATAAAATATTAAAAAGAAAAAAAAAAGAAAAAATATAGAACGAAAAGAAATACAAGCAGCAGCAGCTACCAAATTTATTGGCTCATGTCTATTTTGTTTGTATATTTGGCCGAAGAACATAAAGAATTGGTAAGTAACGATTGAGCTATACCCGTTCAAAGGCAAAGAAGAGCTTTAAGCAAGCTGAGAGAGTGATACACGTAGAGATAGATAGACTGAGAAGCAAAAGATAGTATGAGTTAAAGAAATAGATAGATAGAGAGATCGAGAGCTAGAGAGTTAGAGAACTAGAGAGCTAGAGAGCTAGAGAGTTAGAGAGCTAGAGAGCTACAGAGCTAGAGAACTTGAGAGCCAGAGAGCCAGAGAGCTAGAGAGCTAGAGAGCTAGGAAGCTAAAGAAATAGATAGATAGAGAGATTCAAAAATTGAAAGGTTAAGAAATTGACAGATTAGGTAATTGAAAAATTGATATTGAATTGAGATTGAGAGTTTGAGAGATGGCAATATGGAGATTGAGATTAAAATTGAGATTAATCAACATGTACAGATACAAAATCAACAAGCATTCAATCACCTCCATATACCCATCTCATTAGTTAAGCCGGCAACAAAAGGTAGCTAGAAAAAGTTTTCTGCTGCCCCAGCAAGAGATACAGGCCACAGCAAAAGATACAGATACAAACACAAACACAAATACAAATACAAATACAGCAACAACAAAATCAGCTACATTTACGACTGCATCTACAGCTACAGCCACAAACATATTTGAAAAAGTTTTATACACAAAACAAATCGCACGGCAGATCGAAAATTGCGGACCAATAGCCGCGGCAGCCCGTGTCCTGCACCTTGAATGCCGCACCCTTCGATATACCCTCGCTCTTAACTCCCTCAGCCTCATTCAGTTTTTTTTTTTCTCTTTCCGCTGGCACTCCACCCTTCCTATGGATAATAATTTCTGAATTCCTGCTCATTTTGATTGCGCCTAATAACTGAGTACCGATGCCGCCTCTGCCTCGACTTGGGCCAATTTGTGTGAGCCAAGTCTCAACTCGTCTTTGACTTCCACTTCGAGTTCGACTTCGATTGCGACTGCGACTGCGACTGCGACGTTGCGATTCGCATTCAATTCGTGGTCCTAACGCCGCCTGGCCAACGTCTCTGACGTCTTGGCCAACAACTGAACTGGGCTGCGTTTATTTTTGTTACAAATATTTTATTCCAATGCCATATATTTTATTTACTGCTTCTCTCGCTCTTTCTCTCTGCCTCGGCTACGGCTTCGCATCGGTTCTTTTATTTTATTGCATTGTTTATGCAGCCGAAAGTAAATTATGTTTTGTCCGCGGCATCGCGCTGCAAAGTCGAAACAAAACTCGCAACGTCGTCGTCGTCGGAGCAGCAGCTTTTGTCTTTATATATATATATATGTATATTGCCAATAAGAGTTGATTAGCTAAGTCAAGCAATTGGTTGAGCTTAGGTGAGTTATAGTTTAGTTGCTATAAAGTTTTTCTTGCAGTGTATAAGATTGTTTGCTTGATATACAAAATATGGTAAGACTTAAGATTATTATAAATATTTAAAAAAATCTTGAAATGTAAATAACATCGAGTGAAAGCATAAATAATAAGTAAAGTGCAATATAATTTATACTTAGCCATAAATTATATTGCAATTACTTATTAATGCAATATATAATGCAATTTATTAATATGCTAATGCATTAGATATCACTTAATATTAAGCTTAATAATAATACCCTAGTGGAATATGCTAGCAAATCAATACACTGTAGACTTGTTAGAAATTAAATAATGAATAGTCATGAAACATTACGACTGCTTCGATTCCTGAAAACTTTATGCTTCCTCACTTATTAAAAAAAAAATTGTTAATGAATAAACATAAAATTGAAACTTTGAATTCCTAAGCGTTAATCTCTCTCCAAGATTGAGCTGCTGTCAAATCATATGCCTGCTTCAATTAAAATTACTTCTTTCAAAATTACTTTTTTTTCGCCAAGTGTACTTGATGCACTTGCTATACTTTACAGAGTATAAAAAGTGCGTGGCCTTTAATGCTGCGTGGCTTTTTGCAGCAGTTTGTTGGGTGTCATTTTGCAAAAGTTATTATGCCAGGTGGTTGTTGTCGTTGCTGTTGCTGCTGCTGCTGTTGCTGTTGTTGTTGTTGTATTAGTATTTCACGTATTATTTGTTGCTCTTTGTGGGTAATACGTACAACAGTTAACTGAGTTCTGTGCAGTTCAGTTGCTCAGTTGTGTTGTCTGTGCCACATTTCAGCAATTGCTTTGCATATTTTATTGCTAAATAATAAATGCCCATTAAGTTAATTGGCAAATTAGGCAAACACACACAGCTATACACACACACACACACACTCAATCGGCATTTACGGTTTTTAATTGGAACGCATACACTCAAAAAAAAAATATATATATAGGTAAACTATTATTATTTAGTAACTGGGTCTTGGGCATGAGCTATTTTCTAAGTTGTGCTCGCATTATATGGCCATTTGCATATGGCAAATTGTGAAAATGTTCTTTTTGGTTGCCCACCAAAATCGATTGAACACCCAACGCACCCCCTCCCCCCTCCCACCTTCCACACCTCTCTCATCAGTCGTCCACAAGTGCATGGTGCATATACATATAAATATATATATATTTTTTTTCTAGTCTAAATGACAAGGCACAAAATGCGTTTGCAGCGAAATTCAAAATGCGAAATGCTGTCTGACAGGCAAACACAATTAAATGTTATGCAGATGCAATCTAAAATGTCATTATATCAAATTCATTAATCCCCAATACAGAGCAAGCCTTCAGGCGATGCAACAACAACAACAACAATAACAAATGCAATAACAGCAACAACAACAGCAGCTTGAAGAAATGCAGCCAAAGGCAACAACAGCAACAACAACTATGACAACGACAACGTTGTTGCGCCTGCATCTGCACTCATTTATATTTTCATTTTTTTTTTTTTTTTATGTTAAACTCACACTCGTAGATACACACATACGTACACACGCACACTCATATGTTTTTAATAATAATTATTTTTTTTTTCTTTCGCATTGCGATTTGAAGAGCTGTAAAAAAAATGAGGCGCGCAAAAAACAACAAGGAAGCAAGATAGCAAGCAGTTGAACATGATAGACTTGAATATGACGTGTAAGCTATGTGAAGTTGTAAGGTATTTAGATAGGAATTAGAAAGAAGGTATGAAATATATGTATATATATAAGAAGTGTGCAAAAAGCAAACAATATGAGTATTAATAGTCGTTCCTGATAAAATGATTGTTCTAATATCGATTCAGAGTATTTGTAAACTTTCAAATAGAGAAGTTTAAAAAGGGTTCAATGCTTCAGCGATTATTTTGTATACATTTTCTATAGAACACATTTAATTAACATTCAGTTTAAGCAGAAAAAAATAGATTGAATAATATTTAGTTGAAATATAATTATAATATTCTCCAAAAAGTCTACTCTCTGCTACCTTAAAACAATTGATCGACAATCGTTTATAGAATTATTGATATCTGCCTTTAATTTATCGAATTCTCAGTGATTCTAGAGCAGAAAATACAGCAACATTAATCTAACTTTTAAGATTTCCACTCTAACATCTTTTGCCTCAATAATATCTCTCCCACGATACCCCATTTGGAGCACTGGAGCGCTACAGGGTATAGGTACGAGAAAGAAGAAAAAAAGCTGTACTGCGCCCGTTTTGCTAGCGATTAAAATCGCTGCACGTGAATATTTTAACGTCAGTCAATCAAATGGCTTAAAAATGCTTTGTCATAGCTTCACTTCACACACACACACACACAAGAGCTCCTCCTAACCAACGTTTTTTTTTTCTTTCTCTATATATGTATTTGTATGTAGCCCTGCCTCGACTCTGGCAGATACTTCAGTTCATGTGCGCTAGCTAAATCGCCTTTGATTTGATTTCGTTTGATTTGATTAATCGCACGACGTCAACGTCGACGTCGCTGCCTGATAATGAGATACGAGCCAAGGCAGCGGCAGCGACTTGCACGCAATTAAGCCAAATTAAACTCAAAGCCAAGCAAACCTACAAGTAAATACGTGTTAAGATCCCTCTGTGTGTGTGTGCGTGTGTGTGTGTCTGTGTCTGTATCTGGGTGTGTATGTTGTATGTGTGTGTGGAATATATGTTCAAAGTTCAATGCGCCGCGGCGCAGAACTTAAGTTAACAGCTTTAAAAATTATTGTTTACAATATTAATATAAATGGTTATATATTAACACACACATATATACACATCACACATATAAATCACACACACACACACACACACACATGTATAAATGGACTCTGAGCATTCATTCCATTCAGCGTCATAAACTTCAATTTTCGAAAATCATTTCCTTAACAGCTGCGCACAAATATATATGAATATATGTACATATATTTACATTTACACACACATATAAACATTCATATATTCCTATATACATATATATATCTTTAAACAACGGCTCGACAATAAAACAAAAATAAGTATAATAAAATGTATTAAGATTCACAGTGGACACATGAGTTTGCAAAATTTTGAACTAGTTGTTGTTGTTTGGTATAGAAAAGTAGAAGAAGAAGAAAGAAAAAACCGATTAAAACTTTGCAATTTCAATGTCAAATGCGCATTTAGTTAATAATTTGTCAGCACCTCAACTAATTGCGATTAAATAAATGTGTTTAGATAGGGAATTAAATACTTTGTAAAAAGCTTGATAGATATATCTAGCTGTCAACATCAATCTTTATTAAGTTAAATATGTTTTGTAAAGGTATTGATAGTTTTACTACAGATTCTCTAATACAAAAATGTCAATATTAATGAATATCGTGCAATATCTATATATGAACTATATGTTCTATATATATATCTATATATTCTATAGGTGTTCTAGTTCTATATGTGTGCTGTGTGTGACTATATAGTATATTTATATAATAGATCTATAAGTTGTTAATGAATGTCTTTTGTATTTGTATCTTTCAGATACTTTTTATTGCTAGATATAAAAATGTATGCAATTTTGTTTACCTTTTAAAAAAGCTTTATATGTTCTTTAACTGATACGATAGATCTATAATAGATACATGCATCTCAATGTATATTTCTATAAGCTATTCTACCTCTGTAAAAAGTTATTTTTATGCCCAATATCAAATAATTCCTTATCATTATCAATGTGCTTCATGATTTAATATAGCAAGATCTGCCCATTAGAATTTGTACCTTAGTCTGCATCCTTATCAAAACTAATATTTTCAAATGTATATTATCTATATCTATGCTAAAGTTCATATCTTTATCTCTAATAAAATCATACATACTCTATATGTTTATCTATTAATATTACTTTAATATTTCAGCATTTATGTGCTTGCTCGTTAAATTTCTTGTGCTATATCTTTATTTCTATAGTTCTTTCTATATCTATAATGAATTTTTATAATTTGATTTTTTTATGACATTTGCTATCTTTGCCCCACTGTTGACGTATGCGCACCACTGTGCAATGTGTGTGCGCAGTTTTTGCCCTTTGCACATCGTTAAGGAATATTATAAATTACTACAACAACAACAATGAAGTCGTGGCTCTTGAAATATTTATTTTATATTACGTTTTTCGTATATATATATAATTTTTTTAAATATATTTTTTGTTTTCCCTTTTCCCTTTTTGATTCTCCCCAGACGCGGGTCTAAATTAAAGAATATTTCTTTGCTGCTGCTGCCTTTACTGCTTCATCTTCTCTTCTTTTTTAATTTTATTTCGTTGTGTTATTTTATTTATTATTTTTTCCCCGCTCTCTTGCTCTCTCCCTCTCGCTCTTCAAGGGTAGCCCCGTCTTCGTTTAAAGTGCGGTTTCTTGTCTTTCTCCATATATATTCATTATTATTGCTGCGACGGCCGCGACGTCGACTGCGACTTCGCTGCACATAATTTCAACTTTGTATCTGTATCTTTGTATCTCTGCCAAGCGGCTGCGTGAATGTGTATTTGTGTGTGTGTGTGTGCCTTGTATTTAAGGAAAAAGAATGATGCAAAGACGATAAAATATAATTTCGGCTTTATATTTTATTTTAATGATGAAAAATGTTGAAACTTTATTACGAACTCATAAAAAATTTAAACGTAGGTACACACGCAGCGCGGGCGACGCTGAGGGAGATCAACACACACACACACGCATACACATAAATATATATATACATATATTTGTTCTTCTTATTCTTTGTGCTCCACTCATAAATAAGTTGAGAAAAATGCGCTGTGCACAATGTTAAATGTTATAAAAATCCACAAAAAGAAAAACGTATTTATTTTTATTGCACATTGCAGCCATAATCATGTATCTCACGGATACACACACTACAGGTTCAGCTGCTGCTGCTGCTGGCGCTGCCTTTGATAGCCAAGCGCAAAAGGTGTGAAAATATATGTCATAAGATACAAATGTATCTAATTGAATGAAAGCGACGCAGACAGCGATTTGTTCTTAACACGCAGCTTGGCCCAAACACCATGCACTGTTAGTGGAGCGTGAGAGCCACAATACTCTTCACTCACTTCTCTCTCTCCATATTCGTCACTTCCCACTCGCTGCCCAACCTGTCTGTGGGTCTCGTCCATTCGCCAGCAACCGGCATGCGTCAAAGTCAAAGTCAAAGCCTTCAATGAGAAGTTTGTGCTGTTTTCGCTGATTCATTAACTGACCTTATAGGGTAGTTTAGCTATGCTGTGCGTTTAGTGAGAGGAGTTGGGACATTTAGTGAGAGAATATAGCTGAGCGTGGTTGAGGAATCTAGCAAGTAATCAATTGGGCTCTGATGAAGTTGATATATATATACTTCATTTAGTAAATATCTATATACTGCCTATATTAACTGTTTCATACATCTGTCATAAGAGATTTGAGATGTCTATAGTGAAAAGATATATATGCTTCTGCATGTAAGAGTATACAAACTTCATTATTTCGCGTTTCTGCTTGATGCTTTACGCATTTGTTCAATGTTGCGGCAGGTTATGGCTGGGCACACAGAACAACAACAACAACAACACACAGCGAGAGAATAGCCAAAAGCGTGCGACAGCGTAAAGCGAACGATAAAGATACAGTAACAGATAATGTAACCTAAGACAGATACAAAAGTATTTAAGTATCTGCAGCTATTAGCTAAATAGCTGTACATTGTATTCTCCTGCTTAACAAATAGAAATAAAAAGTATCTCATTATCCGTTACCATTAGCCGAGTATCTTTTGAATGCACTTCAACATTCAAAGTCTTACAGCACATATCTCCAACTGTTAGTCGTGTATCTTTACATTATATTTATGATTTTTACGATTTACGAAATCATTTTTGTTTTTAGGCCACGATAAGCCATATCAGCGTAGCACAATCAATCGTGAACTCAATTCAAAGTATATGTATATAAATATGTATACATGTATATTTGTATATTCTATATCGTTATTTGTTTGATTGTTATTTCTTTCTATTATTTTACATTAATTTGCTGTAGAGCTATAGATTACCCAATCGCATTAATGATATCTTATCGCAGACGACAATAAAAAAATAAATAGAGAAAACCATGTTGTTTTGCAAGCAACAATCGATTTCCGATGGCTATCACGAGTGTGCGCTGCAATAAATATATACAGCACGCAATTATTGTAAATAAATAAATGTAATTATAAAATAAAAAATAATTAATTAATTAAAAACAATGAAAATACGTTTGCTGACTCGTTCGTATTGACTCACAGCTGTGCAACTTTCAATCAGAGCACTGAGAGACAAACAACAAACATATACTTATATATAAAAATTCATTAAAAATAAAAAATAAATAAAATGTATCTCACACACACACAGCACGCCCACTTGGGCCACGCCCCAGCACCCAGCTCCTCAGCTCCCGCTCTGCCTGCTGCGTGCATTTTTAATTAATTTATTTTTGCCGATATGTTTGCAAGGCGCGCGCACAATCACAAAGCCAGCTCTGCCTGCACAAAGACAAAAGCCAACTTAAAAAAAAAACTTGCATCTTTAAGATACACAAAACACACACACACACACACATGCAGTACGAAAAGTATCTTTTGTTGTCGCTGTCCTCGTTGCCTGCCATAGCTCTCTGCCATTAATTTATTTATTTAATACTCTACCCCCCTCCATTTCGCGCGCCCTCACCTCAACTCAACTCCCTCTCCCAACTCTTTTCCAGTCTCTGTGATTAATCGGCTGCTCATTGTAAATATTTGTCTTTAGTTTGTTGCACTGCGCGCAGCGCGCGAAAAACCTGCCCAAGTGATTTTTCAGTATCAGATACATTTGCGAGCGCTACAAAATTGTATCTTAAAATATTATTGTCTGTGAAATGAGAAATGAAAATTTAATATCTTTTTCTTTCTTTTTTGAACAAATATTTTTTAACTGTAAAATTTTATGCAATGATAGAGATTTCGATTGATTTTACATCAACTAAATAACTATAGATTTTTTTTTATAATTTATCTATCTCTCTTGGGTCTGGCTTATCAACATATATCTAACTGTATACGCGGCCTAGTTATTTAGCTTAACTTTATGAGCCTCTTCTGTTGCTTTGGTTTTTCTTTGGATTTATCATTGCTTGTATTTTATTATATTTTTTTACCGTAATTTATAATAAGATATTTGCTTTACGCACCTTTTTGCACGCTTGTGCCAGGGCCTCAGACTACGGGCTGTATCTCAAACTTCTTGTGGCTATAAAAATGTGGCTACCCCCTGCCCACGCAAGTCAAGACAAACAACAACAACAACAACGAGCAGCAGCAGCAGAAAGCCAAGCCACTCCAGTCAGGCAGAATTCTTGGCATGAGTGCGGAGGCTGACTTACAACTAATGCAATATAATAAATTTATACAACGTTACAAATAAATGCCTATATGTGTGTGAGTGTGAGTATGTGTGTGTGTGTGTGTGTGGGTTGAGAAAATAAATAAATAAATATTTTTAGAAGGATATATGTATATACATACATATAGATAAACATACATACATGCGAGCAAGATTTGATTGCCGCCCAACCCTTTCTGAATTTTGAGTCGCTCTTGCAGCATGCCCCATGCCCGCTTCTTCGCTCCCCTTAGTTTGTTGTTTTGCTTTATGATGGCATTGCTTGGGCCTCCTCATAGCCTCCACTCACTCACTCACTCACTCACTCTCTCTTTCTCTTTAGGTCTGGGGCGCCCCTTGGAGCTGACTCTGGCTTTGGCTTTGCTTTTGGTTTTGGGTTATTTATCTGCATAAATTATTTATGCCGCATTACAAGCATAAAAATAAATAAAATAAATGAAGCCCAGGCAAAACTAAATCCGATTAGAATATGCAGAAGGGGCCACGGCACAGCGCTCTCCAACAGATACAAATTTATTTTTATAGATTAATCAACGTGTATCTACGAGCGTTACTGCAGCAGCTGCAACAAATATAGCTATATATATATATATATATATATATATGCGTACATATATTTATATATGTAAATATAGCTTAACAAAATAAATAAAATTATATTCATTTTGTTCCCTCTCCACTTCTGGCGTTTTGTATACAAATATAAACAGCAGCAATTTTGTTGGCTATTTTTTATAGGATTTTCCTTTTGAATTAAATGTTTATAGAATTGGCAACTAAATTAATGTATCTGCAGCTGTAGCTATAGCCTGTATCTGCTAAAAGACGTAAAATGTAAAATTACTTCAATTTTGTTTTTGGGGTAGGGGCTCCCCATATGTGGCTTTTGTATATAAACAACTTGGCTGTGCATGAAGCTGAAAGAATATTTAATACCCTACGAAAAATAAATAAATATTGACAAGTGATAAACAAGCTATAAAATATAATGAATAAATAAGCGAAAATCTAAACAAAATTAGCATTTGTAATTTAAATTTCGTGGAATTATTTCAATTCTGATTCACTTAGAAAGAATTACTTATAGATTAGTGGAAACTAAGAATTTGCAATTGAGAATTTCAGTTAGAATTGATAATTTAGAAATATAGAAAAATGATGACTAAGACAGAGTCGAGTTTGCTTAGATATAAATAAAACCGATTTGGCCTATACCTGAAGATACTTTTATAAGAAATTCTATACAGTATCCTCTTATAATCATGAGCAGCTGTCATATAAGAAATTATATGAAATTCACCTATAAGCTGTAGATATTACAATATATAATAATAATAAATATATATTAAATTATTATTAATAATTAAATTGCGCTACCTAAATTACATGTAACATATTGCAGCTAGAATCCATAGTACTCAGCCTTGTGGTTAGAGCATAATAAAATATGTCTGAATAATATAAAACAGAAGGCGATACATCAAAGCGGATTATACAATTTATATTTGCTCTTATTTTTATGCGCTGCGGCCGCAGTTTCTTCTATTTTTTTTTTTCATTTTCTCCTGCTTCTTCATCGTCTTTTCCATTGCTGCTTCTCTCTGCTTCTTCTACTTCGACTCGGTTTTTTTTGTATATATATTTCTTCATTTTTATGTTATTTATTTATTTTTCATTAAGCAGCAATGTGCATTGAGCTGTTGTATACAATAACGATGAGCAGCAGATGCAGCGGCCGCACAGACAAATACAGCTACAAGATATTGTATCTTGAAGATACAGATACATTAGAAATAACACACGCTGCGCTTGTAATAAATTGTATTATTTATATTATTTTATTCATACACAGAGAACAGAGAGCAGACAGAGAGAGTGTGAGAGAGAGAGAGAGAGAGAGTCACATTGAGCAGAGACAGAAACGAGTCTCGACGCTAGCTCTGCCGCCACTTGAGGCCAATTTAACACAGGCAAAAGATCAGGCGCAGTCGACGTCGCCGTCGCCGTCGACGCGCAGCGGAAGCGTCGTCCGTTTGTGCCACAGACTCTATACAGAGGTCGAACAGAGGGGGGGATGGCTGGGTCGCTTGGCTCTGCAGAGAGTGACGAGTGTAATGACTTTTGTCGATTGGGTTAAGTGGCTTGTTGGCTTCCTTTGCGCACCTACACAGATACAGATACAGTAACACACACACACACGCACACACAATTCAAATGCACCTTCTTTTCATTTTTCTTTGGTTTTTTTTTGTGAGTTGCATCTTTTTCAATTTTTATGCATGCCACACATTTTGTTGCCGGCTGCTGCTGCTGCTGCTGTTGTTGCTGCTTTTGCTCTGGTTGTTGCCTTTTTGATTGCTGCTTGCCTGTTTTTTTTTCTACACCTCCTTCTGTGTGTGTGCAAAGTAGCTTGAATGTGGCACGTTTACTTGTTGTTGTTGGAGTCCCACCCCTCTCTGAGGTAATTTGTCTACACAAGGTTTTTTTTTGTCAGCTTCAACTTGCTTATTATATTCAGCTCACTCAAACTGAGTTTTAAGGATATGCGTGCATAATATTTTTGTTGTTTTTTGTTGGGGGTCTGACTCCTGCAATAATTCGACAGCTAACCAGTTGCCCAGAGCATAATATATTTAGCTTCAGTTTTACTTGGTATGGGCGAAAAGGAAAGTGCTTAACAGATACTTTTTATAAAGGCACGATTAGTTAATACAAATAAATTTTGTATCTGATTTTGTTTAGCAAGAATCTCGCTAAGGTTTAATTAAAATCTAAATATTTATGTAATTTTTGTATATATATTTAATAATAAAATTGTAGCTTTAAAATTATGATTTATGAACAACTTGATTATTTTATAATTTATTAAATGAAATATCTAAAAATATGAATTGTTTTCATAACAAGCGTGAAGCAAGCGAAAAGCGAAAGCTTATTTTGAATTAATAAAATATATTTATAAAAAAAAAAAGAAAATAAGACAAACTTTTTCCTTTTTTATTTATTTTAATATATATAATTTTCTTTTTTATTATTATTGTTTGTATATTTTGCAACCTGTTAAAGATGATTTTTTATTAAAAATTTTTTTTGCTCGTTTTTTTTAAATATTTTTATTTATTTTTGGATTAATTTTTTAAATTAAATTAAATTAATATATTTATTTAACTGTTTGATCTTCAGTTGCTTGTAAATTTCTTCGTTGAGGGTATCTTTAAGTCGTGCATACCTAACTAAAACACTTTGACTTTTGATTTCAACATAATTCAATTAAAATTTAATTAACCCTCATCACCTATAACTGCATATATAAGAAATATATATATATATATATATATATATATATATATATATATATATATTTATATAGCTGAGATCTTCACGAGTGGAGTTCACTGAACCTAAGAGAATAATAAAAATAAAATATTACCTCTAATGATGCACGCATAAAATGCAGCAGCAGCAGCGGCAGCAATAAAATATGAACAAGAAGAAGACGACGAAGAAGCCGAAAAAAAATAAATAAAAGAAAATATATATATAAATACAAAAAAAAAAACTGACTTTCAACAAAAGGCCAAGAAAATGAGAAATATTATAAAAGTGCAATTAATCAACGGAAAGCGAAGCAAAAAGATCGACCGATCGCGAGACAAAGGCTGACACTTATCGGCTTTAGCTGCTTATGTGTGTGGCATGCCACAAAGAGAAACAGCAACAACAACAACAACAGACTTATAAATAAATGGAAAAACGAACGTATTAAAAGTATTTAAGAAGAGCTGCTGCATATGAGAATTGATTATTTTGCATATAGAGAGGGAACTATAGAAGCGGATGCCGCCTGTCAATATTTGATTGTAATGTGCATTTATGAAATGAAAAGCGGGTATATTGGTTGTAAGATAGATGGCTAGAAAATTATGTGAATATATACAACTATATATAATTTCTGTCATATGAAATTGTTATCTTTAGCTATTTATTGATATCTGGATCGAGGATCATCAAGCTTATTTATAGCTACATTTATTATAATCTAAAATGAACTTTGGAGTATCAAAATGAATTTTGTAGTAAAGCGTGCAGTCGTTGCAACTCGAATGCAACGTTCTTATTATTTATAAATGTTCATTGGCTGACGGATCAGCGGGGCATTGAAGCAGTTGAAGGGGTCGGGCGGGGTGCTTGGCAGCGATTTTTAATAAATGAAATGTGTAAATAAACGCACGAGAAACAACAACAACAATAACTAAAAACAACAACAACAAGTGGCATAAGAATTGGTTAGGCAAACAGCAGGAAAGCATAAACATGGCCAACACTAATACCAAGGCAAACAAAACAAAAGATGCAGATGCAGATGCTGCTGCTGCTGCTGTTGTTGTTGCAGATGCATTTCCAAAGAATTTCTAAGCACATAAAAATACAAACAGCAACAACAACAACAACAACAGCGAACAAAATCAAAGCCCGCGGTCAGCGTTAGAAAAATATTTAAAAATGCATAAAAACAAAATATTTATTGAAGAAATACAGGTGGGAAAGAGAGTGAGGAGAGACAGACAGAGAGAGAGAGAGAGAGATATATGCTAACAAGCAAACGGGAAAGCAGACAGACAGACACATTGAATAAGTGGAAAATTGATGGACTTATAGATACCCTGTAACATATATTAGTGCTTAAACTTGTATTTAGGATTGCGATGGAATTCTTAAATGTTAAAATTATAAATATAACTCTTCAAGATTGTTCTCAAAGGGTATATCAGTTTGTTAATTTGTAATTTTTACTTTAAAGTTTTTGATTTGCTAACTAATAAATTTATTGAACTTAAGAATAGTAGATATAGTGTAATGCATATTATATGTATATTCAATTACATAAACTATATATATTTATAGTTTTATTTGTATGTATATCAATCTTTATAAAATACAGTTTAATATTTTGTTGCTTGGACATTGAAATATTACAAATTGTGGGTCATATGGAAGACGTTATTAAACACTATTATATATATAGAATTGAAAGACCCAATGGAGGCATTCTCTTCTCCTATTATCTCACTCGCTTTCACTCACTCTCTTTCACGCTTAGCCAGCAATACACAGTGCCTGAGCTACCCTATAAGAGACTTTGATTACCTACAGAGTATGAAAATATTAAATGAGATAAACAAACGATTTCGAATTTGAACATATGAGCATGCTAATGCGCTCAAGAAGAGCGAGTGAAGCGATCGATCGAGCCGAACTGCTGTTAAGCTAGCCTTTGGTTTATTTGATTAATGCACTCGAAAGCGACAATAAACAAGAACAAACGAATGAACGAATGGCTGGCTGGCAACACTGGCAACAACGAGTCAGCAGCAGCAGCACTGGCCATAGCTTTGCTGTGATCTGTCCCCTAGCCCAAAAGGGAGATCCGTGTGCACAGACAAACAAATATTGCATTCCAGCGAGCACAAATCGAATGTGAATGCTCAGAATCAGTGTGTGAGAAAGAGACTGTTTTGGGTTCGTCGACGTCTATTAGATAAATAAATAAAAATTCTTTATTAAAGTGCGAATTCTGCGATGCGGCTTAATGTTGATGGAACGCTCGAAGGCGCATTGACTGTGTGTGCGTCTAGAGAACCGTTGACATGATTGCACCACAACAGATCGTATCTGAGAACCAGTTTTACGGCCAACTCTGATGCAGGCGAGTTAACTCTGTTGTGGATAACTTTGATGAGGATAAGGAGCAGAAGAAGAAGAAGTAGAAGAACAGAAAGAGACGTGGCTAAGAAACCATTTAAAATAAATAATTTGAAATGATTT
Source organism: Drosophila antonietae (assembly GCA_030914385.1). NCBI lineage: Eukaryota > Metazoa > Arthropoda > Insecta > Diptera > Drosophilidae > Drosophila > Drosophila antonietae. The sequence continues at coordinate 3,308,961 of JAUESO010000612.1, read as the reverse complement.
ATGAACAGGTTTTTAGTTCTTAAATATTTCAGTAAGGGTAAAACAGAAATGCTAATGCAAGAATAGCTTTAGTTAGAATAAAAATGAACAATATATCTATAAATTTTGTCAAAGGGTTTTTCTGCTCATATACATTTGAGGCTTTAAGATAAAAGAGGATTATAGCATAAATTGTATATACGGTGTTGTAAAATGTATATGCAGTGTTGTAATATATAGAATATATATATAAATATTTGATTTAATTTAGTAAGTCTTTAATCTGGTCTTTAAAGGCCATTACAGATACATTATATGAATCAAGGATTATATTAACTAGCATTTTATTAGAATTTTTTATTTTTGACTTTAGAAATTTTTGCTTTCATAAAGCGTTACACAACACTGCCATTTTTTTTAAATTTCATTTTGTATTACATTCTAATCTCAATTAATATCATCTGTTGCTCATCTATATATCTATAAATCAAAAATACACTTTGTGTTTTCCAACACTGGCTGGCCTTAATTTGCAAAATATAATCTCGCATGAATGAATATTCAGTTTCATATTCATATTTAACAATCAATTAATGTGCGCGGACGGACATAAGGAGGAAGCATCGCATGTGGAACCTACGACAAGGCGAAAAATGTTTAAAATGCGTTCAACGATCGCGAGCAGAAGACGTGGCCGGCAACAACAATGAACAGTGGAACTGTGGAACAGCAGCAGTGGCCATGGTAGGGGCAGAGGGCGGAGACGGCGGCAGCAGCCACGACGCCAGCGACGACGTGCAGCACGTGAATGCTGTCAATCAAGAGCAGCAACAGCGAACAACAACATTCCACGGTAGCTGCTTCAGCTGCTGTTGCTGACGTCACGCGGCGAAATGCCGTCGGCAAAAAGTCGGCGAAACAAAATGAAGATCGCGAAACGTAAATCAAAACAAAACAGAGAGCGAGAGAGTGGTAGATTGAGAGAGCAAAATGCTTGACGCGTGAGCGTAAGCAAAATGCTACTGCGGCTGCCTCTGCCTCTGCCGCTGCTCGTCGTGAGAGCGTGCCAAGCAGATCGCGTTTTGTGAATGAAATGTCATAAGAGAACGTTCAAAGAGAGTGTAGTGTAGTCTATGCTCACTTACCCGCTCTTCCTCGCGTATCATCTCCGCAATGCCCGGCTTGATCTCCAGGTCGTCCGCTAGCGAAGCAGAGCTTGAGGGTCCGCTGTGATGGTGGGGCGGCGGTGGCGGCAGACGAGGTTCGGCAGCAGCGACGCTGAGCTCCATGGCGGCAGCAGCCATGGCTGCGGCAGAGCCGAGCGGGAAACGCGACTCAGCGGAAGTGCTTGAACCGGAAGTGGAGATATGATGCTGCTGTTGCTGCTGCTGCAGATGATGAAGGTGCTGTTGCTGCTGCTGCTGCTGCTGCTGTTGCTGGTGTTGCTGTTGTTGTTGTTGCTGTTGCTGTTGCTGTGGACTGGGCAACGCGCGTGGGCAACGGCTCGCTGCTGCTGGCGCTGGCGTCGTTGCAGGTGAGGGCATTTCCATGCCATGCAGCGCCGTCTCCAGCGCTTGAGCCGCGGGCGTCAGGCGTCGCGGCGTTAGGCGACCGCTGCTGGCGCCCATTTGCTTGGGCGGCGGTGTCAACAGGCCGCAATCGCGTTGTCTCTCTCGCTCCTTTTGCTCCTGCTCCAATCGCTCGGCGGCGATCAGGCTGCTCAATGGACTCGCAGGTGCCTGGAATATGGCATCAGCCGAGGGCCAGCGACGCTTGCGCACATTGCGGCTCTGTTGCTGCTGCTGTTGCTGGTGCTGAAGGTGGAGCTGCTGCTGCGGCGAAAGACGCAGCTCACCGCAATCCCAGTCAGTCGGACGCAACTTTTTCTCCGGCTGCATAAAGGAGAGCAGATCATCGCTTGACTCACGCTCCACCGGAGTCTTGGGCGACAGTTGAGCGGGCGAGGAGCAGGCGGTTGCAGCTGCTGCCGCTGCCGCCGCTGCTGCAGAATTGACTTCTTCCATATGAGTAACGTCAGCGAGGCCACGCACTTTCAGCAGCTCGGCGATCCTCAGCAGCGGACCAATTTGATCTTGACTTACATTGATCTCACCACGATACATAAATTCCACAATGGCCTTGAGATCGCACCAGCTGACGTCGCGCATGATGACAATGGGATGTTGGCAGGGCGTCTCGGCCAGCAGCGTTTGGAAATACGGCGAGCAAGCGGAGAGCACCATTTTGTGTGCCTTGATCGAGCGTCCGTCACAGGCGAGCGTTACGTCCACAAAGGATTCGTTCTGCAGCAGCTGATCGAAGATAGTCGTCAGATTCGATTGGTAGTTGTTCCAGCGTAGGCAGAATTGTTGCGGCAGCGGTGGCTGCTGCTGTTGTTGCTGGAGCGGCGTCGTTGTTGTTGTCGCACTGGAGCTGGGCGAGGAGCTGCCCGCGTTGGCAGCGCCGCTGACGTCGGGATCGGCGGCACCGCTGGCGCTCGGCGGTGTTGTTAACGGCGGGCTAACGGCCTTTGGTTTATCCTTTTGTGATGTAGGTGAATTGCTGCCGACGCTACCAGCGCCGCCGCCGCTGCGCTGTCGCTGAGCCGCTTGCGCCTGCTCCGTGGCATAGGTTTCGCTGTCTGTTTGCGCAGCGGCAGCGGTGACGACGTTGCTGCTGCTGCTGCTGTTGCTAGCGCTGCGATCGTTGCTTGGCCGCGACGTTGGCGTCTCCGTTGACGCCATTTTGTATGCTCCAAAAATTGAGAGCGAGAGTGTGAGAGTGGGAGAGAGCGTGTGTCTATTGATCGAGCGGCAAAGCGAAATCGAACTCTTTATCTGTATGCATGTGTGTGCGTCTATGCATGTGGGTGTATAGGTGTGAGTGTGTGTGTGTGAGTATCAAACACTGCAACGAGACGACGCGGTTTTTATCGCGCTCGCGTTTTGGTCGCGTTTTAATTAACGAACACGTGACAACGTGTGTGTGTGTGTGTGTGAGTGAGATGTGTATATTTGTATGTGTGTGTGGCTTATTTTACGAGCATTTTCAATTTTATTTTCAAATATTTAATTTTTAATTTTTACATTTTATTTTTTTAATTTAAAAAATTTTAAAAATTGTTTTGAAATTAGCTTAAAATATGTTGTTGTTTTATCAACAAATTGTATGTGTGTGTTGTTGTTGTTGTTGTGGTAGGTGTGTGTAGGTGCGTGCGTATGGCGGCTTTTTCGTTTTTTGGCGTCTCGTCGTTATTTTTGGCAACGGAACGTGCCCCAATAAAAAGTCTTTTCAGCACGAGCGTCTGAATTAGACTGAAAACGTTTTGCACATTTTGATACGGAAAAACTCAAAACAAACTTAACGGGCAGCAGGCAGCAGGCAGCAGCAGCAGCAGTAGGCAGCAGACGACGTCGATTGGGGCTACGAAAACGCAGAGGCGCTGCTGCTAGTAGCTGCTGCTGATGTTGCTGTTGCTGTTGCTGCTATTTCTGCTGTTGTTGTTGTAGTTGCCGTCGCGTCGAGAGTTGCGAATGCGAATTCGCTGAGTCGTCGTCGCGACGTCAGCCGCGAGACCCCCAAGTCGTAAATAGTGTGTGCCGCTGTCGACGTCGCAGCCAGCAAATATTGCAGTTGCAGTTTCCAAGGCAAAGGAGCGCAGCGAAAATAGTGCAAAAGAGCGACGCTAGCAGTAGTCAGCAGTCAGCAGGCGGCAATCGGCATGCGGCGAGCGGCATGCGGCGACAAAACAAATGCCGGCAAACGTACAAAATTCCTTTACTCGGCAAAACGAAAACGAAGCGCCGCCGCCGACGACAACGACAACGATAACGACGACGAATGCGCTTGGCGAGACGAAGAGGCGAAGCTCGCTCGCGAGCGACTTCGGCGCTGGTTCGCTCTCCCACACACAGTCAGCGCCGCGCAACCCCCAAAAAAGCAGCGGCAACTGCTGTTGAACGGTTGTTGTACCGTTAGCTCAAGAGATGAGACAAACGCGTTGCATTTTCGGCAATGCGTGCGAAGAGGGGGGCACCTAATAATTAAGCGTGCGTGCGTGTGTGTGTGCGTGAGTAAATGCAGCGAATAGTTAACGGTACTTCTAATAAGCAAGAAAAATAAACTCGAACTAAAAGCTAATTAATATGAATATCAATAAAGAAAATAAGTTATAATTTAAACAATTATTTAATTCATAAATCAAATGATTAATTTATATATATATATATCCCTCTCTCTCTCACACACAGGCACGCTCTTGGCGCGGCCTACGAAAAAAGAAATACTTGACAGCCGTTGCCGTCGCCGTCGCAGCAGCAGCAGCAGCAGCAAAGATTGTTCATTAATTAGTTCCGTTTGTATTTCTGCTGCCTCTGCTGCTGCTACTGCCTCTGTTGCTTATGCTCAATTTTGAGCTGCAGTCGATTGCGCTCTCGCCAATTCGCCGCAATCTTTTGAACGCTCTTTTGTTTTTAAGAGACGCGCCATGTGCCTCTGCGTTCGGCTTGCACTTCTCTTTGGCAAAGACACGAACAGTAAGTCGTCAGCCGTCAGCCGTTAGCCGTTGTGAGAGGGAGCGAGAGGCAGCGCCTGGGTTGGTGGGGTGGTGTGTGTGTGCGAGTGCAGGCAGGCATTGCACCTGCAGTTTGAGCGACGTTTTACGTTTTTTGCTTCTGGCCTGCCTTTGTCTGTGTGCTACTCTTGTTGCTGTTTTTGCCTTTTTTTTCTCTCGCTCGCTCGTCTTTGGAACTGCCCACACTGCGGGGCTGTCACTGGAGACTGGTCAAACGATATACGCGCGCATATGTGTGTGTGTGTGTGTGTGAGTAGTTGCGTGTTTCTCTATGCATATGTGTGCGCAGCTGAGTCTTGCACTTGTATTTTGATTATTGTTTTTGGCATTTAAATGTATAAAATAAACAAAAATATAAAGAGCCCAACACACACTCAAATGCATGAGCGAGACAAACTAGGCTGCCAGCGTGCAGTGTATTAGAGCGAGACAGCCAGTTGCGGCTCAGTTTCAGCCAGTCATAAATTATGCAAAAAAAAAAAAAAAAAAAAAAAAAAATCAAACTTTTTTTTTTAATACAACTAGCAAATGGCGTTTGACTACATTATTATAAATAACACTAAATAAATACACGCTAAATTAATAAAAATATTTTTCATATATGATCTTTAGCGATCGGGGAATACATTATGAAATAGATTTCATTTTGTTTTGGCAGAGATCTCACAGCAGATGTTTGCATTAATTTTACGAGAGCTGATGAGTTGTAAATTTTTGTGAATATTTGTGTTGAGATAATTATTAATATTAAGCTATATTTTAAGCTATAAAAATTACGAATTTGACTTAATTTTAGCTGATTTTGTATGTAAGGAAAGTAAAGATTTACGTAGATTCAATTTTCTTTAGTGAAAAATATTAATATACATTATAACTATTATTGAGAATATCTCTAATCTATTCTATTCATTCCAGGTACGTCTTTAAATGCCATGCAATACATTTTTTATGTTTCGTAAGTTTTCTATCTATTATAATCGACTTGATTCTGTCATCAATGCCATTGCATTAACTTAATAGATATACGAGTTTGATCTACTTCCATATCTCTATCCACTATCTAAGCATTCCCATCTATTATAAAATCTGTCTTATATCAGAATCCGCTGTTCAATACTTCGCATCGCGTCCTCGCGCACTACTGTGCACCACTTGCAGCAGTGTTGCAATGCTCAAATTTGGTTGCCACACTAAAAACGCAGCAACGCACGCACTTTGTTGCGAATGGAATGCATTGCCTGCTGCTCGTTGTTGCTCTTGTTATTGCTTTTGTTGTACGCAATTGTAGAGAAATGTGGCAAATAGCTTTTTCGGGGTTCGTGAGACACAAAACGCGTTTATACGAAAATTTATGTATTTAACTGTTGACGACGACCGCCGCTGTTGCAGCTGACGAGCGAAACGATGACGCGAATGCGGATGCTGGACAGGACACATACATATATAGAGTGGACACGCAGGCAGGGGGAAGCTGGACGGAAGCGAGGTTAGCATGTTGAAAGGCTATGCGACAAGGCGACAGCCGCTGCGTTGCGATGCGATGTGATGCGCTGCGAAAGACGACAACGGACGGCAAAGAGGCAAACAGACAGCAGGCTGTCAGGAGGAGGCGTGGCAGGAGGGTGGTGGGAGGGGGATACTGCTCGATTTGAGAGGCTTGCGGCACACACGACTGAACGAACAGGCAAACAAACAAATAAAATATGTGTGCGTGTGTGTGAAGGTGACCAAACTGTATACAAGTAAAGGCAGCTGCTTGGATGCCAGTGGGCGTGGCAGCGCGATGGGGCAACAGCGTAACACAAAGAGGAAGAACAAAAAAATTGCCGCATATTAAAACGCCAAATAGAAGAGACAACAAATGCAGCTTAGAAAGCAAAACCAAGCTAAGGGTGGGAGGGGGGTGCGGGGTGGACAGTGAGCAAGGATTGGGGCTTGTATGGCAAGGGGTGCTGTTGCACAAAGTTAGCTTACGCGCACAAAAGCGATGAGCGATGATGCCTCAAATATGCAAAAATGCCTAGCGCAATAAAACGAAAACCGAATGCGAGAAGTTGTTAGAGAGAGAGGGGGAAGGAGAGAGGCAGAAGGAGTACGCAGAGGGCGCCACAGCAATGAAAAAGGGCTTAACATGTGTGAGAGAAATGTGTGCATGTGTGTGAGGGAGTACATATGTATGTGTGTTGTATAAATCCAAAACGAAGTTCGAATGCAGGCAAAAGTACGAAACGGAGGCAGCGCTAACGATGGCTGAAAGGCTGGACTAGAGACGCGCAGGCAGACGGAGATGCAGGGTAGTTCAGCTGGCCAGAGCAGACAAACAAATAGACAGCATACGCAGCAGCAGCAGCAGCAGCAGCAGCATCACACCAGACTCCCCAACCACACCCACACGGCCCACACTCTTCCCCCCTTGGGGGCACGGCATTGATGGACAGTTAACGCGGCAAAACGAAATGCGCGCAAAAGCCGAGTCCAGCCATCGAGGCTGCAACTCCTGCCAGCCAGTTGGCTTAGACGCAACTGTACTCCAGGCACTGGCACTGGCACTGGCACAGGTCCTGGAACACAGGCACAGGACTCTACTCCAAAGTCCACATGGTGGACACCCTTTCTACATATGACTCGCTGTCTCTCTCTCTCGCCTCGCTGTCTCTTGTCCAGCTTGCCTGCGACCCCCAGGCAAAGATTTTCGCGTGCGTTGCAAGTTGTGTGCTGCATGTGCGTGTCTCTCTCTATGTGTGTGTGTGTGCAGTTTTTGTAAATTTTGCGCCATTTGATTGCATTGCCTACCCTGCAGCAGCACCTTCTAACCCATCTCACTCTCTCTCTCTCTCTTTCTCACACTGCTCTGCTATTCCACTTGGCCATTGTCGCTTCTTTGGCGGCTTTCGCCTCTACTCGCATTTATATACAAATGAACGCCTCCGCAACAGCCTACGCCCTCGCACTGCCTCTTGGCGGCTTTGGCTGCCACGCCTATACGGCCGTCAAGTGCAGACGCTGGCGCATACATTCTATACCGTTTTTTCTAATACCCTGTAATAATTGAGAAATTATTAGATGTGGGTTTATTGCAGCTAAGCTTAGGTGGCAGTGGCACAGTATTTCGATTACAGATAGGAAGTTATATGATTTGTAATAATAGAAGACTATAACTTTGTGATTTGTTTATCTTTGAAGCCTTATATGATATTCTTTTGAGTAATTTTATATTTTCGAATTTCCACAAAGGCATTAGAAGATTGCAACTTGAATTAGTATATGAATGTATGAGAGAAAATAACTTAAAGATCTTATATAGAGCAGAGGCTGAAAGGGTAGTTAGTAAATCTTATAAAGAGCAGAGGCTGTAAGGGTATTTAGTAAATGGATTAAGTAGAAAATTCTTATGATAAGAATTCTTCTATTCTAAGCATTCTTCTTTCATATTAGCATTTGAGACAGTTACAGGATATGTTTTAGTCTGTCAACTTTAACAGTTGTTCGCTGACTTGTTCTATTTCGCTGCTGTTGCTGCTGCTGTTGTTGTTGTTGTTGTTGTTGTTGTTGCTGTTGTATTTGTAACAACATCGACAGCAACTGTCGTTTGTTGTTGCACATTCACCGACGTCCAGTGCGACGTCTGTTATTGTTAGTTGCCTGCGCTGCGGTCTAGAAGGCGCATGATGGGCATCGAGGAGGCGCCGTGGGGTTTGGGGGTCATCTACTCTTTGTTGCGGATTAGTTGACAGCATGGGGCATATGTGAGGCGCAGCTGCTGCTCCGGCTGTTGCAGACACTTTAAAATACACAGCAAATTCAAGAATAATTTGAACACAGAAACTCAAGCTTATAATAAGAAAGTAATGCTAGGCGGCGACTTAATGAGAGTTGTAGTGGGAGGGAGCAAGGGCAGGTGGGAGGGGTGGCAGTGTGTGCTTGTTGCACTGATTGAAAAATTGTCAAGGCAGTTGCGGCGACAAAGCCAGCCGCAGACTAATTAAAACATTCACAATGACTGCAAAATATTAAAAAAAAAAAGCAAACAAAACAAAAAATAACAAAAAGCTGCAAAAATGAAACCTGAAAGAGAAGAAAATGAACAAAAATCTTTGAATAAGCTGAACAAATCTTTTGGCATCTTTTGTGAATTAGACTTGAATTGAGTTGGTGGGCTGAGGGTTGCTTGATTTAGATTTCAAGGAATTGTTTTTAATTGTTGCTGTAGAAAATAGTGGAAAAGGCGGCGATTGCTTTGCGTTTATAATAAGCCAGCGAAAAATATGTAGAAAAGTGAAAAAAGGGGACACAGTCGGTAAAAGGGCGGGCGGTAGCTAGCTTTGAAGTCAATTAGCGATTGTGGCTGTTGTTGTTGTTGCTGTGCAGCGAATGCAATGGGATTAGAGAACATGTGCAAGAGTTGCTTTAATTGTGATTGAGAGTAAGGGCAGCTAAAAGAGTGAAGCTGAGCTGAGGGTGTGAAAAAGTGTTAATTGAAGAGTTGAAAATATTGCATTTATATCAGAAATATGTGATTATTGGAAAGATCTGTTGTAATATAATATATACAAATTTTAAATTGAGAAAATGTGAGTTAGGAAAATGGAAATGGTATGCGAGCACATCACGAATACATTGAAACAAATTGCTAAAATAAGAGAAATAAATTGATGAGCTGCAAGTGAACCTGTTGAGATGCTGCAGCATCAGCTATCGTCTAGCTATACGCTGTTACCTTTATATTGTCATAACATTAACTAGTTGTTAATTATAATGCTTGGTGAACGATATTAGCTTTTATTAAGGAAGAACATACTAAATATTTAAAAAATTTACAATTAGTCTTCTTCATTTTTGAGTTACGTTAATTAAGTGCCTAGAAATTTGAAGTATATAATATTTTTGTACAGTTTCTTCTACAATTTTTATTCATTTTTGAAATACGCAAAAATGTATTTTGATTTCCGTTTTAAGAATTTTTTCTATAATTATTATAAATATTTTTTCAAGTTAAAAAATTGTTTTTATTTGAATTTAAGGTTATTTTTATTAATTTTATTTTAAAGAATAAAATAATAATAAATAAATAAAAATAAAAAATCTATTTTTATTATAATTTCACATTTTCTTTAATAGTATTTTAATTTTTGTGTTTTAAGAACTTGTTTTTTATTCACATTCTATAAATGTCCAAAAATAATTTACACATAATCTAAATTTTTAAATTTAATTTTTGGTATTAATTTTCTTCTTTTTTAAGTTTGTTTGATTCAAATCGAAAATTTCATTGAAGATTCTTTCAAGTCAAACATTTTTAGTTGATTGGCACGAGATATAGACCATTTCTATAAACTTCAAAATTGAGGAGAATTTATAAATAAAATATTTATTTTATTATACATTTAGAATGCGCTCTACATAAAAAAGAATAAATACAATTTTTGTAATAATATTTTGTAAAGAAAAACTAGTAAGCTACATTTGTTTGCAATCAGCTTGATTAGATTTCTATTCAAAACAATTAAAGTTTTTTATAGGTCGTATGACCTTTATGACAATATATATATGTACGTATATTACTATATAAATATATTCCTATTTAAATATCAGCTACACATCAATAATAGCTGCAATTATTAGCAATTAAAATATTCATAAAGTAAGCGGAATAAAAAGCTTTATGAATAATGGAATATTTTTTCCATGCTGCACATAGATTCTTGACTCAATATACGTGTGGCACATATCAAATGGCAGCGAAAAAAATTTTAAAAATGTCAAAATAGGAAAAAATGGAAATCGTATTGATAAGCGGCTGGCTGTTGCATGCTGCATTGCGTTGCAAGTGGATGAATGAACCGCTGAAACATGCACCACGAAAAACTGAATGAATGGCACACACACACATACACATACATACACGTGTGTGCGTGTGTATTGCAAACGCATGAATGAAACCGTTGCATGCCACAAAACGCCGACTGCGCTGCCCAGCAGCCAAAACGACGCGTTGCAACAACAGCTGCAAAAGCAGGAGGCAACAAAAAAGTAAAAAAGTTCTACGCGCGCGGCCATTGACGGGGGCACGCGTCGCGTTTGTTTAATGGGCCACGCACGCAACACTCACTCAGCCTGGGCCCCGATCCCCGACTCCCACCAAATGCAGCCCATGTTGCACGTTGTCAATGGTAGCGAAAAAAGAGGCCGTGCCACGCTCGTTTTGTTGCAGCCAGCCAAAGTGCATTTCGGTGCACAAAAAAATACAAACCCGAACCACCCACCTACACACACACACACACACACTTGATAATGTTGCAACGTTTTTCGTTTGTGCAGCATGCGGCACACGCGTCAAGGTCAGCGAATTATGCGACTGCCTGCTGCCTCCTGCTCCATGCACACTAGAGCACAGCTAGCCCGCCAGCCAGCCAGCCGTGTCCTGTTTGCGTGCAACAGTTGGCCAAAAAAAAAAAAACTCTTACACACACACACACACAGTAGCGAATGGCTGCCCCCTGCCACTTTTTGTTGCACTTTGATTGCACTGGCCGCGATTATCCGCACGTTGCATATCAATGTCCTGCCATGCTACATGCGCCATGCTCCATGAAGGTCATGCAGCATGTAGGTGTTGCCTACCACGCCCACTGCTGCCCACAGCCTGCGTCCATTTTTGACTGCGCTGCGCTGCGCATTTTTGCATTTTTTTTTCCAGCTCTCGCATTTGTGGCGCCTCCTTTCACGTCATTTTTTTCCCCTGTCTCTGTGTGTGTGTGACGTGTATGGCAAGTGCATTCAGCGCGATTATTAGGGATTTCAATCGACGCGCTGCACTTGAACCCCTGCCACACAGTGAGGCTGTTGCCACCTGCCTCTCTCCATCCATCTCCATGCGGTCGACCCTTTGCGGTTGTTGTTACGTTTTTTCCCACGTTTTGCGATTTTCTTTTTTTCCCCCGATTTTTTTTTTCGGATTTTACCGATTTTTGCATGAATTTTTGCAGTAGGCACAGTGCCACGCCCACGCCCACGCGCCTGCCGCCCCCTCTCGTTGGTCATTTGAATTGTTGCACTTTTTATGCAGCGCAACGGGCTGTCGCCTCGACAACACCAGTGGCCGGCGCCATCGCTGAAGTGTGAAAATGCAGCGTAAAATTGAAAATCAAACAGTGAAAAAAGGAAATAAAAAAAATCTGGGCTGCAATGAAAATCAAAATCAAAATAAAAATTGCCTTTTGGGCCTTTATACAGTTTAGCCACGTTGTTGTTGTTGTTGTTGTTGATGCATTTTTGTTGCATGTGCAACATTGTGGCACGCATCGAGTTGATTGTTGCGGCCCAAAACCCAATTGACCGCAAATTGTGGCTTTTGTGATCAGATTTTTATGGCCACAATTGTAGGCATGAGAAATTGTTTGGCTTAACTGACATTTATGCCACGCGTGGCACCCATTACGGATGTTGCATGGATGCAAATATATATGTTGTATTCTATATACTTATTTTAATGCGGTTATAAGATTTTGTCATTGGTTTTTTTATGGTTTCTTTCTGAAAGTCTGTCTAGAAATGTTTATTGTGAAACTCGTTAGAAAGCGCATGAAGGCAGCTAGAGTTTGTCTGAAGGCTAAGCCTAGCATGCATTTTATGTTTCATATTATTCGATTATTAGATATTTAGATATATTTACTTTGGATGAATCCTCTGATATTTCAGTTGCTAAAGCTTAAAAATAAGCCATGATCTTTGAGCTGATGGACAAGCTGAGTTGAGAAAACGCTTTTCAAATAAATGTTAGTTTAGTTAGTTAGTTAGTATAAATATTTATATATTTTGTTTCACAATTGGAAATTTCTTTCTTGTTGCAGCATATTCTTTATTCGAGAATTGCATTTAATTTTATTTACAACCTTCTTTTAGACTTGCCTCATATTAAACACAGAAATTGTGAGTTGTCAAATTAAATAATATTTAATTTATTTATTTTGTAATTAAAAAAATTGTATTATAGTAATTATCATATACACAGTTATCAAATGAAATGAAATTTAAATATTTACATTTAGAAAATGTAAATAATTAATAGTAAATATTAACAAACTAGTTTGGAATTCGAGTTCACTTACGCTGCCTTAAATTGCCCAACTAATAATAATAAAATTTTCTATTTTCATATTTTAGTTATATTTAAATTAGCCATTTGTGTCTAATATATAAATATTCAAAGTTTTATCATATTCAATGTCCCTATGAATATTCACATTTATTTATATTTATGTGAATTTATGTTGTATCAAATTGCAGTTGATATTGGCTTAACTATAAAATATTTGTGCATCTATGAAATATTGATGGCACGCCATCAAAGCCCTTGCAATGCAATTGAATCGTAAATAAAAATTTGATTTAATACTATTTTTGTTTTGCTTTGTACAGGAAATTGTGGGCGGTCACATTTGCTATGGAAATTGAAAATATCTCTAATGGCAGCAAGTCTGGCTGCAGTTGGCTGCAATTGCTGCAGCAGGAGGCGCTGTGATGGTTTGCTATCTGCCCTTGGCTAGATTTTTCTTTTTCTTGTTTTCAATGTATTTGCTTTACTTTTATTTGAACGTTCACCTGTTGCAATTTTTTGCTGAAGTTGTTGCTGCTGTTTGATATTTGGCATCGTGCTGTGCAGCAGCAACATGTTGCGGCATTGCAGTTGCAATTGCAATTTTATGAATGGAAATTGGCCGCACGTGACAACTATTAGCAGTTTGTGGCTATTAAATGTCACTACAAAAGGCGTACGACAACAGCAGCAGCGGGAGTAGTAGCAGCAGCAACAACAACACCCATTTGCTGCTGCAATTTAATGCTGCTGACAGCGTGCTGCTGCACAAATCGTGTGTGAAAAGTTCATACATCAACGCACAAATACACACACACACACACACGCACACATGCACACAGCAGCACAAAAGCGTATAAAAAGTATTGCTGTCATGTGGTTGCTGCTGTTGTTGTTGCCGTTGCTGCTATTGCAGGCAGCAATGCGTTTTGCTGCAGCACACACACAGACACACACACACACTCCGACACATCGCACTTAACGTGCTGCAGCTACACGCTTTTGTTGTTGTTGTTGCTGCTGCTGTCGCCTGTTTTTTTTTTTCGCGCGTTTCACGCGAAATGCGTCTGAAAGCGAAAGTGTTGCTGGCACCCACACACACACACACACACACACACACACACACACACACACACATACACATGCACATGCACATGCACACGCACTTGGCTGTCATTGTTGTTGCTGTTGTTAACAGCATGTTGCACGTGTCAATAGTGCATGTTGCAGGTGGGTGGGCAACAACAACAACAGCAGCAACAACAGCAATAGCTGCCAATTGCCCATGGCCAATTGTTGGCGTCCCCACCTACAGCCTTTGCCACGCCCACCTTTTTTATAGCCATCAATGGACAAAAATCGAGTGCTGATAGCGCATTTGGTAACTTTATCACAAGCATTGCTGTTGCACTTGCAATTGCTGCTGTTGTTGTTGCTGTTGTTGCAAAACGTTTTATTTGCTTTTCAGTTAGTGATTAAACTGTTGCTGCTGCACCTTTTTTATCCAGAGACTGCAATTCTGTGTGCATGTATTTGACTGTGGTTGCATTTGGCTTTCATTGTTGGCCACAATGAGAACAACAACAGCAATTGCTCGCGCTGCTGCAACAGCGCAATTAATTAGCGCACAGTCGACGGCTGATTAAGTCAAATAACATTGATGATATATACAGTATATATCGAATAGGTTCCCCAGCCAAAGCTCATCTCTCTGCTCATTTTTTGGCAACCAGAGTGAGATTCTCGCTGTGTGTGACTGTGCATGGCCAATTCCAATCTAAACAAACAAACAATTTGGCCAAATCGCAGACTGGCATTCAAGCGTGGCTAACCACATAAACATGCAACAAATTCTGTATTGTCGCAGCAACAAAGGTAAATTTTGAGGTGCAACAGGAGTTAACATATGGTCAAAGGAAAGAATTTAGATGGTACTTTATATAAATGATAAATGAAAAACTTATTACTTTATTTGATTTATTTATTTTCAAATTTATATTCAAAGATATCTGAATAAGAAATATTTGTAAATAAGCTCAATGCAACTGTTACATATGTTGCCTATATCCAAAGCAATTTTTACAGTATATATTTCAGTATCCCTAGCATCAGTACTTTGCAAATTTCCAAGTGCAATCATTTTCATTGTCCATAGCTTTCAAATTTTCGCAATTTTCTAGAAAAGCTACTTTGTTCAGCTACTTTGTTCTGAGCAATGCGTAATATAGCAAAAGATCTACTTAGGCTAATGTTGCACTTATGCGTCAGCCATTACCAATCCATTTGACTTTAGGTTGCAACATATCGTGCAACATTTCGTTGCACACACAGAGAATTAGAGAAAGAGATAGAGAGAGAGAGAAAGAGGGCGCTGCAGATAGAGACTGAGCTCTGACAAAATCATGTAATTGTAACCAAAAGCTTTGCTCTTTGAGCAGCTACCCTGGCCTGTTATCCTTTATCGGCAGCCCGATTTTTATTCTCGTCGT
This sequence comes from Drosophila antonietae, assembly GCA_030914385.1. Lineage (NCBI taxonomy): Eukaryota > Metazoa > Arthropoda > Insecta > Diptera > Drosophilidae > Drosophila > Drosophila antonietae. The sequence continues at coordinate 3,293,825 of JAUESO010000612.1, read as the reverse complement.
TGACTTTTTTTTTGTGTTTGTGTTTGTCTACCAAATGCGTTTTTTGTGCTTAGTTTTTATTGCCCGAAGGCACAGTGGACGCACGGCAGCAGCCAGTGTTGGGAAACGCAGTGCGACGCATGCGGGAAAAAAAAAATAAAAAGTGAAAAAATAAAAACTGCCTCGAATTGCAGACAGAAGCTGACTGAAAGGATCTAGGATGAGGCAAAGCTTCAAGCTGAGTGCAGTAAAAATCAAGCATCTATATAGAGATACAGCGAGGGCTATGTGTGTGCTTGTCCATATATGTGTATATATATTCTTTTTCTATTGCTTGTCGACTTTTTTTGTCTATTGAGTTTCAAATTTCCCGGACAGCAGCCACGTACAATGCGTCGCTGTTGCTGCTGAAGCTGAAGGCTTTGATAAAAAATTTTTTGGCAAATGTTTTCTGAAATCCTTCAACGTTCCTCTGCCCGCGCCCTCCTCCTCCTCAATCTCCGATACCTACAATGGCCAACCCTAGCTCCAGCGCTAACAAGCCATTGCAACAGCCTCTCGCATATAAATGGCATGTTTGACACACAGCCACGGAGCAGGAGGCGAGCAGGTGGTTGTGGGAGGGGGTGCACGCTTGCAAAGGGATGGCAACTGCCACTGCGTTGCAAACAAAATAATATGCAAAATGTTAAAAAATTAAATGCACAGTGTGAGGAGCGTAGAAGTTGTCCAGCAGCAACAGCAGCAGCAGCAGCAGTCGAGAGTCGGCGGAAAAATTCGCGAATTTTTAGTTGATTTTCAGCGAGAGGCGTTGATGGAGTTTGGGCAGCGTGCACGTGCAAGTGTGTGGCAATGTCTGTGTGTGTGTGTGTGTGCTGCATGCGTTTTTCTGTTTGATTTGTTCGCGCCATGCAAAAGGGCAGCGAGAACACTTTCAATGCCTCAAACCCAAGCAGACAAACAGCAAGATGAGAGAGAGGGAGAGAGAGAGAGAAGAGAGACTGAGAGAGTGAGTTAGGATGAGAGAATGTGAGCTCGCTGCTGCTTTGACAAAACATTAAAAATAAATCAAATAAAATCAACTGTGCGGCACATATATAAACATCTCTCTCTATGTATATATCCACTTGATGCTCAAACCAAGGCAAAGGCAGCAATTATTATTTTTTAGGATTTACAAATAAAAAAAGTAACAAATTCAAAAATCTAAAATAAAACAGGGTTGCAAAACACGTGAATAATACAACAAAACAAAAATTTTAATGAGAATTTGTTTGAATTTATTTTTTTAGCCAAGTGGTGGCAACTCTGTTGCTGGCAGCAACCCTAACGTAACATTCTGATTTATATTTTTTTAATTTTTAATATCATATTTTTTGTTTAATATTTTGCGTTGATTTATTTGCGAAGCGAAATTTTAATATAAAAACTGTGTCCTGGTTTGAGTTTTAAACTGTTGAAATTGAAAACAACGAGCAGTGCAACAAAAACAACAACAACAGCAGCAGCAGCAGCAGCAACAACAACAACAACCTATTGGCTTTAAGAACAAAGGCTATGCAAATGTGGTTAAGCGATATATACGAGTATTATAAAGTATAAAGTACAGTGTATAATAAACATCAGCGATTAAGCGAACGCTGTAACTTTCAACTATCAAAATGTACAAGAAGTCATGAAATACGATAGGTTGGTGGGTGTGACTAGCAGTTACCCTGTAGAGTGATGTGAGAGAAAGACTTAAATATGAAAGGTATAACTACATATATGTGTATATATACAAGAGTATATTCCTTGAGCTGCTCTTAACTGATATTTTCAGAATCGCATAGAAGAGCAACACACAATTCTAAGAAACAGAAGGAAAGGACACGATGAAAAGGCGAGCAGAATAAACGTTATATTAACAGAGAATCGTAAAAAAGGAGGTAAAAAGAGAAGAATAGAGAGAGAGAGAGAAAGGTAGGTACAGAATGAGAACGAAGGATGGAGAACGAAAGGGAGAGAATATAGGTAGAGCGATAAGAAATCAAAGAGCTTAACTTAACTTTAGACTCTACGCATGATTACAGGGTATACTCAATATTGTGTACAAGAAGATCTGCCACATATGAGTGCACCGACAAAAGTTAAAGTTAAGCAAAGAAGAAGAAGCGGCAGCAGCAGCAGCAGCAGCACAAGAAGATGATGATGATGATGGCAAACGATGCCAACAATTACAGCGTCGTTTTCCATAATATGCGAAATATAAACAATAAATGCTGACGGTCGACAGACCAAAGGGACAGACAGCCAGAGACACACACAGACAGACAGAAAACGGGCAGAAACAACAACAAATCATGCACAAAACAATGGGCCACATTTTGTGAGTCGCTTTGCTGCAACTTATAACAAACAATTACACATATTTTGCATGTTTGTGGCAAGAAGCAAGGGGCTAAGGGGCAGCCACATAGGTCAGGAGAGGGGCAGGAGATGCTGGGCCGACCACCGGTAGCTCGAGTTTTGAACAATTGTTGAACGGCAACAAGTTGCAGCAATGCAAGGCAGCGTCTTCAGATGCAGCTGAAGAAGTTGTTGCAACAACAACAACAACGTGCCCAACGAGGCATGCAAAGTAGCTGCAACAACAACAACAACAACTGTTGCTGCGGCTGCTGCTGCTTCGCATTGCTGCCGCCACAGTAGCAGCCAAAATAGTTGTCTCTGGTGGTAGCTGCTCCCAACTGCTATTGCTGCCGCCCGCCCGGATTGGCTTCGAATCGCCCACGATGAAACACGACGCGTCGGCGGCACTATGAGAAAACGTGCACCGCCAAAAAAAAAAAGATTTAAAAAAAAACACCGGGCGGCAGTTACTGCTGCTGCGGCTTACTACTGATGCTCCGCTCCACTCACTCTAGGAGCCATACAAGTGGCGACTACTGTGGCCAGTAGTAGCTACAACAACAGCAATTGCAACAATTGCAACGCAGATTTTCCATTTCTCTATGCAATTTATGATACTCTAACCAAGTGTTTAACTTGACTAAGATGTTATTAGGTAAGGAGAGAGAGAGAGAGAACCTTGGAAGGGGATGGAGTGAGAGAGAGTGAGAGATAAACAGAGGATTGATAGGGATATAACTTGTGAGAGAGGAAAAAGGAGATAGATAATGAGAGATAGAGTAAGATTGAGAGACAGAATTAGGCGATATAGGGAAAGAGAGATAAGGAGATGGAGGGAGAAAGAGATATAGAGGAGAAAAATAGAGAAAAAGAGATAGAGAAAGCAAGACGAGGAAAAAAGGACAGAGAATTAAAGATAGCGAAGAAATATAGAGAAAGAATGATAGAAATAGAAAAATGAAGCAAAGAAGATAAAGCGGTAGCATAGATAACAAAAGAGGGGTTGAGAGAGAGTGAGAGAGAGAGAGACAGAGAGATAAGGATGGAGAAATAAGGGAGAAAGCGAGAGAAAGACTACTGCAAATACAGAAAAAATCCAGAAAGAAGGAGAAAACAAAGTAGAAATCGTAGGAAATATAAGAAATCGAGACATATAGAAATAAAAGAAAACAAACAAAAGAAAAAGTTCATCAGGTAAGAGAGCATTTGAGATTCGTTGCGGGTGCTAAGGCTACTCTCGCTCTCTCTCTTTCTTTTTTGGTGGCCGACTGGCAATAATGTCTTTCTTACGCGATTGTCTTGAGCGTTTGTCTCTCCCCCGCCAAGCTAGGCCACGCCCCCGCATGCCCACCGTTGTTACTAAAGCTAAACAACTTATGCTCTTGTTGTTGTTGTTGTTGTTGTTGTTACGGCAGCAGCAAAACATTTTCGCAGTAGCAATTGGCTTCATTTGAAATTGTCTTCGCATTGTTATTGTGTTCCACAGCATATGCCTAGGTGTGCGTGTGTGTGTGTGTGTTGAAGCATTTTCCCCTTGGACAGGTTTAATAAATATGTTCAAGGAAATGCTGTTTGGTAATTGTTCGTTGGCGTTTTTTGTGGTTGTTGTTGCTGCTGCTGTTGCTGCAGCAAATTTTAGCCAAGTTTCATTTGCTTGGCTGCATCTCTCTCTGTTGGCCATTTGGCAACCGGAAATATGGCGCCGCAATGAACCTTTACTATCCATTTATGAGATCAGCTCGCTTTGGTAATTGTTGCAGCTTCTTTAATGATATTTAAAACAGTTGCATCGTTGCTTATGTAAAGTATTGTTTTGATTAATATGTGTGTGTGTGTGAGTGTTGGCTGCAAGAATTGAACACACTCACACACATACTTTGCTCAAGCTCCAAAATTGAAAATGAGTTAACGCAGTTGACAGACAACGTGTCGTATGCGCAATGTTGCTGCAATTGTTCGTATGCTGCTGCTGCTGTTGCTGTTGCTGTTGCTGTCGTTGCAGCCGTTACTGTTGCCGTTGGCGCAGGTCAGTAAACCGCCAATAAAATCAACGTTACCCTGTTCTGTTGCCTAGGCATCAGCTCTTCCTTTGCCTTGCCCTCTCGCTGTCCAAAAATGAAAATTGAACTCATATTTATTTAACTTGGGCTTGGGCCTGTGCCTGACTGCCTGCCTGCCTGCCTGACTGTCTGCTGTGTCCTGCTCCTACTTCAGCTAGGCCCAATTCATCAACGACCGTCCGAGCATTAGCCGTCAGTCAGTCGGCCATGCTGGCAGACTGGCAGGCTGTGCAGGTTCTGTCGTACAGGTCCTGTTGCGGTCCTGGCTGCACCTCCTGGGCGTATATACTCTTTTGTCTACGAATTTTTGAGTTTTGAGTTTGCATACAAGATGAGTTCTGTCGAGGCACACACACACGGATGACACTCCTGCATAGTTCTATACGTGCTACCCTTTGGGTGCCGTAATAAAATGTCATTCGTCATTTGGTTTTTGCGTGTGCGTTGCCCGTCGCAACACCAGCCTATACATGCACACACACGCACATGCATACACCCACACACAAAGCCCTCCTCTCTGGCAGCCAGCCTCAGCTCTCATCTATCTACCCAGCTGCTGCTGCTGCTGCTGCTGCTGCTGCCAATAACTTCAGCAACTGCTGCAACGACAACTAATCGCATTGTCTGCACTTTTTGTATGCAGCACGCAGTCAGAATGCGAAACAGAAACTGAAACAGAAACGAATCCAAATCCGTAGCACTTCAGCGTTATGTTGCATGTTAGCTACCCACCCACCCCACCATCACCGCACACATCAAACTCTTCTCCTAAACAGGCCCTCCGCTCGGCTCTGCTTGGCTGGTGTTGTTGTTGTTGTTCCAGCTCCTCTTCACTGGCCACATTTGCCGCTCGCATTTAACAATTCTATTAATTTGTTTTGTTCAACATAAAAGCGCTCGCACAGAAATCAAAACCAAACGTGTTGCTTCATCTATACGCATATGCACTGAGCGAAAATTGTGTGTAAGATTTCTATGTAAAATAAATATTTTATTGAAGTACTACTGAGGGGAAGTCTGAGAATGCGAGAATTTTTGGGCAGAAAAACCAAGAATTGATTGAATTTTATTGTATTTGAAATTAAAAAAAAAAATAACAATGGAAAAGTGAAGTTTTAAGTGTATATTCATATATTATGTATGTTCTCCTATTATAATTATTTTAAAAATATTGAAAACTTATGCTTATACTTTTGTTATACTTCTAATTCCCAACTTTCTTCAGCTTTTTCTCCCAGTGCACATATAGATGTATATGTGCCTATGCGTCATATATAGCCCGTATAGCCACATCCTTTGCGGCCTGCTGAATAAATTAGATAGAGTTTGCAGCTATGCGTTTTATTATCACAATTTTCGAATTTAATTTCTTATGCAATACTTTTTTGGTAGAGTTTTTGATTTGAATACGTTTCGTTTCGTTTCGTTTAGTTTAGTTTTGGGAAAATTTCATATGCATAGGATAGGGATCTCGAGTCGGGCCGTAAAAACCAAAAAGGAAATCAACGTCAACAAATACGGTTTGGTCATTGGTGCTGCTTAGAGAGCGGACATTCTATCAGCGCGAAAGCTTTACCATACAACAACAACGCATGTAATCTAATGCGGATATTGCTGGCAACAGAATCTACTTACTCCTCCTCACAAACACACACACACACACACACATACACACGCACAAGGCACTGCGAACTCTGACCTCTGTGTCTGTGGCGTACTCTGTTGGTCTTCCCTCTGCTGGCGGCTGGCTGCACAGATATTCAGATATTGTCTTCGCTTCGTTGATGACGACAACAACTGCAACAACAACAACAAAATTCTACAAAACTAAAATATATCATTGTGTGTGTGTGTGTTTGTGTGTGTCTCTTTGCTTTGCCTCCCCGTTGCTGTGGACCCCTTGGCGTATGCGTAATTTGCGTATGTTTGCAAAATGCAAAAGGGCTGCGTCTCCGTCTCTGTCTCCAGCGCCAACACACAAAATAATGCTAGGCCCATGCATTCTCGCTGCCTCTCACTCTCCCACTCCCTCTCTCTCTCTTTCTCCTTCTCATTCCTCTCCGTTTTGAGCTCTGTCCGGGTTGTCTTTTAATTGTCAATGCATATTTGGGCGCATCGCCCCTCATTGGTTTGTTTGCCTTTTTGTCCCATCTCCATTGTGGCTTCGATTTATGATTTATATTTTGGTGGTTCAAAATGGGCTCTATTGGCTATATCTTTTAGAGCGGGTGAACGATGTGAACTAACCTTATAGAGCTGCTCGTTAAGCAGCATTACGAAATTTCTATTCTATCTAAATGGCTTTTTACAGTGGGTGCGGCAGTTTTTTTTTTCCAAATGAGGATTTCTTTTATATCGATAAATGTTTATATATTTCAGAATTTTCTAATTATTTCCTGAAATATCTCCCAGTTTTATTCAAAATTTTCAATTTTTATTCATTTTGGCTCATTGCTCAAAGATTTTTTCATAATCTTGTAATTTAGCTCTGAATTATATTTTTCTTGTTTCTAGTTATATTTTTTTCATTTGCTAATGCTTAAAATCCATTTCTTAATCATTTTTTGACAAGTTCTATACCCTCTTCCTCCTCCTCCTCCACAAACGTTTAGTAGCTGCAAGTGTTGCAGCTGCTTCGGTAGTCGTAAATTTGTTATCTTTGATCTCTTTTAACATACATATCTAAGCTAACCGTAACGACAATTGTCATCAACTGCATTATCATGGCAAAATGTGACTAAGGCTCTCTGGCACAGGTGTGACTGTTGCAAGGACCTGCAGTCGTAGCTTCCAGCAGCCAGAGGCAACTACTGTTCTCTTCAATTTCTTTTGCTTGGCAAACAATGCAATGCAATGCAATAATGCAGTTGGCAAATGCTTTTGTTGTGGGCCCATTGTTATCGTATGTGCTGGAGTTGGAGTTGGAGTCTTTGGCCTAACAGTGACTCCCACAACAACAACAACAACAGCATCACTGATGATAATTCGAATGGCCATTATTTATATTCTTTGAAAGTGTTTTTGCGTATTCAAAAATTCTATTAAGGAAGTACAAGTACAAAAGTTGTGTGTACACACTTCTCAAATACTTGTGCACCCTTACTCTGTGTTGTTGTTGTTGTTATGCTCGTTGTTCATGCATGTCGAATGCATTACAAACGGGCCGCGTGGGAGGTGCAAAAACGCACTAGGATTCAAATTGTGACTCGTCTATTGCTGTTTGTTACTCTCCCTCTCCCTCTCCCTCTCTTTTTCTGTTTGTGGCATGTCGTCGTCAGCTTCGTCATCATCATCATCATCATCATCATCATCATCATCATCATTGCCATTGCCATTGCCCATCATCGTTGTTGTTGTGTAGTTTTTGCGTTTATTGTTGCATTTCTGATGTGATTTTTAGTATTGTCCAGCGACGAGTGCAATGTGCTCAGCATTTTTGAATGTGTCCAGCAAGCGTCACACACTCTCTCCTCTCTTTCGCGCTCTCTCTCTCTCGCGCGCTCTCGCTCTTTCATTTGCACCTCCCCCTTGGCACGAACTCTTTCATACTTCAGTGTGGACGCGTCGTATGTTAAATTGTTTGCTTGATGCTCGATCAAAAATGACAAATGTATCTACATACAGTGAGACCATGCAGTATTCGCACGCAAAGGCTGGTAGACAGGATATTTGAAATATATTTTAATTATTGATGATATATTTAATTGGTATTTTGTTTAAGAGACTTACTTTACTTTAGAAATTCATAGAAGAGAGAGAATGTATGCGAGTTATTAGAAATTGTAGATATTATTAAATTAATAGATTCATACACTTCATTTATAATTTTAAAAAAAATATAGTAATCTTTCTCTCTCTCTCTGTCTCTCTATGTATGTCTTCCCCTCCTTCCTCACTCATTTCAATATATTTCCCATTAGATCATACATAATCACCTTCTTCACTGTTTTTTTCCGCCTCTCATCTTATCTACTTTTCTCCAACATTTTCTTCCTTATGCCTGTGGGCATATTTCTAGCATCAACTGTTTGCAGCATGTTGCACGCATACAACTGCAACGTTTGTCGCCTGCAATTGCTGGCAAAATGTTAATTTGAATTTGTGAGCATGTCATTAACACACGCACAAGCACACACACACACATACAAACATTCACCCACACACACGCACAACAATGCATATGCATTTGACAAATGTGTTGTTAATGATGCAAAATGCAATTTTCGAAAATTCACAAGTTTTGCTCTTTGATTTTGGGGTCCATAACCAAAAAAGAAGAAGAAAAAAAAAATACGTTGCGACTTTTGTTTGCTTTGGAAAATCATGAAATATATCTAAACGAAATACGATTTAAATATAAATTATATACAGAAACTAGACAAGTGATCTAGTAGGCAGTGCTCGACTAGACGTATACTCTGCAGTTAAAGCCAAGCTGTTATTTGAGCTGATATCGAAGTTCTTCTATAAAATATCTTCATCTCTCTTTCTCTCTCTCTCTCTTCATCTCTCTCTCTCTCACTCTCTCTCTATCTCCCTCTCTCTCTGTCTCTCTAACTAAGAGAACTCTTATATTATGCGTAGCTCTGTTAGTTTGATACAATTTCCTTAAGAAAAAAAATGCAGTTTATTATTTATTTAGAGTCATATTTGTTTAATGCATACTTTTGTCTACAAACACCATAATTTTTATACCCTTTAGCAATGGGCTTAGGGTATGTTGATTTAGAGTGAAGGCAGATTTCTATATAAACAAAAAGTCAAGTTAGAAAAAAAAAAGAAATATAAAATAAAACTAAACAATGTGCCGCATGGGCTTTAATCAGCGCCGACTCGAAGACAACTACAACAGCAGCAACAACAACAACAACAACAGTTGCTAGATCAACAACTCTAACAACAACTCAATTACCAACAACAGCAACAACAACAACAACAACAACAAAGGCAAGCGGCAACAAACGTCGGCCAACATTCATCACCACAAAATTAAATTGCTTTTGTTTATATAAATATTCCACATGAGAAAAAGAAGTTGTTGCTGTTGTTGTTGTTGTTGCTGTTGCGGCGCAAGACAGTTGGAAAATTTAAAAAAGAAAATGCGCTGTTAAAAGCAATGGAAAATAATTTTTCAACACCGCCACATTTGTTTAATTATAAATTTCTGTCAAGATTGTTTTGTTTTTTCTTTTCTTCTTCTTCTCTGTTCTTCTTTTCTTTTACTCTCTGCTCAAAGGAGCGCCGCCAACGCTGCCGACGTCAAAGTCAGCGTCAACATGTTGCCAAGCACACACTAATACATACACACACACACATGTATATGGTTACAGCAAACAAATAAACAATTACCAAACGCTGCCTTTGCCTGTATCTCCGGCCTCTTGCCTCTTGAGTTCCACAATATTCAATTTTTCCAGTTGCAGTTGCCAATGTGTTCTTGTTTTTGCTTTTTTGATGTTGGTACTGTTATTTTTGTTGTTGCTGCCGCTGCCGCTGCCGCTGCTGCCGTTGTTGTTGTTGTTGTTGTAATAATGCAGCACACTGAAGTCTTTCGAATTTTTGATTTGTTTGCTCAACATTTATTGAAGATCAAAGCGAACAACCCAGACGAGGACAAACAGTTTCCAGCTTGTCAACGAACAGCAGAGAATCAACATATATATGTACATTTGTATTAAACTATATATATACATATTTTAATATATGCACATCGAAATATACTATGAAACTTTTCCATTAATTATATAAACAGAAAATACCAATTTGCTGTTTCATATATTTTTGTTATATTTGGCAATGAAATAATTGCAGTTTTAATAGCAAAATGAAAGGTCGGGCACTAAAAATATGTTGCATATTTTTGTTATATTATATGTTATTATAAGCATTAGAAATGTGCTAGATAATATTAGTCTTATATCTAAATTTTACATCCAAGCAATTGCCTAATATAGGCAAACGGATATGCGTTTGGTATAAGCAATCGGATATTCGTTTCTTGACTCCGATGAGAAATATGTTTTATAGTATTTATGTTTATTAAGTTCTTCTTGACTGCAGTGTGAAATTTTTATAATTTTTGTTTATTATGCTATTCCAAAGACTCTAATCGAAGCTTAATACATAAAATGTTGCTTGTTGCTTGTAGCTTGTTTTCTGTATAACTTAACTTAAGATTCTTTCCATTTAGCAAATTTCGTTATAACTTTTACTATATTTACGTCTTGCAAACAGAACTTACTAAGATCAGTAACGAATAGGGAATCTAATTCAACGATATACAGTGGACCCTTGGTTAACGAACACAATACGTTTCAGCATCTTGTGCATTACGCGAAACTTTCGTTAACCGAAACAACTAAATACACTTATTACATGTTTCGATTTGAACCGTTATTGAAGGAAAATTACATAAAAATCATCAAAATTTTGAAGAAGAAAAAGTCTGCATCTCAACTTCTTCCTGTAAGACGCATGGAAATTCTACGATCTCTTTGTGTTGGTCAGATCGTCTCTGTGCTCAGCCAAAAGCTCATCGATGTCATTGCTATCCTCAATTACATGCCAAATAATAGCGATATTTGCTAAAACGGTCAATGGACAGCTCCATATATTTTGTATTCGGGGTTTCTACAATTTCCTGAGTTAGTAGATCAGCAGCAATTGATCTTTATATAAAGTAAGACATAATAAAGATTTGCTCAAAATATTTATCTTGCATGAAAGACTTTGGTTGCTTCCAGTTAACTCGATCATAACTTGACAATAATGATTTAAAATTTATCTCAGCCTACACTCTATCGATCTTTCTTCACTCGCTGCGATAACTTCATAATATCAAGACTGAAAAATAAACAATTAAAGTTATCATATCTTCAATTCAAATACAAAATTACAAAAAAATGATTAAAATGCTCATACAAACAAATCTGCTTTAAATCTTATCCCAAAGCGTCACATCAACATACAAAGTAACGAATGAAAATGATAAATATACAATAAATAATCAATATGCAATATTGAAAAGCGAACGAGCAGGCTTTTAAGATCTCGAGAGTTGTTTAATAATGTGTTCAAGGGTATTTTATACAAACATTTCGTTCGCAGCTCTCTGAATTCTAAACACAATTATACAAGAAGTAGACGACAAAGAAGAAGAAGAGGAAGAAGAGGAGAAGAAAAAGAAAAGGAAATAATAATAAAGCCAAGCAATACAATGAAGTCAAAAAATATGTGAAGCGGATCGTTAAAACTGAACTTCCCCTCTCGCTCTTCCACTTCTCTTCGGCTCTTGTTAGCTTTTGTCGTCACAGTCGTCTCAGTCGTCGTCGTCGTCGTATAGAAAACAAAGTCGCCAACTATAAAAATTATAGTTAATGTATAAATTTAATGGCAACTCGTTTATTAAAAATTTTATTTGAATTCTTTTATTTATACGTTTTATACGCTCTTTTGCGCACGCTCGCAGGCGCTGTTGCAGGCAACAATGTTGCCACAAATAATCATCATGTTGCTGCATCATAATAATGATGTTCGCCTCGTTGCAATTCCCCTCCCTACATCGCTTCTACTTCTCCTTCTGCTTCTCCTTCGCCGCCCCTTCAATCTACGCCCCTCGCATCGGCCCCCCAGCCATAAATCGAAAGAACAAATCGCTGCGGCAAAGGCGCAGTAAAAGCAAATAAACCCAAGTGCAGACGTAATAAACTCTCGGATGTTATGGACGCAACGGGACTGCAGGGGGCGAGGAGTGGCGGCAAGAGGGAGTTCTACCCGCATCTGGAGTTGTACTTCTATATACTTGTAGTTGCGCGAAAATGGAAATGAAAATGAAAATGGGCAACGGGCAACGGGCAATGGGCAAATGCCAAATGGCTGGAGAAGTTGCGGAGGAGGGCAACGCTGCAAGTGCAGCTGCCCCAATTGGGCAGCGACTGCAACGACTGAGGTCATTATTGCAACTATATATTGATATAATTCGCATGTGGGTGGCCGACCACTCACCCAAACCTCACTCACGCTCTCTCCTCACTCTCTCTCACTCCCACTCTAGTGATTTTGCTACTCGAAATTATGTTAAGAGCAAATAGTCGCGCATTTTATTCATGTCATTTCCGGTTTACACTTTTTATGCCAACGATTATGACCCACTCATTCGCTCGCTCGCTCACACACTCCCTCACTCCCTCACTCACTCTTGCTATTTGCCTTCAGTCTCAACAATCCAACTGCTGTAAGAGCAACTGCTTACAATGTTGTCTAGCGGAACGGCAACGGACTGCATCGAATATTATGTCATATAAAGTTGATCGAATTTGCTGGGACAAGAAATGTATTTGAGCGCCTCAACTTTGTTTAAATAATTTATTATTTAAATTTGTTTTTCTGTCTAAGAATATCTTGTTTACAATTGCATTCATATTTTAGTGAAATATGGCCAACTTTTACTTAAAACTCTTTACAATATTCCAATTTTTCAGCCTTAGCTCATCTGATTACTATTATCGAAACACGTGTATTTTTTTTTTTTTTTTTTGCTTGACATACTTGAGAGCCGCTTTAAATAAATAGTTTACTTAACAGTTTAGTTAATAACTGTTTGCTTTATTGGCCTTATCGCTGTCATGATCTGCAGACAGTTTACATAAAAATATACATTTAAATGGTTAGAGCAAAGACTTTCCAACGTCTAACTGGATGTGTTCAGAATGAAAGTCGTGCTCAACTAATTGAAGCGTCTCTTATTAAACTGGATGTAAAACCACTTTGCTAGAGAGCTTATGCAAGACCAAGAACAGATTCTCTCTGCGTTTGTTCTAGTTCTTTTTTTTTTTGCCAGACTCTTGGCAACATTGTTGCTGCAACTTGTTGAGCTAAGAGCAGACAGCAATATCTCGGTCGCGCTCGCTCTCTTTCTCGCTTGATTTCAATTTAGCAGACAAAATACCGTTAGTCCGTTTAGTTTAGACAAATATAAACTAGATGGCTTTATAGAATTGCAGGCTAAAGCAACAGCAACAACAACTCGACGAGTCAAGTGCCAGCCACGCCCCCCAGCCCAACCCGACTCCCCCCTCTGCGACACTCAGGTACTCAGGCGGCAACCTTTGAAAGCGTTTAAAGTGTTGGAGCGTTCGAGTGCTCATCAGCAATGGACAACAAGTTGGAGCTGTTATCATATCTTTCACTTAAAATAAATAAAATTACAATTTAATAATATAACGTGATGTGGCAGGCATTTGCCACACAAGCGACACGCCCCCGCCGCCGCGCACCATCTCCTGCCCACCTGCAACAGAGGCCAGCAGGCGGCGGCACTTGAGCGCACGACAAACGCAACAAATAGTCAATTAATTATTACCACAACAACAACAACTACAATAGCAATTGGAACAACAACATTTCTTATGAAAGTGTTTTAACTCTGTCTCACTTTTATTTCTAGTTCTTCTTCTGCTACGATTTTTGTTTTTGTCTCTTGCTACACATAATTGAAACTTGTTGTGTTTGTTAGGCTCTCTACCCCTTTCCTTACCCTATAAATACCCTGGTTTCTTTTTATTCGTTTTTACCTATTTTTATGTTAAGTTTCCATTTGCCGCCTAGCGCTGCTGATATTGATAACCTGCACGTTCGATGACAATAATAATAATTAGTAATTATATTGTTGTAAAATAAACTTGTTTTAATTGCTTGCCAAGCGTTTCTGATATGATATGGAATAAAAACAAAAAAAAACCGAAGCACGCAATAGCAACAACATGAAAATGCCAAAATGCGATAACGAAAAATACTTCGATTGTAAATTAAATACTCAACAAAAAATAGAGAGAGATACCAAAAAGTTAATGAAGCGTATGTGCATGGAATTTTAATGACTGTGTTCAGAAAATCTTTAGTGAAAGATAAAGTTTGTTAGATCGTAGCAATTCGGTCTGTAAATAGAAAATATACTACAGTTTTCTATTCATTTTTGGGTCTATGTAACAAATGTCTTATCGATATTATGTTGATATTAATCTAAGAAATAGTTTGAACTTTATTTATTAAGATATCATTCGATATTTTAATATATAAAAGTTATTTATTTTCCATTTGATATCGAATTTCTCAATTATTTCAATAGAAATCGATCAGCTGATCTCTCGATCGATAACACTGCAGCTTAAGCTCTTTAAAATATTAAATTGCTTAGCTGAATTTAGCAATTGCTTATTTGTCGTTATCGATCGATTGATCGATAGACGCATTTGTCAGTGCTTTGTCGCAGTTAATTGCTGCAATTTGTTGCAAGATGCTGGCCAAGTACAAAAAACACAACTAGCCAAGTTAATAACGGTTAATAAATCGAATGTTGTTTTCGTTTGCAAATTCTGTATTTCTGCATTTGCATCTGCATCTGCTTTTCAAGGCATTCGCTGTTGTTGTTGTTGTTGTTATTACATTAACCCAAATGTTGCTGTGGCAGCGCGTTGATCCATGTTGCAGTGTTGCCTCGACTTTGAAGCCGTAGCTTGAAAGCTGAAGTTGAAAGCTGAAGTCGAGGCTGATTTTGAAGTGGTTCTGCCCACATGATATACAAATCAAAGTTTGTTTAGCTCTTTGGCCATGTTTGTCTCAATTAGTGGCATAATTCATGCTGTCACAGCTGTCACAAGTTGTTGCTGTGTAGCCGTTGTTGTTGCAAGTTTGTATTTGTTGCAAGTTGTTTACACTCCGCACATATTTTGTCATTTAATTAAAGACCAATCAAACCTCCGACAGCTTTAGCTTATGAATATTATGATGAAAAAAATAATGCAGAGAGAGAGAGAGAAAAAAACGAATTACATTTGACGCGTCTAAATGATATCCGTTGCACGCGTGTGTCAATGAACGGCGGTGCGTGAGCCGCTAGCCGCTGGCTAGCTTGCGGTTAACTTCCTTATAACGCACAAATATCAATAAAAAAAGTAAAAGGCTGAAAAGAAATTTATGGAATTGCAAATTGATAAATAAAATAGTGCGCATAATGTAAAAAGCGTTGACAGTTGTTTATGAAGACGACGCGCGCGCGGTTCCAAGGCAGGGGGCATGCAACAATGTGTGGCGACAACAACAGCAACAAAACTCAAACTGGTTGCCACTGCAACATAATAAAATATTTTATTTAGTGTTTAGTTTATTTTGTTCAGTCGCCAAAATTTATGTGCCAGCCAGAGAAGAGTCAGGGGGGGGGGAGAGTGAGAGTGTAGGAGAGTAGAAGTCAAAGAGAGTGCAATGTCTTGGTTTTGTTTGTTTAAGTTCTGTTGTTTGCTTTAGCTAAACATTGTAAAAATATATCTGTATATATATGTATATGTCTGCCACACATTAGGGCAGACATCTGCAAGTCAACGATCAACGTATTGGCAATCAGCGATCAGCGTTCGATGCGGCGTCGACGGCTGCTGCTGCTGCAGCTTCTTTAGCTGCTTCATCTGCGTTTCTTCTTCTTTTTGGTCATTAAAATTGCAACGTGCTGTTTACTGTTGTTGCTGGCGATTGTGCCTGCCACATTTATTGCACAGGCGTTGGCTTTGTTGCTCGTTTTTATTAAATCAACGAAGCAATTGCAATTTAATATTAAAAATAATAACAAACAGCAGCCGCAGCCGCAGCAGCAGCAACAGTAACAACTACAACAGCAACAGTTGCTGCAACTTCGCATTGCTCGTATTGCATTCTTGCAGTTAATTATTTGCCCCTCTGTGGCAGCAGCACAGACTGAGAGACCAGTTGCAACTCCCTCTCTCTCTCTCTCTCTCTCTATCTTGCCTCTTGCTGCTGCAGTTCCATTGAAAATGTTTTACTGCACGCTTTGCCGGTCAATGCATGTCAGTTGTTGCTGCTTGTGTTGCATCTGCGTCTGATCTTGCTGCAACTTCCTACTTCTCTTGGCATTTGCACAAATGTAAACAAATTAATTAATTGCCTTTACTTACAGTCTTTTTAGTTCTCGTGTGTCGATGACTCTGCCACATCCATCGATGAGGTGCAAAACGAGAACAGTGAGACAGAGACGAGAAGAGAAGAGAATCGTAGCAAAATGTAAATATGCATAAAATATATATATTTATTATGATGCATTAGCAACAGGCAATGCTGATATTCAAGTTCTGTTATTTGTCAGCTGGCAAGAAGCTGAAAGGTGTTTAAACTGTTTCAACACATTCAGCAGCAAACGGAAAAGATAAAGGCAGAGAGAGCAAAGAGAGAGAGAAGGCCGTCTATAATTGTATATAATATATGATAATCTAAACTCTAAATATATAAAAAATTAGGAAGAATTTTATTTTATTTTATTTAAAAATATTTAAGATGATCACAAAAAAGAATTGGATCGACACGGCTCCAGGAAGAGTGAACCAAAATCAGCTCCAGGGACGCAAATAAAATTATTAACAGTATGTCTAAATATCTAACGGATCTTATAAAAAATAATGTATACAATACCAAGTATTATGATATTTTCAGTAAAACTAAAATTTTCTTAGTTGTGTATGAAAAATTCTTAATTAAATGAACAACAGTTCAAAAAAAAACTTTTACAAATCTAATTTCTAATTTCTTAAGATTTTCTATGACTCTCTCTCTTTCTCTCTCTATCCTGAGTTCCCTCTCGAGTTCCCCTCTTCGTACGACGAAGAGCACCTGCGCCTTCTAATTAATACCATATCTGACTATATTTATTTCCAGCTAAAGCTAAACAGCACTTGATTGAGCTAAGAGCAGCTTAGAGTAACTAAATCGTTACGCTCTAGATCTTTCTTTCTTCTTTTTCTTTCGCTTCTTAGTACTCGAAGTAATATACTTGTTTCACACTTGGTTTAAGTATTTTTTGTATTTATTCACTTTCTTAATGAGTCAATTAAGACGCAACTAATTTAACGCTAGGTTTGCCATTTTGTTAAAGTTTGCACTTAATTATTTACATAAAATATAAAATTTATTAACGATCTGAAAAGTGCATTATGCATTGCTATTATTCGAGAAAAATCACCTGAATTCTTTAGAGCTAAATTAAGTGAAAACATTTTGATGCAATTCGTGTGCAATTTGCTGTAAATAAATAATTTGTAAGCTGTAAAATAAATGCGATTATTCTATCGTTATTTCTTGGCCAATTAAATTAAGCCATAGTTTTATACTCACAATGAAAAGCAATCATAAATTTTTCAAGCATATTTAACTATGAGAGAACAAGATTAAAAAAATATATACAAAAATTGAAAAATACTTTTCGCTGCTGCTGCTGTTGTTGTTTTGGTTCGATTTCAATTTTGTGATTAAGTTGCGTAATGCGCAAATTTCATTTGAAGTCTCTTAATGGATTATGTATGGGCTCGGCCACATAAATAATTGTTTGCACTTCATCCTGTGCGCCGGCCACATACACTATGCATAAATAACGCATACGCCGTGTGGGCCTCGACATCGGAGGCAGCAGGAGCAGCAGCAATAGCGGAAAGCGAACGCACATTTTATACTCGACACTTGTGCTTAGGACGTTGCCATAGCTATATCTATATATAAAGAGTTATATATATATAAATTTATGTAGATGTGTAGGTGTGTGTGTGTATGTGTGTGTGTGTGTGTAGCAACCACCCACAGCGTGACGCTTGCTCGTTGGAGATTGGCTGCGTCAGCCAACCAAAAATCTTTACTGTTGCGAAAAAGTTGAACATTTTCGCACAAAAAGGCGCGGCCGACGACGACGACGACGATAACGATGACCAGGACTGTGCGAGTGGGTGGATGAGTGAGTTTGGGTGCTTTGGCAACGAATACGACGCACACGGCAAAGGCAGCCAACATGGACATTAGATGACCATGTGTGTGTGTGTGTAAGAGCTGCTGCTGAATTTGAAATTCAAAATGCCAGCAAGCTTATACTCCTGCACTCTGCATATGTGTGTAGCTGTGTGTGTGTGTTTGTGTGTGGGGTAATGGCCGTTCGTCAATGTCCTGGCGAAAAATGCGTTAGCCGTTGCTGCTGCCGTCGAGGAGCTGCCCCAAAAGTAGAAGGCACAACAACTTTTGGGTGCTGGCAAATGAAATGAAAGCGCGCGCGCGCTTGTCCTTTCACTGAGTGTGTATGAGTGTGCGTGTGCGTGTGTATGTGTGAGCGAGCCAACACGGATGCGGATGCGGACAACGTACAGAGATGCCCATGCACCCATCTCCAACTCTAGTCGCACATCAGCTGCAGAAACTTTCGACTCGTTCCTTTCGTGGAAGCGAGCTGCTCTCGAGGCTGCGCCTGGTCGGCTTCTAATGCGCAAGGATATTCGTAAAATGCAAATGTGCAGAAACGAAACGAAGCACAAACAAACACAGCCACACATGCATAAACGCAGACTCACTCACACACACACAAACACACAGTGGCACACACGCACAGTCCATCTTGCTGCTGCTGCTGCTGGTCAGTGGAATAACAAAAAGCAACGGCACATCGTTAAGGTGGCGGTAATGGCATTTCGGGGCGACGTTCGACGATTTTGGACACCTACGAGCAGCAGCTAACACACACATACACACATACACACACACTCGCATACATATAGAGCTGCACACATCATCTCCTGCGTGGTTTTTGTGCGTTTCCGCCAAGTCACAAAATGGCGGCCGTCGCAGTCATCGGCAATTTGGCAACGTTGCCACCCAATATGCATCCACTGTCCACTGGCCAACGTCGTATGCCCACCTTCTTCTGCTACAGCTTGAACGTGAAGCAAGTTTCGCATCTGCAGCAGCAGCAGCAGCAGCAGCCGTGGCAACGGCGCAAAAAGCCGCCGAATAAAATTTCAGCAAAAAAGGTTTTTCAATCGACAAGAAAATGATGAAGCCTTGCAAATGAAGGCGAAGGGTTTGATGGTGCTAGTTGGTGTTTCTTATATCGATATATTGAACGTATATTGAATGTCTTTGAGTTCATGAATATTATTCGAATTTTTTGTATATTTCATGAAGCTTATTTTCGTTAATCGTAAATTCAAATAGAGATAGAAATTTTTTACATAAAGAAAATGTGAGAAATTATTTGTGGAAATTCAAAATTATATTTTAGTATTTATAGAACTTATAATTATATTTTTTATTTATTTAAATTTGTTATACATCCAAGTAAATATTTAAAAATTTTATAAAAATTACCCTAAATTCTTTTAAGTTGAATACGAATATTTTAATGCACAATATTTTCCCTAAATTCCTTAACTTTAAATTTCTTTATTCAATTTCAATAATTTATAAATTTGAGTAAAATTACTATAATTTCTTTGAAGCCGCATTTGAGCTCTTAGCTAATTGATTCTGTTGGCAAGGTCTGTTGCAGCAGCAAACTTGGCAAACACAAATAGTTTGTTCCCACTGTGCAGGAGATTGCTTTGCACTGAGACTCATATGCGTTTGCCCGCTGTCCTTTGCACGTTGCCATTGCCCATTGCCCACTGCTCGTTGCCCATTGCTCATCAGCGCTGTTTGCTGCGCCGTTATTTTTGCTTTTCCTGTGGCACAGCCTTGCCTGCAGCTCAGGCTACGTTGCTTCTTGCCAACATGTCCATTGTTGTTTCTGCTGTTGTTCTTGTTGTTGTTGTTGTTGTTGTTGTTTTTCGCAGAATTTTCGTTTCCGTTTCCTGACCAAACGTGCGTGCCTATGTATATACGGCATATACGTGTGTGTGAGCGGCTGTGTGTGTGCTTGCAGGCAGAGTGCATGGGGAAAACGAAAACAAAAATCTTTCAAAATGGCAGCAACGGATGCCAGCTTGCACATTTGCACAACGTGGCCAGGCCTAAAACCCAAAACTTGTGTGAGTCCAAGTGGTGTGCATACACACACACATACACACACACACACACACACACACACACACACACACACACACACACACACACATATATGTGGAGGCACATGCACATCAAGCCCCTGCCACTTCTTAACTATAGAGAAAAGTCGCTGCAAGTTTTCTGTATGGCAGTTCTCCCAGGCAACGCAGTTATCGATGACGATGTTGACGACAACGTCGACGACGACGATGGCGACGTTGGCGATGGCGACGTTGGCGACGTTGACGTTGATGTTGGGTGCAACTGTCCAGCACAACGGCAGCCAGAGAAGGAAAAAGTAGTTGTAGCAGGAGAAGCGGAGGCGCAGCAGCAGCATCCAGCAAATTTCAATGCATAACATTTGCTTACCTCAACGGACACAAATGAGAAACGCTTGAAGTAACCAACGAAATTAAAGCAGAGCTTAACTAGATTTTTGTTAATTTTTATTAATCATTGATTATGATGTGAAGAAAGAAAGAAAGAATTAATAAAAAATATATTGCATTTATTTTATTGGATTTGCTGTGCATGCAATTTTCAAAAATTTACTGCTTTACGGATTAGATAGTTTTCAATGTTCATGAAGATAAAATAAAATAATGAAAAAGTAAACTATATTTCATTCCATTCATTAAGACACTCAAACTTATGATATAGCAAAATAATAAAAAAATGAAAGTAAAATACATAAAAAAAATTATTGTACTTAATCAAAAGATTTTAGATTTTATCAGACTTCAAATTTATGTATTAAGTTTTTGTTTATATAGTTTAAAGTTTATGTTAAAACCAGCTAAGATCATTTGATCATTTTAAGCTTTACTTAAAATTTTTACTTAAGTATCATAACATGATATTTAATCTGCAGATTTTAAGCTGCTTCAGGCTTTAAGTTGGTCTAAGCTCAAATTCCAAGTTTGAAACTAAGTTTCTCAGCAAAAAAAAAAAAATAGTTTTCTAGTTCAAAGAACAATTTGTCAACAGCTACAAACTTACGGCACGCACACTCATACACACACGCACACATATCTATACCTACCACACACACACACAGCTACATAGATATGTAAGCCAATGGCTCATTATCGATACCGCACCAAATTCGTCTGTCCATTGTGCTATGGTGCTCACTGTACAGGGTGCTGCTGCTGGCGCTGCTGCGCTTTATGGGCCTAGTCTGCACTTAATTATTATCAGCAAATATGCAGTCATGCCCACATATATGCACGTCGTGCCTAGCCACCCCTTATCTACCTCTCCCACTCTATCTCTTTCTATCCATCCCTTTCTCTTTGCTTGCTTTTTTGGCGCTCCTTTCGTCCAGCCCACATGCGACTGCACAAATTTTCTCTAAAACAAAATTAATTCCGATTTTTGTTTTTGTAGAAAATTTTCGGCGCTGGCCAACATTACAGCAACAACGATGGCGATGGCGACGGCGACGTTGACGATGGGCTAACCAGCAATGGCAACAACAACAACAACAACAATGACGACAACGTTGACTTTGAACAGGACTCTCGTGCATACGCACAATTTCTGTCCCAAAAATACGCAGCACCCATTGTCGGCCCAGCCCATGCCTGCCTCTTTCTCTCTCTCTGTCACACTCTCTCTCTCTCTTGCTTTGCCTGGCCTATGCAATTTACGCCTATAGGCCTCGAGGCCTCTATATGCGTACACACACACATATACACTCTCTCACACACACACATACACTCGTTCGCACACTGGCACATCCGGTTGAAAGTTTTCTAGGTGCCCCAGACACTTTGCATGCGTATTTTGCACGCATTCTAGAATTTCAATTAAAAATAAATCACAAAAACGTTGCTACCCTAGCCGATGGCCCAAACTCCAACTGCAAACTCCTAACACCCAACCAGACGGTTTTCCATGTGTGTGTGGTTTGCGTGTGTGTGTGTGTGTGTGTGTGTGCCCCGTTTGCATTTGCATCTGCATCTGCATCTCGCGTCGCTGTGTTAGAAAATGCATTGCATTTTGCACACGCATCCAATTTCTGCTGCTACGTGGAGACCAGGGCAGTGCACCTCTTTGCCCCCACTCACACACACACACACACGCACACATCCTGTGTGTCTTCTTCCTCTTTGCAGTTGCAATTGCAGTGAAGCCCAGACTGATGCTGCTGCTGCTGATGCTGCTTTTGACCAGCGTCCGTTGCCGCTGCAGCTATATCGATGATGCGCTGACTTTGATTCGCCTGTTGATGTTTGTGTGCGTGTGCGAGTCCGTGTGTGTTTATGTGTGTGTGTGTGTGTCCTGCATCCTGTGCATCCCTGTAGCTGCTTCTGCTGCGCTTTCTTTGCCACCATATACAGGCAGAGCAACAACAACAACAACAGCAACAAAGGTGCGTCGCACAATGCGCTTGGCAGAAAACTTAATGTGCGTTTTCTGCCCACTGTTCGTTTCGCTGTACCCGTTAGACAGCTAAAAACCACATCTCATTCCCAGTCTAGCTCTGTATACGACTCTCTCTCTCTCTCCCACCCTCCCTCTCTTTCGCACGTGTGTTATATATCACTCGGGTTGCTGTTTTCCGTTTCGGCTTTAGCTTGTTCTCTAATGCTCTCTTCAATTATAATGCCCGATTTGCAGTTTTTCCCGAGGTGCTGCCATCTGCATTAGAGCGATAGCGATATAACGGTATTCTTATGATGCTATACAGTGGATATGTGAGTTTGGGTTAAATACTTGTAGATATCTCGAATTTCATGAAAATTTTGATTGATTGACAATGTGATACATAAGATATATATGAGTGACTGTGGGATTTGGCAAACTATGATTGAACATGATTGAATATAATTGGTGCTTTGACTTATTAACTGATTGATGGACCATGATTGGCGCACTTAAGTCCTGCTTATTGTCTAACAAATTACAAGAGTAATTGAAAGATAAACTTACTTGAATTATTTAATTTACTGATTGATTGAATGTTCGCTATTACATCGTTTGATGAACTTTAAACAAATTGAATGATTTAATGAGAGATCTACATATTCAATTATGCCCTTGCTGCATGTTTGATTGACATGGATTGACGGAAGTCAATCAATTCAGTTTGTATTGCATGGCAATCTACATACAAAAACCTTTTTTGCAAGCAATTTCTCCCTGTCCAAGTATTTTTGTGTGACAATGTCTGCCAATACAAGTATTTTAAAATTCAACTCAAATTTCGATTTGACTTGAAGAGATAAATGTAATTTCCTTAATACTCTACATTTCACTCACGTATTTATTTTAATCCACTGTTTCTAATGTGCATCAAATCGTTTTGTTGAATTGAAAATCCTCTTCAGTGTCACACAACGATCTCGTCGGGTTGGACGGAATGGAGCTCGGACTCACGGCAACGCCAACTGCAGCTGCAGCAAACATCTACAAAAGCAACAAACATACGCACACACACACGCACAAATGCATAGGCGAAATCATGTATAATGGTCAACACGCATACGCATAGCTATATACAGCTGAGCACACACACAGACACAGCTGTATATATATGTATGTATATATATATGATGTGAGTGTGTATGCAATATAATAGTCGTACTTAGAAATGCTGTAGAGCTGACCCACCCACAGCCCCTAGAAGCGACCACAGCAGTGGGTGAACGATGGCATGAGTGGGTGGTTTTTTGGCTCCTATGCTAAACGAACCCTCTCTCTCTCCCGCCGTTCTGTATACGCCTCTTGCAGCTAGCCATACTTCGTGTGCGCAGTGCGCCTCGGCCTCGAATGGGGCAATAGCAAATGCTGCAAATGCCACATAAGTGCCCGCTGCATCGATGGGTGCCAGGGTGGTGGGGTGGACTGGGGTGGTTGGGTATCTCCACCTCGTTTGCATTAGGGGCGCGCGAGAGCTCAGTGTGCGTGGCGAGAATTCGTTGCCTCGATTTGCCTATAATTATGTGTGTTATATAACAAACTGCATTTTGGACGAAATAGTCGAGGGGGCTGCGGGGTGGCACGGGTGTTTGGGGGGTGGCTTGGGTGGCTGCAGCCATACTGCCTGCATGAATATTCAATAGCTCAAATAGAGCATACGCCGCATTGGACGTCGCCTGCATTACTTATATGCCTGGACTCTCGTAATATTGTCGATAATAAATATTAAATTGAAAACCCATTTCCCCCTAGTCAGACCCCTTCGTTCGGCCTCTCCTCAAAATTGCTGACCAATTTTTATGCCAATGCAGCACTTGCTACTCATTTTGTTGCAGTGTAATCGGCTGCACGATAATTTGCAACAAAACAAAAAGCAAAGAAGTGAAAAAAAAAAAACGCGCAAACTTTAGCATTCATTTCTTAATGAGTGGCAATGCCTACTGCGAGTTTCGATCGCTGCGGATCGTTCAATTTGAGATTCGTTTTTCTTTTTATGTTTTTTTCTTTTACATTTGCATTTGCCTTTCCGTTGCTCGCATTACTGTAATTACACACAGCCAAGAAAAAGAAACACACACAAAATAATTCTTAAGAAACTCATAAAAACCAAAACGAAGCCATTACAATCACACATGAAAAGCGAGCCAGGGGCCAAGAGCAGGGGCAGCGCAATGGACTCAAGGGGGGAGGGCTCAGACAATCGCCTCGCATGCAAACGGTGAGCAAATTATATAGAGAGCGAGAAAGAGAGAAATTTTGTATTGCAATTTGAATACGAGCTGTGCAGAATTATGCAAAATGTGTTGAAAGGATCGTATAAACTTGAATACATATCTACAAGTAGAAGAAGTGTTTATAATGGTTAGGAAGGGGGGAAAAAAAGGAAAAATATTCACATTGTAAAATTTTCAGAGTTCAGCACCTGCTTAACCCTCAAGTTTATTTAGCTCATTCTTATTCATGAAATACTTGATTGAACATGAAACTAGATTGAAAAGTTTTCAAAACTTTTATAAAAGTAATTGGAGCTCGAAATATGTGAAGAGTAGATAAAATATATTTTAATTTAGAGTGAAAAATGAGAATGAATGAGAAAGTAAATATAAGACATTAATTCAGAAATATGAAACTTTAAAAGCAGTTTTAATACTTACCGTAAAGATAATATAAGCATTATTACAAATATATGAAAGACTTTTATATTCTATTTATGATTTTCTTACATTACAGGTCAATATCAATAGGAAATAACAAACTAAAGGGAATAATCAAAAGGATAATTCTTAAAGATAAGTTGCTCTCAAATCTGTTTATATTTATTGAAAATAATTATTATTATTTTTTGTTAGTAGAAAATATGTGGAAATATTGTTGAAGATATTCAGATTCATATCCATTTATGCATTGCATATTTGCTCACAATTCTGAAGCATCTTCTTTATTTATGTAATATTTTTACTCATTCGAAATTTATTTTAGTTGAGATTTTTGTGCGAATGTTGAAATTGTGTTGAGCAACAGATAAAATATTGAAATGTTGCATGCAAAGCAGCTGCTGAGTGGAGCTCACGAGTTGCTGTGGCAGAGGCGCTGGCCGCAGAGCTGGCAACACACGCTCACACACACACGGTGTACAAATATATATTTTCATAATTTTTTGCTGCCTGTTGCTGCTCTTCGGAGCTGCTTTTTTTTACATTTTGCTGCCTTTTCTTAAGCTGCAAATCGCGGCAATCGTTAAGATCACGAAAAACAATTCAAAATTAATGGTAATAAGCAGTTGCTGGCGCGCCAAAGCAAAACAAAGGCCGTACCTGGCTGCCTACCTACCTGTGGCAGCGGGTTAAGGAGTCAGTTGAGCTGCAGTAGCTGGGAAAAGAGGGCAGGGAGGTTGGCGTCGAGTCTGCTGCATGCCCCAGCGAAATTACTGCGTACAACAGAAGCCGTCTGACCGTGGCTGCGACTGCAAAAGATGACTTGAACGGCAGCTCATTTGCAGGCTCGGCTCAGTCAAACAGTAGTCCAGTTTCTGCTGCTACTGATGCTGTTGCTGCTGCTTCTTCTCCTCCTACTTTGTATGCCCGTTCAAGAAATTAATGAAGGCTATATTAATTTTTGGTGCAATAAACTTGTGGATGCTGAAAGGAAAGTTCGAACTGTCTTAAGGTAAAATAGGTATAAAGGGAAGAGTTGTGTCAATAGTTTATCTTTTATTATTACATAAAGTCTAGAAATTGATTCTGAAGCTTAAGACAAGAAATTTGAGAAAAAATATGAAATTTCGTAATTGTGCGAAGTAGAATATATAAATTTTACAGTTGCTTAGCATCTGACATCCTTGAAAGATTGACTAATTAGCATCTGACATTCTTCAAAGATCAACTCAAAATCTTCTCTTAAACAAATTTCTTAAATACTTTATAGTTTTAAATTTCTCTTAACCTTGAGCGAGTATTACGCAGTCAGCTTAATCCAACTTGATTGGTCTTCCTCGTTTTTTACTCTTTTTTTCGGGGCGTTGCGCCGGCGCTGCGCAGGAGCCAGAGCCGTAGACCTCAACATTGATCGATGGTAGCCTCTCGCTTCAGCTTCAGCTTCTGCTGCTGCTGCTGCTGGCTATCTGGCTGGCATTTTTTTTTTATTTCTTATTTTTTCGAGCTGCTGTTAGAAGTCGTGTCGTGTAGCAGGCCGCAATCATACGATATTTTCAGCATCCAAATTATTATAATATATTATTATTAGCTGTTGCCTGCTTGCTTGATTTTTTCTTTATTTTTTCACATTTTTTGCTGCTGCATATGGCTAGATAATGCGATATTTTTGCTTATGCTGTGTGAATGGACTTTTGGCTGATGAGAGAGAAGAAGCAGTAGGAGCAGCAGCAGCAGGAGTGGTAGTTGGAGTAGCAGGTTCGTGAACCCATGGCTTCGAGGCTTCAGTATTTCAAGCATGATGGATAGTCAACTAAATGAATTTGCATGCGACAAAGCTGCGCGCAGCTAAAAGCCTCAGCCTGAAGTATATCCCAAATAAAAGGCATAACAAAAAAGTCATTAGCATGTGGGTGCGGAAATGTAAGAGTCTCTCTGTATGTGTGTGAGTGTGTGTGTCGTTGCCTTTTATACACACACACACAGTCACACGCACAGCTATCCAAAAGGCTTTGAATATGCCAGCAGCTGGACCAATCGAAGCACGTCGCGCCTTGGTTGGATGCGAGTATGAGTGAGAATATGTGTGTGAGTGTGTGTGTGTGTGTCGGTGTGTGTGTATTTTAGTCTCTTCTCAAACTGCGACATTGGTTCTATGTTTGCCTTTTACTTGCATTTTCTTTTACTTTTTATTGCAACTTTTTTATATACATTTTTTAGTTTTTACTTTTTATATACATACATCAGCGCTGGCTACTGTGGCGAGTGTGGGTGTGAGTGTGTGTGTGTGCCTGGTCACCCTTTATACATACGCATGCCTGCAGCTCTTGGACCTGCCACACATGATGTGTCCTGAGCAGGAGGCAGGCTTTATGTCAATGTCTGAGCTGCCATGTTGTAAGTTATGCCACACACACATACACCTAAAAAAAACAAAAAGAAGCGAAAGAAGCAAAAGAAAATTGTAGGCAAGAAAATTGTTTTCCCGACTCGGTAACCACTCCCCTATCGCCCATACCCAGTGTCACTGTTATTTAGTTGAAGGCTGCGCATCAAAGGGAAAGCAAATTTCCATTGAAAGCTGCAGCGTTGCGTGAAATGCTTTACGAGCTGAGAGAGCTCACCAGAGCTGCGAGCTGTGAGATGTGAGATGTGAGCTCTAAGCTTTGCCTGCAGCCTCCACCTGGCTGCTTCTTGAGTGCATTTGTCACACCTCGACGGCAACAACAACAGCAACAACAACAACAACAACAACAACATCAACTGGAGCATTGGCAGCTAAGCAAAGCAAATGGATTTTTATGGATTGACATGACAGGTAATTGGTGCACTTCGCCGCCTCCTTTGCCTCCATTGCTTCATTTTCTAAAATGCTGCAGCTCCTGTTTATCTTCTATTTCTCTCTCCCACTCTCTTTCTCTCACTCACTCGGTCTTTGCTTGATCCTTTGCCGTAAAAGCCTCGGCTTAATTGGGCTTTTGTGAGTGGCAACGGTTTGTGACTTGGCCAAAGGCGCTGCTAATATCAAATTACCAGTGTCAAGCGGCTGAGTGTGGTGCAGAGTGTACCGCTGGTGCAATTGTGCTGCAAGTGATGCAAGGGGTCGTTGCTTGGGGGCGCACGCACTTAATTGCCACCTGCATGCAATTTTTTTTTTGTATTCTCCTTAAACATTCATTACTTTCAGTTGGCCACAGGGCCCAAAAGTTGCTGCGTATATGATGGTAAATAAAACTAAAAATAAAATTTACAAAAAAAATGGAAGAATTACTAAAAACTTTTACAGAGTCTCAAACAATTATGACGAGAGTGTAATGAAACTGGTTTTATATCTTGTACGTTTCCAATAAACCTGAAAGATGAGTTATAAATGGTAATTATGTGTTAATATAGTGAAGAAACAATATAATTGAGCAGGATAATGATGGATGAAATATATAAAAGAAAGCTTTAAAACAAAAATTTAAAATATGTACCAGAGAAATTCATCATAATCTGCAACACAATCTGCTCTCTGCAGTCTTCATATCAATCATACTTCCCACTTTTTGTCGATCTTCTAACGTTATAGAATACTGGATATAATTTGTGTTTTAATACAGCTTGAATAATATACTGGAAATTTTAAATTATACAGTTCTTTCATATTAAGTATTTAGGTATATCAATACTTTACTAATATGATCTTAATATATTTTTTTACAGAAAATAATATAGTATAAATATGTTCGTACAACTTCTAGAGAAACCTTTTAGATAAAAACAATTTTTGAACAATTTCGAACGAAAAATCCTTTTATATAAGTAATTTTGCAGTTATGCAACACTAAAAGATTTCTAATCCAATATTTGCAATATTTCTACTACTCTTTGTACGACCCTTTTTGTTGGATATATCTCAAGATATAGTTGGTCATATATTTGGCATATGGGCTTAAGCAAAACCATGAAATATTGAAAAAGTACGTAAGTAAGCACACACACAGCTTTATATATGGCAAAACTAGAGGAAAGTGGGCGTTACAGTTACCTACTATGTGTGTGTGTGTGGTATAACAAAATAGATGGGCCAATAGACGTGATGAACGCAGCAAAAAACAATTCGAGCGCGCGCAAAAAAAAAAAAGAAAAGAAAAGAAAATAGAACGCAAAGAATGAAAGAGGATGCAGATGAAGAAAGAAAGCTGGCAATTTATATACATATACATATAGTATGGAATCGTATATACTATGCTTAAGCGACTACACCTATTCGAATCCTTCTTTTGCATATGTGCGACTGTGTTTGTGTGTGTGTGTGCTCAAAATTTACTTAGAGTTATTTATGCAAAAGCGACAACCCCCAGCGAGAGCAAAGTGAAAAATATAATCGAGGCAGAGAGAGAGAGAGAGAGAAAGAGAGAGAGAGAGAGAGAGGGAGAGAAAGAGAGACAAAGATGTAGAGTAAAAGAGCAGCGCAAGGATAACCCTATTGTCCTCCTGCTGCTGCTACTCTCACTGCCCGACACCTATATAGCCCTTGGACTGGAAGATATATTGTAATTAGAAACGTTTTCTTCAATTTATGCATTGGCCAAATCAATTTCAATAAAAAGCAACTACTGTGTCATGGGGTTTGACGTTGTTTCTACATCTAAATTGCATTTGAGTGCAGTCAACGAAATATGCGATTTCTTGATTCTAATTAAAATGCCAAGAGGAATCAATGGGATCACTTGCCAGTATATAGAAGTGAATTTACGCTAGCAAGATGAATGCAGGATTTGATAAAATTTCAATTAATTTGATTGGATTGGATTTCAGTTAGTTTCTTAACTGTTAAAATCATAATTTAACATGAATAACGTATTACTATAACATGAATAGAGTATTACTATAATTAATTTTTCCATATATAAAACATATTCATAGCTGGGAACTTAGTGTCAATCATTTAAAGCATCACGTTCTGTACATGAGATCAACCGATCACTCGCTCTCGCTCTGAGCAAGAGCCTACTATTCTTTTCGTTTTGATTTTCGATTCCGTTTCGTTCCGTTCGATTCCGATTTCCGTTGAATTATTCGTGTGTTGCTCTTTTCCCGAACATCGTTTAGGAGGCGACACGATTGACGCTCGCGCAATAAGGTTCGATAAGTGAGCAGATAACATAAAGAGTCTATGCAAGCGATCATCATTCTCACACATTCACACTCACGAATGCTGCTTCTGCCCGATCGCTAACGAACTCATTGATGAACCGACGCATTCAGTTACTCTCTGAGTTTTTTGTCAAAGTGTGAGTGAAAGAGCTCTGCTTATATAGCAAACGATCATCACTTTCACAGACACATGCACATATTCACATCCACGAATTCTCATTCTTTCGATAGCGAACGAGCTCTCTAAGGACTGTTATATTAATATTTAGAATATCGATTCAGTTCAATTCATTCTATTTCTTAACCTAACAAACCCACATCTACTCTGTAGACTATATAATGTAGGGCACCAGATATTGTTTAAAATATTTTGCCGTATATAGAAATAGAAAAATTATACAATGTAGCTTAATAGACTTTTACCCACATCTAATCTGTATATTGGACTCCAGGTAATGTTCTTTAATTTATAAAAAATATATAAATAATGTAGCTTATTAGACTTTTCTGTTAATGCTTGAAAATATACATTAATGTAGTTTGAAGAGTTAGTAAAAAGATGTCTATAAGTGCTTCTCGAACATACGTCAGACAGCTCAATATATTTGTAGTTAACTGTGAACTCTCTCTCAGCTCATCCCATTGGCTAGGGTATACTCAAAGTGGCATGTCTTTCTCCACATATGCGAGAGGTATATACATATATATCTATGCTATCGCTTGCTCTACCCTGCTTTATATACGCATTGTCTACACGCCTGGCCTAACGCCTCCTCCACATGGTTTGTATCAGCGAAATGCATCTTTTGCTCATATGCTGCTCCTCAAAGGCATCCTGATCCATTTGGTTGCTGCGCAGAAAAGTACGCTATCTTTTTCGCACGCCTTGAAAGTCGCGACGCGCTGCCAACGCATCGCATCACAGCGCAGCGCATCTCATCTCATCTCGTCGTTAACTGGCCCCCAGCGTCCACGTAGTGACCACCATTGCAATTTAGTTTCGTGGTTTGCCTATCAACTTCTTCTGCTGCTGCTGCTGCTGCTTCTAGTACTCCTCATTCGATAGTACATAGGCCTGAGCCATCTACCTTCCACATCGAGCACATTCTAGCCAACGTCCATGCCACGCACTTTTCATCTTGTCAAAAGCCTGCGACTTGGTTCGAATTTGAAAGTTTCGTGCGTTGTGTGTGTGTGCCACGCCTAGAGCAGTCGCGCTCATGTACCACACACTCACACACACGCACACACACACACACATCTCCCTGTTGGCCAAAAACTGCAGCAGGTCGGACTTTGCGCCTTTTGCCTGCAGTTTGCGCTGCACATGCATTGTTGTTGCTGCTGGCCAAAAATATTTCATAGCCGAGGATCCATCAACAGCATCCGCACTGCCTCCCTCCCACTCTCCTCCCCATACATCCATTTCTCTAGTTCATCTGCTACGCTGTGTTGGTTGCTCCTATGGCTACGTTTCTAATTAAATTTTATTTTATGCCACCATTTCGGCGCCTTCCACTTGCTGCAGTCGTTGCCCTCTCACGCTCTCCCACCCTCTCTCTCTCACTCTCTCTCTCTGACTGCCTCTCGCTCACTGCTTTGGTAAATTTATAGCGGTGCATTTGGTGCATGCTCACGTTGCAAGCAGCAAGCTAGCAGCAGCAGCAGCATCACACAGGGCCTTCAATTTGCTGTCCTTTAGCTCATCCTGATGCTCATCCTTGGCCAGGCTTTTAGTTAAGAACGCGCTCGGTGTGCAAAATTTCGCCTGATTGCACTTTGATGAAAACTCAATTATTGCGCAGTGTGCGTGCGTGCGCTCGACTCATGTCCTGCCCAGAACCAGAGTCTAGCCCAAGTAATGCTGCACCTGCACCAGCTATGCAGCTCGTCTCGTCCATTGCCTAATTGAAATGCTGGTCGGCGCCAGATCTGACATTAGCCACGCATTTGAGCCCATCGATCAAAGGCAGTTGCCGCTGCTCGTTATCGCTGCTCAACACACGCGTTACGAAATCTTATGCCTAACCAACCCCCCCACCACCACCACCACCACCTCTCCACACGTACCGACCAGGCAGCCTGTAGCATTAATGCAACTAAGGTGATATGACGAATGGGTGATTAGGTTTTTGTCATCTCACCAGGAGACACCCACATTTGTACAACCCTGCGCCTGCAGCTCAATTTTCGTAGCAGCCAATTTTTTTTGCATGACACTTTACATGGGGTATATATGTTTTGATGCATGATGTGGCATTTGGATGTATGTATTTGTATATATAATGTGCATTATGAGCTGGAAAGCCTATCTATATAGTTCTCAAATTTCAAACGTATCTTAATGAAACTCTATATTGACTGTCCTAAGTAAAATTCTTTTTAGTTAAGTTTGAATTTGAAATATATAGATAGTTAAATATAGAATTTATACTATCATATATACTATATACTAATAATATACTATAGATGTAGCTGCTATCGCAATGCTCGTTTCAAACCACTTCATAAAACTTTAGATATTTTGTTAAGAAATAAGAATTAAACCTATTTTCATAATATATATATATTTATTTATTTTTTTTTTTTTTTTACTTTGAATGCTTCACAATCTCTATCTTTCAATATCCTTTACATACAACATTAAAACCCCAAGATTATTAAAACCAAGACTCAAACACTATATCATATAGTTGGCAAGCAATCCAAAAAAAAAAAAGTTCTTGTCCGAACAACTCTTTTGTTTTCCAGCTAAGTCCAGAAACTTCCAGCAAATCTTCGTTTCATTTTGTTAGCATGTGCGCTCTTCGGCTCTATGCTACACCACGCTGTTCTTTCTTGTTACATACGCAGAGACTTACACCCATTTACGCACACCCACACTCCCACATAAACATCCTCCACACACACACATGCATGCAACTGCGCCCGCCTTATGTGCGTTCATCTAGCCCAGGCAGCAAATTTTTCAATGCTCGCCTCTGCAGTGCCTCGCCTTTGGCGGCATTTTCTTTGCCATACTTTTCAATCTACACACACGCACACATGATGTATGCGCGTGTGTGTGTGCGGCCATATATCGTTTTTAGTTTGT
This sequence comes from Drosophila antonietae, assembly GCA_030914385.1. Taxonomy (NCBI): domain Eukaryota; kingdom Metazoa; phylum Arthropoda; class Insecta; order Diptera; family Drosophilidae; genus Drosophila; species Drosophila antonietae. The sequence goes on along the minus strand of JAUESO010000612.1, from coordinate 3,260,226 downwards.
TTTTGCCATGTTGCTGTGCCTGCGCCTGTATTTCGGCTTGCCTGCCTCTTGCCATCCGTTAGCTCATCTCTCTCTCTCTCTCTTTCTCTCACTTTACTCGTCCTGTGCCATCGTTCTATGGCCCATACATAGTTTTCTCTATTGAACATTTTACATATTAGAAATTTTGCAAATGGGCAACGCTCTGCGCCTACCACACACACACTAGCCCAAAAGTTATGTGCCCGTTGCGAATATGCAGAGCTCTCTGCCTCTCCAGCTGCCTGCCCACCCACATGCTACGCATCCGGAACTGAATTCGGCGTCGCCATCGCCATCGTCATTGCTGTTGTTGTTGTTGTTCGCCTCGTAGTTGTAGTCGTTGCGCCATCTCGTCGTCATTTCTCTGCCATCGGCCATCGTCGTCGTCGCTGTCGTCGTCGTCGCCGTCGCCGTCGTCGTCATCATCAACAGGCCGCGTCGCTATGGCTATTACTACGGACAGCTGCGGCTCCCTTGCCGCGTTGTGCTCCCCACTCACTGAAGCTCTTCTTGCTGTTGTTGAGCGGGTGCGGCTTTTGATGCTTTTGCATCAATGTGTCCTCTGCTCTCTCTCTATGCGAATGTGTGTGAGTGTGTGTCTATTCTGGCTGCTGCACTTAGCCGGCAGGTATCGACTGAGGCACAGGCACAGGCATAGGACCTCATCGAACCAGCCTTCCCCAAAAACAACTTTGTCCACGCTGACGAGAAACAACATTTGAGCATCCGGTGGGAGGCACACCCCTTTTATGCGTCGTCTATTGATAAATTGCACTGCACGAAATTTGATAGTGATTGAAATTAATAAATATATTTATAATAATACAAATAATTCAACTAATAAATATCGTTTTGATTCTTTTAAAAATAGTGATTGAAATTAGTAAATCTACATATATTATTCTAATATTATTTTCAATCTCAATCTAAGGCTAAATCTCAATCTTTCGCTAATTTCATTAACATTTCGAACTCTGTACGCGCCTCGCAAGTTGTCCAAAAAGTGACTGCAGTCAAAATGTTCGCAATGTCGCCTGTTCTCTTGCCTTTCTTCTGCTAGCTCTTTGGCTAAGCCGCTGTTGCCGCCGATGCTGCTATTTGATGCTGCTCTGGCAGCAGTGGGCGCTGCTCATGTATGTATGTGGCTCTGCCCAGCGCCACCTTCACCTCGCCACACTCAAGTTGCCCGCACAAAACTCTGCAGCTGCACACAGACGGCTTGGCCTGGCTGCCTTCTCTACTACTATTGTCGTATGTGTGTGTGTATGTTTGTGAGGAGTCGCCAATATTCCAGCATCAATTCGAGTCGAGCCAAACACCACCTCATCCATATTTGCATGTCTCTGCCTGTGTGTGTGTATGTATGTGTGTGCCATTGTATGCATGCATATTAAATTCAATCGAATGTATTCTCTATACTCGATATTCCTCTATGCGCTGCGTTCGTTTCGTTTTCATTTTTTGTTTTATTTTTTTATGTTCATTTTTTTGCACTCGTTCTCATGCTCATTCTCGTTTTCGTTTCTCTATATTTTTTTGTTCTATTTTCTTTTGCAGATTTTTTATTTTTATTTATTTTTTTTTCTATACTCGACTGCTTCAGCATTACGGATACGTTACGTATACGTAACATTCGTTAGAAATAGGCGGAGTTATCAACGTTTTTCAAGTTATAATAAAAATGCAACACATTTTACAGACATCCGACTATGTGTATGTACATTTATATATATATATATAGATATCGATATAGATATTTATGTGTATGCATATATTGCCATGTATTAGTGCGGACACACACATAGCACTGCAGGAGGCGCTCACTTATGACCCTTGCTCTGGTTCTCTGGCTACTTTTCATAGATTTTTTCCTTCAATATTGGTTTGGAATGGCACAACTTTTTTATTCGTGATGCTGTTGCTGTTACTACTGCTTGTTGTTGTTGTTGTTGTATATCCATATATACAACAGACGTTTTTTGTTGCAGCGATTTTTTATTATTTTTCAATGCTCTCAAACTCGACGTCGCATAAAACTTGTGTTTTTGCTGCCTTGTGTGCCATTGCAGTGGATTGTAGCAATGCTCCAGCTCCACCTCCAGCTCCTCCCCCAGGGTAAGTCCAGAGCTGTTACCCCTTTCTTTTTTTTTTTTTACAGCGATCCCTAGGACATAGCTCGTTACAGTTTCCGTTGCCAGCCAAGAGCTGAGAGCGAGACATTTTGCTAATGCATTGATTAAAATTGAATTTTTAATTAAAATATTGTGCTTGTATATGTTTGTGTGTATGTGTGTGTCTGTGTTTCCGCACAAGTTTTGTTTGTTTGTTTGCTTTGTAGCTCTTACAGACTACATTTTTTTCTCTTTTTTATTTTTCAACAGCTCAGCAAATTACATTTGCCTTTAAGCCATAAAACACGTAGAAAGAAGGCAAGAATTTCATAAACAATTAGGTAATTACAAAATTATTTGATAAGCAACACGACAAATATCATAAACTACTCTGAGTACAGTTTAAAGTTTTTATTTCGAATATAAAAAAATATCTAAATAGTACTTTGAATTATACTACAAGAGCTAGAGGGTCAGATAATAAGATTTTGTAGTGTGAAAATTAATAAAACTCTCAAGAAACTGCAAATAACTAAATACAAGTCTAGAATACATAAAGAAAGTTTGCAAAAAAAAGTGCGAAAAAAACTAATTCTTAGGAAATTTATGATTGAAGTTAGCAAAGCTTACAAATCGTAAAGAAAATGAATCATGCAGCATGATAATATGTTAAGATTAGGTAGAGAATAAAAAGTGAATTTGAGAGAGAATTTGCAGTAAGTTATATTGTGAAATATTTACATTAATTTAAATACAAATTTGACTTAGGCTAAACATTGAACATGAGATTGAAATATGTCTATAAATATGAATACGACTTGCCTGCAGAGTCAATGAAGAAGTCATATTATCATATATATTTAATCAATTGTGTTACTTATATAGTAATAGTAGCGACACTTGAGTTACAATATTTTACAGGGGAATTGGAGTTATAAGAACACGTGTATCGCTCTCCTAAGGTTTGTTCTTCCTGTGCTAGCTCTAATAATGCTCATTCTCAATTTGCTCGTTTACTTACTACAGCTGAGCAAGTATATAATCTTTATTCTTGTATGCATTATTGACATTCAAGGTAGTCAATCGTTCTCTACTTTCTTGGCGACAGATCAGATGAAGAAAGCAATTATGGCATTAAAGCTATGATGGCTTATAGACTTAAAAGCAACAAAAACTTTTATCTAGAGATAAAGTCAATAAAATAATCAACTAATTTATAGATAAAAGAACAGTTAAACTTGCATCAGAAAAAGTCTTCAATTCAAAAAGCAATGCATCAACTATTAGCTCAACACATCCATTTGGCAAAACCCTTCTCAATCCGTATAAAATCCGTCTTGTTATTGGGAAACAATTAAAGACTTTGCTCAAGCAGTAAATGGCAAACAATTCATGTCTAATTTGACTTATCTTAGTTATGCAGAGACTTTAAATAACATCGCTACACACACACACACACATACATACGGCTGTTGAATTTATTTAAGTGCAATCGAAATGCAATAGAATTGCAGCAGAATTGAAAGAGGATTGCAATAAGATTTGTAAGGAATTTCACTTTCGATGTGAATTTCGTATTTGGTATTTGCCTAGCCTAGGCGTTGAGTTCACCTCAAGCCGTCTTTACAGGCAGACTCAATAAATCAGATGCAATTATGCAAGCAAAAGCATCCTTAAGGAATATTCACACTTTCACACGTTGCCACAAGTGTGGCAAGTGTTGCAAGTGAGTCTCTCTCTCTTTCTCTCTGAGTGTGTGTGTGTGTGTGTGTGCTGACCAGAAAGCCAAGCCACAAGTGCATTTGGCCATAAATCTCAAAATGCAGTTTCTTATGCAATTGCAGCAGATGAATCGAAAGGCTATTTACACAAAATATTTTCTTTGCAATTTATATTTGCCCAAAACTGTGTGCGCTTGGCCAAGGGACGCACACACACTGGCGGGGACGCAAGGGGGCGTGGCAGCCGAGACATCCTGGCAGTCTATAAGTGAGCCAATAAATAAACATACAAATTTTCGACTGGCAAACATTTGCTCAAGCCAAAACATTCACAAGATGTTCATAGCTCAAAATTTGCAAGAGTGTGCGTGTGTGTGTGTGTGTGTGTGTGTGTGTGTGGGTGTCAAGCCACAAACACCTTTTGCGTAAAATAAAGCAATCAAGCAAATAATGTTGCCACATTACACGACATATCAACAGCTTCCTGCTGTGCGGCCCAATGCTAGAGCGAGATGGCGCTAGGCGCTAGACGTGTGTGTGTGCGCAAAAGAGAGAGAAGCATACACAAGCTAGGTTAAATTTCTTTAATAGAAGACACAGACACACAAACACACACACACATACATAGACATACATACATGCTCACACAGAGGCATGCAGCTAAAATAAAATTGAAATCATGTCGCAAGCAACAACCTTGAGGAATGCCGTCGCACACACACACATGAATATAGAGACGGGTACACACACACACAGTCAGAGTTGTCTGGCAAAATGTCTCGACTCTCGACGCGGACTCAATTCAAGTTGACTTCACTTTGCTTTTGGCATGTGCTGTGGCATGTGGTAGCTTAGCCCTGGCTACTGCTCTCCCTCTCTCTCTCTCACTTCTTTCACCCTCGCTGTGTGCACTTTCACTTGGCCCATGCCACTATTTTGCTGCACTTACTCTGTGTGCCATATTTAACAAATTATCTGTAATTTCTCCGAGCAAACGTCGCCATCTTTGCACCCAAGCCCAACCAAAAGCCAAAAGTCTGTCCGTCCCAAACATTTAAGCCAAAACGCTCACACGCACACACATATGCTGGTCTCACACACACACACACACACACATGCTCAAGCCACTTGTCAAGATGGATAGCAGAAGCAGTAACAGTAGCAGCAGTGGTTGCTCGTTGTTTAACGTCCTTGTCCTTGTCCTCGTCGTTGTCGTTGTCGTTGTCCTCCTCGTTGTCTGAGAGGCAGCCGGGAATTTGGGCTTGAAGCAGCCGCAAGTGCTTAACTTCAGACAGATTCACACACACACACACACACATACACACAAAGACACACTGGCACACACATAGACACGACATCAACAGGCAGCCTGTGCTCAACCACAGCCGCATTGCCGGCAAGGACGTCAGCCAGCTGAAGGCAATCAGATGCAGTCCTTTTGGCCAGAAGGAAGTTGTTTGTGGGTCGCCTCGTTTCTCGCCCACCACCCATTCAAGGCTGACCGAGGACCCTTTTGCCAGGCGATTATTGTCCTTATTGCCCAGCCTGCTATTGTTGTTGTTGTTGTTGACTGTGATGCTGCTGCGGCTGCTGCTGTTGGTGCTGCTGCTGTGGGTGTCTTCTCGCAAGATGAAAGCCACTTGCCATTCATGGCCGACCAGCCAGCAAGCCAGTCAGCTCTGGCCTGGCTTCGCCTGCCTTTTGCATGCAGCATGGGGTGTTGTTGCTGGCTGCTTCCGCCGCAATGTCTGCTTCCTGGACACGAGAGCTCCTTTTGACTGCGGTCTGGCCCAAATGACCTTGAGCATTACAGTTGAACGTTTGTCATGATGGCAGAGCACACTCTAAGGGTCGTCTCTCTATGGCTCTATCTTCAACAGCATCCCCTTCGAGTTAAGCTAAGCGCCCGCTTTGCTATGGCTTTCGCTCTTGGGCCCTTTGGCTTTGGTTTGGCTCTGGCCACACCCCCTTTAGCAGCAGCTGCAACTCCTCGAGTCGAGTTTTGCATTCGTGTAAACTGATGTGTTAAGCTGTTAAGTGCCAAAGTAAGTGTTTTCTTTCACCATCAACGGCAGCAGCAGCAGCAGCAGCAGCAACAACAACTTTGACATCCCTTTCACTTGGCACTTGACCTTGAATGTTGGGCGGCGCCTGTTGGCAGCTGTTTAACTTGTTTGTTGTTTCAGCTGCCTGTTGCTTTCATTTTGGTTGATTTTTAATTTTGGCAGCAACAGTTGGCCAGAATACTTATTAGCTGAGCAGTTTATATAATTTGCTAGCTGAGTTACTAAAACTATGTTATCTCTCTATCTCTATAAATCACTATATTATGTTGCCTCTCCAACTATCTGTTTTTCTCTTCATCTTCAGATTGGCTATTCGAGGTGTTGGGAGCGACTGAATTGATTAGAAAAGAAAGAGAAATGCTCGGAAAACAGGGATCAATTTATGAGTGAGATATATGAGAAATAATTGGTTAAAGCTCCAAAGAGCTATGCAGAGAAATAATTGAAGCATTAAGCAAATATTTTTCTGCATAGCTTTCACATTCTGTTCATGAGACACCGACAAATATCATACGCAGTCACTTTCGCTCTCAGCAAGAACCTTCGCTTCTTTTCGTTTTGGTTTCGTTTAGAGAGCGATACTATTGACGCAATGAGATATAGTAAGTGAGCAGATAACTTCAAGAGCGTAGGCTCTTCAGCTTCACATACAACACACTTACGCATGCTGTTGATGCGTTTAGGGAAGACAATCTATGCACACATACTAATACCATTTGCTTCATAAAACTCAATCAAACGTTCGGGAAAAACCCAGAGACCGGAAAAAGAGATTGCTGTCCAATCGTGAACGAGCTCGTTGATAAATCGACGCAATCGGTTGCTCTCTGAGCTTTTTCTCAAAGTGTGAGTGAAAGACATTTATTTGCAGACATGAAGAAACGATAAACAAATATTTGCGAGCTCTGTTTTTCTATCTTTCTCTGTGTTCGACACTCGCTGTCTCTGTTCCGATCTCACAGTCACTCGCTCTCTCTATTTATCTATCTATCTCTCTGTGCCCATCTCTTTCCATTGCCAGCCCAGTAAATAAAATCTCACATTTCATTGGATTATTTTTTTACATTTACTTCATCAGTTTTATTTCTGTTTCAGTTGTATATAATTTAGGTTTAACTAAAATAATTATAATTTTAATAATAATTAATAATTAATAATAATAATAATAATAATAATGAATTATGCATTATCATCTCATTATCTGTTAATGGATAATTCACTCATTAAGAACATCTTACAAATACATATGCATTTAAATAGCTGCGTGTGTTTGTGTGTGTGTGTGTGTGTGTTCGCTCACTGGGATTTGGTTTGCCTGTGTTTGTGTGTGTGTGTGTGTGTTTGTATTACATAAAATTAGCACACATACCATACGCATACTCATATCTATAATATCTATATACTATTATATCTATTTACTTATTGGGGACTTTAGCTTTATTTGCTTTAATTAATTTTCGGGGGATTATTACAATATAGAGAAAAGTTGTGCGCGCCTAACACTAAGTCCGTTACTGTTTGTATATACCCTATAGCTATGGAAATTTGTACATTATTTACATTTACATTTGGAAATACAATTGCTGTGTGTGTGTATATATATTATATTATGTGTATGTATATAATATGTACTATAATCTAATTACTTGAAAGACAACATTGCGTATGCGTTATATGAATATTTATGAGTGTGTGTGTGTGGATGTGCATGTGTGCAGGTGTGCATGTGTATTTGTGCGTGTGTGTGTAGCTAAACTAAATTCTAAACTACATTTAAGAAATGCACAAGTCTCTAATTGTAACTGTTTATTGTAGCAAGTATACATATACTTTTATATATTTGTATTTAAATGTTAAACAATTTTATTAACTGTTTTATTTCTTCTTCATCTTTTTTTTAGTGGCAAAGAAATTAAGGCGCATACGAAATGCATAAATAAATAATAGGCGAGATCTTATCCTTACAGGAAAGTTCCGAAGTGCATGTGTGTGTGTGTGAGTGTGTGTGTGTGTTGGGGCTGGTGGTGGTGGGGGTAACGTAAATACTCGTACCATTCTATATATCTAGTGCCTTAAGCCTATGTTGCAAGCATTTTTCAAAAACTCGGCCTTTGGAACCTCGTTAAAATATCCTAAAATTAATTGGGGGGTGGGGGCTATGTTTTTATCTCTTATTTTTTTCTTTTTTTTTAGGGGGCATTTTAAAATAGCAGTCCAAATTGATTACAGTTGGCCTCTTCAAAAGCGCCAACCCAGCGGCCTGGCCGCAACTTCTCCACTCAATCCTCATGCGGCAGCTCGGCGGCCTGTTGTTGCTCCAATTTGATTTTCATCAATGGCGATTCACGCATGCCCGGCGGCGCATAGGAAGCTGCTGCTGCAGCGGCAGCGGCTGCAGCTGCCGCTGAGCCAGCACCGGAGCCGGCGCTGCCATCGGCCGTGCCAAATAGTTCGCTCATATCCTGGCCGGGAAAGAAGTCCTCAAAGCGCGGACTCTTGTTCACCGACTTCTGGAGCAGACCATTCGCTATTGCCTCAAAATCTATGCCCGCTGGCAGGCTTTCGAGAAAGCGCTTATTGTACGCGTAGCTGGGATGCTCCTTGGCGTGCTTGGCATAGTGCGCGGAATAGGGTGAGGCAGCGGCACCGGGACGACTTGATGCCGCCGACTTGCTGCCCGCCGACGAGTTCGAACCGCGCGACTGATTGCCATACTGTCGTGCGTGCATTGCCTCCTTTAGCTCACGATCACGCGACATTTCGCGCTCTCGCTCACGCGACAACTCACGTGCATAGTTCGCTGCATTGGGATGCATGCCAGCGGGTCCAGCACCGCCGCTATTGCCTGGTCCGCTGCGCTGATGCCCGCCCGATTGCTGTTGCGTTGGCATCACATTCAAACCGGGCAAACCCATCAGACCCAATGCGCTCAGATCGGGCAGATTTTCCGAGCCGCGTCGCTCATTCTGCTGATGCTTGGCTGCGGCTACAGCTGCTGCCGCTGACACCTGATCCTCGATCTCGGAACGCTGCAAATAGGCCGGTGACTTGTACATGTTCATCGATTGCATATGCGGCGATTGTTGCTGATGTTGTTGTTGTTGCTGCTGCTGCTGCTGGGAGAGTATCTGTCGGCGTAGCGTCTCTGTCATGGTGCTCAGCGGATTGCCGCCGTCGGGCGGTGCCATCTTGTGATAACCATTGGCAGCTGTCGAGTTGCTGCCATAATGAGCCTATATATGGTGTAGAGAGAGAGATGTGGAGAAGGGGTAAAGAAATTGGGAAGAAAAAGCGTTAGGATCGATTGAATAAGCCGTAATTATCGATGGCAAATATTTGGAATATATATGTTTATATATCGATAGCTAAATTTTTGTTTGTTTGTATTTATAAATATGTTTATTAAATATGTGTTGATGACATGTAAACGAGTTTCTAATAATTGTATTAATTAATATTTTTAACTTTCTATCTTATCTGGTTTTATCTGCTCGATTAACAAAAAATATTTATATATGTATATATGCTCATCTGTTTATATGCAAACTAGACGTTTAGCTTGAAGACTTCACTAATGATATTTTGTTTAAATTTGTTTCACAACTGTAGGGATTGTATATATAAATGATTTTATATATATATGTATATATAGTAGCTGTCATAGAAATATTTGATTAAAATCAAGATTGGATGATAAACCCAGCTTTTATTATAGAAAATATCTGAATCGTAACAAATTAGTATAATATTTTCATAAATAAATCTATTTTTAACAACAACTTATTTATCTTGAAGTATTATGAAATTGAATTTAAAAATATATCACAAATATTAAAATCTTTTATCTAAATATATCTAAATAAATTTGAATTTCTTTTTCTATATATATTTATATATTTTCTATATTTTTCCATTTTTATAAATATGAATACCCTTTTCTATAGCTCTTTACTCGCTTTAGATAGAATTTCTACAATTGAATTGATATATATTTTATAAATTCTGATTTACTTACACCATGCTGCTGTCCATTGGCATAGGAGTGTGTATTAATGTCCTCCTTGATTTCGCGATAGTCCCGAAAGACAACAGCCTTGATGACGCTGCGTATGAGCTCGTCGGGCCACATGCCGAGCAGAATGCGTTGCGGTCGGCCGCGTGCCTTCGGTCGCGGATCGCTGCCGCCATCGAGTGAGGGTCCCAGCATATTATGCACACGATTCGCATAGAGTACAAATGTCGGATAGGGTATATCGTATTTACGAGCGGCTTGTGACAGCGATAGACCCTCCTTTAGGACGCTAAATATGGCCTCGGCCATGGCTTCCGGACGCCAGGACTTGAGTGGGCCGCGCTCACGAAAGCGCAGCTGTTGCACCAGATTCTGTTGGTTAGTGTTCCAGCACTTTTGCCACATGGACTGCAACTGATATTGATAGCTGTCTGCTGGAAAAGAAGGAAAAAAAACATATATAAAAAACTTAGTTGCATTGTTCCGGACTCTATGCTAATTGTTTTGCACGAAGGCAGCTCGAAGACCCTCTCTCCCACTCCCGATCTCCCTCTCTGACTCTCTTTAACTTACCCGCCACAGATGCGCCTGTTGCCGGTGCACCCATCCAGGCATGTCCGCTCGTCTCAATCATTTTGGCCTGCAATGGAACATAAACAGAAACGGAAGATAAGTAAAATTGTCGTTGACTTTTTCAAAGGCTTACACTGTACAGTGTACACTACGTAGTACGGCGTTGACAAAGGCAGCGACTTGCGAAAATGTTGGCCATAAAAGTTTATTAATGCCATAAATGTTTGGGCCCAAAGCGCTTTGGTATGCAAACGCCAATGCGAATTAGTATACAAACTTGGCTAGCGCACAACGATTTGCAGCCGCTTTTGTCTTCAGCATTTTTATGGGGTTCCCCCACCACCACCACCACAACCACCACCACAACCACCACCACCACCAACAGCTATTTATTTATTGCTATTATTAGATATGTATAGCTCCCTCTCTTAGCCAGTTGAGCAGTTCGATGCCATCCGCTATGGCTCTCTCTCTCTCTCTTTCTTAACTACACTCCAGCCAAAATTAATCAATGGGGCAGCAGTAGAGGAAGTCGCTCACAAAGAACTTCCTTTTACCTAACGCTATTGTTGAAACTTTCGCTGCCAAATTATTCGACTTTTAGATGAGGCAATAATTTAATCAAATAATAAGCTAAAGCTAAATTTAGCTAGAAACAATATCAAATCACTTTGCAACCAAAACTAATTTAGTATTATATTTTTTTAGTGTAAGCTGAACTTGCGGCACAGCCAATTGCTGCAGCTCTTAATATTTATTAATGAAAAAAAAAAAAAAAAAATATACAAAAAAAAAATAAGGGTGTTAAATAAATGAAGACAAAGCCGTAGTTAATTTCTAGAGTCTACAAAGAAAAAAAGTAGTTGCACCTGTGCTACAGTATGCACTGGCTCGCGCTGACCAGGCCGTAGCGCCGCCCATATTTTTTTTTTACAGGCTCTCGTCAGCGTTGGCCCAACTGCACAGAGCCATGCATTTTATATGGCCAACAGGCGAGCGCTATACAAATTATGTGCAACAGCAACAAAAACAGCTATGTGTATATAGATTTATATAGAGTATATACATACATATATATATATCTATGTATGTGTGTGGGGAAGTGCAAGTCTGAAATATTTGAAACGGGTTTTGGGCCATGTTTGGATTGGATTTGTTAGACTGTTAGCCTCTGCATGTTAAGGAAAAAGGTCATAAAATGTATGAATAATTGAAATTGAAAAGTCAGTAGAATTTCTTTTTTTTTTTTCTACTACTACTACTACTAGACTGACGACCCCAGCGCCACGCTACAAAATGGCGTTAAAAATGCTTTTTTATGTTAAGCATTTTGTTAATGGCAAAGCAAGCGTCAGGGCAGTTGGCCCAACGTGTTGTGGTTGTTGTTGCTGCTGTTCTACATTTAATGAGAATTGGCTCGGGCCTGAAAGAAAAATGGTCGGGAGTTATGTAAAACACGTAAGTAGGCTCTGACATGACAGCTATATGGCTAACTAGGCATACTCAATGCACAAAAGGGAATGAAATGTATTTAAGAGTTCTTATACATTGTCTGAATGCAATTTCATATTTTGCAATGAAGAGACGGAAACGTTGACTCTCAATGAGAGTGCTATACTAGAGAGTATTTAGAAATTCTATTAGTCTGCCAACTCAACACTTTGTTATCTGTCATCTTTTTATGATGACATTAACAAGCTGCCTTGACCATTAAGTTGTAATTGCTTGATGATATTTAATAAATAACTAACTATTTAAGTGTTTCTAAGTTTACATGCAAGACAATACAAATTATTCACACTAGTTCTTTCAACACTCACACTCACATATCAATTCATATAATTGTTTATAACGAGGGCAACCATTAGTCACTTTTATATATTGTTCGTTTTGCCAGTCATTTTGCCAATGCATTATGACGACCTTTTAACCCTACCCCCCCCCCTCCCCTCCTTCGCATTGCTAGCAATATAACCCCATCCCCTTGCCTTTCCCCAGACCATTGCCATCCCCATCTCCATGCCACATTTATCTAAACATTCTGCCCCCTCACTTAGCCAAGTCACGTCTAACAATTATAAGACTCGCCTCGACACAATACATACGACATACAATATAATAAAATATAGCTGCTGCTGCTGCTGCCGCTGCCGCTGCTGCTGTGCTCAAAAATGTTTAATTAATTAAATTTTCAATTTCCCGCCAGCAGCAGCAGCAACAACAACAGCAGCAGAAGCTATAGCGAAAAAAACAACAACAATTTTGAAGCGTGCGCGCATTCAACTTTCTTTCAACTCATTTAATTTAATTTGCGGCGCTTCGCTGCCGCCGCTGATGTCGGCGTCGCTGTCAGCGCTGTTGTAGCTGCTGCTGCGGCTCATCGTCTTCTTGTTCTTGCCAATTACTCATCGTGTGCACACGCCCCATTCACATAATAATTTATTTAATTAACTTTATGCGCTACAAAATTTCTATAAAAAGAAATTATTATTTTTTATTATATTTTCCTTCATTCTTTTTTATTGATTTTGGCAAATATAATATGTGTGTGTGTGGCATGTATAGATAGGGCATATCAATCTAACTGCTTGCCCTTGCACTTAAATCCTAACTAACACACACCCACACACCCACACCCACACAAACACGTCTTTCAACAGCCTTCAAGTTGCGTCTGCCACGCCCCAACCGCGCGGCCATAAAAACCCGTTGGATTCCTAATGCAATTTTAATTTTATTTTTCAAGCGAGCACATAAACTCAACACCAGCCCCCAAAAAACCCAGTGCCAGCCAGCCAGTCAGCCAGCCACCACCCGCTCAGTCCTTCATACATCGCAGATAGCAATAGCAATAGCAAATTGTGGGTGGTGAGGGTGTAAGGGTTTACACTATAAACTACAGACGCGTCGCGGTGTCCTCTCACCCGCCTTGCTCCCATCTCCTTCGTTCGCTTCTTATTTGTTGCCTTAGAACTTTTCGCTGTAGTTTGTTGCTTCCTCTTGCCACACGCACGCACACACAGACACATTTCTCTGTCTCTCTCTCTCTCTCTCGCTTACCAGCTGGCATACTATATTTCTTATATTATATAACACTTTATTTATTATTCATTTTCGATTCGTGCTTTTACTGCTGCAGCGACGCCAGCCGTGACGCCAGCAGCGACAGCGGCGTCTCAAGTTTGTTATTTCTCTTGTCTGCAACCACAATCCGCACCAACACACTCTCATTCGTTCTCTCTCTCTCTTTTTCTCACTCTTTCCTTCTCTGCTTAGCTCTATCTCGCTCGCAGTTGCACCACCTGCTTTGCCTTTTGCTCTTGGCCATTTCTTGAGCTTCCTTTTTGGGGCCCTGGCTGCGTTTGCTGTGCGCCTGCTGCTTCTTAGCCTTCACTACTACTACGGCCAACTACTAGATACCAAGATATGAAAACTTCCTACTCGCAGACATGCCCTGCTTCTCCTATCTATGCCGCTCTAGCTGCCGCTGCTTCTGCTGCTGCTGCTGCTGCTGCTGGTGGTGCTGCTTTCGACGCTCATTCATTCATTCATTTATTTATATTACTCAACCAACCGCACGCACAGGCCCCCCCGCAACATTTGACTACCCTCCTTCCCCCTTCACCTAACAACCTCTACAAATTGTCTGTCTCCTGTTCTCGCTCACCCGTCTCACTCTCGCCCCGACAGTCGCGTCTTTTATCCGCGCCCGGTTTTATAGTTTTTGCGCTCATGCCATTCATTAATTTTATAAGAAGCAATGCTTGGCATAATAAATAATTAATTTAAATGGCAACTCCTCTGCCAGCCTGGCGCATACGCGACAAAGTCTCCAACATCCTCAAGGACCTTACTTCCTAGTTCGCTCTAAAGTGCTTCAACTTGTCGCACACACACACACACACACACACCCAGTCATCGCACAGTGGGCCAAATAGCTATAAAAACTACAAATGCTATCAAATCAATATAATTTTAATTGAATTTTATGTTAAGCAAGAGTGGAAATAAATGAGGGAACTTGAGATTATATTTGGATAAGACTTTACCAAGTAGAGCGAAGGATTCAAAAGAAATATTAATGGTAAAACTTTTATGCAGATCTAAATATGTTGAAGGCATTTTCATTTTCTATCAAGCTATCTATCTATATATCTATCGATCCTCACATCTCTTTACCAATTTCTCGATATAACTAAAAATCCCTTTATTAAATCTTATTTATAAAATCTTACTTCTGATATCACGTTCTCTTTCACATTACCTTAGCGATCCCAGTTCAGCTCTTTAGTTTTCATATCTATAGCTTTGCATATCTATCTGCTATCTCTATCGATTAGTGGCTATTGTATCTTTTATCTGAAATCTTCTTGCAATTTGGCATTGCTCGAACATCTGTTGTCCAAAGACAAAAACCATTCGAGTTCATCTTTCGTTAGGTATGTAACTGCTTTGCTTATCTATGGAACGAACTTCTTGATGATAGCAGAGGCCACGTTGGTGGCAGCAGCAACAGCAACAGCAGCAACAGAAACAGCAGTTGGCGTTGCCAACAACTAAATATTTAATAGTATTTTATTGCACGAATTTCACATAAAATATGCATATTAGCCAAATGCATTATTCATGAAATAATGTGAAAAACACATTTCGCGCTGAGGGCGAAGCCGCAAAAGAAGGAGCTGCCAGAGGGAAATAAATATATTTTGTAGGTGCGTTGTATGCAGCAACTCACTCTATATACAAATTTATATATATCTTTCTTTATATATACTATATATATAAATATGTTATTTCTTGCATTTGTTGTATGGAAATGCCAGAGAAGACGGCAAAAACATTAAAAAAAAAAACAATTGCTGTGGCAATTTCTGCGAAAGGAGCTGGACTTGAACGCAATGTGTCAGCAGTTAATGCAGCGGCAACAACAATTGTTGCAACAACAACAACAATGGCAACAATAATTGTAGTAATCATAGAATCAAATGCGAGTGCATGCAGCTCCTACACACACACACACTCACACGCACACTTCACTTCTGTCTCGTAGCACTCGCAATGAAAGTTTCGTTTCATTTTATTTGCTACAACAACAAGAACACCATGTAACAATAATTTAAATGCAATAAATAATTATACAGCAAGTGTTGAGTGGAGCGCGCATTGAGGTGTGGCAGGTGTTGCTGTTGTTGTTGTTGTTGTTGTTGTTGTTGTTGTTGTTGTTGTTGTTGTTGTTGTTGTTGCAGCTAGCTAACCAGCAGCCGACAAAACCGAACAACTCAAATTACAATAAAACATTCAAATGGGGGCAGCATACATAGGGCCAAGCCCAAAAAAAAAAAAAAGAATATATATAAATATATTTATATATATGTATATATAAATACCACGACATGTACTGGAAACCCTTATGCCAGTCAAGCTGCGAACCCTTCGCTCAAGGAACTCGCATTTGAACTCGAAGGGCTAAGGGGAATAATAATAGTTGAGAAATGTTTGTGTTGCAGTCAGCGATGAGCGCGTGCAGAACAGGTTTTGGGAAAAGTATATAGTATGGTAGTATTTGAAAGAGGTTAAAGGTTGGAGGGAAGCCTGCTCGATGTGGTATGGCAGAGTAGGTAAGAGGTAGATGTGAGATATGGTATATATGCTATATATATCTCTGCGATATTTGATATTGGAAATATATCAAATTATATTAATTATATATATATAATTATATAATTATATCACTTATTTTATATCTGATATCTGATCTCTGTTATCTGGCGCCGTTTATATCATTTCCTATATCTTATATCTCATATCTCATATCACATATCTCATATCTCATATCTCATTGCCATCACAGGGTATTTCCTAATCATGTTCCCAACAATTTCAACACATTTCCATAGCGCTCACGTTGCCATCTCTAAGGGCAGGACTTGCAACATTGCAATGTTGCAATGTGTTGCAGTTTATTATACAAGTTGTTATTGTAGCTGTTGCCTGATGTTATTTACTTTATTGTTGTTGTTGTTGTTGTTGTTATTGTTGGTAATTGCAACTTTTTGCTCAACTGTGCTTATTTGTTTTTTTCTCATGTAATTTTTTGTTAGCCACATTTGATGGCGTCTCGCCTCGCCTCTCCACCCGCCTGCCAGCTCGCCTCAGTTCTCGCCCTCGTTCGCTGCTTCGAAGTAAAAATTAACCTTTTGCAAATAGTAATTTATTGTTTTTAGCATGCAGGATAATGAGGATATATGGCCTCGACAGTCAAGCTGCTTGGCAGGGCCGACGCTTAAAGCTTACACATTGTTTGTTATTTTAATGGCCATAGCCTTGCGTGTCCTTTCAGCTGATTGAAAACCATGAGTGAGGGGGTGGCGGCAGAGTGGGAGAGAGAGAGGAGAGAGGAGAGAGAGAGAGAGAGAGAGGTATAGAGTGGTCGAGTTGATGAGCTGTCTAGAAAGTGTTAAAACGCCTGCACACAGTCATTAAATATTAATTCAATATGTAAGTACCAGCTAGACAAAGCGCAAAGAAATAAAGAATTATATAGAAATGCCACGCCCACTGTTCTCATATGCTCTGCAACGCCTTCATTAGTTCGCTTTCAAATCTCACAAGTTTAAATAATAAACGAAGCTAGAAAAATAGAAAAAAAAAAAAACGCAGCTCGGCATGTCCTAGCGGGCATATAAATATATGCATGCATCTATAGACATATATGTGTATAAATGAACGTGTGTGTGGTGTGTGTATGTGTGCTATGAATAAGCGAATGGCTAAGTAAATACCAAGACACGGAACAAAGACAAAGGCGAAACGACAAAGGCGAAATGCCACAGCAGGAGCGGCTGCATTTCGGTCAAGCGCACAAATGTATGCTATGCCATTTAGACGTAATCTCACGCACACACACACCCATACACCAACTCACACACACAGACACGCATAGCTAATGCATATTTGAGAACGCCTGCCTACAGGCGCAACGGCCAATCGAAGCGGCCAAAGCCCCCTTCAAAGGCCGCACACAAAAACTGCATGCACATATATTGGCCATACACACGCACACCCAACACACCCAACACACACACATTTGCACACTCACTGTATGTGCAGTCGCATAAAGCCTTGAAATAATATTTAATATTTAGAGAGACATAAATATTAAATGAATGCCGCTATGTTACTTAGCAAAATCCAATGCTATGCAAAAAGGTAACACAACTTTGTTGCCCCTCTCTCTCGCTTTGTCACTCTCCTTCTCTCTCTGTCTCTATAAGAATGAAGGAAAAAAGCCAAGCCCCCATCCCGCAACAAACTCCAACTCAAACCCCAAGCTAACGCCTATGCCATTCCATGTGCTCTGTGCTGTATAAAACAAGAATTACAGCTAACACATTCGAGCGTTAATATTTCTATGCTTGTGCTTTCTTTCTATCTGAGCGAATGCATTGAGAGAAATTTTAGGTATCCAATATGAAAACATGAAAATGAATTTGATTGCTGTAAACTTTGTAATTATTAGTTATTATTTCTATTTAACAATCTTTTCAGCTAGCATCAGCATTTTTTTCGCTTATTTCTCTCAGTGTATTACCTTGACATAAATCAATTCTATTTTTAGTTACTTATTTCGCTAACTATTGATTTAAGTTTACAAAACTTTGAAACTTTCGCTTTTCATATTTGTCCCCACTTTAACTCAACTATACTCAACTATTTCTAACAGTGTAGTTGCCTTTGCTGTAGGCCAAAAACTGCAATCCAACTGTTATACATAGAGTATTTTATAGCCATGGCATGCATTTCTTTAGCTAGTCGGGGACTCTAGCGGGCGCGTTCACATTTTTATTTCTATTTTATATTTTTTTTTTTTGCTTTTTTTTTAGTTTCTATTTCAGTTTCTGTTTTCAGTTTTCAGTTTTCAGTTTGAGTTGTATTTGATACCTTTGGGAAGTTGCCCCTCGCCTCGACGGGGGCGTGGCCTGTTAGACTGACGTCGTCCAGGTGAGGCGAGGCAACGGCGAGTCAAACTCTCAGCCGCCACGTCGAACATTTTGCCGGTGCCCATACGAAAATCTTATGAAATATGCACAGCCTCTGTAATTTCTTATTTAAAATGCCATTAAATTTTTTGAATAGCATAGAGAGAAAGAGAGCTAGAGCGAGGAAGAGAGAGCTACAGTGAGACAGAGAAAGAGAGAGAGAGAGAGCAAGGTGGCTAGCTCTAAAACAGAGCGCAGCATGCACTCGGGCTCTGGGCAAATAGAGGCGCGCACCTGGACACGCTTGCAAACGTGTGTGTGTGGTGTGTGGAGCGACGAGGTTAGACAAATATGGTTGGTCTGCTGCAGCGACTGTTTGAGGTGCAGGCCATGGGGGAGCGCACTTCTAGTCGAGTTTTAAAATGCATATTTGATTGTTTTTCGTAGGCAGTTGCGCCTAAATGAATGCAATAGCTGAAGCTGACGCACACAGAAACACACACACACACATATGTATATATACGCACAAGTGCGTGTGTGTGTGTATGAATGCGTAGCTCATTAAAGTGCACAAGCCAGCAACTGCTGCATCATTTATATGGAGAGCATCAGCTGCTCTGTCAGTTGTAGCTACAATCAAGTCTATGTATATATAACTATATAACTATGTAGATTTATATATTCTATATAGATATATATACAAGTATTTATATATATATATATATATTGTGTGTGTATGGTCAAGTTAATATTGATTTGTTCAAGCGAACGTTGCGCTCGCGCGCTTTGCTTAAGCTAATTAATACACACACAGACACATGCACACACACTTAAGTGTGTCTATGTATTGTAAATCCTTGTATATTGTCTCGCACTCTCTCTCCCTCTCTCTCTCTCTCTCTGTCTCTTTGATTTGCTGCACGGATTTCTAAAATAATTACAAATACACACGAATTAAATTTGCATTAGAGCCGCAGCCAATTAGCCATTTGGTAAAGGGCTTTTGCTTTGACTTGTGAGTGCAGCTCAGCAGCAGCAGCAGCAGCAGCAGCAGCAGCAGCTGACTAAACTAGACAACACAACAGAAGTTTGAATGTGCATCGAAACTGTTCAATATTGCAATAGCTGGCAGCTAAGTGAAAGCAAATGGAAATATTCGAAGACCTTTCATTGAGCAAATAGAAATTTGTTTTGCATTACGCAGAGCCTATAAAAGACTTTTTTTAATGTTTTAATAATGTTAAGAAATATAGATATATATTTCTTTTTAATTCATAAAATTGTATTGATTCATTGCTTATATTTCTTGGAAGTCCATAATAAAGATTTCCACGGAATAATTTTGAGCGTTTTTTATTTATTTATAGTTGAAAAATGTCAGAAGAAATGAATGGATATATATTGAATATATACTGAGCGATATATACTGAATGAGTAATTAGATAAATAATAAAAAAAAAAGCTTATTAATCTAAAGAACAAAGATTTGAGCATCTGAAAATATGGAATTTAAATAGAGAATAAATCCACACAGATAAGCATGTTAAATACTCTTTTTTAAACCTAAATACTCTACTACTCTTTCTTCCTAGGCATTTCTTACGAACTCTTAGTTAGCCCCAGCCCTTGCCTTATCTTCAAATTTGACGATTTCTGCAGCGCAAGTCCATTCAACTTAATGATACCCATTATGATTTGAATTCATAGAAAACTGCCTATAAACAACTTGGATTCATTTTAAATTCTATTTCTTTTTCTTTGTTTTTGTTTTTTTAATTTTATTATTTTTTGTTGTGTTTTTGTTTTTGTATTTGTTTTCTTGTGCTTTTGTGCTGAGTAATTAAATAAAAATTGCCTTTTGCCGAGCCATAAAAATTATTTTTCTCAAAAGCGAAATATATGGCTGATATAGCATTAGCTGATGTTTGCATTTCAATAAAGATTTGTGAATCTAAATATTATGTGCACATACACATATATATGTATATATATTATTTATATGTTTGTATGTGTATATATATATATACACACAGCAACAAGGTTGTGGAAGCAACAACAACAACAACAAAAGGCTGCGTCATTTTTATTTGTTTCGCTTCAAGTGCAGGAAATTGTCTGTAGCCCATTTAAAAATAAACAATAATAAAATAAATAATTAAGAAATACGCTTTTTTGTGCTTAATTATAAACAAAACAAAAAAAAAAAGCGCCTGTCGTGTGTGGTGAGGGGGGAGGGGGTGTAGCCAGGCATTGTGTGTTGAAAAATTTGTTGAAAAGCGAGGCATTACATAAACGCTCGAAATATAAATAATAATAATAAATGGCAGCGTTTAATAAGTGAATCACTGTGAATGAAAAAACCAACAGCAACAACAACAACAACAACAGCAGGAGCAATAACTACCTCAACACGCGCAGCTCAAATTAATAATATAAATATAAATGCCAAAAATAATTTTTAACATTTTTTTTCTCGCTTTTTTCTTTAGTTTTTTTTTTTCTTTTTTTTTGTGTTTGCGTTTTTTATTTTTGGCCCCGAACGAAATAAATCAAACACAATTTGCTTCTTTTCTTTATATATATATATATATATATATATATATATATATATATCTCCCTGTCGTTGCGGCTGCTGGTAAACTATATAATGCGTCTCCGATCTCAAATCGTGCACACAAAAGGCTGTGTTTGCTATAGCGGGCGTGGCCAATTGCTCACGAGTTGGCTTTAGAAATTTACAAATCTCTATTTGTCGCGCCTTTCAAATTGTTGTTGCACATCTTATAAAGCCATCCACATATATAGATATATACATATGTGCGCACATATCTGACTTTATGTACATGCATATATATATATATATATATATATATATATATATATATATATTAAATGCCTGCCTTTATGGACTTAACATTGTTTTTTCAACAAACAAAATGCTCGATTGTTTTTTAGTCTGGCTTTTTATTTATTTTTAATGAGCAGATTGCTCAAAGGCGGGAATCTCTGTTGTAATAGTGTTTGCTAGTGATTGCTATTGTTGTTGTTGCTGTTCATATACATATGTATGTATATCTTTTAGTATCTATTTGTCTAAATCATATATAAATATATCTCTGCTCTTGTCTCCATGCCCAAGCTCATGCGTATTTTATTTTATTATGGATTTGCGTATATCAGCGCGTTTATTTTCTTTATACAAATTTATATATTTTTCTTCATTTCATTACGTATTTTTTTTTTAGTTTTTGTTTTAGTTTTTATTGCTCGCCAATTACAGCGAATGCGTCAAGAGCACTTGGCGCGCAACAGAACGGCATGGAAATGAAACGGAACAGCTATTAAGTTGGTCATAAAAGTCATAAAAAATTGTTTAACATAAATTATAAAATTCTCAGATTTTATACTTTATCAACATGTGTGGGATAAAAAAAAAAGAAATCGTTGTAGAACTGTTCCATGATTTCATTTTATCAAAAACTATGAATATTCAAGAAAGATTTTATGAAATATTCGATAAATATGAATTAATTGTGTGAATAGTATTTATTGCTTTTGTCACAATCATCTCATATTTTCATTAATTTTAATTGAACAGAATATGCAATATGATCTGTAAGTCAGGTATATCAAGCGATAACACTGCGATAACAAGTTTTCAGCAATTCTCCGACTTTGCTATAGCTCAATTTGATATAATGTTCTTCTTAAGTTATCCTTTAGCTAATGCCCGGCTTCATGTGAACTCGCAATTCAGCTTCAATACACATCGATGAGAAATACAAATAAAAAGAGATAAAAACAAAGTATAAAAAAAAAAAGAAGAAAACCTGAAATATATCGGATATGCCGGTTGGCTTTGTCTTCGTTCGCATTCGCATTCGTATTTGGGAATCGAATTTGGAATTGACTTATTAATTAATTTATGCAGACACGTTTTAGTTTTATTATTTATAAATTTGTGTAATTTGCTTTTTATGTTTGCGAAGAAGATGCAGAGCTAAATTTTATTATTGTTGTTTCTCAGTTTTTTGTTTTTTTTTTTTTCTTATATTTTATAGACAATTTATATTTATATGTCTCTTTTGGCCATCGGAATTGGGCATAAATTATATCGCTCTGATTGAGAAATGTTGCTGTTCCAATACATATATACAATGTATAAATATATATATAGTTTTTTTTCCTTTTTATAGCTCAGTTGTGCGCTTTCTGTTTGTGTTTGTAAGTTTTTATTATTTTAAATTTAAATAAATTAAATTTTATTAGTAAACATTGACGAAAATATGCCACGCACTATGACAACAACAAGAGCGACAGCAACAACAATAACAATAGCAAAATTTATAAAGAGAGTTAGATTTGATAACAAGATACTTTTTGATTAATAAATACAGCGCGGGCCATTTGTTTAGTTGCGTTTTATATGTGCCTTAAGTGGACATTTGGATCGTAATGCGCCGCGGCATGTTAAGAAAAGAGCAAAAGAAAATCAATTGAAATTGAAATGCTTTTGAAAGTCTATTTTTATGTTATGAGTTTTTTTTTTTTTAAATATTATAAATAGATTTATATATCTCTTATGGCTCTTATGGCTCAATAGGTCAGTGCGTACCCCCCGATGTTATATAATTAGCTGGACAACAACTCGGTTCAGCTTCAATTCGACGTTGACTTGACTTCACATAGCATATCAATCAAAATGCCGCTATTTTTAAGCTGCGCGAATGTTTGATTTGATTAGACAGCCGCCACACGCCGTTGCCAATGCAAATAACCAACAACAATAACAACACAACAATGGTTACAACAACAACAATAGCGTGAACAACAACAATACAACTAATTCTCACTAATAGAAGTGAATAGCAACAAGAGCTAAAGGCATGCCCAGCTCTCGCCCTCTCCCTCTCGCTCGCCGTCATCTATCTCTTTTAGCCACGGGGCAGAATGTATATTAAAATAAATTTTAAACATTCCATTTTATTTTTTTTTGTCTTTTTTATCTCTTTTTTATTTTTTTTTAATTTTTTATATTTCTTTTTTTTATATACCATTTGCGCATGCGCGCAAACTGCCAAACGAGCAAATAAATAATTAATGCAAATAAACACAAAAGCAACAGAAAATAAATGCTTACAAGTTGAATGTTTTAAGCTAAGCTTAAAACGACTTCCAGATATCCTGTAATGTGAGCAAAAGTTCTAGGATATCTGTAGAGGCTTCAATGGCACTAAAAGTTGTCTATAGAAATCGTAGCTAGACAATTTTAGATTAATTATTTAGTTTTGAAGTCTCTATAAAAGCAATTAGTGAAAAGAGAAAACTCATAACAATATAATATTATAAGTTCCTCCTGTTCCCTAGCTGCATTAGTAAAGCGAATCTCAACTATCTATCCTACCTAAAAATAGAATTTGCTATAATCATTATTGGAACTTCATCTATCGTCACATAACTGATTCCCAATGCATATCTCTGATGAATATCCTCTGTTAGGGTATAAAAACGTGCCGCCAATAACCCCTCAAACAGCAATATATTTAAATATTAAAATTTATTATATATTTATACAAATTAATGTAATCAAAATTTGCTTTATATGCATATTAAAACATTTATAAATAATGATTAAATTTAATGCCGATTTTTTTTTCGCTTTCAGCAACAGGAAAAATATAAAATAATTTAAGCAAATGCATATCATTTATATAATAATTATAAAAATAATACAAAAATCATTTTAGTTAGCAGCATTTAATTTTCATAAAAAACTAATTTCAACTTGAAAACCTCAAATTGCCAAGTCACGATGACTTTGATATAAAATTATATATATATATAGAAATAGAAACCCAAAATGCATAACTACAATGAAAATAATTACAAATGTAATGCGGCTGACCGACAAAAAAAAAAATATATAAAGAAAGAAAGAAAGAAAAGGGCAACTCGAGGGGAAAATGTGAAAAACACATTAGACATACATATAGGAAATGTGACGCACCCTCTAAAGAAAAACTCAAGCACTAAAAACCATTAATTAAAACTATAAAAATTACACCACCAACACAACAATGCCAATGGCTAGACACATATATTTTATGATATGTCGGAACCGCAGTACCATATAAATTTCTTACATATATATCTACATATATAAGTATATGTAAAGTATATCTATATAGTATTTAATTACAGAGAGCAGAAGGCTACAAAAGTCTTGCCCACTTTATATTATTATTAAAAAGAAGAAAAGAAAATTGTTTGTCTTGCTTGTTGGCCTTTATGTTTGGCAGGGTATTGTATAGGGTATGCTGATTGCTTAATTAGTAAATAAGGCTTAAAAGTTGCTCGATAGAAAGCATAGATCATATATAAATATATGAAAATATTTGCAAGACTAAAACTTAATTGGAATCGGATTTATCTTGATTACATAAAAGATCTTTAGAGTCTTTAGCTATCCTATCTCAACTTTTTTATGATGAACTTCCTAAGACTTATCTAGAAAACATATTTGATCACATCGAAGAATTTCATTTATTATTTACTTCTTATCTTATATAAAGAGTATTCATGCTTCGTAAACTATTTCGTCTCTTTTTCCTTTTTAATGAGCGTTGTCTTTTAATTGAACCGAGCGCCTGTTTCACATATTAAAATACAATAATATGCTTAATTATATATCATAACTTGTACTCTATTTTGTATATAGTATATATTTAAACTTTTCTAGGCCTAATTAGTAGGTTTTCCTATTTTCTCTATATATTTATTCTTTTTATTTCTATTTAATAACAAGTTTGAAACTAGTTTTTGGGGTCAGAAAATGATGGCTATAAATTACGCACATATATCAATTGTATTCACGCCTGTGACAAGTCGACGCAATTTATTATATCATTATTTAAAACAGCTTTTAGGTTGACTCACAAATTATTTTTTGTGCCGCACCTCAGACTCCG
This sequence comes from Drosophila antonietae, assembly GCA_030914385.1. Lineage (NCBI taxonomy): Eukaryota > Metazoa > Arthropoda > Insecta > Diptera > Drosophilidae > Drosophila > Drosophila antonietae. The sequence goes on along the minus strand of JAUESO010000612.1, from coordinate 3,234,775 downwards.
GCCATATTTTAACATTAATAAACCAATTTCGATGACATGAATCAGCAGATCAAGAGGAATCGCGGGCGCTCGCAAAAACAAAAACAAAATAAAATAAAACAACTTACAAACAATCGTTCGATTTCCTCAAAGGCAGCTAACAGTCTCAACCCCCATCCCCACCCCGCACAGCAATTCTCTTAGTCAACAACAACTCGAAATTGTTTCTTTGCATTGCAAACTATAAATTTAGAATACAATTTGAAATAATTATGCACATTTACATAAAACTTTAATAACTTGTCCGTGCATAGCCAGAGCGAGAGAGGGAGAGAGAGAGAGCGCGAGAGTGGGCAGAGAGTGTAAGAGAGAGTGAGATAGATTTTGTATCTTGTATCTGGCGCACATGCAAATACAGTTCAAAGACCTGTTCGCTGTTCGAGCGAGCCCAAAAAAATACAAAAACAAAAGGAGGAACAAAAAAAAAAAAAGAAAACGAAAATTTGTATTAAGAGAATAATTAAAAATACTATTTGAACAAATGCAGAAAAATCTCAAAGAAAAAAACTCTTGTGCTCAGATTTTCGCTAGTCCAATTGAAAATAAATGAAATAAGATATTCAATAAATATACACATTGCGAAAAATATGATTAGACATATGCATTAAAAATAAATAACATGCATTACGATTGCCGCTAAAAAGATACATTTGTACATATCTGAAGCGACATTTGTATCTAAATTACTGCTGGCTGACGCAGCATTTTTTCTCCCTCTCTCAACTTTATTACAAATAAATGTGTGCATTGAGAGATACATCTATCTATTTACATATATATATGTACATATATGTTTATATCGTGAGTGACATAGACATAGATATAGACCATTGACCAACTTGGCGTCTATTCAGCACAATATATGTGACTCAGCCGCATAAATTTAATTATAGCTCTGCACAAACATTTATTTAGTTTTACTCAACTGCGTTATTAATCAGCACACAGACATATACATATATATTTACATATATATTAGTTTTATGCATGTACATATATAAAAATATTTAATTAATTATAGCGAACATCAAAACTACAATTTGTTCCTGGAACTTTTGCGCTCTAAACAAATTGCGCCAGCTTCGCAAATTGCTAAGAAACATGTGTCTCTCTCACACACTATATATATTATATATAGATCTCTGTATATGTGTGTGTGTGTGTGTGTGCTTTGTATACACTGTAATTAAAATGAATTTGTAGTTGCAAGCAAGTTAACAAAATTTTGTTATTCATTTAGCTGTTTAATATTGTTATAATTAATTAGTAAGTGAAGTGCACTTGAAGAAATTGATGGAACTTTTGTGCTATAAACAAAATATTGTATTAAAATTGTTAAATAAATTTGCTTATCCTTTTCAATTTAATAATAATATATTTTTTTTTTTATTTTATTATTCTTATTTTTCTGTATTAGACACACTATGCTTTCTATAACGCGATTTCTCTCAGTGTTAAACTGTTCTGCAAAGTGGTTTTATTTATATTGTATATGCTAAGTTGTTTATTATAAGACAAAAGTTTTAAATTTAGAACTTTTTAGCATATTATGAATATGTATATATGAATACTAATTATTTTTGATATTGCTACATTTTTATTTATTTTTAAATAAAAAACTTTGCTCGTGTTTACTACAAACTATATTAGGAACTTCAGTTTCAACTGTCTTTGAACACTTGGACTCTATTAAAACTCTGTCATACTCTCTACTCGGCTCTTCATTATTCACTGTACTCAACTATTTCGCTCAGTGCACAATTCTTTACTATTTGGTGTTTGTCAAAAGTTGAATTATGTTTTGCGCTCTGGTGATATATGTACATAAACTAGTCTGTACAGATCGAGCTATACACACGCGCACATCGATGTTTAGTATTTTTAAAATACCATTTATTATAAATGTCTTTCGAGTAGCGATTTGTGCGTGTGGCAAAAGGCTGAGTACAAAAAATTAGCTAGCATTTAATTTTCAATTTTCTCGAAAAATATACGACGCACACACAGCAGAAAAAGAAAAAAAGAAATAGATTTGAATTTATGGTCGAGCCGCTGTCGCTGGCTGTTGAAATTAATAAAGTAAATTTGACCTCACATAGATACACACACACAGAGAGAAGCAGAAGCGCGCGACAATATAATGAATGAAGAGCTAAAGATATAGCTATACACATTCATATATACACATATATTTATCTAGATATATATATATATATATATATATATATAAATTTGTTATGTATGTAGAATGACAAACGGCAGCGGCTGCAATTAGCACGCGGCGTACGCTGTTGCAACAGCGGACCTGCCTTGATAAATGCCTTTGGCAGCGCGCGAAACAAACTGTGCAAATATTTGACAAAATACAACTATAAATATTGCCTAAGAATTAATGCGGCGTCTCGCACACTGACACCAAAAAGTGCGTTGACAGCAGCAACAGCAGCAACGGCAGCAGACACGACAGCAACATATACAGCAGCAACTGTTGCTGCCGTACAGTCTGCAGACATAGTCTGCTGCTGCTGCTGCTGCTGTCTAACAGCATCTCGGCCTCAAAGAATTCATCATTCATTTCTATTAACGGTGTCAATTTAGCAACGGGGCGTGGTCAAGTGGCTGTAGCTGTTGCTGTTGCTATTGCTGTTAGCGTTTATCTGCCTTGTTTAAGCATTTTCCTATTGACTTTGGCGTTACAGTTAAACAAATATTGAGTTGAAAATGTATTCGTTAAGCAAATATTGTAAATACGATAGTTTTTTCTTGCTGTTGTTTTTGTTTATCTATGTAGACAGCAAAACGATGACAGCGTCGTGTTTAGTCTCTTGCATTTGCATTTTTGTGCACAGGTAAGTCCCAAGAGCCCGCAGGTGTAAGACTTGCATACATATCCCAACTACGTACATATATATAAATATACTGTATATATATATACTGTGTATATCTATATACTGTATGCTCAATTTATTTGCTGTTAATGCGAGGGTGGCCCATTAGCATTTATGTGTCAGCTAAAAGGGATCTTAACATTTCACAAAATTCTTGAAATTATTTGCAATCTTCTCTGTCTTAATATAGTCAAAGCTATGCGAAAATTGTCTAGAAATGTTTGTTTTTACATCATTTTTTGTTTGCAGTTTGAACTTAAGTTTTGTCATTTTTATATATTTATAATATATAAGCAACAAAATTAAGTATATACATCATTTTTAAAAATCAATTTGAAGTCTTATTATAAACTTTCATTAATAGTAAGAGTCATACATAAAACTTCCAAATTGTTTACCTCTGCCAGACTTAGATATCTTTTAAACCAAAAGCAGCTTTTCATGCTCAACACTTGATTAATCAGTATTTGAAATCTAGCTGCATCTTTTGATCTTCCATATCTTATATTTGGATATATTTTATATATCTATTTATATGCTCTCCACTTGAGCTACATTTCCAAACTCCAACTTCTTGAGGCTTAGGCTGCTGCAGCCGAAAACTATTTGTGTGAAGAGCAGCAGCAGCCCTTGGCTAAGCGATAGAAATATTTAGATAGCCATGTGCAGGCCAAGCGTATTCGAAAATAAAGGAAAATATATAGAAATCCATTTAAAGCAACAACGTCTTGGAGAATTACTTTCTAAACAATTTTTCGAGCAAGTGAAGGCGGACTTCGATGTGGCCATAAAATGTGCCCCCATGCAGCACAACTAATAAAATACATAAATAACAAAACTGCAGCAACAGGGAAATACATTAAAAACCAAATACGAACATATGTTTCGCTTTACAAATTATATATCCAGAATCGTAATAATTACACGCAGCACTAGCACCGGGGAGGAAGCCAAATGCAATGGATGAGTTCGAGGCGCACAGATGATTCGATTTATTTAACAGATCTCAGTCGGAGACGACGCTGCGATGCGGGAGTGCGGAGGGTAAGCGAGAGGGCTGCCTAAATAAAGAAATGCATTGAAAAAGGCAGCGGGCAGAGGCAACGCGGAGAGAAAAGATGATGATGAAAAACAAAAAGAGCAGCAAAAGAAAAACAAAGAAAAAGTCGAGCGGCAAAAGTAAAAGAAATAAATAATGAAAACAGAATTTTACTAAGGCAAACGCTGTTGTTGTTGTTGTTGTTGTTGTGCAGTACACAGAGTAATAAATATTGATATGCACACACACACACACAGAGAGAGATACACAGATACAGATGCATCAGCTGGAGATACAGATACATGGCTAAAGATGCAGCTACACGCTGAGCAACTGGCCAAACATGCCATTTACATGTGTTTGTTGATGCCTGCTCTGTCTCACTCTCCTTCTCTCTCTCTCTCTCCCTTCTTCGAAGATGCATTTAATAATTTACAAATGCATCTGCTGCAGATGTGTTAAAATTCGTAAAGTAATAAAATAACAAATCTAACGCACACACAGCATTCATCCTCCAATCGACGGCGGCTGCAAAGATGCTTCAAACGAAAATGCCACGCCCCATCGCCTGCCCGCTGCCCGCGCCTCTCGTCCCCCAGCCGGGCATCTAGCATTTGATCGGTGAAAAACTTCAAAGGCGTACAACGGACATAGGTACAAAATATTTTATTTACAGTTTGCGACTAAACAGTCGTAGATAAATAAACAGACAAGATCACATGCACTGTAAGAAATATGCTTTCATATAAGTGTCCGGAGTATTGGAAATATTTGAAGAAATTCAAACTATTGTGGCTATATTTCTTTTTTTTACATTTTTGAGTATATTTTAAAATTGTTATGCTGAATGCTTAAGAATTACAAAGTGGATTTAGAGAGAGATAGAGAGAGAGAGTAAAGCTTCAACATTTTTGGCAGTGTATTTTTAGCATCATATAATGTGAGTGGTTTTACCACCTTTGCTCACCTATTATGCAGCGTATTTACAGCTTACTGAAAACCTATTCGTCTTACTTTTTTATAGACAGTTGACGACAGCGCTTTCTCACACTCAATCTATCTCCCTCTCTCTGTCCCTCTCTCGCTCTCTCGCTTTGTCTTACCTTAAATATCATTATTCATTCCGCATTTCTTTCATGTCTCTAATCCTTTCATATATATAGTCTCTCAACTCTTCAAACTACCTTTCAGTTATATCAAAATATTTGAGTGTAAATATGAAGAGGTTTGTCAACAACTTTATTAACATTTTTTACAGTGTACTCATAGCTATACCTTCTCTTCTTAGCTAGCTTGCCTGCACTGACTAGGATGCTGAGCACTCTCTCTCTCCCTAACTCGCTAACTCCCTCTCTCTTGCCCCTCTCTCTCACTCTCTTACTATAAACTGCACTTAACTGTCAGATTCTCACTCAGCTACATCAACATTTCTCACAGTGTATTAAACTTACTCTTCACACACTCTCCTGGCTAAGCAGCTAAACGGCAGCTTTGTGCACTCTCTGTTTTACTTTCTCGCTTAGCTCTTTAGAGCTCAACTCGAGCTCAATTGGCCAGGCAGCAAATGTGGCTGATGTAAGCCAATTTGTAGCCAAATTATACGCACACTTGGCGCCAACAGTGGCACACAAAAGGATACGCACGGCAGCGATAGCAAACGCGATATGCGGAGCTCAGGCTCGACCGCAGCGTCAAACAACTGGAAAACCAACCAAAGTCGACTCGACTCAACTCTCGACTCGCATAGTGAAAGAGGTGTAAACGTTGGCTGGGGGAAGCGAAGTTTGCTCCAGCAAATCGAACATTTCCAGCAAATTGCTTTTGCATAAAGACTACCGCCACTTGTCGAGCCACCCGAGCCACACCACCGCTCGCTCAGAAGCCTGTGCGCTAGTTGCAGTCGAGCTGAGTGAGTGTGTGTGTGTGGATGGGGGGAGAGTATGAAAATGCAGCACAATTATGTGAATAGCTATGTACTCTTACTCTCTGCACACCTGTACACTCTGCAGTTCGTGTCTGCCAGTGCCTCCCCTCCCGTTGCACTGCCCCCATTTACTGACGCATTTGGCTAATATGCCGACTAAGTGCAGTTAGAACAGCAGCTCTTCTGCTTTATCTTTTTTTTTTAGTTAATGCCAAATTAGAGGCGTTTACTTAGTGCGTTGTCCTTTTTTACGCAGCATGCGACACTGTTTGTCACTCGCCTGAGGGCGACAGATAATGCAGATGACGATGCTGATGATGATGATATGGATGCAGCAAAAAGCACTACTAAAAATTGGGCTTTTAGAGTGATTATCTAATAAATGAGAATAGAGCTAAATACGAGTATGCTTAATGGCAAGAAAAACTATATATAGGTAGGCAATTAAGTTAGAAGCAGTTGGAATACAGTTGACAATCATTCTAATAAGTATAAAAAAGCTTGTGTATAACTCAGATATATATACAAGCTTTTCCCTTCGAAAAAAATGATTAAGCTGCTGCTCTTACAGGAAATTAAAATACTTGATATATACAAAAATATTTTAAATATTTATTAAAAGTATATAAATATATACATATTTATATATATATCTGTGCTCCAGTCTAGACACCAGCGCATTATGTTGTAATTTAATCAGTTCAAAGAAAATTGCACCAAAATTTGAGCAAATTGTGGACTTTGGCAAATAATTTCCGATTGTCTTTAATTGGGCGATGCAGTCAAAAGTATCTGTCAGATATAAAAGACAGATTCTGCGTGTGTGTGTGTGTGTGTTTGTAACTGTACCCAACACCTGCTGCTGCTGCTGCTGCTGCTGCTACTGTCAGTTATAAATATTGTATTGCCAGAGACGCCTCATCTCCTACAACAACAAAAACAACTAAAGCGAATGCTGCGACTCTTGTGGCAGTTGCAACTCGGCTCGAGCTATCTGTATGTGTGTTGCTGTTGTTGTTGTTGTTGTTGATCTGTTTGTCTGTTTGTTTGTAATTGCGTAAACATACTCGTACATATTTTATTTTATATTTTATTGTTTCGCTTCGCTGCGCTGCGCCATAAGGGCAGATACCTATAATTTTCTTATGTCTTCGTACAATGAAAATACAGCAACTACAACAACAACAACAACAACGGACAACGGCAATAATAATAATAATAATCATCATCATCATCAACAACAACAACATCATCATCATCATCATCATCAACATTGCCGTCGTCGTCATAAAGACAACAGTCGGTCGAGTTGTTCGTCGCCAACTGAACTAACGATATATAGAAATGTTGTGTACCCTACAATAAATGTGGAATAAATAAATAAAATGTAATGAAAGCCAGTCAAATAAATGAGAAATGAAAAATAAAAATAACAACAACAGAAATGTAAATATAACAAAACTTAACGCAACGCAAACAAATGACGCGCGAAAGGTGCAAGAGAGACAAACAGACAGAGAGAGAGGGAGAGAGAGTGTGTGTGTGAGAGGTTGAGATGAAGATGTAAATGGATGTGAATGTGCCTGGAAAATATGAATGTTGAATTATTATTGTTATTGTTGTTGTTGTTGCTGCTGTTGCTGTTGTCTTCAATTTGCTGCCAATGGAAATTGTCTGTGTTGCGGCCAACGACCCAAAAAGCAAAAGATCTTAAGCTAGAGAGTGAATGAACATGATGACACAAGTTGTGGGGGTGTGAGCGAAGATAATTAAGACAACGAAAGATATCTTGATTATATTAAAGAAATTGATAGGGAATAAGTAAAACTATTACAATGCAATGAAATGTTATAGAGTGGAACAAAACTGAGCTAAAGTCGCATGAAACTTGTGCTTAAATTAGAGAAAACAATTGTTTTCATTATAATATATTAGCGGAGGCATAAGATAGAAATGAAGGTTCTAGGAAGTTCTATGCATTGAATTAGTGCTCGAATGAAATGCAATGGAACATGTAGGCAGAACAAATTATTCTATAAAAATGGAAAGTCGAATTAATCTTGTAGTTCACATACAATAATATAGAATAATAATGAAGAACTAGAACTAAAAAAATCTAGCGAACGAAATCGAAATCCAAAAGAAATTATTCAGCAAAAGATTAGAACTCTAGCACACATATACATATATGAATAGGAATTCGAAATCAGTTCAATTTAGCACTAGTCCATTGCGACTTAATAAAAACATATCCAAGAAAAGATATACCAATCTGAAAATAGATTCTCAAATTGAAGTATAAAATTTGGTTTCTCTGTGGGTTTTCTCAGCATTTTTATTGTATAGATAAGTTTAGTTGTTTTCTTTTTTTTTTTTTTAGCCACAAATAGCACAAGCAATTGACGTAAATATCACAAGAGTTTTGTATTTATATAACATTTTATGGCACAACATATAATCGGTTTTATTTAAACGAATCACCGTTGAGCTGTAAATTGTGTTACGGGTCTGAAGATAAATTATTCCAAGTCATTCAAAAATTGTCGAATGCCTATGATAATGGAAATGTTTAAACTAGCGCATTTAATTGCCAGCGATTAGCTTGTGTATCGTGTTCCATATACTATATTAATATATATATAGATTATATATATATATATAGTGTATATGGCTAGGCATAATATTTAATAGTGAAACTACAAGGGGTGTTGGGCGAATGGAATCTTATCAAGGAAATTACTTTTAAAAAACCCAAAGATTACAAGCATTTGTTATTATTATTATATTGTGCATTAGTTCTCCAGCGATAAGATCTATATATGGGGCTTAATATACATTCATTTAGTTTTTTTTCCTCTTCTTTTTTTTATTATTATTATTTCTGTTGCCTTTTGCCCCGCAATAAAATAAATTAGTTATTTATTTCGAATGTGGCCCGAGGCGAATTCTTTGTCGTGCGTTTTATAATATCACATTTTATGGATTTATTTTGTTGTTGCTCATTTCCCAATGAGCAGAATACGAAGAAGAAGCAACGGCAGCAACGCAGCAGCAGCAGCTAATGCACAACATATTATCGAAAATTGTGCCATAAATTATAAAGACCAAAATTTCTACTTTTTTTCGAAATAGCAATAAAAACAAAAGCAAGAACAAACCTTCAAACTTTATTAAGCCGTTAAGTGAGCCGGGGGGAAAAAAAACAGAAGAATGAAAAGAGTAAAGAGAAAACTGCCTGCACCGCACACTGTGTTACGTGGTGGTCTTAAAAGGTTTTCCTTTATGTAAAATAATAAAAAAAAAGCAAGAAAAAATTAAAACCCCAAACATAAATTTGATTTATTTGCGGCTTGAGAGTGGAAATCAATCAAACTGGCCTAATGAGCCGCCGACCCCACAGTTCGATACTCCGGAAATAGTTGACAAACGCAATAGGTCCACACTTAGATTCACACGATCACCAAAAAAAAAAATTAGTTATCTGTCTCTATCTTTACTTATCTTTCTTTTCTCTCCCTCCCTCTCTCTCTCTCCCTCTCTCTCTCATTCTGTGTCTTGTAAGTAGCCAACGACCATCGCTCAGCGCCCTCAAGTTGGAAGTTCAAGCAACTTGATTTGCATAAATCGAAACCGACATTCGACAACGTGGCTTAAAGACGAGTAGCTTGCAGACTCTGCGACTCGCACATTACAGTTATGACTAATACTTCAGACAAAGAATCTTCCTCGCTCGCCCTCTCAGTCTCTCTCTCGCTCTCTCGCTCTCTCTCGGCAGCTGCTCACTGAGCTGTCAAAGAACTTTTCCGCACTTGGCAATTTTCAGTAATTTTCTTGCAAAAACAATTGCTTGCCATGAATGCAAGCCAAAGAACGGCTGCTTGTGAGAGATTGATATCAACTGAGATACCCTGTAAATTTTAAAATTATACCAGAACTTTATATTTAATTTAAAGATGTTGATTAGTTCTCAACGATTTGTGTTTCCTTTTAGACATATGATGGATTTTATGCTACATTTCAAGTATATAATATTTAATGTTTTTCTCAATCAAGCTAAGAGGGTCGAATCGTATGTCTAGATAATATAAACTGATTTGTGGGAGAATCGCTTTTTATTAAAGGATATTTTTAGCTAGAAGAAAGCTTTCTCATCCACTATTGATCATACCCTTATCTACTAACACTTACTTATTTCACAATTATAAAGCTTCACTAATATAACCTTTATATAATGCCGCTACATGGTATGCATACACAAGCGCGTTGCTAGGAAAATCCACCAAAAAGTCAAGGAACTCAAGTGAGCGTCACACAAAATGATGTGTAAACACATCGAGAGAGGACGCGAGAGAGAGACAGAGAGAGTGGAGTAGGAGAGTGGGGGAGTAGGGCAGAGAGCCAAATACTACACAGACCCTACCACGGCCACCCTCTCCCATTCTTTAACGCCCATCTACTTATACGCAGCAGCCGTAGCAGCATTTACTACTTCGCGTAACTTTTGCTGAGTGCTTGGTATATCAGCGCTCTCAATGTGTGTGCGAGAGTGTGTGTCTGCGTGTGTGTGTGTTGACTACAAAACTGGCTGTGAATGAAAGCTCAGCTAAGCTCTCGCTCGCTTGCCTCTCGGGAGAGTTCAGAGAGCAAGTGCCCTGACGGCTGTGACTCTATTAAGTAATAGGCGCTCAGTTCTTTTTGGCCAGCATTTGCCACCTACACGCAGTTGACTTCATCTGGCAGCTGTTGCGGATGAAGACGTGAGGGTAGGTGCTGGGTGCTGTGGGGTTTATTGGGTGTTCGTCTTGACGGGGATTTCCCCATTGATGACAGCAAGGCGTCTGCTCAAGTTTTTGCTTTGCGCCCAAAAAAGTTTTTGCTTTTGGCTTTGACTTTTTTGGCTTTTCTTGGCTGTTTCCACAATGTTTCCTTTGCCGCTGCTTCATATTCATTTATTTCTTTTCTTTTTATTACAATTTTCTCTTGATTTCATTTCAATAAATTAACAGAGCAACAGTAAATTGCGCCAGCAAAAAGATAATTAAGCGCAAAAATGAAGAAAATGGTTGCCATCGTTTTTTTTTTCGTCTTCACATTTCTCATTTTTGTTGTTGTATTTTTTTTGCCCCTCATTTATGCAGCAGCTGCTACATATTGAATACTTTGTAGCTATCCATGAATATATATTTTATATATGTATATAAATATATCTACAGCTCAGCATTCATATTCATAAGCCACACACAGACACACATTCACATTCAGTTATACACCCATCAACAGCCAGCGACAACGACGCATATAATGCATTATTTATGCCACAAATCAAACAAAATAACAAAAAAAAAAAAAGCAAATAGATATACAAATATATTATATATATATTGCACACAGGTATTTCTTAAGTGCAAAAATAATATATGAAAATTATTATTACAACTACAACAAAACAAAATCCATTCGAAACTCAATGTCAAGAGTTTTACATAAAAAAAAATCTTTGCAGCAAGCAAAGTCAAACATAGTTTAGAAACTAACTCAAATAGATATATGTACATATCTAGATATATAGACAATACTACACACAGCGAAAACTCGATGTATATCAATGTATGAAAAAGCTTGTTTAATTTTACATACTGCTTTCGCTCAGTGCACATAAAAGAAAATTTTCCCTTTCCGCATTCTTTCAACACATTTCTTTAATTATTTTATATATGTTATTTAACATTTGATTTGATCTATCTATATTCTACAATTTCTACAACTTCTCGCCACTGATTTCTCTCAGTGTACTCAGCACTCTGCATCTCGAGAGCAATCAATGTTGAAATTAAAGCCGCATTAGTCGGAATTATAGATAAATGCAATGCAACTCCTTGAGATAAATGAATAAAGAAAAACAACAACAACTACAAAACGTGTTGCAAGGCAAATATTTGCGCGCTTTTGTTTGCATTGCCATCAATTTTTGTCATTTGTTTAACTAATTTTTTTTTGTTTTGTGTGTGTGTGTTTTTTTCTGTTTTTCTAATTTCTGTCGTTGCTTAAGCCCACTTTTCTTTGGTCTATGCGTGCATTGCGCAATTTGGCCTCATTAGCATTAAATGTTGAATTATTTTTCAAGTCGTTGACGCAGTTAATGTCGAGACCTCAAAACCCTCCGCCGCCACTTGCCGCTCTAGACTCTTTGCTTTGGCAAATGCAACGCAATTTTGTTTTGTTTTTACTTTATACAAATAGAAAATCGACTTTAATGTGCTATCTAATAGAAAATAACAACCAACACACTTTAACCAATTGTTGTTGTTGTTGTTGTGTAAATTCATTTGTAATAGGCATGCATTTATGCACTTTTCCAACTTTGCTTTTTGTTTGTCTTCAGTAA